>OY757276.1:20000-643887 GCA_963584085.1 Pyrausta aurata | reverse complement strand
GACTATTTATTGCTAACTGATACTTATGTTTAAGACTAACTGGAAGGATTTTACATATGTTAAATAATTTCGTATAGTCTCCCTTACATTTAGCTTTAGTTTTTTTATTCACTTATAATTTTAAAAATCTAATTTGAAGTGCTTCTAGCTTATCTATATGTGTTTTGAAAGTAAGGCCATAACTATCAAGAGCGTAACCCAACACTGAATCTATTAGAGAGAAATACAAACATTTTAATGTAGTGGTTGGCACTTTAAAACTTAAATGATGAAATTTACCTAGGAGTATCCTTAATTTATTACATATGTAATCTACATGTTGGGACCACGAGAAGTCCGCGTCAACTTTAACACCGATTATTGTTATTATTCGACGTGCATCATCCCATTGCTGAGCCCAATATTTTCCATTTGTTTCTGTCAGCAGCCAATGACTCCCGATCACTCGCGAAGCTAGACAAATGGACACCCTCTTTTTAGGTCTATCCCTTCGTCGGTAGCAGTTTGATTTAGGCCCAACCATCCGGGTGCATTCTACACACAAGCCCCCGCCTACTCCCATTTAAGCTTTTCTGTATTTTCGTCTACATCTGCTATTCTAGTTCTGCAGCGTATTGTGGTATTCCGGATCTACCAATCCTTTTAATACCCAACACGCTCCTTTCCATAGTTCTTTGGCAAACCTTGAAAATAGTTTTTTTTTTACTTACGATGACGACGTTCGAGCTCCGTAAGTAAATACGGGCAGGATGCAAGTGTCAACGAGTTTGCGTTTCAATGACATTGGAAGGTCTCTCTTCATATTATACGCTTTCATGGGCCCGAAGTTCTTCAACGCGTTATCGACCTCTTTGTCCTGCCTGTTTTTGAAAGTGATTACCTAGCCCAAATATGTACTCGTCAACATAGGAGTGAAGTATCCAACATGTAACGTGCCTTTGTGATGATATTGTAAGGCAACGCAGGCCGCTGCGCGAACGTCGTTTTCAAATACTCCTTGACGATCTATACGGTTTTGCTCCAAGGCCTCCCTCCCTTTGTGAATAAATACTTCCCCTTGTACTGACTACTACCTTAACCTGCTACGACATGAGAACGACTGCTTCAAGCTTGCGCTAGCGCAGGGATATAGTGTATAGTGGCTGAGGCATAGTGGCGACATCTGTCACCATATAAAATTGGTACATGCTAACTCAGCGCCCAATTTGTTGTAGTCGAAATATGGAGGCTAAACAGCGACATTAAAAATTAAGACAAAAATCTGCTAGTTAGTTAGTAATAGTTTTCTTCACTTTTAAAATATTTTTATGGTACATCTGTCTTCAACTAAAGATAAAAAATACATGCTGTATACATATTTGAAGTCGTCGTTTCACAAGCACATGTTGTCTGATAAATAAAAGAATTCATATTATAATTTTTCAAGATTTATTAAAATTGTAAGAGTTTTGTACAACGCCTTAAAACTAAACATAACATGGAAACAAGTAACAGTGAAGCAGTCTTTAGAACATTATTTAAATCTTATAGTTAATTAGTTAATAATTCTTTAAAATAAAACATTGGTTGAAAATTTGAAATCTATTTTTCAAATTGATTTCATAATTTGAATACTGATTTTCTTATCCCATTATAGCATTTGTGTGAAATTTCCCAGAAAGCATATTATTAATAAAGTTTGATTGGTTTAAAAAAGTGAAGCTTGACAGTAATTAAAGCTTATCTACAAAACTAGTAATTTTTTCCCATACATAAAAAAATAATTTATTTGTATGCTATTGCTGTAAATAACATTTACTTAATTTAATGCTTTAATTTAAACATTGAATATCAATAAATTATTTGATTTACCAAGGCTATAAGATTGAGACTTGTTTCGGAAAAAAAATGGTAGTCCTCACATACTATCTTTCGAACTAGCTAACCTCCAAGATATTCGCCTCCTCTTGTTTGTCAAAATGAATCATGAAATTAAAAAAGGCTTAAAATATCAATATGAGATCGACAGTTTGAAGGTAGCATTCATAATTCTAGCCATTTACAAATAATAACTGCAATAGGGACACATTTGAAGTATTAAAGTTGTAGTTGACTTAAGAATCCAAAACGAATTTTCACTAATGCTCATACCCAGCGACCGGTACAAACCCATCGTCGAAGTTGTTGTACTCGTAATGCGGTTTGAACTGCGGCTTGTACTCGGGTTTGTACTCGGGCTTGTACTCCTCGACGTGTTCCTTGGGCACGCCGATCTTGTGGACGACCGCGTTGAAGCCGTTCTTGTCGTCCGCCTCGTATTCGACCACGCGTTTTGTGCCGTCCGTTTCTAGGAGGGTGTATGTTCCTGGAAAATTTATTTTATTATTAGTTATGAGGGGAAATAGGCAGTGTACTTATTTATTTTTTGCAGCAAACTCTGCTACTTTTACAGCACTCCTAATCACTTATAACGACTCCCAAATACTCACACACTCTTCACATTTCAATCATAATGTCAACTACTACGTTCCTCTTTTAAATTCAAACGTTCTTCTCCTTTCTCACTTTCTCGCGTCTGTCATCGCTTACTTCTTATGTTCCGTTATACGTCCATATACTACATTTATTTATTTAAACAAATATAATCGTCATTTTATTGTGATAAACATATGGTGATATTTAATGATTCGTGCAATTAATATTTTAGCAGAAACTTGAGTCTAAATAGACATTTATGTATGCTTGTGTTTGCGCTCTTCAATCTCTTGATATATTATCTTTTACTAGCGATCCCTCGCGACTGCGTCCGTATGTTTTGAGTTTGCTTCCTACCCTCGCGACGCAACTTGTGATGTTTTATAGTCTACAGCCTTCTCCGATAAATAGCTATCCTACACAAAAATATTTTTCAAATCGGTCCAGTAGATGAAACCTACGTATCAGATCTATCATTATCAGAATACAGAAAAAGATATGTGAATCTAATGCTTGTATCAACGTCTTCAAAGATAATGCCCTGTCTGTCGACACTGCCTATAATTTGGACCTTGTCTATAGAAGGCAAGGTTAAAATCCCAACAACCCTCTGTCAACTCGGCAACTCTCCATGTCGATAATAATCAGCCACTTACCCTTGACCTTGTCGCCGTCCCTGGTCTCCCAGTGCTCCTTGTCATCTCCGGTGTGCGGGTCCTTCACTGAGTAGTCGAACGCGTATTTGGGATGCGCCTGGAAAACGAAATTTGGTGTTAGGTAGCTGTGTGCACTGGGTAAGTAAATAATGCTCCCCCAGCCGAAATCCAACCACGGCGCGCCTAATGTCAACAGAGATTAGCCTTCTGCGATGGAGATATTTTAAGGCACAAGTGTTTGTATGAAATATACATGTGTAAATCCAGTCTTATAGTCAGGTGAGACGGCAGTCCGACCTCACCAGAGATCAAGCGTCAGGACCAAACTTTCCTAAAAAGCACGAAATCCATCTATCCGATTTGTTGACTGAAGCTATTTTTTAGTTATTTTTAAGATAACCCAGAGATTTTCAGGCGGATCAATACCATGTGTTGCATATAAGCACCTCTGCAAAAGACTAAAATAACAAAACTTAACGTAACTATGTAACATCTTTAGTAGGTACATAGTACTATATTCCCTTTCCCAACTAGGTAGTTATGCCTCAACGAAATTTTCCTGATAACTCATGGGAGGTTAGCCTTAGCTAGGAAATTGGACCAGTACTAAACCAGTTAGACCAGATGGACTAATTTGGATCGCGGCTTCCCCGTCTATTCTGACGTTGTTATTATTTAGAACGCTCACCTGAGCGTGTATTTAGGTCATCGGGACGCCCAAATAGGCATAGCTTGTGTGTATTGACTGTGGGAAGTGAGGTGGAAATGCTCGTATCTAGCTATGTTTTTGACGTTTGTTGGTTTTTAGCATATGCCCTAGTGTAAAAATCTGTGGTATTTTAAGTTGAATGTGAGCTTTATTTGATAGGTACTGTAGTTCGATAGACAGATTTTATAATGCTGAACCAAAGACTCAATTCCATTATAGTCCAGGATTCAAAATATGATAGTCCAGAAACAAATACTTACATAAATAGTCCAAGATTTAAGATTTACAGCGACTCAAATTATAGTCCAGGATCAAATATTTTCCTATAATCACATGCTTTCATGTTATTCAAAGGCTAGGTGTACATTTGCTTACATGGTAGTCCAAGTCGTACTCGTCGTGGTGTCCATCTAAGCTTTGCTGGTGGTGGTGTGACACCGGCTTCTTCCAGCCCTCGAGGCCATGACCCTCAAAGCCATACTCCTCGAACTGGGCCAGGGTTGAGGATACGAGGAGCAGCGCTGGTAGGGCTTTCTGGAATTCATTAAATGTTCAAATGAGTCATTTTAATGTACTACTGACTACTTAATAATAGATACGAACTGTGAGGCAGGCGAAGGCGAGGTCTCAATTTTGCGGTCTACCTATCTATAGTATAGTAAAAGGATTTCGTCGACCAACTTGTTAAAAATCACCTTGTGGTGAAGCTATGTTAACGTCTGTAATCCCTAACGTCATTAACGACTAACCATACCAACTTTTGATAAGTAGCTTGTCTTCATTACATTATGGCATCGACTTTGTTTAAGCTGAATGTTGTTAAATGTTACATCGTTCTTAATAATCTTTACACAACATCCTAGATATGGAAGACAGCACCGTCAAACTGTATTTCAACTATAGGTAAACCGCGAAATTGAGACCTCGCCTGCGGGGTACAGGGGCGCGAGGGGAGGCGAAAGCGGGGCTTGTGAGAGGTGCGGGCGGCAGGCACATTCTTTTCAAACTTCAGTACGCTCGCTACACAGGTAGCGATAGCATCTGTTGACAGTTGCGGACGCTTTGACAGAAGTACACAAGAGAATACTGTCTGACTGAAGTCTGAAGATGAGTCGCAGTATATTCGGACACAAAATCTATATTAGTGTATTTTTTGTCGTGTTTTTTTTTAATTTCTATTTTACATCATTCTCCAGCACCTGTTACAATCTTTGTACATGACCAAAAGTTGTAGTACTTTTATATATTCTATGCTAAAGTATAACTGGGGAAGAGAATGCTCTTAGCATTAAGTCCACCTTTTGAACACTGTAAAATAACAGTGTTTTAATAAAGGCTCTAAATATATACGAATATTTTAGAATGAAATATAAATCTAAATTCAGTGGAATATGAACTAGATATAAATATGAACTAGATATGAACTAGATATACTCTCAAACAAAACAGTCGCAGAAGTTACCAGGGAATGTTATTTGAAATTTTTAATTATGCCAAAAATTCAATCTTATTTTAAGATTCCATTTTATTTATTGATCAAAATCCACGGCCCTGGATAAAAATATTTAGAATTAATTCACTCTCATTGGTGTTATTGTATCGAATCGAATATTTTTTTCCAATATGTTATGTAATGTTATGAAGTGTCGACACTGACGACCACCATTGTGACCACTGACGTCACATATCTTAAGAAATGTCGCGGCAAATTTCGTCTCTTGTGTATCGCCGCCGCCCGCACCCCTTACAGTCCCCGCTCTCGTCTTTCCGCCCGCACCCCTGTACCCCGCAGGCGAAGTCTCAACGAAGCGGTTTACCTATAGAAACGGAATCACGGAATATGTTTTTCTACTAACCTAACTAGCTCACAAACAGTTATCTAAGAAAAAAGATCAGCAGTAAACAAATCAGCTAATCTTAACAGGAACACGCATAACTACGTGCATATAAATCGTGCTGCTAGTCTGTCGGACTAATTTCCGTCGTTCCGTGCTTTTTGCGGTTTGTATGTAATTGGCGGTGGTGTGGTTACAAGTGGACTGTGTCTTGAGCACGATTGAAACTGTCATGTGTAAATGGAGTGCACCTGGCTACGTATATTTAGTAACCGGTTAACTTGGAAGGAGACCATATAAGTTACAATACAATTTTTTGTTCTACTAAAAACGATATATAATTCTAAAATAATTCGATGACTTTGTGCTGATTAAAAAGCACAAAAAATCTAATAAAGTGCACTTGTGCAACTGTGTCAGACAAGGAATAGAACCCTGTGTCTTACGGTATCGGGGCGCATACCTATACCACTCGGCCACCGACACATTGAGAAGCCTGTTGAATTTTGCAAGTGCTTTCTTTAACGCGTAGGCTGCCTCAAGCATTTCCTTTTTCAAGTGCAATTTATTTTATTAAGTTGGAATAGTGACAAAACAAATTAAAATAAAAAATGCATAGGCCCTGAGTATCATTGTGCGAAGTTTTTTGAATAAAAGTGACACATTAACTGGGTCAATCAAATCTTTAAACACTTAAATAGGGATTTAACGTTGTGATATGGTTAAAGGCCACTTGCGCAGTCTCGGGTTTGCTAACTTTAGGTTGAATCATTATTCTGTCACTGTCAGTTTCTTTGTTGTTGACAGAAACAGAAAGATGTGTTGACCATTTAACCTTTGGTTTGATGAAATTTCAACAGCGCAAGTGGGCCTAAAAGAAATCGAGCTTTTGAGACAGTTCGCAATTACCCACGCTGACTGGTAAATATCTCCTCGCGTATGACGTAACTAAACAAATCGTTCGAAGTGTAATCAATATGTAATTTTGCTTGCGAACCGCCGCGTCATAGAGAAACTTGTGAGGTTACTCTGGTTTCGAAGATGACATAAAGGCAAATAGATGGTTTTTAGAGAGACTGAAGTCTAGCCGCTCAAATCATTTTATTCGAAACAAAATCGAAAGCGTTGAAATAGCATTTTCTGAGCGGCTAAATTATAAGGTAATCCTTTGGTAACCGAATTTATGCCTGTGTCTTGAAGTTATAAAGTTGCGGTTAGTAGCTTCGTGTTTTAATGTTGGGGTCTGTAAGCTGTATGTGAGTCAATATGGACCTTTTGGGCTAGTTTGTCTTGCTTCCTGTGGTCTATGGTTTCAGTTTTGGTTCAATTGTATTGTTCTTAAATAGTCCTGATAATAAAACATAGTTGTTTTAAATTTGTGATGGCTGTAGTAGAGTGTGTTAGTTTTGAATTATCTAGTTCTATGTTTTGCACCGAACATTCTACCTGTGATAAATGAGAATAGACATTAATTAACCAACTACTTCTAAAAAAGTAAAAAACCAGAGACTCTACTTTGTTAGACTCTACTTTGGTAGACGTCCGTATTCGACTGTTGTTGCTTCTAGTTTACTGTACGTGCAAGCGAGATAGCTATAGTGGAAAACACTGTCGTTTTTCAGTGCTGGACCCCTGGTGTTAATGAATTTCCCTGACACTGCACCCGCCAAATACATGTTGCATATTCATCATATTTTCTCTGTCCGAATGCTCGTTAATCACCCATCCTAGACAGTATAATATCGTTTAATTGTTTGCCCGTTTTCCCCGACGAGGAAAGACCATTTGTCATACTAGTTTATGGTCTGAGCATAGATAAGTAACTAAGTAGATGATGCGGAGACATAACTAAATTGTGAAAATAAAGCGTGCCTTTTTGCCGCCAAGAAAGCAATTTACCAAAATTCCATATCCTTTGCATTTCCGGAACTATATTATGTTTCCATTGATACGACCTTAGTGATTGATTCGACAGCTGTCACGCAAGCACGTCAAAGTGCGATGCTCTTTGATTGACACCATTTTTGGAAAGAAAATAGTAAGCGAAAACCTCAATAGCACCCTGGGTATTGCGATGCAGCTTTGACAGTTAAGCGGCTCTGCTTTACTGTCAAATTATCAATTTGTATTGCAATTTCGCAATATATTTATAATATTATTAATATAATATTCGTTATCACTGAGTGGGAATTGAACTGCCTGGAATTTGAACGGATTAAGTTGGATCGCAATACGCCTCCTGGTCTTCTTCTACTTAGATACGTATCTGAGTGCGATCGGTATCTATCGCACTTTCGCGGATGTCCTGGCGCCATCGACGGTCGCGTGTTTTGTGCGACTGGAACTATCAGTTTAGTGGTTTTGTTGTAAGTTTGACTACAATGTATATTGTATACTTTCCTGTTTAGGTGTTATTCGGTGAGGGACTTAAGTGTCTTTCTAATTGAGCAATCAACTTCTGAAGCGTTTCATCTTCAATATTAGGACCCAGATTGTGTATGAAGAAGTTAATTTGTTTTAAAGTTTATTGCAATCTAACTTCACGTGAAAAAGCTTTAGCTACTTTGTAGCTTTCATCTATGCAAAGTATTTCAAAACAACGGGTAAAGAATAAAGGGAGCTATTCAGAATCAGTAACTTTAACAAATTTCTCCTAGAAACATAGGTCGGATAACGCCAAGTAAAATTGAGTTCTCATACTAAATCGGTTACGTGAACCTCCTAATTTATATGGAGAGTCGATTTTTTGCATATTTCGACCCATGTTTCTAGGAGAAAGTTGTTAAAATCTACAAAATATTATCTGTAAGAGTTGAATAGTTCTGTTATAAAAATCATACGATATTCTTAAATATTCTACAAAGTTCCTAAAACCTATTTCTTCATACTTCCTTACACTTAACGCCTTTGCTGCCGTCGCGTGTTATCCTAAACGTCGAATGACACGCTACATTTTCACTTAACTAGTTTTAGGGTTCCGTAGCTGAGCACGAAAATAAAAATAATCGAATGTATCTAAAATCAATACATTTAAGGTAAAAATTAAATGAGATTTAGTTACCTTACTTTAAAGACACTGAGTATGTTTAGCAAGTTCAGTCGCAATGATGCCCCAAATATGTAGGGTGCAATATTTTTGCTAGCGTCGATTATCTGGCTAGCTGGAGTAAGACTTATTTAAAAAAAATGTTTGGATGTGTATCTTGTTTAAAAATATAAGTTTACTCCAATTTTTATTTTATTTCCTTTAAAAAACTAGTACTAGTAGTAGTAGTGACTAGTTAGGTTTACCTTATACGTACAGAATCCTTTGTTTACGAGTCCAACATACACTTGACTCGTCTTCGTCTCCATTTTAGTGTTGACAAATTGTAATATGCAATTTTTTGTGCTTGTCTCACACCCGATAGTTTATATGCATACATTTGCATATCATTGTAAACTTAATTGAAGATCGCAAAGTAATTCATGGTTAAATATGTCACGCTGTTTAACATCTTAATAAGTGTGTTTATAATTAAAAACAATTACATTATTTACCTAATTTACTTATAGTACCAACCTATCACAAACGAAACATGTACTTGAAAGTAAATGACTCGAAACAGCGTTATTAATCCATTTTAAATGAATTCTTCATAATAAGTTCTAGAGGTCGTTTGTCCTAATTATAACACAGTATTGTGTTGATTGGCTAAAGATTTTCTTTAAAAAAAACGTTAACATTTATCGGAAAATTCTTCTCGTGCCAATTCGTTATAATTAATCACACATTAAAATCGAACCTATCAATTAAATAATCTAATTAATACCAATAAGTGAGGCGAAGTGATCAGTCAATTATCTACGCGCGAATGAGCAAAAGTATTTAGCCCGCAAAAAGTGTGGAAGCGGCTTTTATTGGCAGTCGTCAACGTGCAAAAAATGTGGAAGTTTGGTAAGGAAGTGACACGATGTGTCGTTCCGCGTTTTGAGGATGTTCCTGTATATATATTAATTGGTGGATGTTTCTGGATTTTTAATAACGGTAGTAGATATCCAAATATATCGATACATTAAAGGCGCCTTTTTTATTTATGACGTAAATGTTTGACCTCATTGAGTTACATTCTTGTGTCTTTCTACTGCATCCATTGCGATCTTTATGCTTAATTGAAGGTTTGACTGTGACAGAGAAAGCTTTTATATAAGTTTTGTTCACCTAAATTTTGTGCGAAAAAGGTTTTGAAGGAATAATAAGTTTGATTTCGGTTTAACTAGGATGTGTAGATAGGTAGGTAAATAAATAATAAAAAAGTTCTACTACTTAAGTATATTATAAATATGTCTTTTTTTATTTGGCAGCATTTTTATTTATGATTGATAGTGTATAATACAAAATTAACTTGCGGACTGATGTCTGATTACTTATTAAATTGTTGTTTACTCGCATAATTTTCCATAACTTTTCACATTTTCTCTTCTGAACTAAATGAGAAAATTACTTATTTGTTGCTCGTTCTTTAACGCTATGTATTGATAAATGTTACTCAAAAGTTTAGTTTCGATCGTCAACTCATCAATTGCCGAGCTTTCATAGTCATTTAAAATTAATGCCTTAAGTAAAGCCTATCAAAATACTATATGATTGTCTTATCAAAGTGAAGCTACTGTGTTATTTAGTAATTAAGTATTTGCTTGATACGGCATCAAATTTTTATGATCTTGAAATAAAAGTAACACATTTAATTTTCTCAACTAATTTTGGTCCATCACTCGGTAAATACGTTAAGATAGATTATTATACTTTGTATCAAAACTAAATGATATTATTCGGTCTAACACTAACTGTATTGGGTTGATACGATTTTTTTTACTTATTCCTAATTAAAAAAGTCACTTGTCACATAAAAACTTCAAAAATATTACTCACAAACAAAAACTCCATTTTGCCACAAAACTGAAAACGTAGTTTCACCACCACACACAAACAACTGGGGGAATGTAAATCACTGACCACGTGCGTACCACTTATACCCGAGAAATAGTTAATTCCCCCCTCTTCCCTCCCCTGTAGGATAGGAGGGAGATAGGTATGGTAGGACATGTGTGTGTTGCGGTGATAGTGCGGAAGTGGGCATAGTGGATAGTGGCTAGAGTTGAACTAACTGTGATCTGAAAGAAAGCTCCAAAGCTTAGTGTTTTGTGTGTGATGTTTTTATTTTGGAAATAATCATAATGACACTTTTTTTTACTGTATTTGTCTGTTTGTTTATTTGTGCAAAACGATTTATTCTAATAGTATAAAACTGGCACTCAAGAACGTGATAATAATCTTCTTTAAATACCAGTCCATATTTTGTACTGGCAATTTCAAATAGAAGTTTTATGTACATTTCACATAGAAGTTTCACGATCCGTAAATGATTGTAAGTAATTGTATGATTTATTGACTGGTAAACCTAAAATGTTGTTTTGATTGGAATATTAATTGCAACAAACCTTAAGTTTTAATAATAATCGAAAACATGCATTATGTCGTCGTTGACAAATCTTGTTCATTTCCGAAACGGGTCCTTTAACATGTAGAACGACGAAAAATTTAATAGACCGAAACGAATTGATAAAATGAAGATCTTACCAAATTGGCACATTTGCCTTACATCTGATTTCGCACGCTGCCCGCAACTCGGCTTATGTAACGAAAGTTTTATCTAATTGAGATGACGTTAAGTATGATGATTGTGATTTGCTATACTTGTAATATGCGTTGCGTATTGGTGCAATGAAAATTGATGGAATTACTGCATTTACATGTTTTGTGTCTTTATTGGAACAGTTGGACTAGATTTCTTAACACTCGTTAATTATTAAATTAAACTTATTTATTACTGTAACAATTAACAAAGTTGTTAACTTACATTTTTCATATCTGGCGTTTTAAATAATTTGCAAATAATAAACATCCTAAGTTATGGCTATAATTTTAAAATCATAAACTATAACTATACATTTAAAAATATATTTATGTATAAGAAAGCCCTTTTCAGACAAATTGTTGCTGATAAAATCCTAATGTTAATTTCATAAACTAACACAGTCATTAATTAGTTTGTTACCTACTTAATTTAATTACCAGAACATTTTTAATAACAGATTGTAACAAGTAAGTAACTGCAACACATTGTTCTTAATTATTTTACGATGTGTCGGCTGGTGCGGCCACAGTTTAAATAGATATAACGTAAGTGAAGTAGGATATGTCGGCTAGTATTGTCAACTTAGTCCCACAGTGAGCAGGGTCTGTGAAATTCAGTGATGGCTTTTTCGTTTCAAAGTTTCGAACTGTTAACCCCCAAAATATGTATCTTAATTGATGTTTTTTCACCATCACCTATCACCACACTATCTTCCCCAATTTGGAACCGAAAAGAGCCTAGCACTTAATTTGATGATGATGTATTGCTCTTTCACAAATTAGTCATACGGTATAAGTACCTCTACTTACTACGTTACAATACTAAACACGACCGTACGTAGAAGTAGAATATTATTGACACAATAATTGCCCAATAATTATGCAACACACACCGGTGATTTACTTGAGACACGCGACCACGATGTAGTACAAATTGTTATTAAATAAGTAGTTTGTTTTGCTTTATAAGTGGTAATAAACATGTAAGTATTTGTTCATTATTAAAACAAAGCTAATATGTTTATTACCTACTAAGTCCATGTTCATGTATATTTTTCTTTGCTTGTCTATATTGTAAACAATATTTTTTATAAGTTTTAAAAAGATATCAGTGTATAAAGATGAATTAACTATGTAAGTTTCGCGTTTATTTTATAAAAAAAAAATGATCTCTTTAAAAAGAAATGTATCCAGATGTTGACAAATTAGGCAAGGAAAGACTTTATTGTTCAGAATGTTTATAGCATCATCAAGAGTTTAACTCTCTAAGCGCCAATGTTTCCCAGTGGTTACCACCGTACCACCTTCTAAGTTAGAATTTTCCATCTGATTGTTGAGGATTATTCTAAGGGAGCAACACCACGTTGATACTATGCTTCTGCCATGCTTGGTTAGTCTAGGTTCAAGAGCAAACTCATTCCAAAAAAAATAATAATTCAACCAAAATTGCCAGATAGGTTGCATACACTCTACACCAATTTTATGAAGCGCCTCTTATTCAAAATCATTCGTTTGTAACATATACTCGTAAAACAATTACACTTCTTATTTGTTGATTAAAAATGCATTGCGATATTAGACCATCGCTGAATCTGATCTCCGCATCATGCACTAGTTGTGAGCATTCGCAATGTAATAAATGAATGCAATATTAATTTTACACATTACAAAATAATCACGGCAAGAAGTCATAGTCGGATGAGCTAGAAATTGAAATTAAAAATCTAGCGCGGGGATTGACCAACAGGAAAATAGTTAAGTCATCATCAGCATCATGTAGGTAATATTTTGTTTGAATAATTACTAAGTATGGTGATTAAAAAATATTCCCTAAACACTGTGATTTAGACGTTTTCAAGAAGGAAGTGTTGGCTGTTTCTGGTCAGACATAATCCATTCTAGGCCAAATGTTCACTTAGGTACCATCAGAAGAGATCATGGCCAAATACCTGATATTAAAAAGATCTACACTAAATAATGAAGACATTTGCCGAGGCAACCTACATATTCACTTGCCCATTTGAATAAAGACATTGTTATGTAAGAACATCGAAACATGAGTGACACTCAAGAGTAAACAAATTCAATTAAGATGTTCCGACGCTTAGTGTAGGCGCAGGCGCATCGACCGCACTTATCTGGCATTCCATCGAGATGCGTCGACGAGAACAGACAGATCAGATTATACAGAAAAATATAAATATTGGACACCAATCACATACATTGCTCTGATCCCAAAGTAAGTAGCTAGTGCACTTGTGTTATGGAAATCAGAAGCAACAACCACAACACCTAGACTTGAAACAATATAGAACAAAAATGCTTTTTACATTGACCCGACTGGGAATCAAACCCGGGACTTCTGAGTGGCGACGCTTAGTCACTATAAATTTGAAACTTTTGTTTTATTTTTGTTTTTCAAATTCTTTATTAATAAAATAAAAATAACAATATACATTGTAACTTACGACTAACCGCATCGTTACAGGTATAATATCTTAAAAATAAAAACTACTTTGGGCTGTAATCACCCTTATAAGTAATACAATAATGAGTACTATCATGGTATTTAAATCTTACACTTTTAATACATTGTTATCTAGTCACTGTGATCCTATGATGCATTATTGAATAAAAAAGTGAAAAGCAGCCGTTGCATTCCAGGTTTCTATGTCTCGCGTTGCTACGGACCCGCTATGTTTCTGTCTCACTATTGGTCAGTCCTCGTAAAAACACACTTTGTAATGGGTTGTCGTATCTGTTTTGGCTGTGTAGACACCTCATACATACGGTAATGACGACGAGCAATCGTGGTCATTTTCCGGCGAGGCAATCACCGTGAAGATACAAATCGTTTCCCTGTGTGTGCTCCACTTTGCATTTTATGTAACCGGAGCTGGTAAACAATTAGTGGGCTTTTTGCAAAGTCCTTATGTATTGAAGAATTTAATCTGTAAAGTTCTATAAAACTTTGAAACTACATATTTCAAAATTTCAGGTTATGTAGTTGAAAGCCTCCTAGATCCGAAGAAACAGGAACACACATGCGAGATGATGATTGTTATGAGCTAATGTACAGAAAACAAGAATAATTAATAGTCATGCCAGACATGTAGACATCTGCCAGCAATTGAAAAAAAAAAAAACAATAAGACGGTCGCGTTTCTTTTAACGCAAAGCCACAAACCGCGAAACCAACATTATCTTTAAAATTTGGCAATGTTTTTCATATTATTTGATGTTATACCGTACCTGAATATTTATTTCAATAACGTAAGAGTTAAACATTTAACTTTGTGGGTTTTATGGTCGTGGATAGGTATTTATGATTATGATATGCGTTTGTTTGTATGTAACATAACATTATCTATGTTTCTTCAAAAGCTACGGTTTCCACAATGTAACTCTTCAATGGAAGATACTAAAAACAATACCTGTACCGAACAAATATACGATAAGGTTGGAAAACAGCACCCCTTGTATTTAAAACAAGGCAACACAAAACACAGACGTAAACAAACGAACTGATAAGCCATTGTTAAAGTTTACAAAGCAAAAGCACTGAATTTTGGACATGGTTCACGAGGAGCGGTGTTTTGTGCGAGGAGCCTTTTTTACCGACTTCATTGAATCTGCAGAATTTGTTGTAACTGTAGTAAATTACTCGAAGTGTAGTAAATTATGTGTTTTTTATGCTTTCAAAAGCTGTTAGTACATACGCATACAAACAAACTACGTACACCACCTTCCGGTAAAATAAAGGCGCATGTAACATTTCCTCTCCTACCTAAAGATTTGACTGGCAGAGAATGCTGGAAGCATGTAGTCCACTTTTGTAGAATATATATTTTTAATAGAAAAAAACCTGTTTTATTGATAGAAAGTAGGCCACAATTGTTACTTCGGTTTTTGCACAATGCACAGACTTCAAATTTTTTTATGATAGAAATAGATATGATATTTGTCTATAGAAAATTGGTAGTGTTGTAGTTCAATGGGAAACCCGACACATTTCCTTATGTCTGCCATTTCTGTTAGTTTCCACATACATTACACTGCGTATAAAAACAAATGCACTGTCAGATTTAACGACCGAGACCGATGGTCGCGTGCTTGCGACCATCACGATCAGGGGGTCCACTTTGTAAGACGATGTAGATTTTACCGACTTTAGCCGTCTCTGTCTCTCTTACCAGCATTATAATGCAAGTGTGCGAAATGGCTGTGTGTACTAAATGGTTGTACTCAAATGTTTTGATACCCGTCTAGCACTACTTGAGAACTACTTGTCGTAGCGATACAACTCTATACGTATCTTATTTCGGCATTCGAATTCGTAAGTGTTCGAAAGTCGGCATGCCAAGCGAACAAACTTCTATCCGCCGGTATCTGGCACCTACGATAATCGGAAATAAAGGTAACGTGATGCAGAGTAGGACCTAAAACATTAACGGATATAGTTATTGTACTACGGTTGATTTGAGTGATTGATGGCTTGAAATGTTAACGACTTAATAGCAGTAACACTTCTGAAGCATCGATGGAGAATTGATAATCGCCCACCTGACATTACACCTACTGACTTTATTTTGGCACGTGATTGCCTAGTGCTCTGATTCATAACACCTATAAAACGTTACACCCGTTACACGATCGACGCAACGACCTCTAATGTAACACTAGACAGGCTGTTCAGAACAAACTTAGTTGTACAAAAAATTAAGATCAGATAGAGTATCTTTCAAAGCGTTGCCCTAGTGATTGTCGTGACTTGTG
This sequence comes from Pyrausta aurata, assembly GCA_963584085.1. Lineage (NCBI taxonomy): Eukaryota > Metazoa > Arthropoda > Insecta > Lepidoptera > Crambidae > Pyrausta > Pyrausta aurata. The sequence continues at coordinate 627,780 of OY757276.1, read as the reverse complement.
CATACTCTGTCATTTTAGAAAATATGAAACAAAAATTGCTCTGAACAGCGTGTCTAGTATAAAATACAAGTCTATGGATCAATGGCGTTAATATGCCATTTTGTAACTTAGAATATGATACTGTACCGTTACTAGGCTTAGTAAGTTTGAGTGTTGAGTGGCATTATATTCTGGCACGTTACTATAAATGTGTATCTAAAGATCAAAACTTAAATTTCTTAATTAGTCAAGCACCGAGATTCCAGACGGTAGAAAATCAATTGTTACGTGGCCCATATGATGTCGTTGGATTAAGCAGAATATGATTTTCTGCTCTACTATAATAACGGTATTTGATTACATTTTTTTTAACGTTTGCACCGTTAGATTTTAAATGTTACTCTCTCCAGTTTTTTTTACTTACAACACATCTCATTCTCATCTACAGTTCAGCAAACGCGAAGAAGTGGGAAGTGGAGCTGGCGACCCTCAAGAGTAACAACCTCCGGCTGACTGCAGCGCTTCAGGAGAGCACCGCTAACGTCGACGAGTGGAAACGGCAACTGCATCAGTACAGGGAGGAGGTGGCGCGTGCCAGGCACTATGCTGGAAAAGGTGAGCTCTGAAACTAGTTATTTCTACGTGCTATTGTCCACTTATGTAATATAGATTGAAGCTGGAATCACCACAGGGCCATCGCCGACGTTTAACATTCAGATTTGTGTAGCAACGTATTATTAATTAATTACATTCATGTTAAATTACCGGTGCTCTCAACAGATGGCGCTGCCAGTTAATGAGATCGCAAAGTTTATACATCAACATTGGTGTTTTCAGGAGCGGAGGCAAATGAAGTGGAACAATTGCGACAGCGCGTGGCGCAGTTGGAGGCTGAATTGGCGCAGAAGAATGAGGAGCTAGCTCAGATCACCAAGTCGCGTAAGAGCGAGCAGGTTAGTGCTCATCAGTCAATTTCTTACAGTCTGCGACCCAAGTCCCAGCTCAGTAAGATTTTGATAGTGAAAAGTCATTTATACATGAAAAGATAGGGTGCAGGCTCGTCACCGTGTCGGTATCATCATCATCACTATCAGCCAAACGTCCACTGCCGAACATAGGCCTTTCCCGCGGTTTTCCACGGCGACCGATCGTGAGCGGCCTGCATCCAGTGTGATCATCTGTTTTTGTATGCTTTGATTTTGTTTCTCTGTGTATGCATGTTTAAGTGTTACAATCCAGAACATTTATGTTGATGCAAATATGTTTAAATGATATAAAGATTGTAATATGTTATGTGTACCAAATAAAAGATCATTACAAGGTCGTCTGTCCATCTCGTCGGTGGATGTCTTACGCTGCGTCTTCGGTCAAAGGTTCTCCAATCAAGAACCCCAACGGCCATCAGTTATCCGCGCAATTTGCTCTGCCCAACGTCAGATAACACTTAACTTACTGATAAAGTACGAGTATAATGCGACTAATTTTATTCAAATGATTGTTGACAAATAAGTGACGTTTACAAAAAGCCGTATTGTATTTTGTTCGACGAATACTTTCTATCTGACCAGTGAACGATCAGATCTCAATGAATGATGTCCTGCATCCCCCAGGACGCGGAGGCGAAGCTTGCGCAGAGCCAGCTGGAGCTGGCGCTGGCGGCGCAAGATGGGCAGCGGCAGGTCATCCAGGCGCTCAACGACCAGCTGGCGCGGCAGCTCGACGAGCTGGTGAGGCCACATTTAATTCCATTCAACTATTTTATTTTAAAATGAACTTCCATGTTAATTGCTAGTGATCCCTAGGATCACTATTAGAACACTAGGATTAGGTTAGTAAATATAAATTAATATTTTTAAAGGCATTTCAATGATTTAAAATAAAAATGAATTTGTAATAATAATTACCATCTAAATTTCAATTGCCGAAAATCAGAATTGAAATAGACTTATAGCCCAGAATAAAGCAAAGGCAAGTAAGTAGTGCAACTGCTGAAATGTGGACACAGTAGCGTGCACGTGTGTGTTTATGAATGCTGTTTCTAATCTACCATTGGTTTGTTCTGGGGTTAATCGATAATGATTGAACTTGACAGTAATTTAAAGTATGTTTTGCTCTCGTATCGGCTAATGTTATACAAACCGCAGACGACTATTATAAACAAAACCTCTTCCTTCTACCCGCAGAGCACGATCCACCGCGAGATAAACACGGCGTTGCAGACATGAGACGCGGCTATACACCCCCCGCCGCCGATCTACGCCTCCGTGCACAAGGACCGCCGCCCGCTGCCGCTGCTGCTGCAACAACAACCCCAACAACAACAACAACAACCACAAAAACAACCACAACAACAACCACAACAACAACAACAGCAGCAGCAGCCGCGGGCGCGGTCGCAGTCGCGGCGACAGAAAGACGGCGAGGAGCCGACGTACGTGACGGTGAAAGCGAAGAAATGATGAGTGTTCTCGGTATTTCGCAAGGTGCATGAGTTTTTTTAAGTTTTCTCTTTTAGAATAGGTGGTGGTTTCGTTAAAAATACCGGTGGATGCCAATGGGGTTTTATTTACAAATAGCTATCTCAAAAGCCAAAAACGATGCGTAAATGTTACCAAAAAATTTGTAGATTGATTCTTTCCACAACAGAATAAAGGTTTCTGCACCGTCCCATACCATGACCGTGCTAAAAACGTTTCAGGCACGAAAAGCAACATGATACGCTCTACCTTGCCCACTGAAAGGATTGACAGCGTTCTGTCTCACCGTTATATGGAGCGAAAGTGAGAGCGAGTGCGACCGTATGTTACCGGTACTGACAAGCTCTGTGCATGGCACGCGACGGTGTTGGTCGGTGACGGAACGGTCTTGTGGGCAAGGTTTAATAGTTTTTAATACATAATATTTTTTTGCCTGACACGTTCCTAGCACGGTCATACGGTATGCTACGGTGTAGTGGGCAAAACTGTAAGTAATAAATAATACACTGCCATGTTTATAAACAATGCAAATCGCTCTCAATAAAGTGTTAGTACCGTTTCTTGGATGTCAAACCCATATGACAACATTTGACAAGTGGTCAACCTACATATACAGTGCGACAAGGATCTTCTGGCCAATAGATGACATTGACAGAGGGGCCGCAACATTCAATAACGTAGCCAGAGCAAGAAAATCTCCCTTGATTCAGGGAGTCTATTATTTATTAGTCTTTTTTACACATCCATGGCAGTCAAAAAAAGATTTCTTGGATGGAAATGTTGAAAGCATTTTCTACCATAAGATGCATATTTTGTATGTTCCACCGATTTCAGGCACAAAACAATTGTATTAATAATAAAAACCATTGAAAATTAAAACTTTATTTAAGGTGTTCAGCTCTAAGGTATTTAAAAACAATCATATTAATACCTTACACAGAATACGTAAGAAAATAAAACAATGGGGAAAATCGGAAAACTCTTGTAAAATTGGGGAAATTTCGCTACAGCATTTTTGAATTTGACAACGTTAGTTCCGACTGTCACCATTGCCAAGAAGATCCTTGTCGCACTGTGAAGCATTCAGACTAGATCTTAGTGACACAGACTATAAAGCTGACATACATCACCAGTATTTTCAAGCGAAACCATTCACTCTCATGTATAAAACACGCCACCAGCTTCCTATTTATATAATTTCCCACCACTGTATAATAATTACACAAGAAGTATGTACATAAAACGGTGCAACTGTTGATTTGTACGTTTTCGTGCAATCACGTGGTCTTTCTGCTGAAACAGCAAAGATTACTTTTTTTGAGAACTTTATGATAACGTTAAATATAATTCAGACTATTGACAGTTCCTCTTATTTACAGAAAGTTTTCAATTGAATTGATAGGACTCGAACATTTCATTAATAAAAATAACCTATTCCTCACAATGAAGCCTTATCTCTTGCAGTCCTATTGATTTTATTATCAAAAGTCAGACGTAAAAAAAACACGACAGTTCAGTCTAGACCTAAACAATATTTACTGAAGGTAAGTATATTTCCTTCTGACTGAACGAAATAATCTCCAAATGATTAGAGGTGCGCTTTGATGCCAATTTTGACGTGTATAAAAGGATAAATGCTATTCAAATCTTTGATTTAGGAACGTGCTATCTCACTCCCCCATCTTCCAACTCGACTCAAGCATACTGAGGAGAATATAATGTTGTTTATTTTCTTACATTTATTTTGAAGCACCGTTAGTTTAAAAAAAAAACTTTCATTTCAATTTAATTAAAGTTCATTCATACTCATTGTAAGTGTCAAATTCATACTCATTGTAAGTGTCAAAATGACTCTAAAATTCGTATATTGTCCTTTTTACTCGCTGTGACGTTAATAAGGACGTAAAATCTTGTGGCAAATGAAGTTGACGGTGTTTCGGCCAGTTGACGACGTTTAAGGGTGGTTGCAATATTTAGTTTAGGCGTGGCAATAACAACCTTACGTCAGTGTACATACGTTACATAATCGTGTAACCACGAACACATGCCAAAAAATTAATATTTTCTATTGATTAATGTATATTTTAAAGTAGTCTTCGAATATAACGTGTAAGTGACATAATGTTTGCACGGTGAAATACCGAATTTAAATTTTAATAATAAAAATACTTAGAATCTTCGCCTGAATTTTGGAATAGACGGGCAGTGCCATGTCTTTGTATATTGACTAAATTGTGTTAATATCTAAAAAAATAACTAAAATATAACTAATCGGGCCAATAGTAGCTCGAGTTTTAGACGTTACAGGCGCATCGAAGTATTAAAAGTAATCGAAACAATGAATTGTAAGATGCTTCGATTTAAAAAGGTTTTTTCGGAAAGTTTAATCTTAAAATTGTAGTCGTAAGTTTTGCGTTATGTCACTTTAGACCTGTTTCTTGGTATTCCTTAGAGCTACTCGACCACGTACTGATTGGATTTAAGTATTACAAGCCCAGAGTATAATAATGCCCTCACGTACACACTAAACGATTGTTGTTGAAATAATTTTTGAAGAAGAAATTGGACAATTCGACATCATTTTTTGACTGTGTCCCAAAAGATAAATTATTTGAAAGGCTTTTTTATGTTACTTTTAAAATGGGATGTAGTTTACTTCAGCATAGATATTTTTTCTACAGTCAAGATCATCACATTTTCACTCGTGGTAAAGAAATGAATAAGAAGACAAGAACAGAAGTCAGTTCCTTACTATTTGGACACGGAGCTCTCTCTCTATCATTTCAACTCGTATTTATTCGTCAACATTGAAAACCTGTGCACGTAATTTGAAACGAAGTATTCTACTGTGAATGCTAAACTAAGTATTAAAAACAATATTACTAGTATCTCTATTTTCTGTGGTCGAGTAGTCAAACCAACGATCTGTGTTCTGCATTTAATTTGCATTGCATTTCTTTCTCTATCTCTATTAGTCTCCACTTAGATATTTTAGATTGTCTATAGTTAAGAGTTTGTTTCCCTTTCCTACTGTGTAGGGTATATTCAATGTATCTTTTTGTGACGTTTTTAATTGTAAATGGCAATTCTGATTTCTTTATCTAAAGCCACTCCATCCTTTTCCTTTCTTAGCGATCGGAAAGAGATAGTTGTTGGATGTAAATAAAGAAACGGAATAAAGCAGATATTATTATGTATAAAAACTCCCTAGTCGTAAGGTTAAATGCAGTCATCACAACAAATATCCGTCTGTTTTCAGCACTTTTAAAAGTAGCTTTTATTTTGTATTTTTATTTTTTTTTGTTTTCAAAACCCTGTATTAACTAGAACCCTTAGCAAATTAGTGTTTACTCCTCCGTTGGGAATATTCATCTGATTTTTTTGATATTTATTTAATTTTGATATAATTTTTTAAATTTTTAAATAAATGAAAGTAGTATTTGTTTGGAAAATCTGTATTTATGTTAAAAGACTGCGTTTAGTTTAATTATTATTTATTTTCATTACCAAAATTAACAGATGAATGATTCCCAGTCGGAACAATATAAAAATTAAAACCAAATAATATCATTGAAAGGCTGAGGAAGATTTTTAAGATATACAATGTCTTCTAAACAGGGTAATTTGATTTACTGTTGAATATTTTCGAATAGTGACGTTGTTATGCATTTTTACTGTCGTCTACAAAATAAAGTCTTTCGTAGAGTCTGCGTAACATTTTTGTGGCGTTTTTTAAACGCCCATCTTACACGTGAATTGACTTAAAAAGCGTTTTAACGCACGCAATTTTAATGTACTCTTAGCTTGTTAAAAATAATGAACATAATTAAAACGAATAACTCTTTAAAAATTAATAATAAAACTTCAGTTCTTTAACTCATTTCATTTCAATACAAATAACACGAACAAATATAATTTATAGGTAAATTGAATTACTTAGTTACTAGGAAAATTAATGTTTATAGCGTTTCACTATTTATTTACACATTGTAAATCTGTTTATCACAATTATTAATATATAAATAGATAAAAAATAAGTAGAAAGCAAATGATCTGTTGGTATTGATGAAGTGTAATATAGAGTTAGGTATTTAAGTGTTATTTCCCCTATAATTTGTATACCTGTTAAGTGTGATTACAATATAATTATAGTATAGTTAACTATAGTTAATTAAACAAAAATATAAAAGAGTAATTCCCTAAATGTGTCTGGCTGGGAGATGACATTTTTAAAATCGAAATGTGCAGTTTTAAATACTTAAATGTAAATTAATGATAGGTACCTGACAACGGCCGACTTCCCCCACCGATTTGTTTCATAGTGCCAACATATGTCTGTTGTTTCAGAGAGCCGTTGTTAGGTATTCGAATATATAAAAAAACTGTTGTATTGTAATCGCATTATAGTTGTAATTATTCAATATATTGTCTGGTAGTCTGCGTTGCATTTGTTGCTTCTAAATCATATTTAATGAAAATTTTATAACCATTTGATTTTACTATGATACATAGAAAGAAGTACCTATGTGTTTTGTGACGTCCTATTGAATTAATTCGTAAATCGCCAGTAGTCCTAACATTCCAAAAACAGACCAATACCATTCCTTAGAGAAACTAATAATTCTTAAAAATTGGTTTTCATAAATAGCAACACTTAAAAATCTCACCGTCTTGCTTGATTGACCAGTCTCGAATATTTTTTCCATGTGTATATTTTACTACACATTTCTCGAAGTTGGTATTTGTAATATTACTTCCCACTTATCTGTTTTTAGTATATTCTGCTCTAAATATGCATTTATAATAGTTTGATTATATAATCGCCTGATAAAAGTTGATAAAATTCGGCAGTAGGTTACCGACTTATCACAACACATGTCAGTAAGCGCAAAGCTGCTATTTTTCCTTTTGCTTTTGATTGCTAATGAAAAAGTAATCTTAAATTGTAAATGATTATAAATGTAATTTAACTAATGTACCGCAGACTATTGTAAGTGTACGTAATATCTTCCACTAGAGCCGTAGTCGCTGTGAGCCATCTGCATATTAACAATAAATAATATTATCAAAATTACGACTTTCATTCATTATCTTACGCTGTAACAAAATGACCAAATACGACCATTGATTCAATATGATTGGTAAACGCACGTTGTGATTGAATTATGATATTATATTGTGTTGATTTAGTCCATTAAATGTCTGGGCCCACTAAACCATATCATGCCATGACCGTGCTAGGAGCGTGTCAGACACGAAAAGCAACACAATACTCTCTATTATGCCAACTGAACGGATCTACAGCGTTCTGTCTCACCGTTGCATGGATTGAGAGCGTATTTTGCCGGTGCGGATCCGTGCACGACACGCGCTGGTGTTGGTCGGTGATGGAACGGTCTAGTGGGAACACTGTCATAGTTTTGAATACAAATATTTTTTTTTTGTTTGACTCATTACTAGCTCGGTTAATGGTACGCTACGATGTAGTAGGCAGACACCTTTACCCCCTCTTTTTAATGTCTTCCAAAACAGATTCAGTAAATATAATTTTCGTTTATAGATGTCAAACGCTTGAAAACGTCTGGAGAAGCTCTTGAACTAGAAAACATGAAACTGAAAAGTAATTGAAGTGTGGTTGATGCGACGTAGCCCTAGCTAGAATATGATTTCAATGAATCTCATACTAGATGAAGCTCAATCTCTTCGCCCCGAAGTTATCTGAAATTGAAGAGACTGGTATGTTTTTTGTCAGTTTTATTTGATTTATTAAAGCAGTTTTCAGTTCAGAGTTTTAAAACGGCAGGTTGGCAAAGGTCCTTCGTTTATTTATTTATTTATAATATTTTTATAGTAAGAGATCTTTAAGTTAGGTGTTATGATAGCTTCATAAGCTACAATAAAAATTCAACTTTAAAACAAACTCCCAATTCTGAAAATCACTCAGAAAGCCATTAACTCAGTACCTGTCAAACTCTTTATTGTTTATGTAAAAACCTTAAGATCTAAATTACATTATCAATTGTTTAACCACAACCCTGTCCACTTGTCAACCGCGCAAACATAGGTAATCTATTTGACTCGTATAATCCCCGCTGATTGGCCAACGCACAATCAGCAGGAACGAGCGGATATTCAATATTTACTCGCGGTCAGCATTCGGTTTTAAATAATGCATTGTTTGTCTCTGCAACGATCAACTGCATTTGAATGGGTTCAGTATTTTTTGAAAACGTCACGAATTATTCGGATAGAAAGAAATTGGGGCTCTGTGATGCATGAAACCTTTTTTTAGAAATTTAGTTTTTTTGGAAATATACCTTTGCAAAACCACATCTTGAAGACAGGAAACAAAAATCTCAAACACATAATTATTTTGAATACGTCAGCAACCTGACAGCCAAATCCAGCTACGTTAAAAAAAAGATTGTTGGTAAACAACAATGTAAAATAGGAACCAATATCACTTAAAGAAAGTCACTAAAATCTCTGGAACATAAGGTTCCCTTTTCTAATTTTCTTTATGTTCAGGCACTGCGAAATCACAATTTCAAAAAGCGACGATCTGAAAAATTTATCCTGATATCCAAACATCCTTTCATACATGAAATTAAAAAACAACGTCCCCATATAAATTGCTAAAAGGAACAGACAGTAAAAATATTTGTTTAAATTTCAGAAAAGGTTAGTTATTTGTCGATGGAAAAATGTTATTCATAAACATTGACCCTCGGTCATTTATCTTTTTTATTTTTCTCAAAATCCAGCCAGTTGACTCAACCGTACTGTTATCATCAATGAAAATGAATGGACTCCTATCGCAGCGTATCGGAAAGTTAGTCCGGTCGGGGGTAACAAGCGTCGACAAAAGACATTTTCCCAGTTACACCATTGATTTTCACTGCGCATGTCCGCAGCTCGCTCCTTGCAGTCGGCAGTCCCGCGCCGTCACCCGTTTGACGCACACGTGTGTCTGTCAAACTCGCGTTTGTAACCCTGTATAGTGTAACACATTTAACGGACACACTAGTGGTTAAATAAAATACAAGGATTTAATATTACGGGTGAGTTTGAAATCATTGTCAATCGATATTTGATTTAATGCGATTTGTAAATAAGAGAATTGACTACCCTTTTAGCTGGCTTTTCCGTTGGCTGTTTTCGGCAACGAAAATTGACTTGACAATCAAGTTAAATGGATTCAATTTTGTTTGATTGGAAACGACACATACAATACTGTTATTATGATACCAATTATTGATACTTAGTTATGATAAGCTAATTCGTAAGGTATTGATGATGTCAGTTGACGATTAAGTTAAAAATACGTGTCAGGAAAAAACAGTCTAGTTATAAATAGACTGAGTTATCGATGAAAATTATCGGAATAATTGAGCAATTAGTAAATGAGTCATTGACTACCTACATTTTCCAGCATTATTTTTCCGCGCTTGTCTTATAAACGAGGGTAGTAGGTGATTATTTTCATGTTCTAATAAGTGTGTCGCCCATGAAGGTCTGCGTAGCGATTATGTTGATAATTATGTGTTCTATAAATATTGTGGCAAAGAAAATAATGCTGATCGAATGAATAAATTATTGGTACTAAATCTAGAGCAATATTTTTGAAGGTGAGGCTAAGGTGAAGGGAAACAGCTTAAAAAAGACGGCAACTAAACCATTAGCATTTTAATCCAGTACTTAGCTGTATTTTATATTCCTCATTTCTATTCACACTAAGTATTCGGTACTAGTAACAATATTGCTGGTTGAAAAATAGTTTGTTCATAGGTTATTCTATCGACACATAACTAAGGCGGAAGTTTGTGCCTGCGTTTGTAGTGAGTCTTCTCTTGATCCAACAAATGAATTATTAAAACTTTTAGTAAAAAACGGCACCCTAAGTGATTTGCTCAAATAATTCATACTTTTTTCGCGTCCCTAGTATAAAAAACTAGCTTTTGCCCGCGACTTCGTCCGCGTGGAATCGTGACTTCTTTCTCCCGTTTTTTACACATTTACCACTATATCTTTGCTCCTATTTGTCGTAGCGTGATGTTATATAGCCTATAGCCTTCCTCGATAACTGGACTATCCAACACAAAAAGAATTATTCAATTCGAACCAGTAGTTTCGGAGATTAGCGCGTTCAAACAAACAAACAAACTCTTCAGCTTTATAATATTAGTATAGATAATAATATTGGACACCAACCACATACATTTCTCTGACTCCAAAGTAGCTAATGCACTTGTGTTTTCGAAATCAAAAATGATGGTGGTACCACAACACCCAGACCTAAGACGAAAAATAATGATTTCTGCTTTGACTCAACCGCGAATCGAACTTGCAGAAAGGCGGCGCCTTGAAACCGGTGTTTAGTCACTACACAGTATGTTAATCTTCTTGTTATATGAGTATTTACTGTATGTGGGGGAAGTTCAGAATACCTACTATACTACGACCCTGTCGCGAAGAATGTATACGAAGAGAAAAAAAGGTCGAGTGACCCAAATAAAGGACGAAACTCCGAAAATATGTATATTACGATATTAACATAACAGAGCGACGATTGTTCAGCCATTTGTTTCGCTGCTTCATGACTCCGAGCGTCGAACGAATGAGATTGCTATTTTATTGCCAGCTACAAATCTAATATTAGCGTAGAAAATATACAACCTGAGACAAATTTTCAGAAGCACCGAGTCCTTAGCATAGAAAGACAACCAAACACGATCAAAAGCAATTAATAAAAATGGGTCATATGGTAAAATCTTACAAGTACAAAATTTAACTATCTATACTATATTTTTGTTACCACACGACAAGACATACTTTTACGAAGTATCTTGTTCCAATGGTCCATCTACTTGAGGATTTCTCAATAAGCACATAACATTATTATTAAGAGATTGTCAGGCAATGCGGTATAAAAATACACTATCAATATCTGCTAAACCCCTGAACGACAGAATGTTGATGATGACTGTAAAAAAGTCCTGAATCAGCCTCATTCATTTAATAAAAAAATATCCGCCAGACAGCACACCAATGAGGGCTACCGTTTTCGTGCTCACTAGTTGGCGCCACTGTCGCGTGAGGTCCAGAATATAGCTTATATGGTGTGTAAATTGGCATGATGGAGAGATAAAAAATTAAGTTAGCCATTAAATCTTAATATTACATCGGGCATGCCGCAGTCCAGCTTTTTAAAGAGAAGAGGAGTAAGTACACAAGTTATTAAAGATTTAAAATTTATTTTCTTAGTCCCCCTTTTTAAACACTCATTCATTGATCCGTAACTAGTATTTGCCATAATTAATGGAAATTATTGCTAAATATTCGAAACATTAATCTAAATAGAAATAAACCCGCACACCTAACCCACAAACAGTGACATTTGACATTTAGAAGACCTAACGCTACACAAGCGCCCCTAGCGGCAAATTCATACGCGTTAGCCCTCATTGTCTTGGTTTCGAAGTAAGGAATTTTCTTCCTTGTGCTACGGACACCAGACAACGTTTATGACAAGGGGCGTCTCCCATGGATACCTAAATTCATATATGAACATCCATGACTTCAGTGCAAATGTTCGTGATCATCACATAAACATTTGCCCCTTGCGGGATTCGAACCCGCTAACGATATAGTAGTCAAAAGCGCTAACCACTACACCAAACGTGTCGTGGAGATTCATTATTCGTCCAGTCTCTAAAAGTATTAATAGTTTCTATTATTCTAGTATTTAAAGTTTGGTAGGCCTTTTCGGAGCAGTGGGACAGTATCGACTAGAAAAAATAAAATATTCTACCAGCCCTAGTTTTATTATAACTTCGTCGTCGTATCGTAATCATGCTAGAAAAGTCCTCTGAAATAATTTCGAGGAACCAATCTCGGGAACAAAACTTATATTATTGAGGAAAAATCCATATCTGTGTAACTTCGTGTGTAGATACTTTTATTTTCATCATAACTATAACTGTGGTAGTCTCTTGAGGTATTACGTTGAACATGGAAGATAATTATACCTGAGTATAAAGAGGGTAGGTTTTTTTTTTCTGATAAATATCTATGGTAAGCGTTATCTGTCTAAAACTTTACACGAAATCGCGTTCCATATTTGAATAATTTGTTGGATGCAGTTTATTAGTTAATGTTGAAAAGGCCCTAAGTGACAAAATCAAAAACTACATTAGGGATGCCTTAAATGATTAATTGATTATTGTACATTCGAACACCCTAAAAATCGGTAACTATTATTTTGGAAAATGAAGTTATATAAGTAATTCAATTTTGAGATTTCATAGTGGTGCATACAGACGAAAGTTCTTTGCTTTATTTCCTTCGCTCATAATAAAGCGTCATTTCATTATTTTACACATAAACAGATTAGTTGCTACTGCTCAAAATTTCTCAGACCTTAACGAAAAATATTTTTTACATTCCTCTTCCTATGTTAAAATTTAAGTCAGTAAAAGGACACGTTATTGGACCTTTTTACACTCGCACTTCTATTCAAAATATTTAATACTTACAATATTTACTATCACTAAATGGGCACCCTCAAAGTTAATTTAGAGTAAGTCAGCTTCCGCCGGGCCAGCCAATCCGCCTTTGATGTCTATCGAGTGTCGATGTAGGTCGCCTGTCAAACCTAACTTCGGCCTGGAAACGGGTCAGTGATAAGTTGGTCGGAATAATTTTGTATGTATCTATTTTGAGTGTGACTGCCTTGTTGGTAGAGCCGGTAGTTCGCTGGTCACTATCTAAGAGTTCCCGGATTTGCAGTTAAAGAAAGTTGTTTCTGAGTTTTTCTGTCTTGTAAATACTCGGAAACAGCTCGGAGTCAGGTAGTTGGTGGTGATGACAACCGTTGGACCTGCGCCTGATCTCTCAACAGTCATGCCAGTACTGCCGCTCGCTGAATTATTGAGAGTGAAGGAACAGAGAGTGCACTTGCGCATACATCTCCTGCGTACCTGGCCTATCTCTGTTGAGAGGGGCCACCATTTCCGAAATCGGATAGGAGCAAAATATTTAATCAATGATTCTACAGAGTATTCGTAGTTACCTTGACCTGGTCATAGTGTTCCAAAATGCTTTAACTTAAAGATATAGTAATCCAAAGTTATAATCTCTAGTCAATTTATATCAAAATCGCTAACTCGTTGTAGTAAATGACAATATCAAGTTCTATGACTGGATTTATTTGTTTGCAATACATTGCTGGTTCGATTTATTTTGTTAACAAGTAACAATAAAAATATTTTTCAATTTAAAAAAATAAAACCATTTAATATGGATTACTCGTTACTTAAAGGGCCTACATTTTAATTTTTGCTCCTATTACAGGCCACATCCTGTGTATTATTTCGGATAGGTACCAGCACATTAGGAGAAAGAAGAGTCTATGTTTTAGGGCGTTCTTGCACAAATCCGATACGTCTTCAATCATGCAGTTAGAAATATTAGGCTTCTAATTTACAGGGTGACTTTGCAAGGTGTTGCTGAATTTTAGGAGGTCAATGAGGCCATCAATACATACAACTTACAATCAATACTTACTACGGGATCGTGGTCGAAAGCTATAAATAGCTATAAGTTCAGATGTATGGCTAGCACATCAGACTATAAATTTTTGTTGAAAAACAGTCCTTATTCCAACAGCATAAGATACCGCAGTGTTTAGCTTGACGTGCTGTCGTCCTTGCAAATCAGTCAGCTACATACGTTGACAAAACAGAAAACAGCATCACCTTGAAAATTCACCCTGTATGTTTCAATGCAACAGAAGGGCAGAGTTGAGCTCTTTTGGATTAATAAGATAAGTGGGGATCAGGATTTCATGACAAAAAAGTCTTAAAGGGTCATTCATCATACGCGTATAGGAGGCGTGTCTTGTCATCTCCTCTCAACAGTCGTCCCATTTTGTCTCACTTTACTTTGGGTTGGATCGAGTAGGGTAGGGTTAAGCTTGACCGCGTGGGACCCAAGTTTTTTTTTTTTAAATTTATTGTTTTCAAAATATACATAGAAAAAAACGCTTTAATCACATCTGCCAAACTGCACAGCAGTTTGTCGGCAGTTGTTCTCGCCTAAATTTAAAACTTAAAAAAACTACTCAGTGTATGAGAGTACATAGTTTTTTTTAAATATAAGACCATACACATAGCTTTCAGGTAAATAAACAATATAAAGTAATAACAATAAAAATAGAATGTTTCACAGATTGTACATACCCATCATTTATTTATTATTACACACATCAAAAACCGCGATCAACAAATCAAAATTTCGAAGCTTGTGAGGATGCCTCGATGTTAGTCTTGCGTCCAGTCAGTTATACTTGATAAAAAATCTGCAATACTTTAGCTCATACATTGGAATAACGATTAATCTATTATTATTATATTTTGTGTGATTCGATCTCCACGCATGTGAAGCCGCTCAGCACCTTCTAATTATAATGAGGTCACCTCGCTCCATGCGATATCTATAAAGAGGCTGATTCAACACAATAAATGAAATATTTTGAAGAAAATACAAATAATAGGATTTGGTACAGTAGTTTTTGAGAAATTTAGAGGTTAAGGTAACTGTTTTATTCTAAGCGTACCTACACGCTTTGTTTATGCATACTGGTGAGACAACCACAGCAGGGCTATGGACATAGCGATAGGTAATGTTTTTTTAACAAATTCTTTAGGTGGTTTTTAGAGGCAGCTTTACAAAGTAAATCTGTTGGGATCTCATTGTGTAAAGTAGGAACAATATATCTTCTTGTTCTCTTTCCAAAGTAATTTTTAGTTTTGATGCCTGTAGTTTTTAATAAATAGTAACCAAGCGGTTGAGACCCTTTGACAAAAGACGCAGCGTAGGACGTCCACCGACAAGATGGACAGGCGACCTTGTTAAGAACGCAAGATCAAACTCGGGTGATCGGTCGTCGTGGAAAGCCATTCAGCGGTGGACGTCCTTTGGCTGAAAATGATGATAAGGATGGGGCGGTTGAAGGTTAAAATAGTGAAACAAAGTAGCTTCTTCGTGCTTATTAAGGATAACCTACCCAACTACATAAAATAGCTCAAAATCATTGTAAACTAGTAAATGATTATGAAGATGTTTGGTATCTTTTACAATGAACAAATTAATCAATGAACTGTCCACGTAGGCCTATTCGCGAATACGTGTAACGAATGACAATTTAATTTGTTTTTCTTCGGCGTAGTATCACGCGATCCGACTTGGTCATTAAACTACCTATTATTATAAACGCAGACATTTTGATAACGTTCAATAATTTAGTATTTTATTGGTAATCGTGGTGAAGACTGTAGTTACGTGGTGGTAAATACAACACTCTTGTATATGTATTAAGAGTGGTAGAGAGATATTATACATACATAGGCCATTGCGCACTATTAGAAAAAATACAAAGCAGTCCCACACAATTCGAAAAAAAGAAGTAAATGATCAATATCAGTAATATACTATGGGCGTCATTCAACACAATTTGTTTTTTAAATAAATTACATGCTCAAAATTACAATTACAATTACAAAATTATAAGCACAACTTTTGTGTTGGACTTTTCTAGTTAACAAAAGAATACATTTCAGCATTTTATTTCTTACAAATCTACAATTTTGACTTAAGCATTTTAAACATATCCCATTTTTATTTCCCTACTAGCTGTGCCCGCGACTTCGTCCGCGTGGAATAGTGACTTTGGATAGAATTTTTAATTTATAGGCTTATGATTTTACAAATAAGATACTTAAGTATAAGTACTTATAAGTACGCAAGATATAAAGTATTTATATAGTACATTTCATTAAAATTGGCCATATTACAACAATAAGAAGCAAGTAGTAGGTACATCAAAGGTGATCAATTATTATGACCATACCGATTATTTGGACGTTCACAATTTGTATTTCGATTAGGAATTCCTTTGTTTGATGGGATAATATGGTTACTTTACTTTTAAGTTTTAACTACTACTTTGCCACAAAAAAAACTACTACTTTACTAACATTTTACTTTGTTGTGTGGAAAAAATGGATCTAAATATAATTTTTTTCATGGCACTGTTTTGTTATACTTTGGCAAGTACCATAAAGTACCAAATATTCATTTAATTTATACAAACCAATATGGAGGAAACACTACACATTGTATTAAAACACTTTACAGATTCATTTCCACCCACATTTATTTTAAATTGTTTCGCCTCGGCCCCGTCCCGCCTTAGCCCCGGCCCCATCGAACGGGATAAAAAGTATCCTATGTCCTTCTCCTGGTACTAAGCTACCTCCCCACCGTTTCGTCCCGGTCCCGTGCTACCCCAGCCCCGGCCCCGTCTAGCGGGACAAAAAGTATCCTATATGCAGTATCTTATGTCCTTCTCCTGGTACTAAGCTACCTCCCCACCGTTTCGTCCCGGTCCCGTGCTACCCCAGCCCCGGCCCCGTCTAGCGGGACAAAAAGTATCCTATATGCTTTTCCTGATTCTAAGCTACCACCCCACCAACTTTCAGCCAAATCGGTTCAGCCGTTCTCAAGTTATAAGTGTTGTAACAAACACGACTTTCTTTTATAGATATATATTCTCTGCCTACCCCCTAAGTCTATTGGCGTGATTATTTCTATCCTAGTTTACTCTCCAAGTGATGCTGAGTCAAATAAAAAAAGCCCCATCAAAATCGGTCCAGTAGATTCTGAGATTAGCCCGGACAAACAGACAGACAGACAGACAGACAGACAGACAAAAATTTTAAAAATTGTTGTTTTGGCTTCTATTACGGTAATTAAGACCCCCTGTAACAATTTTTCATAAAAATCTTCAATGTACAGAAATCGATCTTTTACAGTCTTATTATATGTATAGATTTAAAATAGAAACCCATGACCTCTAAATCACAAGTTCGTCAAGTTCTAATAATACTACCAAAAACTCATTTCAATGGTCAGTAAATGAAAGTAATACCACACGAGAAATGCCACTGGGTAGGTTTTATCCCTTCGACCTTCATGTCTAAAAATAAAAGAAAAGCTTACAAAAAAAACTTTATTTCTAGAATTTAAAGGTACAAAAGTAAAAACGAAATCCTCTTACGCTGTTTACCCCTTATATTTACCCTCGGGCTCTCCGCTTTCACTTTTCTAACTAAGTTACGCTTCGTAGAATAACTTAGACAATTCGACATTCGGCATACTTGAAGTTAGGAGCCGCCAATATGCGAGTTTAACACATTAACTTAGTTTTCGTGAATTGTAAATTGAACTTAGTCTCGAATATCTTTGAAGCTTCAACTCGTAAAGTAATACCTACTTATTTAAAAAATACATCTCCCCTTGTATAACAATCTGCTATTTAATTATTGCTTTGTGTTGGACCGAAGGCAGTCCATTTAATTAAAATGTGCTTTCATGCATATGTAAAAACTAGAGAGAGGTTTTTTTTTATAAAATGCAAACAGGCAATGGACCTTGTTCATTGAATTGTTATATGATTTGAATTGTTTTAACACCCTGTATCCATCTATAAGGTTACGTATTTTGTCTTTACATTCTTGTCCTTCAAACAAAAGTTCTTGCTACAAACAAAATAACTAGCCTGAAAATTAGGTTTTAGCTCCAGTCACCGTTAATAGTAGATAGGTTCTCGGTAGCAAACGAAATCAAATCCCTGACCCAATTTTAAATTGCGTTTTCGCAACCCCCGGCTTTTATTGAACTAGGGGATTTCTTGTTTTCTCCTTTGCAGCTAAGAGACTAAAGATAGTTGTGCGAATCTGTAAGTTAATAACCCGGCTTTTCCTGCTTGAAGTGGCCTGTTTGAAATAACGCAAAGCGTAAAATAACACGACTTAAGTGATTACAACGAAATTAACTCAGGTACTTGGTAAATATTGATTCATAAAATTCATAGTGAAAAGATGGTATTGTAAGTCAGCAGATATCAAAGACGCGCTACTATGAAACTTGGTTTCGATACGATTATGTTACTCAAGTAATTTTATAACCCTCCACCAACAGACAAATTATACTATCTAGTAGTTTTGCCGAAGTACTTTTTTGGTAAATCATTTGGTTATCAGAGCAATCAGTAAGGCCCGGTTGCGTGACTCCACTAGGTTGAATGTCGTTACCAGCGGTTGAATATTTCCGATTGTGCAAAAATACCTTAATTAAAAATACCGTAATGCTATCTTATCATAAAGCACTGCCACTGTTTAAGATGCTTATTACTTTGAATTCATGAAACTACTGCATTTCAATATTATTTCTATATCGATAATGGATAAGTTCGTAACATAAATATAAATAAAACAAAAAGCCTTGTCAGTGCGATTGTTACTGTTTCCCCGCCATTAGTCGATTGACCAGAAACACAATACCGTTTTGATGCGCTAATATGATGGGTTTTTAATTTGATTGCTAACGCAAAATTATGTTTACTTCGTGATATTTATATTTATTTATTTATAGTAATGTCTTATTCAATGAAAAACTATTACTTTACAGTGTGTGCACTATATGAAGACACTCATTAAATAAGTGTTTTTGTATCTTAAAAAAATAGATTTGGACGTCCCATGACTAAATATAATATATTGAAGATTATGTTAAGCTTTTGTTATGGCCTGAACATACGGAACTAATATTCCTCAAGGTTACATAATGTTTCCTTGAGCAATCTTCACCGCAATGTATTCATCAAGGCTTTGATATTCGATACAGATCGCTTTTATTCGTATTGTAAAGATAATCGTGTATCTACTAATAATATTTAGATGTAGAAAATTTAATTTAATTTCTCAAAATCTAAGCAATCAGTTGGTAGTTTTTTTGTTTTTATTTCGTCCAGTTTATTAAAAACTAACGGTACCAGCGTACTTCGTTATGCCTCCGGCCACGTCCCGCCCCGACCCCGTTTTATGGTATATTATTCTCTTAATTCGGGCCAAGGCAAATCCAATAAAGTAAAAATCATTAAAATCGGTCCACCCGATCTCGACTTGCAGTGGCAGTGTGACTTACAGTGACTAACATCACTATCTTTTATTTATACAGGGTTACCAGTAAATCAATTCAAAGTAAAAGCAGAGCTCATCTGCAATGGATTTTGTCATATAAAAAAATGAAAAATTTTTTAACCACTTGCGAGTTCACGCCCATAAAATAAATTTTTGAGCATCTTTTTGTTATTTGAAGAAATTTTTGAGATGTCAGGTATAAGATCATACAGAAAAGTAGCATCAAAATGAGACATGTACTCAGGAGCAATTAAAAAATAAATGCATAAAAACTTAAATATCTTTAAAAGTAATCACTACCGGCTAGGGTAAAATCATGTTTAAATCTATTGCAAATAAGCTCTTCTTTTACTCCTCCAAAAGAATGTATCGAATTACCTGTATAAAGAGGATAACATTTTAAGTGGTATAAAGATATCTAATTATTTCGGGATTATAATGTCAAATACATCAGATACGACGTACTTTTCTTCTCAATTCTTACAATTTAATCGGGTAAAAAGGATTTTTCTAGCCTTGATTTACCATCAGCACAGAAAATATTTGCATGCATCTATGCAAAAATATCTTTATATCAAACTTCTTCTAGACATCTAAGTATAAAAGGATTTTTTTACAAAAAAATAGACTAAAGACTTGTGGCATTTACCATTCATACACAACACATACCTACATCAGACCTCTCCACAAACACAAATACATTCGCCTCAAATTCGCATACAGTAAACCCAAACGGCGGAATTTGAAACGCCTGTCGTAAACTCCAAACGGCTCTGATTATGGCGTTTTATAGACTTTTGATGCGAAACTCAATGATTAATTTGTTTCTACACCGCCCACATTGTTTTGATAGTTTTCCTCCATTTAAACTCGGATCCGGTCTGAAATTACTTTCGTTTTTATTATGAACGTGAAAGAAGCGTAGCAAGATTTGTTTAAAAGATGTCGCCCAATTTTTTATTAAATTCCATCTCTTTCTCGACGCATGTTCAAGATTACTAAGTTAATATTAAACTGCACATTATGAAAGTAGTTATACAGCATTTGTCCAGTTTGAAATACTTAAAGCTATTCTGCTTAAACTATAATGGAGGTTTAATTTTTTAAAGATGAAGCATTTTCAAAGTCCATCATTGAATGAAAACAAAACGGATCGTTCAAAAAATACCACTGTTTCAGGTAATGCGTCTATGTTGATAGTAGTACCAGTTACCATCAGGTGCGATCGGGGCCAAATGTCTGCCTAGACAATATAAAAAAAAGTACCTAATCAGTTTGCGCTCACAGTAAAATGCCAATCAATCATCATTAAATATGCTCATAAATATTAAAATTACAGTCCTCTTCTTGCCAAGTATAAATGCAGCCAAATTCCAAGTTTCACTAGCCACTGTTTATTAATCAAGCAAGTTCACCAGAAAGCCTGAGATGACAAAACTGCATGGCAGTGGACTAGAGAGGCTTTGCCAAAAATGCCATGGAACTGCGCCAAACTGGACTAAAAAACATATGGATACAAACATATGGATCATGATGTCCGAAATAAACAATTTTATTATTATTATTATAAAATTTTATGGTACTGCTCACTAGTGTTGGTTACAGAACTGAGGTTCGAGCTATCGTCGAATTTGAATCCATCAATATCGATTTATAATTGTGTATTGGGGTATTTGAATACGACGCCATGTTTGGTGCAGTGGTTAGCGCTCCTGACTACTGAATCAGCGATCGCAGGTTCGAATCTCGCAAGTCATTGCTGTTTTTGTGTTTAAGTATTTATGGGAGACGCCCCTGCCATAATCGTTGTCTGGTACTTTGTAACACAAGGAACGAAATTCCTTACTTCGAAACCAGACAATTGGTGTTTTCACCACTCAACATTAAAAAACAACTTACTAAATCTTATATAAGGCGACCCTGAACAAATATTGTAATAAACAGAGGTGTTTCTTCGTCGTAATAGGCCTGTAGTCCTTTAAATTCCCCGCCTTATGTAAGTGAACCAACTCCCGAGTAACTATCAAGACTAATATATCGATGCTGATTTATCGACATTGATACAACATTACAAGAGAATGGTGTTCGAGATATTGACGGGAAACCATTAGTTAGGAAGTTAAGACAAGGAGAATCGATGGGGCCAATTTATGTCCAATTGCTATGGCCTCGGACTTGAACATACTCGTTTATATATTTTATTTAGTATAGCTGGGCATCGGTCTTTCCAAATATTAAGTCGGCTAGCAAGCACAATTGTGGCACAAGCTAGCAAAACCAATTCATCATCATCATTTGATTTTCCGTTGTAAGCACAATTTTGATACAAGTAAGCACAATAATTGTGGCACAAGCTAGCAAACTAATCCATCCTCATCAATTTTCCTGCTTAAGCACCATTTTCATACATGTAAGGACAATTGTGGCACAAGCTAACAAAACCATTTCATCCTCATCATTTGATTTGCTTGCAACCCTTTCTATTATCTGGGGATTGCTCGTCTTGTCCCTTCTCAACAATATGGGCGATTCTGAGTTGATGTTGACGTCATGTCTTGTTGGGTCAAGACTTTCTGGCCGTTAGTCAGGTGACTCCTAATCGTAGCCTATACCTACCCTATGTGTTCTGAAAGACGTTTCAAAATAAACCAATGTCAGTGTAGATGATTTTTCGGCAACTTGTTCGGCCTAAGCAATGTTAATAACATCAAAAATAGTGATTAAGATTGTTTGTTAGCCTGTATGGGGCCTGATGAGCAAAAGTCACATCAGCACAATATTTATGACAACAAATGAATGTGTGAAAGAGTCAGAGAGTAGACACAACGTTATCTACATATACATTAGGTAACAGGGTCCGTCGATACTACCCTTTAGTCCGATACAGCAGAATGCTAAAAATAAATGCACCTGTGAATGCGATGCAAAAGCGTGCGAACACTCGTTCGCAAACGATGTTTGCCCTCGCAAATTGTATTCGATTCTAAATTGTCCGTATCTCGTATCTGAATCGAGTTACTGAATACTAATGCCATTAAGTTGGAAGTCAAATAGAGCTCTTCGGGTAACAAGCCTTCGTTATATTGCTATTAAAATTAAGAACGAAACCGGCACTTGCTGGAGTACAAAATGTTACAAAACACGAGTGGTAAATTAGTATTTTAGATGTTTCTTTTAGAAATTAATTAAAATAATAATGTGGAGTTGCTTGTAGCGCATTGGTGGCAGCGTTTTGGTAGTGATATCAAAGTTAAGCAACCTACGGCGCGATCGTGTTTGGATGGGTGACCAGTGTAAGTATAAAACCGTATTAAAAAAAATTGATATATGAACTTTCAATTCCATCAAAAGCAATGCAATGTATTGCTAAAATCTTATCAGAAAGTTACATGATTAAATGCTGCGTCTCTGCAAGGTACAGTTGTCGCTCCAAAGACAGTTTTAAACGGTCTAAACTGCTAGAGAGTTGATTAATCTGCAGTGTTTACAAACAACACCTCGGAAAGAGTATTACTTATCTCAAACCGATCGCTATAGTCATTTGCAATTCGTGTTCGAACGGCCTGAGGAGGTATTTACCTACTCTGTTAAAATGTAACTCTGGTGAAAGTATATTTATTTATTTTAGACTTCATACACAAACAAACGGTACATATGACGCACTTATGCAAAAAACATTCTCTTCCATAATTAGACAATGACGGATCTAAACACAAATAAAAACTTATGTTTGAGTAATGCCATTACTCACTGCTCGATATTTCGCCTGTATTGCAACTGCCATGGTCACGAGTTAACTGGTGGATCGCTGCATGGACTGCTTCTTATTGCATCGTAACGCGAAAGTTTTAAATCTTGCATTCTCTACCAGTCAACCATAGTTAGTAACAATATAGTAATTTAGCGATAAAAGAACGAAGAAGAAGAAATATGTCCAAGTCTTAGCAGATTATTACGTCAGCGTTGCTCAAGACCAGAGCATTTAAAATACTGATATGTCATCTATTAACATTGTAGTTTGATAGAGACTGAGATAGGTAATAGCCAAGCGGATTAACTTCATCGTGAAAGTTCTACCGCGCTCGCAACTTCGCTCTTTGTGTGCATTTCATTCGCTCTGAGAGGCATTTCCGCAGGTCGAGCGGTGATTACTAATTCTGCTGATGGTATTTAAGATATACCTGTTTGTTTACTTAATCCTGTCCATAAGATTTCAAAGAAGTACGAGCACCCTTCTGCTTTTGTGTATTTGTAAGTTAATTTTTTCATCGTAATGACCCTCATTTTGTCAGGTATTTAATTTATTTTAACAATTAACAAAAAATACTCAAAACTTTAGTAAAATAACGTGATAGTGTCGGAACAGCAAACCCCCGCTGGCAAGTTTAAGTTCGTTCGCCATTGAAAAGAAGAAGAAATTAATCTCATTTACTTTACAGCTCTTAAGATTTGGAAAACAAACAATATTTATTAATCTATTACTCACAGCATAAAAAACTGTATGGTAAATGAAGATAGTCACCGTAGTCGAATTAAGGAAGCATAAATCCATCATAAATGACATGACCTAGGCTGGTTATATCATGTAAATTTTACATCAAAGCACATTTAAACTCTAACAATAAACAAGTACCTACATAGCAGGACCATTCAAAGAAATATCTCCGCAGGCTTAGTCCCTTACACGAGTCTGTTCATTCACATACTCTTCCGGGAGAGACCCTTCGTCGAATTCAGGAATAACATGCGTAATGCCGTCACGGGAAATCTTTCAGATATTATCCTAAAAGGATAAAGGATTGCGCAGACGAGGTACTTTTGTCCGCTCACTTTTTTGTCCTTCAACATGGATTAAACAACTGTGTCGAATAATCAGACTTCAAGTATGGCGTACAAAAGTCTTCGAAACCTGAAGATATTTGTCCGTGTTGAGCGATCGAAACTGACGTAAGTATTTTTATACCCACTTATTTCTTAAAAAACGTCTTCTGTTAACCTGCTAAATAACATCACAAAATTATTTTAAAATATTTGCACCCATAGAATGGTTTTCTTTTCTGATTACCATAATGTGTACACGCCGTGTGAATAGAGTCCGTGGCAATCTTAAGTCAGAAGAATACCGCAGCATTTTTTTCATAATTTGGATATTTTTATCCTCTGCGGACTTAAGTCCCTCGTCTGCGCAGGCCTTAACGTAGCTAAGGCATGCGAACGCGTTCAGAGGAGCGCGAATTTGTGTGACTTTTGATGATCCAACGAGTTATAAACCCAAAAATGTGTTGGGAATGGAAACGTGTTTGAATGATATAGTCTGGCTGATGGCAGATACTAGTCGTTTTAGTAAAAGTGTTGGTCAATACTCAACAAATCGTAGTTCAAATCAAATGTTCAAATCTACTGCCATAATCTTGGAATCTAAAGGAATAAAATTATTTTCATCACTTATGTAACCCATTTTGTGATCGAATTCAGCTCACATTTGTGCAAACTTCTTACTTAAGTTCAGTCCAATAAGTATTTCTTACTGGTAAATAAAAAAAAGAAAGGTTGTAAGGGTGGCGATGTTCAAAAATATAATTTTGTTCCATTATCAAAAATGTTACATCTTTATAAACTCTACAATAATAATTACATCTGCTTTTGAAAGCCGTGGAGACGGCGTGGGCATTATAACAAAGATTTGAATAGGAACCGAGGAAAACCCTTGACGGACAAAAGCTTTCAGTTTCCTCAATAATAAAGACAAAATTACGTTGAACAGTGTCAGCTTCAGCATTTTCAATAACGTGATATACATACTTCTGTTTTTTAATACTCAGTCAAATGAAAAAGGTAAACATATGTCTCTTACTATGAATTCATCATCCCGTCTTTAATGAAAAATATTGATTTTCCATTCATTATTATCATCGAGGAAACATATAAGAAAAAGTTGGGGCAGAAAAATTCTAGATTGGAGACTCTTTGATCAAAGAGCGTAGGACGTCCACCGCCGAGATAGACATACGACTTTGTAAAAATCGCAGAATGAAACTGGATGCAGACCGCTTGTGATCAGTCGCTGTGGAAAACCGTGGGGGAGGCCTTAAGACGTCCTTTGGTTGATAATGATGATGATGAAACAGATATAAACGAGTATGAATGTTTCATCTCAAATTAAGAAATCTACCACTAAGACACATTTATATGATGAAATAGAATCTGTAAAAGTACGTAAAAAAGTTGTCGGTGGCAACACGTTTTTTAATTTGGTCAATAATTGAAAAAGCTACGCCCTGTATTATTTTTTTAGTTCTCATTATTAGTTTGTTGAACTTTCTTTTATTTTGAAAGCCATGCTCACTTTAATTAAATCCTAAGACATGAGGGGATATGAGAGTGAGACCAATTGAATAAAAATAAAGAGCTTATATCTCGTTTAAATTCTTCTATGCGCGTTCCGAGGTCCGATAGTTTCGTTATGTGCAATATCGCATTCCAATTATGCCTCTTATTAAAACGTGAATAAAGTTAACAATAATGTCTTTGTATAAAGCTGAGTGCACAAGAGACTATAGATGTGCCGTTGCGGCAACATTGCCGTAAGAGTATGGAAGCAACATTGCTTAAATTCCCGACAATTTTGGAAATTTAGTCTCCTAAATTGCCATTAGAAATTAGAATTTTTATCATCCCATGACTAATATTTTAATATTTATTATGAATATTTAAATGAGGAGATAATAAACATTGAAATGTTCCCTAACATTGTCAAAGGCTTTTTAAGCAATGGTGTTTGGCACGGCAATGATGCTGGCAACAGCATATCATTACAATAGTACCGTTTTTCTTCATGATGGCGGCTCCTTGCACGTCAGTTGCGCAAGCCAGAGCTGGTATACTAACTCAGGGTTAAATCTCGCCTCTATCAATCAGATGACAGCAACAAATAATTTGTGACCCTGAGTTTTACTAATCCGAATCATGCAAATGGCCCTAAGAAGACCAGATCTTGTTACTTATCTCAAAGCCATGATTCCTAGTCATGCTGTATTTTTGGATGCCTATCAAATTACTAACCAACTTATCTAACAAGCACCTTTGACAGCATTTTATATTTTTTCATAACCTCAAATAGGTGCACTTACTAATACATATCCATGTATGTAAGAATGTACCTACTTCATAGTATCCCAAAAATAATCAACAAATCAAAAGCGAAAGCTCGCAAACTTCGAAATATGCAAAGTTGTCGGATTTATAGGATTTCTTGTTCATAAACGCAGCCTTCGGCTTTTCCGTTCCAAAGGTTAAGTAGCTACTCGTGTCCTCAAGACGAAGGGCTGGGCTTAGGACTTGTAATAAACTTCTTTAAGAAATATTAGGCGTGCGTTGACAGTGAATTTACTCATTTAGAAATGTTCTACTGCTATTAATTATATATACTTATACTTTCTCCTTTCGGAAATAAAAAAAATAGAGTCATTTGATAGCGTTTTTTTAATGTATTACTTACACCACACTTTTAAGTAACATCAAAAACATGCCCTACGACGTGAGTGAGACTCTAAGCGCCGTAAATTTTACGAGTTTGGAAATACCAAGATTTTTTTAGAATAAAACAAAAGTCACTGGAGTATGGTGGGGTTTTGGAATTATTAACCCTTCCTGGAATTATTAACTATTTCCCTCGATGAAATTCATTGTAGATATTGATATTATATTAATTCTTATATTACAAGATGTCTGAACACTTTGGAATAGAAGAACAGAAGAAAAAGAAGTAATTTTATTGACATTGTGAAATATTTACAACTTTTACAACATACACATATGTACAACTTTCAAAGAACTTTACATTATAAGAGTACTCGCATACTTTGACTTCCTCCGTTCCATACCTTTTCAACTTCAGAAAATCTTAAAGTTCTCAAACACCGTATTATATAAGCCTCTAAATTCATATAAGCCTCACCGAACTGGTGTGCTCTCGACTTAAGAGTTCCAGTTTCCGAACTTCGGGAGACCTCAGTCCAAATATTACTTGGGAGTTAGGGCCGTACCCCACCGAGACGCCAAGGCGACGTCGCCGGCTACGTATCCCAGCAGATAACATTGAAAGGAGTATGGAACTTTTGGCTCACTTTTCGGTCCGCCATTTTACTTTTGTTCGAAAGTAGCGGCCATCAATAAAACCTCAAAAATCAATTACTTACTTGCATTTTTTTACAAATAAAATATTTAATGACCAAATCTACTAAACAGTCATGTTTAGCCATAAACAGGCTGTAAAGGACGCTCGAATTTTAGTTTATATCTTTAACAGCTTATAATTCGAAAACCTGACATTTTACAAAGTTTGACCAGAGTATATTTTCGATGAATGTTGATATGATCTATCGACTTTTGAACGTTTCAGTATAGCCGTCATTTTGTAAATATTGAAAAACCAAGTCAGCCACGCTTCGTAGTAAAAATTCCAATGACTTTTATGGTATTTTTTTTTTGCTATCATTTCAATATTACCTGCCATAGCGTCTCTGTGAGGTACGGCCCTTAGTTCCCGGTGAGCCGGGAATCCTCATTTTTCCCTCACTCAGCGAGATTTATTTTTAGAGCCAAAACTAATGTAATAAACTGGGCTGTCTCCTCTTTGGGGACTTTATGGAATTACTTGGCGGGTTATCTAGTTAGCTCTTTTTTATTATTTTACAAGAGAAGTGTGGTAGTATTGTATAATTTTGAAATAAGTGTGTGTTTACTTGCATTAACTTAAAATTGTTCCATATTTTTTTATGAAACGAGTTTATAAATGTGGTGTTACTTTATATTGGGGATACTACTTTTTTATATAAATGTAAAAAGCGCTTACAAAATCGCTCGAGTGATTTCAGCCCCAGATGAATAATATTATGTATTAAAACGATATGTAAACGACAGCTTTTATCTTAGACTGTTTTTTTTTCTTATATTAACTCTTTATTTATATGTACATTGTACCAAAATATTGCTATGTATTCTCGGGTGGATTCAAACAGCAAATACAATCCATTGATCAATGTTTTGTTTTCCTCGTCACACCCTATTATTTAAATAGTGACAGCATCGACATCAGCTAAACGAAATCGATCCTTATCATCGTAGGCGTAAAGAAAAACACATAGCAATACTTTTGTTGCAAGGTGTAGCAAACAAGCCAATTTATAACCTACTTTCAGGCTCTGTTTTTGCCGTGTTTGAATAAAAGGCAAATGGCTTGGTATTGGAGGAAAATTCCCTTTTTTATAACAGGGACACAGGCGTAATTGATATCCGAGACATAAAAGGATGGTGAGCAATTTCCAATGTTTTCGATCACTTTTAACATAAACCTTCATCGCACTTTATGTAGGAGGAAGAAGTTATGTTTGGTTTTCCAAGTTCCCTTACTGACTAGGAAGTAACCTTAACATCCATATCCAACTAATAAATAAATAGTTCAGAACGAAAGCGTGATATTTTCACGCTGAAATATTCGAAAAGGCCTTGTCTTGTCATTTTACCCGCGAAGAAACTGAATGTATGCGTTTGGGGTGAGAGGATGTTTGTGTGTTGGTATGTTCGCAAACGAATGTTTCCTTTTCCTATTAAACATATAAGTTAAATTCCAGTTATATTTTTGGTTAGTGTGTAAATGGATAGATTTTTGGAGCAATACCAAAATTAACAGAATATTTTATATAAAAAATGCCACGTGCAACGAAATTTAATCAGTCAGGTATCAAACGACTCCCGGGAGTCGCATAATAATGGAATTTCTATTGTGTCTCGTTCACACATACCAAGCACTATCAAACGCTGTGGTACAAACTGTGACAAAACTTGACATGTAATATTGAAATTGTCTGAAAAAATAATTTCCTTGTTACAGAACTTTCTCCGCTCCAAATATCCGTCACAATCGCAAAAGTTTCCAACGAAAATGTGCGAGAAGGTGGTACGGTTCGGCGTCCCCGTCGCGACGTGTTCGGGCGCGCTCGGCTGTTTCCGCGACTACTGTCAGTGAGATACCAAGATGGCGGAGAAGGTCAGCTGATCGGAGCACTGCGCGCGCAGGCCTCACAGCAAGCGGCGGATCAAGCGCATCATGGTAAGATACTCTTGTAATTCATGGTAAGATAAACTGTTACATCTCGAACCATGATGGTTTCAGAGTCTCTATTTCGTTATATCTTCAAAAATAATATCTTATATCGTATGGTCCATGTCAACTTGCCAAACAGATTCCTGGGACCTGGGAGTCCCCATCAACATGAAAAATAGCTGGACACTGTCTCCCTTTAATCGAAACGTAATTTCATATACCTTTTCGTACCTTAATTGCATATTACAAACCTTTGGTACCTTTCTTTGGCGTTCTTCAGATAACATGCTAAAAGGTTGCCCATGCATTTTTACTAAATTAAGCTTGTAATTAAAGTAATGAGTGTATTTGCACTCTTTGGAAACCAGAATTTACTTAACATTGCTCTAGTTGGGCCCTAATAAGACTTTGCTTCCAATCATAACATCAGCAACTTAATAACATAGGTACCAAAGGTATATAAAAACCCCTAAAACCAATACGTATTTATTTCAATCCTATTATTTTATCTTATTAGAGCGTAAAACTCTTGTCATCGTATCTCGTTAAAAAGACAAATGGCATATCAATCCACGGCACGAGGGCAAAGGACTCGATGTCTATTAGTGTAGTAGTTATAGATTTGGTCTAGATCTGTGCGTGATGCCATTTTGGGATAACTTATTTCGAAAAAAAAATATTTTTGATGCTCAAAAAAATATCACAAACGTTTGTT
Source organism: Pyrausta aurata (assembly GCA_963584085.1). Lineage (NCBI taxonomy): Eukaryota > Metazoa > Arthropoda > Insecta > Lepidoptera > Crambidae > Pyrausta > Pyrausta aurata. The sequence goes on along the minus strand of OY757276.1, from coordinate 597,462 downwards.
CTGATCTCAAAGTAAGTAGTTTGTTTGATGAAAATCAGAAATAACGAGGTACAACATCATGCTGACCCGAGATAAAATAAAAAATACTTATGTTTTTTCTACATTGACTTCAAAGGCCGCGAAACCCTATACCACTAATAAATAAGTCAATATTTTGGTAACTGCCTCGGTGGCGCAGCGGTCAGAGGGTCGCATTTTATAGCGACGGCTGCGCCAGAGGTCCCGGGTTCGATTCCCGGGTCGGGCCAAAAATATGTACCTGGGTTTTTCTGTTCAGAAATTCTCAGAGACGCCCGGAGTTTGGAAGTTGGTGGTGTTTCACCCCCGTGCCTCGGAAAGCACGTAAAGCCGTTGGTCCTGCGCCTGATCTCTCTCCGGTCGTGTCAGATTGCTGTCCCATCGGGCTATGAGAGTGAAAGGAATAGAGAGTGCACCTGTGTTTGCGCACACACTTGTGCACTATAATATGTCCCGCGCAGTCGGTTAGTCGTTGTGACTGGCCACCGTAGTCGAAATCGGCTAGGGGGACTATTATTTTGGTCTATGTCTACGACAACGGCAATAGAATTAATGAACGATTTTTTAACGAACATTGACTTAATTTGTGACTACTTATATAGAACATAGCTTTTTCTGGCGGTGGGGGGACCATAAATGTTATATTATTCAGTTAAAACCTGTTCCCAGTATGATCTTAAAAGAAACGTGCATTTACTGTCTCTGTCTGCACTGTCTGTATTCCATATAATGAATTCAAAGTTATCTCTTTAGCTGAAATAAAGTTCATTTAATTCATAAGAATGATATAGAGTACATTGATTAGGTGGAAAATGTCAGTGACAAAAGTGACGTCAGACACGTCTTAGTTTTGCCGTCGACATATTCTTAACCCGCAAAGCCCAACTCAAATCACTCTGTTCCCATACTAATGAAGATCATATCGTCCGCAGCAAGTGTTCGGCGAGTGGGCGCAAGTGGAGGTGGTGGAGCTGGTGAACGACGGGTCGGGGCTCGCTTTCGGCATCGTCGGCGGCCGCTCCTCCGGCGTGCTGGTCAAGAGCGTGCTGCCCGGCGGGGTCGCAGACAGGGTGGGTATCACTATCAGAATACCCTCTAGTAATAATAATAATAATAATACTAATGTTAGTAATCATAAATATGCACTAGGTTTAGGGTTAACATGTAATTTAGTCCAGTGTTCAAAAAATGAACCCTGGACCACACCAGCAGTAACAGTGCTGTTGCGGCTGCGCGTCAGGAATGTTTGCGGATGCACGCATAGATGGGTCTTCCATCTTATGCAAAAGGACTTCGTTTCTGATGGGCAGACTTCGTGGCAGCGGTCGTTACCGCTAAATATATTATTGTATGAAACTCGCAGCCCTGCAGAGCCCTTTGGCTGTAGTCGACTCACAAGCTACAAGTGTAGAAATTCTGACAGTATGATTGGAACAGTGTTACCTTTACAAATCAAATCAAATCAAATCAAATCAATCATTTATTTGCCAGAATACGCAAAAGTATGCAAGTTACAAACTGCAGGTCTTAAAAGTAAGTAGTAGCTGTATTCAGCCTGCATGCAGGCGGCATGCCTACATTGTCAGTACACCTTGCCAATCTGCGGGCAAGCAATATTGTCCCGAAATCCGTGAAACCGTAGTATCAAACACTCGCTTCCTCTGCGGCCATGACTCATCCGAGCGCTAAGGAGTGAGCCGTGTGCGCACGCGCTCCTAGTACCGTCTCATCCTAGTACCGTCGATTGGTTAAGCTTAGTGATATCAGTAACCGGCATGGGCCGGTCTTGGAGCCTACTGTTAATAGCACCGTGGAAGCGATGTAGGTTCGCGACGTCTTTGTCTTGTGTCTGAGCCCTATCAACCTTCGAAAACTTTCAAAATTCGCCACTATGATAGGTAGATAGTCGTAGTAGTCGTAGATAAAGGAGACATTTTTTTCTTGTATGGAGGATGGGCCCACCCATAAATTGTGACGTCTAGTAATGATACATGTATTAAATTGTTCCTTATAATGTCTTAAAAACATTAAAAATATTAGTTTTTGTTATCTAACGGGAATATTTGAAAATTCATCATAACTTAAATCCACACACGTACCAGTTGACGCACATTTTCAGTCGTTTCTGAAAATCACAGTCGTTGAAATCTCACTGCACAATTACACAATAACAGTTTAGTGGAATGGGGGCCGTACTTGATGCTTTTTGCTTCTATTTTTCGTTAAAAATCCGGAGAAAACAAACACTCAATTCAAAACAAACCAAAACAAACGGAAGGTGACGGAAAGCCAAACGCCAAACGGAAAGTGTGACAAATGACACTCCAGCCATTCCTGTCAATGTCAGTGATAACTGTCAGAGTTGCTATCCGTTCCACGGCTTTACTAGATAACCATTTAATGCAAAAATCTTAAAAAAGCAATTGAAATGTTTTATACGGAGATTCCAATTGTTTCAAATAAATAAAAGTAGAAAAAACGTGATCTAAACAAAATCACGTACTTAAAAAAATTGATATTGTTTTTATATTTACCAGCCCGTCGTTCCTTTACACGTATTTGTAAAGGAGGAATGGCGTGATGAAAAATAGTCAACACAACGCATCTTTTAGTTCGATTTCATTATTCCGGTTTCATTTAATCGTTATCTTTTGTCTAACTGTCTAAAATAATAAGTTAATAATTAAGGGTCCAATGTCATTATTAGACGCTACAAGTTGCTACTGGGCCCAAAAAATATGTCTCCTTTACAATCAAATAGGTGCTATTGCATCTGCCTATAGCTTGCGATACAGCAATGAATCTATGATTGAAATGAAGTAAAAATATTTTCTTCTGGTATATTCACGAAATCTAACAGTATTCAGCTCAGCACTGAAGTGTCAGAGAGCCGTATTAACAATGCAAATCAGATATTAATTTTTCGATTCGAGCGGGGACTGGAGCGGATCGTTTTATGTAAATTCGGAATCGGTACCCTGCAAGACTTTATTTTTCGGGCTCTCGCTGTCGCACTTCTTCCTAATGTAGCACCTGTGTAAATGACAGAGACGGATAGAGTTGAAGATTGTACCTACTGAATGTGGGTGTAAATTTTTAGATTAGGACCTCTGATCGTAGATCAATGTTCCAAAGTCGTGTCGGAAGTTATCTTCAGCTGAAGTCTGATAAATCGAACGAAGTTATCGAACAGATGTTTTAATGTCAGAATTTACATATTCATATTCTATTTATCTTGGGAAAATATTTGGACCGAATATTATAATGTAACCTTTAAAAGGGCCCTTTCGCGTTTTTCTTTTAGCTTGCCAATAAATTGATATTGAAAAAACTTAACATAACTTATCATTTACTCACTATACTTCTTGGCAATAGTTACATTGTCTAGTCCTTTACAAAGGTAATTTAGTAGATAAAAAGCTTCTCTTATATCAATAAAACAGCGCTAATTAGAACGATAATTATGGATGAAGCTTATTAAGTATTGGAAATCGTTATTGTATACGTGAACCACTTTATTCTGATCAAACTTTTCTAATGAAAAATGAAATACGACTTTCCGATCTTCCGACCTTGGTGAAATGACGAGTTTACCCAAAACACAAGCGCCAATCAAAGTGATCAACCCGAGTAAAGTCTAAAATACGACTTACGCATGTTAGAACCCCGCTAAAACGTTCAATAACTTGGCATTTTCATCCGAAAACACCTTAATATCCGAAAATATCTTCATTGCACGTTTATTATGGGCGGCCGGTAAAACACGTCGTTTCATAATTCGCCGCTAATTCGGTCGCGTAAACACGCTTCCGCAACATGTTTCCGCGTCAGCTTTTGTTGTGAGTAGGGGTGGCAGGTGTCGATGTATTGATTGATAAAAATATTAAAGTTATAATATTTTTTTTGACTAACCGAGCGTGTCAATATACGATACGTACGATTTCCGGTCGGGTCAATATAGCAATCATAATTTTCTACATGGTTTTGGATCTGGGTGTAGTGCTGTGGTGTTGTGGTAACACCGCTGTTTCTGATATTCTTATTACAAGTGCATTAGCTATACTTACTTTGGGATCAGAGCAATGTCTGTCATTGGTGTCCAATATTAATTTATTTATTGATATGCTTTTGTACGGGCGCGTATGTCCGGCTGTTGTGTCATTTTACTTTGATGACACGTTGCATTACTTGTCAAACAAAATTTCAGCAGAGATGCAGCAATATTTGACATTAATGGACCTGTCACACATGTCACGCAACTCCTGCTTCCCCGTTCACTCATCCGCGTTCGTACGTTTCGTCTCAATGAAGTTCAATGTTAGTGACCGGTCCATTCATTCATTATCCGTCTATTCTTGCGATAACCGGGTTGTAGCATCCCTACGGTCTGTATTCTTACCAATAATGTACGAAATGTTTACTTCTTTACAAAACAAACTTCATCCCTCTCCTCTGAAACAAGTCCATCTGCGCTTATTATTCAACCCGCATGAAACACGCTCATAATTAATTCGCTCGTAAACAGCGGATTGTTTCCGTTGCGCGTCACCCTTTGTTACGAGGAAACGAGAGAATGAGCCTAGGATTAAGGTTTCTACCTACTGCACCATAGCATACCATGATCGTGCTAGAAACGTGTTAGGCAAAAAATATTAAAAACTATGACACTGTTCTCACAAGCCGTTCCGCCAACGACCAACACCGCCGCGTGTCATGCATGGAGCGTGTCAGATTCTCGCTCTCGCTCCTTAAAACGGTGAGACAGAACGTTGACGATCTGTTCAGTGGGCATAGAGCGTATCGTGTTGCTTTTCTTGTCTGATATGCTCCTGCCGCTCCTGGTGATATGACACGGTGTAGTGGGCTCAGACCTTTAATCACACTTATCGACTTATGTACGTAGTTGAGTTTTTTGTGATTCTATAAATATTTTTTAAATTTCAAAGAAATAGTTTACCTTTATATTTTGGGCCCACTAACGCTTTTTGTTAAAACAATTATGATTTATAGACATTCATTGATTTCATTAGATACATCTGTAAGACTAATTTACAGGTGTCTTAATGTATGAATAAATGCAGAATATCATTGATGTGAAAAAATATTACGAGCTTGACAAGATGACTTTATTTATGCCCGGCAAAAAATATAAAATGTTCTTTAAAAGGTGCATTTCTTCCTGATTGACTTGGTATTATCTTTTAAACACATCCTCAGGATTATCGTAGGGTAGTTTTGACTAGGTAATCGATCAATCAATCATTTATCGATAACCTTACATCAATATACATCACATCAATCAACTAGCGAATGACCATACGCGTTTACTCTCCGGCAAAAATAATCCCTGTTGTAAAAGTTCTGCCCAAACTTCAAACAAGGCAGTTGATCTACATTTCTATATTACTTCGTAGTTACAAAACATCGATGTTTACGCGCTATTCTTGAACGATGCGCTCCTAACTTCGATGACGCTGGAAATAAGGTCAAAGTTACATGGATTTTGTGACTGTTATTATTATCTTAAAAACACAATTTGAGTATTTATTTATTAGTTTAGTTCCAAATTTAGTTCCAGTTATACGGGGAATCTCGATGAGGTTTTTTAAAAGTGATTGTTTTTAGTTGCAGTGTTTATTCACCAATAATATTAAAAAAACAGGTAAATGGGAGCGTGTGTCTTAGGCGGTGGTTGGAACCAGACTGATATTAATACGACTAAAAATACGACTAAAAAACTTAATTGATGTAGATACTGAAAAAAGAAAACTGAATAAAGGTCATTTTTTTTTAAATAAGCTCTGTAGAGGTATCCGTTGAGCCCGCGATGCTATCGGTTTACTCCGCGAGAACAACTGGTGTGCTTAAATTAGTTGAATAATGGTTGCTAATATTTAGGGAGTTTTATTGAAAATGACAATTTAAACAGCTACTTAAGTCTCTACATTTATTTTTGTGGCTTAGCTAATATTTGACCTCGATCGCACCTGATATTATTCAAAGTAGCCTCTTATCGTCCATGATCTCATATTGTCAATGCACGCTGTATCAAGTAAATAAAGCTTAGTTTAACTCCGATCTCTTGCTTGTTTAGCACTTTCTTGTCCTGTTTATGACATCTTATTAACCCCTCTTTGCAAATTGCAATTACAAAGCGTATTAATAACCCGAGAGTTTAATTTATATCCTTTGATTGTAAAACTTATTGTGGACTTAGACTTGTGCAAATACGTCAAGAAACTTGCGTTTGTTTTACTCTGCAATTAATGATTTACGATCCTGTCGTCTGCATGAGCTATTATCGATAAAAAAAATGTACTAGTGATGTTCACAAATAAGAGAGGCTATTCAGTAAGCTCACTCCATATTGGTTAAAACTAAAAAGTTTTAAAAATTGTGTTTTACGATCAAAAGCTCGTTTTTATGAGCTAGGGTCTAAAGAGGCTTTGAAGGGAGCTTTAGCAGCCATTAATGTATTGTGTTTTTTTTCCTACTGCTTCATTTAGTAGTAAATGTTTCATACGCTCTGTCTCTCTCTAAGTACAATTCGTAGTAAATGTTTCATACGCTTACTGAATTTTGTTGGCCTTTTAACCTATCACATCTTCACATATCTATCACTCTATCATCACATTGGGTAATTGTGGATCAAGAAATGAATGAGACTTTAAAAACATTATTGAATAAAATCAGGGCTTTTTGCTTAGAGAAACAATGCCAATTTGTAGCTATCTGATGATTGTATTTTAAGAGCTGTTACCAGCAGTTAAAAGTATCGGTGAAAATATCGAAATCTATAATGTCTGGGCGTATCTCGACTAGTTTTCCGTAGTCCACACAACAATTGAGCCTACTATGCCTTCATAAAGAGTGTCGTAACAGCGTTACTCATAAATTTGCTTCACATCACGCGACATTATACTTTTACAACGGCCGAGCCGCTGTCCGCGCGACGGCACATTATGATATCGTAAACTGAGGATTAGAGCTATCGTTAGTGATGTAATCGTTGAAGGTTAATGATTTTTCCAATAATTATGACGGTTGATCGTTTGGGGGACATTCAGGGGTTTTTTTTTCAGATAGACGTCATGTCGAATGGGGAATGATGGTCAAGTAATAGCAACTTTCACTATCAGGTTTAAGGTTTAAGGTTTAAAGATTCTTTATTTCTCAATAAAAACATAATGTCACTTACTTGAGAACATAAACAGACAAAAATAATTAATAACGTTTAAACGTGTAAGGTTTATTTTTTTTAATCTCGATTATCTATCAAATCAATACTATAAAACTTCATAATTTACGATTTGGTCACCAAACCAACAACGTTTTTATTTGTATGAAGGTATAAGTAGATGGCTATTACTTGATGTCCATTATCAGGTCGGTTAAGGTACGTGGGCTTGTAACTGTAAACTTACCTACTTCGTTTTGAAATTTAAACTTATGAAGCCACTAAACTTCACAATATCACGGGATTTTATGCAACTTTCACTTGGTTAAAAGGTAAAAATGGTATTTACATTCCCGACGTTTCGACCCGGTTACACGAGTCATGGTTTCGGGGCGACTTTTTACCTTTTAAACCAGTGAAAGTTTCATAAAATCCCGTGATATTGTGAAGTTTAGTTTAAAAATGCAACAAAGTTTAAAAATTTTATGAAGCCACTAGTCGAAAAAAAAGATGTTGTTTCGTATAGTCATTACAGTTTCACAAACTTACCTTTTATACACAAGTTTTTCACCCTACGTGAATACAGCACATAAGCTATAATGCTACTACAACTAAAATGGATTTATTATTATAGCATAGCGAATTCATGAGGTGATAAACTCAACCTAGCACTGAATTTAAGTCCACCTGATAAACTTTTATTATTCCTCTCATCGAAAAATCCACCTGAATTTATAGCAAAAAATGACATTACCCAGATAACGTAAGCTATCTACGTAATTGATTTCAATACGTCGATATCGATTTTCACGTGTCACATCACTCCATGACAAGGATTATCCATTAGACGATACATGATGTTTGTTGCGAACTTTAGCGATAAGTTTGTCGCGACGATGCATCGAGTTGAAGTTAAGCTGGATTAGATACTTGCCAAGTCCTTGTGTAGGTAATGGATGTTTTCATTAGTTTGATAAGTATCTTAGAGTAAAAACTGAATATTGATTGAAAGACTGTCTAATGTAACTTACTGCTTAGTTATAGGGAAATCTGTAATTGGCCATACCCAATGTATTAAAATAGACGTGTGCAATGGATGTGCTGTTGATTTCCTTCATAAATAAACATGACCATAAACTGCTGTACTTACATTACCACAACATCTCCAATGCGCACAGCAAAATATTGTCATTTAATGTGCCCACGTCCAAAGTTTATAAATTTTAAAAATCCGAGTGAACTATCAGGCTCCTTTTAGGTGAGCTCGCTTCATCATCGTCGAGTCTGCCTCAGCTTATACCTAAAGCTGTTTAAACTCCAAGGCAAACACATATTAGCAAATTAAACGTGGAGTTATGATCCCCATTAGCAATTTTAGCAAGTGAAATCTTTATCTTCTTCCTTCCCTATTCCCATCATCTTGAGTCCGATTTCCTCACACATCTGCGCCAGGATATTCTATCCTGGGTTGTATTATCTGGCATTTGGGCTTCCTCGAGGTCTCTCTTAATCTTAGACCACCAGGTCAGAGGTGGGCGGCCTCTGCCTTTAACTTTTGCCTTTTAGCAAGTGAAATCATAATATAAAATATCTGTTAATGGTGATTTAATCAATCAAGTCAAAATCTCCTCAAACGAAGTTACTCGTACAAGTCCCTAACACCTGTCATCGTGTGTCACCCAGGATGGGCGTCTTCGCAGCGGCGACATGCTCCTGCGCATCGGCGCGGTGTGCGTGGTGGGGATGTGCGCGCGGCAGGCGGCGGCCGTGCTGCGGCAGTGCGGCGCGTGCGTCAGGCTGCTCGTCGCGCGGCAGGCGCCGGCGCCAGACCAGGTACGGTACTGAGACCGCTCTAATCATTAGACTATGAAGTATAGCGAGATTTTATGGGTTATTCTTTTTATAATTTAGGCTGAAAAAACTTTATGTTTTAGTGGTCAATTCGGCTTATGCCACTTGACTCTTAAGTCCATTGTTCTCCCAATTTTACAATCCATAAATTAATTCCACTATAACCCCAAAATTTTTATTATAATCCTCCTTATAAAACGTTTTCGCCGACAATTCATTATTAAATTTTTTTATTAAATTTTTATTTTGTATGTTTATTTAATGCCAAATATTATTTGCAAATCCGCACTGAGCCCGCGTGGTCGAGTATGGTTCATACTACCACACATATATATCATATTTGAGGTAAGGCCTTTGCCCAGCAGTGGGATGCTTATAAGCTAACTTTACTTTTTTATGTATATTTAAACCTTGAGTTGGATAAATTCCATTGCTGTGCTACGTGAGTGCTGAAAATTACTAAATAAGCTTGTTTGGGTTTCGGATTTGCGACTACATGCTGTCAAAAACTTGAGAGAAAGTAATTACATCGTTGACGTCAACAACAATGCGAGCTAACCTCCGAAATGTATGAAAATCGCTGTCCGCGCTAACCACTGCTGGCTATGAAGATCATACATGCGAGCGTGGCCGTGAAACCAGCCTGTAAGATCACCAGTGACCGTATTTCTAGTGCCTCATACGCTACGCTACTACACGGCGCTACGACAAAACCTTACGCTACGAGTTTTGCTACAAACGACTACGAATTTACCTACAATCCTCACTTCTATCCTCGTTAGATATCTAACTCATATGTTATGTTCTAAAAATAGCTCCAGTACTAGGGAACCCTAAAGTTACTAATTGGAGAGGCGGGTTCCGCCGTGTAATTGGGGCTGGGCTTTTAATTTATAGCTTTCGGACAAACTGAGCTAAGCTTTGTGGAGCTTTGGTCGGTGCAGGTGTTAGTTGGGCTGTAATGGTTTTGGTTATCGCCTTGCGAGACTTGTTCTCAGTAATTTTACATCGTAGTACTATCTCAGATTGTATGTCCTAATTTCAACTCGTTCCATAGTCAAATTAAAATGGTTCTAAAGATTCTAGGACAAGTAAAAACAAAACCTCAATTGCCTGTGAAAAATACTACGCCATTTGATTTCGTAACAACTCAAAAGGCTTTCAAAATCATTATCAGTGCTAATTACCTGTAATTTGTAAATGCTTTCATTGTGAATTTAAGATAAATAGATATGGAACTAAATATAGGTTTATTGATTGAACTAGACAGGGCTATAGGAATTGCGTTATAGTTTTATATATTGTTTTGTATTTGACATACTTTTTATTTAGTTAATATTCAGGAGGAATTAAAATCTTGTTAATCGTACATCATTGTCCCTGTAGAATACTTAAGATCGCTCGACACAAGTATACTATGTCGGATGTTAATTTTAATAAAATTCAGTCAAATCAGCGTCCATTAAAGCTGGCTGGGTAACTAGGTTATGACTGGGGTGTCTGCCCGACTGTAATTTTTAAGGACATTTATTATTAATTTGGGATTAACATAGAACGTGGTAAGATAATGAAGATAAGAGAAACTGTCTCAAGTTACTGACAATTTCTTTAATGAAATTGTACAAATGTAAAAAAAAAACTCCTTACCTTACAATGTGTTGGTTGAGACAGAGTTTGATTTAAAGCTGGTGCATTGTGGTGATAGTGATGAATATTTATTGGTATAGGTGATTGGATCAAGCTGTTTGTCGCATTGGTAAGGAAATGTTTTTTGTTTGGTCTTCTCTATTCAGAATACTGAAAAACAATATAGTCTTCAGTTTCAAGCGCACTGCATACAGTCGCTTGCATGAATTCGTTTTTTAAATTTCATCCTTATTGCCAATGCAACAGATGCCACAATAATATGGACCTTGATATATAGTTTGTACTCGCATTGTGCTATGAACACATCATCATCGTTTATTGTGACATAAAATCATTTAATAGACATAATCAGTTAAGTTCAAGTCAGCGATTTCTCTACTAAATGGAATTTTATTTCAACTTGAAACTGAAAAAGTCTAGTATTTTCCAACTAATTATCATTATCATGGTCACCCTTACTACTTACATCGCGCTGAGAGGGCGGGATGTGAGGCGATAAGGCCCTTCTGACTCTTGCTTCTTGCCATATTGATACTCTACTGATCTACTCTGATGAATGTTACTCACATGATCTGTAATATTCTGTGATTTGAGCAATACTTATCACTAATTGCAATATGCAAGCTTCATTATAAATTTAAACTAACCTATCTGGATCTCAATTCTCATGCAGTTCGTTTACGAAAAAAGTTTAAAAGAAAGCTCAATGCTTTCTTTTTGAAACATAATACCGTTTTTACTTTATCAAGGTCACGATTTCTATGCATTTCGTTTTCTTTCATGCAATAGGTAGTTTTTTACGCATTGTGTAGATTATATACTTGACTTTTTAAAAATAAAATGGTTAACTTCGCAATCGAATTACCACACGAGAAAAGTGCGATTGACGCAAGAATCGCCTTGGTGTCTCCATTAAAGAGGGTATGAATCTTTACTAATATTATAAATCTGAAGAGTTTGTTTGAACGTGCTATTTTTGGAACTACTAGTCTGATTTTGATATTTTTGATACCCGATGTGTTAGATAGCTTATTTACGCCATTGACTATAAAACATCATGCTGCGACTAACGGGAACGGAGTAAAAGGAAAAACAATAAAAATAACGGAGTAATATTTCTCAATGAATCAACCGATTTGTAAGACGGTCTCAGGATATTTTATTTATCGCAAAGACTATAGCTGTTCTCGTATATAGATGGAATCTTTTTTTAAAAATTCCGTCAGAAACTGTGTCAATATTGTTCAAAATTGAGTTTGTCTTTCAATCTACGAAAGGGGTGTCAGCATCAAATAATATCATCTTCACTCCCGGGAGTTCCATCCTGGCAATAACAATCCGCCGTGCGCTCCCCGGAGGCGCGGCGTACGGAATACAAGAGTTATGGCGAGTTTATGTAAAGCCTCCGATAAAACTGAACGTAGCGTAGCGCCGCTCGCTGTAATAGGCTAGTTGACTATATTTCAAAAACTAGATAATACCTTATCCTTAGTAAATATATTGATCAAATACCTTTTGATATTTTTAAAAATATTTAACATTTACATGATGTAATTATGATTTTTAAAAAAAAGTTCGAATGGTTTTAACTCGTCAAGTATGTGTAAACGAGACACAATATAAATTCCATTGTTATGCGTCTCCCGGGAGTCGCTTGATACCTGACTGATTACAAAACGCTCGAACTGTCATGGCGTACTAAATGACGTCATAGCGGAAGTTCGAAAGTCTTTTTGACAGCAAAACTATGGAGTGTTGTCAATGACAGCGATAAAAACCGCCATCGCAAAAGGCATGACGTCACATCCTCTGATAGGCGTTTGCGGTCTTGTGACCATATGTGCGTTTTGGACTAACTAAATTATTAAAAATATTATTACTCCTTATTTAAATTTATAAATTAATTCGATTAATGATATCTCCAAACCATAATTAATCACTAAAAACTACCAACATTGTGATTTTTTCTTAGTGGAAACCAGCCTTTTATGGACAGACGGGAAATGAGGAGTGAGATTTTTAAGTGAATTATGTAACTAGTGGTGTGTTTAAAGTTATCACAGTAAAAAAACTGACAATAGACAAGATAAGGCTCATACCATTCAACTCGTAGCAATACAGCTTTCGAACTGCCATGTAGCCCAGCACAATTCAAAGGTGGGACTTCCATAAGAGGATCGTGTGCGCGCAAGCTTCCATACAAAAAGAGAAAACGTTTTCAACCCCTTAAACATTGTCTGATTTGACATTTTTGTACATGTTAGAGATATTTTGAAAAACTATGCTCGTACGGTTTTTTTTTAATATTGTATGTTTCAGAAAATATAAAAACCTAAACATTCACTTTTTTGACTCAAAAATATCTTCCTGATTTCGTCAATTTTTAACCAATTAAGCCTTTATACAAAAAATCGAAGACGTACAAGCGTAGTTCAGGATGTATGAAAACGAATGAGACCAAATTTGTCTCATTCCATAAAGGTTTACGGGTAGGAAAACGTTTTCCCCCGCAAGCATATTTCGACCGTTGGCGTTCGAAATGTATAAAAACTCGCGCTGCGCTACGCCTGCACACGATCCTCTTAAAGATTTAGAATAATTTATAATTTCAACAAGTTAATACTGCAATAAAAATATGAAGCTTGCATTTATTGTGGTTGGTGTGATTTTTATGTAGATATGGGTCCATATGTAAATGGATGGTCTGATGTATAGCATCTATAAAATGTATTTGAAAACGTCACAGAATCTTAAATAAATAAAGGTAATAAACGGACCAAAAACTATTGCAAAAATAAAATGCAACTTTTTTTTTAATTTCTACTAAAAAAAAGAAAGAAAAAAGTTTCTACTAAAGTTCAATCATTAACAAACTGTCTGTCTTGAACAAAGAAGAGAAATACTTTGAATTCTTATTGAAATTTTCTTGAGACGAGGAATTATCATTCTCTTGCATAAATTTCATGAAGGTTAACTCGCTCAGGGTTCGAATAAACTCCTACATTTTGTCAGACGTCCTTGCTTTAATTCCTATCCGTCACTCTCTCACTATTGTCTTGGTCAGCATGAGTGACAGAGACGGAGATAATCAAGCAAGTAGTTTTTTTAAGAATAGACGCTGTTTTCTCATCTAGAGCAGACAGGTCGAATTGTCTGGATATACGTAGTCCCATTGAAATGAGAAATCTTTTGGCGTGGAATTTCTAAGCTTTTTTCAGTGTAGCTCTTCAATTATCGTGATAAATGAATTGGATGAAAGCCACTTCTATATAGATTTTACTAATATCAACCGGTTGTTATGGTAAACCGGAAGGGGCGTCCCTTACAGTATTTATCTATTCAGTGGTTATGTTTTTTTTGTTGTTTTCTTCCAAAAAAACCGTTTTATTTAACACTTTAGTAGACAGTAATTCAGACCCAATAGCAAGTATGTTGTTATCACGCCTATAATAGTTCACTGTCCACAAAAGTGTGTGTAATTAAAGATTAAAACGTGCTTAAAAAAATGCCTTCGTGAGATGTTGCTAACAATTGTGTTTTTAGCACATAATATGTATTCTATGTACATCCATCAGTTATAAAAATACTACATCTTCAAAGATTAGTGTCCACAACTCAATCCAAATCTCGATGTTGAGTTGAGATAAACATCCAACCACACTAAGTCCTTTCTCCAAGATTACTAATTAGTGCTTCAAACTAAATGATGCTTATCAAAACAGTTTCGCCTCTTTTCCTCCATCATTAGGCCACTAGTTTACCCCAGAGAAAGACAAAGGGTGACCTTTACTCAACTCGGGCGAATCTGAAATGAATACGAGATGAGCTTCCCAGGTAGATGCCACCTTTTGTGACACTCTTCAAGATAATAAACTGAATCTTTTCGTTCGTTTTGCGTTCTGAATTATTGAACGGGATGTGAGGTCGACTGGTTAAATAAAATGTTTGTGTGATTTAATTTAGAAGTAATTGGAAGTAGGCAACATCCAAACTTTGAGATTTAGTAACATATTAAAATTAACGACCTTAGTTTTAGCTGTCTTATAGCTATAATTTGTGAATATAAGAGCAAAATCATACATGATTTAAGTTTATTATTCACTAGTCTGCGATCGTACTAATCTTTGAATTAGTATTAAAATCACAATTTTGCATTTAACTCGATTCTTGTTTGCATTGCAATCTTAAGTGATGTTATTTTAGAAATTTGATTTGAAAGCTGTAATTGCTTTCAAGTGTAAAGGTTGGCTGAATTTAGTGCTTGTTATGGTAATATAGCCTTCGCTTAAATATAATTTCTTAATTAAAGGTTTTTGTCATTTCAAATTATCGAAATGTTAGGCTTGCGGATCTTATGGCTTTCATAACCTATCATTGAGGGTTTTACTTGCCCGAGTATGTATTATGGAATCGTTTAAAGTTGCAAGCCAATCATTCTTTTTTTCTATATTGATGTGCATCTGTGATTTACCCCCTACCGTTGTCAACAGTCACTCGGAGCATCCCAAGCGCCGGTCGTCCCGTCGCGTCTGCTAACAGACCCCATAGAGCTGGAGCGGCGCTTAGCTGAGGCTGGGCACGACGGGTTCGGTTCCCTGTGCGAGGACTCCGCGCCGCCCTCCCCGCCGCCTACCTTCATTGAGGAACGACTGCATCATAGGGTAATTTTATTTTATTGTGTTTTTTTACAAAATACAATATTATTGTACCGTCATTGGCTAAATCAGCTTTGTTCCACGAAAAAAAAATTGTCAGATGATAGTATAAATAGCCGTACGAAAATAAATATAGTATCTGTTATATCTATGATAAACATACCAATTTGGAGTGAGTGCAAATGTGTAAATTGTTTTGTAATTAGTTTTTAATTACGATTCAGCTCAAACAACGGATAAACTAAACATCGTGTTTGTGAAATAAAGAATTAGGTAAAACAAGCTGCCAGTACTTAGTATGACGATCAGAATAATGTTTTATATTAATAAAACATAACCTAAATTTCAGTACGATAAAGTTATTATTATGTTCTTATAGAAGGGTCCGTCAAAAATTATTGTTCTTACATACAAATACATGTCGTTTCGAACCTAGAAAGGTACTTTTCATCACTGTTGGTTCTTAGGCGACCGATATATGGACTCGGAACAATGTCATTTCACTTGTAAAAAGCAACAGTGTTAGACAAGGATTTTGAGAAAGCAATCTCACAACATGGATGAGGTGAGACAGCCTACGCGTTAAAAAAGCTTGCTAAATTCAACAGGCATGCCAATGTGTCGGTGGCCGAGTGGTATAGGCATGCGCCCGGAAAGCGTAAGATACAGGGTTCGATTCCTTATCGGACGCAGTTACTTTTTATAAGTGCAATTTATAATAATAGACGTCATTTCTCTTTAGGCTTACACTAAGCCATTTATAGGTCATTCAACTAGGCTAGTTTTAATGCTGTCATTGAAAGCGTGATTCACCAAGATACTAAATAAATATGCTTTCCACCAGCATTATGCACCAAGCGCTTACATTGTCACTGTATCTTTGTCTTCCAGACACTATCATGTTTTTTTTAAGGTATTGAAAATCTAGGGCTGTGTTGTGGAGGTTTAGAGTAGGTAGTGTGTCTGCATGTAAGTTTTTCTTGCAGTACATTTGGTTTTTTCTAAATTCAAAATCTTGATTTCAATTTAGGCCATTAAATGACACTTACGAACGTCAAATATACAGTGAAAAAAATTAAATAAATAATTAAAACTGTAATATTGAATCTACCGGCTTTTGTGCTTTACGTCCTAGCCATCTATGCACAAAGAAGAAAACCATGTCATTTCAATTACGATGAAAAATTTCAACGCTGATGCATCGGCGGCGTCTCATGGCTATGGCAATCGTCTCTTACTAACGAAGTCGGCAAACTGTCGTGTCTACATCAACGGACTAATCGCTCTCTTATCGTCAGCTTCCCGCTGTTTCGCGCAGCTATGAGTATGACAAATGATCTAATAGCCCGCTAATTGCCCGCAGCCGGTGGCGTCGATCGTGGCGGTGGTGCCCCGCGGTGCGCTGGCGCCGGCGCCCAGGCCTCCGCCGCTCATCATAGCGCCGGTGGATCCGAAGCCGCAGCCTATGAGGTATGTAACTAAAAGGTAAACCTTCTAAGTAATACTCGTAGTAATAGTCCCCCTAGCCGATTTCGACTACGGTGACCAGTCACAACGACGAATTGACTTATTTTTTTTATATTTTTAATATTTTTTAATATGCGCCAGACAACACACCATTGTCTGGTTTCGTGGTAAGGAATTTTCTTCCTTGTGTTACGATGAATGACAACGATTATGCCGGGGGCGTCTCCCATAAATACTTAAATACATATAACATCCATGACTTAGGTACAAATGTTCGTGCTCATCACACAAACATTTGCCCCTTGCGGGATTTGAACCCGCGACGGCCGGCGTAATAGTCAGGAGCACGAACCACTACACCAAAAGCGTCGTCAACTGACTGACTGCTACTGCGCGGGACATATTATAGTGCACAAGTGTGTGCGCAAACACAGGTGCACTTTCTATTCCTTTCACTCTCATAGCCCGATGGGACAGCAATCTGACACGACCGGAGAGAGATCAGGCGCAGGACCAACGGCTTTACGTGCTTTCCGAGGCACGGGGGTGAAACACCGCCAATTTCCAAACTCCGGGCTTCCCTGAGAATTTCTGAACAGAAAAACCCAGGTACATATTTTTGGCCCGACCCGAATTTCGAATTTGGGAATCAAACCCGGGACCTCTGGCGCCGCCGTCGCTTTAAAATGCGACTCTCTCACCGCTGCGCCACCAAGGCAGTAAGTACATCTCTCCTTCTAAAAAAGCTTACTCGTTCAGTATGGCATCAGTCCAGTGCATCAGTCCATTAACACAGTTTATTTTTTAACAATCTCTCTCTGCCCGTATAGGTTACACGATTTGATACTAAACTGATGATGTAACCGTTGTCTAAGTCCATTCATCCTTCCTCTCTTTCTTCTAGAATTCATTCTTGTCACTCTTTTAAACATTTGATTGTCTTATCTCTACATTACCTACATGATGTCTCATCATCTTTTCATTTGCCGATATGCACTTCAAAAATACCCTGATACAGTTATTAATATTTTCCCTTAAGAATAAATACTACACCCGCGAACAGTTACTCCAAAAGAGGGAAGAAAAAATTTTTTTTACTTTTAAAAATGACATTATTTTATGTGTTTTTATCGACTATAGTTTTATTTGGTCCAAGCTAAAGTATGACCTCTCTTTAGGTTACCCCTGGACATGGCGGTGCGAGGCACCGGCGAGCCAGAAACCCTCAGCTACGAAGTAGAATTAAGCAAGGACTCTGCGCTCGGACTGGGCATCACCGTCGCGGGGTACGTTTGTGAACAAGGTAAGTGTATCATGAAATACAGGGTGTAATCACGTTTTGTACAAATCTCAGTCCCACCGCTATCAGTCTGAGGCAAACTATGGAGGTTTAAATAGGTAAGACGGTTAAAGAAGGCCCATATAGCCCTCTACTAGCCCTTTGGTAACGGATACAGCTATTTATAATTTCTGTTTTCATGATGTTTGGATAGTTTGATATCAGAGCCGTAATTGTAAGTGTTGATAATAAATTAAATGAATTGCAAATATAGCTCAAAAAATTTGAAGCAGTTAAATCAATTTAATTCAAACTTAATTCATATAAATTGTATGTTGAAAGGAAACTTAATTACTTCGTAAACTATACCAACATTCTGTCATTTTTTAGATCGAGCAGTTACAAGCAAGCATTTTTAAACTAACATGGTTCGATTCAACACACCCTATATATTTTAAGTATGTCTTATCAAAACTTTCATATATATTTAGCGATATAAATAGAGCAACAATTTTAGCAGATGATATTTTATTAACGGGCCCTAATGTGCGGCAAGCGGGTCAGACGGCTTAAAAACTTAAATAGCGGCAGCTCAAATAGAAAAGATATTTCATTCGCATTCAGGGCAGGTAAAAAAATGCTACTCTAATTATAAAATTATTTCTTTGGTATTATTCTTGCTCTGAAATTTTACTACAACAGTAGTTGTCTAATGGTTTAAGCTAAAGTTGTAACGGAACTTCGCCTCCGCCTCCGTTTCTGCGGAACTTCCGCAAAGAATTGAACCTCCACATCCGCCTCCGCAAAATTTATGCGGAGTTTTAACGGAGCTTTACATACGATTAGGCACATACAACGCGCAAGGAGCGACCCTGGGCGACGCGGCCAAATATTTCTAGCTTTAATAAATTATGAATTTATTTATATTTTTTCCCCGCCTCCGCTAAGAAGGCCTCCGTTAAAACTTTAGTTTAAACTTACTCGATCTCGTCTGTTCTTGTTCAGCTGCGGTAATCCCGTGTATGTTTGATGAGCATCCCTCTTCAGGGACTAGCCGTAGTCTGGTGAATGTGTCGGTCGAGTTGTTTATCTTGCTCGTTTTTATAAATAAAATTACGTCTGCCTCGTTTACCAGTGGCTTTAGGTACGTTATTTTTTGCTTTTACATAGAGCTCACTGTAGAACTGATGTACTAAAGTCCATTTTTTATGCTTGTCGAATATTGTAAACAATCTTGACATTCCTTTTTAACAAAATATTTTATTTTAAAATAAGATAAACACGAAATTCACAACTTACATAAGTAAATTCGTCGTTGAACACTGATATATTTTTAAATCAAATACTTTAATACATTTTATTGACACATATTATTTATAATGTTATAAAAAGATTGTCTACAACAATAAAAAAACACTACAGTGCAGTATACTTCTGTACGGTTGGCTTACCGTAGACAAATCGCTACCTACATATATTTTGCAGAGAGGTAGAAAGCCCTCTTACTTTTAGATGAAGTATAACGTATGTAAGTAGGTAACTTTTTGTATTCAGAACGTCGACAAATATGAATTAGCCATTGGTTTATTATTGTTTCGACCTAATAACATCACATTTTTAAATGCGTAAAATGTATCCATCTCTAAAGTGAACGGTAAATTGAAAGCCTTTTATTCCACTAATTCAGGACTTCATGTGAGTGGTATTTTATTACTTTATTAAAATTTCATTAAGTACACGTGTTTATTGTAATTTTTGCCCAAACATTTTGAAGACAATTATGATATTCTGATAATCAGTGAGTGTTTGGGTCCTTGTATTAGATAAGTTATGTCAAAAATAAAGCGGTTAAGATGTATTTATTCGATAACATTTGGGAACACAATTTCTTTAACTGCAATTTTCGCGTACTCTATCTAATTAATTATTTATGTCATTAATATTAATATAGGTCAGCGTCATCTTGTGCTCTTAATCCTATTACAACGACGCTTCGTACTTAAGCATCTGAACGTCAAAATTTCAAAAGCTCTTACAAAAGCTCTTGTACGGAAAAACTTTCACACAGAGCTTCTCAGTGTTAAATATTTAGTTCAACGTTAATATTCAATACAGCCTTACTGTTTTTATTAACACACATGCGTAAAAGAAATGGAATAAGAAAACTTGAAAATGCTTGAAACACAGGCAGTGGGCAGGGCACATAGCGCGTGGAACTGATGGCCGTTGGGGCAGAAATCCTAGATTGGAGACCCTTCGACCAAAGGCGCAGCGAAGGACGTCCACCGACAAGATGGACAGACGACGTTGTAAAGATCGCAGGACTGCACTGAATGCAGACCGCTCACAACCGGTCGTTGTAGAAAGCCATGGGAGAGGCCTATGTTCAGCAGTGGACGTCCTTCGGTTGATAATGATGATGAATGCTTGACAACCTTGCTTCAATAGTTGATACCCTATAGGTATTTGACTTTTCAACAGTTAAATACCAAATTTTGGCTCTGAAGCAGACATATTTTTATCGGACATCGAACATAGATACATACGCAGCAGGAGGAAATTCCATGTACTATTTTGCGTTTTAATTGAAAAGTGTGTCTGCATTACCACGGACGTAGTTGTAGGAAACATTGTACAATTTGGTGTGATGTTGCCATGTTTAAAGTTACAGAATTAAACATTTTTGATTAATGAATGTAATTAAAATAATTGATTTTTTTCAGTAGGCTTCGTTCATGTTATGTTACCAATATCTCCAAGAAGTCTAAAATATTCACTTCTAGGTTAAAAGTTTAATGCTATAATAGTCTTTCAAGTTAAACCCAAGGGTTAAAGTCTATATGGTTTTGAAGGTTAATTTCCGAGCGTGTCGTAAAAAGCTCTTGAAATTCCAGCATTTCATTTGTGAGCGTCGAGCGCCCCACTCGCTTTGTGCCGCTTTCTTCAAGCGCTTTAAGTGCTGACGCTTTTCTTAATGAGGTGTGTGTTGAGTTGATTGGATTTGAGGCGACTTGTTCTCAAGGTTGGATAGTGAGTATGGAAAATATTCAAGTTATAATTCAACGTTTCGTTTGATTACATTATGTATGAGGCGTATTAAACTGTATAAAGTTAAGACCTTTAATAAAAATAAAATGTAAATAAAATTCATTTATTTCGGGTTACTGAGACCCAGAATGGTGACCACACATACAAATAAAAAATCTAAATTACATTAAATCAATCAATCAATGGCCTTTTCATCTATTTCAGACGATTTATGGTGTAAAGTTTGAAGTACAACTCTTTTCATGGCTAAATAAACCAATGCGAGAGCGGCAAAGTCTGCCACAAGCTCGACAAGAGAAGTTTGCGACCGATGGAGTCACGTCGCTTTGATGTCTTCTCTGTCTCTTGTCAGCAACTGTTGCGAACCAGGACTCATCGCAAAGCTTGCGACCCTCCGCAACGCGATTTCGCCATTCCGGACGTCCACATACAAATAAAAAATCTAAATTACATTAAATAAATTAATAAATACTATATGCTCTTTAAAATTGTCTTCAACATAACCTAATTTGTGTCATTAGGTGACAGTAGAAATTACAATTCAACCACAGAAACTTTTTTACTTACACTATGATAAACATATGAACATAATTTCTTGTACACCAGAATAAAAAAAGAGACTTGATGAATAAGATAAAAGATAATGAAATGGTTCATGTGAGTTGCGAAGATCAAAGAGCTTGGCTCTTAACTGAGGAGTTTTTTTCTAAATTTTAAATTAATATTCAAACCCTACTATTGTCAACTGTATACCCATGTGACACGCAATAAAAATTTTGAGTTTGATTTTGAGTTACTTACCCGATAGTACGATATAAAAATTTAAAATTAATTGTCAAGTCAAGCTTATCTACTAGCGTATTATCTTTTAAGAGGCTATCTCTCAAGACCCGGTGTCTTGGGTATCGCTAGAATAACAAGCGTAACGGTTCGAGGCCTCTTGTAATCCGCCGAGTTCTTTCCCCGGAGGCTTTGAGGTTATTGGTTTTAGAGTTATGGCAATAGGTGTATGAAATGCCTAGCTATGTATTTCACTTTGCCGAATTTTCAATACTTTGAGACCTTTACTTAGAACTAAGTACTAGTATTTTATAGTCGTACGTCGTACTCGTGGTTCTGCACAACTTAAAAATCGATGTTTGACAAACTTTACTGTCTCTCAATGATTAAAATCTGTCAATATCTTATAAGACATGAAGACTCCTTTTTTTTCTACTTACTCCTTAAAATTTTTCAGACTTTTATCAGGGTTGCGGGTCAAATTTAACCTGTTTTTTGAAACACCTATTGTCATTTTTAAATTCTTTTCCATCTCAACTTCCGAGTCTTTTACCTTCTTGTCCCTATATAAGATTGTGTTCAATCCTTAATCAAAAACGAGTAAGTCCGACCTACCAGTTACCCTAGTTCCAGACATCCCTAAAAGTCCTAAATCAAGTCCTTACGAGCCATAAATAGCGGGAAACCAGGCCACTGCCTGCGAACACAAATGATCCGAATGGCCCGGAATAACTATTTTTTCCTCCGTTCGCCCCGAATTACTGTGGACCTTGGGAAATACAGGACGTCAAAAAAAATTCAAATTTTAAACGTAAATTTAGATCCAGGGAAACAGTTAAATATTCTGGTGTCCCTCAGGGGAGTATCCTGGGTCCTCTATTATTTCTACTGTTTATAAATGATTTACCTCGACACGTGTCACATAAATGTATTCTTTTTGCTGACGACACCACGGTCTTAATAAAAGTAGAGAATAGGGACTCGGCTCAGCAAACCTTAGTTAGTGCCCTTGAACATATTATTGACTGGACCAATAGGAATAAATTATGTATTAATATTAATAAAACCAAATTGATGCAATTTAATTCTTATAATACTGACCCATTGCCTCTTGACATCGAATATAAAAATGAAAAAATTAATGAAGTCCCTTTGTTTACATTTCTGGGGTTTACGTTGGACAAACACTTAAATTGGAAATACCACATTGACCATGTATGTCAAAAACTTAGTCGTTTTGTTTTCGCACTTAAGAGAATACGTCAAACTATTTCGCTTGACGCGGCATTAGCTGCATATCATGGTCATGTGTCATCAGTGCTAGGCTACGGGTTGTTGCTATGGGGTAACTCGGTGGATGTAGATAAAGCATTCAAATTACAAAAGAGATGCATTCGAGTAATAAACGGCGCTTGGTTTTTGGATAATTGTAGACCACTGTTCCAAAAATGCAATATTCTGCCGCTTCCTTGCATGTATATAAAAGACATTTGCATATTTGTTAAGACTCATCCCGTTTACTTTCAAAAACGAGGAGATGTTATAACCCGTCAAAAGCGAGCAAAGTTTAAAAATCTACTGTTTCAACCTCGATGCTGTAAGGACATATATAAGAGAAACGTGTATAATATGGCAATAGCAATATATAATAAATTGCCGGAGAATCTGAAGGCACTTGATGGTAATTTATTTAAGAAAATGTTAAATAGTTGGCTATTATGTAACTGTTTTTATAGTGTAAGTGAGTATTTAAATTCAGAATGACTTGTTTAATTTAAATGACATCCTCAATTTATTTATTATGACATTCCTCAATTTATTTAATAATGACATGTTTATTTTATTTAGTTAATTGTATTGAATTTGAATTTATCAATATTTGCATGCCTGCATGCAGGCTGGATACAACCACGAAGCGGATTTTTGACCTGTTCTGTTAATTGTATATAATGTATTCTGGCAAATAAAGAATTGTATTTGTATTTGTATTATACGTGTTTTTCGTAATTATAGCCACGTCTATCCCAGATGCAACCCTTTGCGTATGAATATGTTTTTCTTCTGCTAGTAAATGAAATAGATGTTCTTTTTTAAGTTCATTTATATTAGCTCTGAAAAAAAGAATATATCATTTTCATGTTTTAAACGTGGTTTCTGCCTTTGTCAAGTAGTTTAAAGAGAGCAACGATTCAAGGTACTATCAGTGCTATAGCTTCAATATTGTGGCGTCCATTTTCAAGTATTTATTTGGACTGTG
The DNA here is from genome assembly GCA_963584085.1 of Pyrausta aurata. Classification (NCBI taxonomy): domain Eukaryota; kingdom Metazoa; phylum Arthropoda; class Insecta; order Lepidoptera; family Crambidae; genus Pyrausta; species Pyrausta aurata. The sequence continues at coordinate 573,283 of OY757276.1, read as the reverse complement.
AAGAATGTAGAAATAATATCAGTGCGTAATACATTCTAACGGGAAAATATTTTTTTCAATTTTGTAATGAATTTTCATTAAACTATTCTGAAACATAAAGGATTTTAGTGCAATGTGCACTATTGTAATACCTTCAAAAGCGTTGTAAGACATATGATACTATATGACTCCAGCAAAAACAAAATAAAGTTACTAAAGAACTGTTTTTTTTTCAATAGATTTGCTCCTCACTCAAGCTAGGTTTAACTTAGAGTGCTAACTTACGAAAATGGGAAATCTTTTTGGTTTTATTTAAGGCCGTCTTATTCCGTCAAATTATCTCATAAGCCCCGCCCCCTTGTTAAAAGTGCGGGGCGCTTCCCCCACCAGCACCCCCGCACAAAACTTTTTCTGTCAACTTTGTCTTACAAATCTCGTGTATAATTAAGCCATCTAGTGTTTATTTAAGGAACAAAATTTTCTTGAATAAGATACTTCATGCGCTTTTGTAAGTAACATACCCACGCCATCTAGCAGAACCCCTAAGAACTTTTACAAAATGGTTTCTTTAGTACACCATACATGCTTTTTAGTCTAAACGTTTATCGAAAGAACAAGGAACGCAAAGAGTGGCATTTCATTCTCACACGACTGGTCAGCACTTTATGCCAGCAACCTGTAACCATTATAAAAACAAGAAAGAATATCCAATAACATTTATTATATTCTTTATTGCACTTATAAGATGTACAGAAAATAGGTACAAGAAGTCACAATGTGAACAAAGGTGGGCTTATCCCTAAAAGAGACCTCTTCCAGCCAACCCATAGGTGTAGGAAATGTAATGTAATAACATTTAGGTTGTTTTTATTAAGATCCTTTTTGTCGACACAGTTATAGTCTCACTACTATCTTCCATCAGTCTTCCAATTGATGATGACTGAAGACCATTACAGATATGGCACTTCAAATTTAGGGTTCCGTACAAACCAGTAGGTATATAAGTCAAAGTTCACCCATCACGAGAATTTTGTCATGGTTTTTTTTTACACACTGAAATTCATAACATTTCAAATCATCATCATCATTCTCTTGCCCTGTTCCCAGTTTATCTAGGGTCTGCGCAGTATGTTTCACGCTTCCGTTTAACATTACAAATATGGAAAGCTAAATTAAAGACAAAGGTTTCTTTATCGTTTCAGTAATCCTTTAATAATATCAAAGTTTTTTATTTACTAGTCGTCTCCCGCGACGTCGCCCGCGTATATTTTGGATGTCCCGTGAAATGGTTCAAGTAAATTAATGGTTTAAAGTAATTACTATCGAGGTCACCCACACCACGCTTAAAATACTCGCTTAATATCAGCCTGAACTATAAAATGACTTCACTATCATGTGTTAGAAAGTAAGAAAATAGTAAGGCAAAAGTAGTTAGTAGTAATCTCTCATTTAGATGCAATACTTTTTTCGGCGAAGTTCACTATCAAATATACTGAGCATTGAACTTGGCTATCATTTTTCACATTGATGTTTTTGTTGGGATATCATAACTTTTTATAGAAATATTTATTTGCTTATTCATAAATCATTAATACATATTTTGTGCAAGCTTCCATCCACTTAATTATAACGGTTTCAGACCCTACAATTAAAAAACTTTCTTTTGTTTTCAGATTTTTTCCTTCGCTTACACATTATTACCTAGCTAGATGCCATATTTCAACTGTCTAGGTTTGTTAATTAGAGCACCGCACCCACACAATTACTTTGATAAACCATATATGGTTTTGCCATGTTTGACTTTTTGTAGTCTAGCTTATAGACCTTTTTTACTATAAAACTGTAATTTGGCATGGGTTTCTTTATATGCTAATCACACCGCCTAAAATATGTATTTTAAAATATTTTTGGGACACCTCCCTACAAGGAATGAATTATGATGAGCATGAGTTCCTACACCGAAAGGGCAACACCAGGGTTTATCTCATGAATCGTGATAGTAAGACAGTTGAAATTTTCAGGAAGGATGTATTCATGTTGCCGTTGAAAAAACAAAAACTTAAAAAACAGTTTTTTTTTCAGGTTGCTCTCATACAACTTATCTACTCTGATAATGATAATAATGAGGGGCTGCCCCATTATTAGGACTTCATATCTTTTGTATGGGACTCCCTGACAACAGATATGATGTTTATGCCATTTTCATAGATAATGGTACGGAACCCTTCGTGACCCCGAAGCGCCATTTCGCGCTAACTACAAGATTAATAGAATTATTATGTGTCACAAACACCAAAGTTGTTTTGGATATTCAGTAACAGCAATTTGAGGAACAACGGTTATAAAAATAAAATTAAGACAGTCTCCACACATTTTCGAAAGAACAAAATTGAAAAAATTATTCAGATTTGACATTTCTGAATGCAAATATAATTGGATTATACTGAGTAATCTCTATGTTCGTCGCTCAAGTCCATGTCACCAAATAAGAGATAGATAGTCAATGCATTATTACTACACGATTCAGAAAATGTGTACGTACGTACGTAAATAACATGGAAACCTGAGTTCCATACACGAAGAGAGCTAGACCGACCTTAACTTAACCTCCAATGTTTGTATTTTGTCACAGGAGTCTAGATGTAAATAAATAAATAAAATTAAAATAGACCTATCACCTAATAATTTTCTCCCTCCCTCAAATTCATATAATATTTTCTCGTCTCCAATATACTAGAGTCACCAGGGCACAGCTTTAGCATTTGAGATTACTGCTAAACCTACAGTTATGGTTTAGCTCTGATTTTTCCAAATAGAGAAAATGTTCAAAACTACAATAATTTGACATGAGTGTTTTATGCTTTTTGTTTATATTGTTACTATAGAAACGGATTCATCTCTACGATTGGTACAAAAATATAGTTCATTTATTCACATCAATTATATATGTCGCTACAGCCTTTCTCTTTTTATTTTGCTTAACACGTAGAGGTTGGGGGTTCCATCCTCATGGCATTGAGGAGATTTATCCGCATGGTGATGATGTTTTTGATACTAATTTTCATTTTGAAATTTATTTTTTTTGATTGTTATGTAGTTTTTTTAATAGGATTTGCTACTTTAAAAAAAAACCTAAAAATTTAATTAGTTTTTATTTTTAATTTTTTTTATTTTATATGTTAAAATGTCCAAAAATTAAAATAAATACTTATTTCGTTTTCTAAAAAAATATTGTGACTATGTAGAAAAATATTCATAATACCCCCGATTTGAACTCGCGACCTTTGATTAGTATAAGACTGGTGCTGATCCAACTGAGCGTGACGCGGCGCGGCGAAATTAGCTATTATTAGTTCTTAGGTGTTTTACGTAATTAAGTACGCAAATAAAATTGCAAAAATTGACATAGGTCCAGCGTTCGCAGTGGCGTCAAGGGGAATGAGGAAATGGTATCTCGTGCTTGTCATTTGAATAAAAAGATAGCGATATTTCTGCTTGCATGTATAGAATAGAGATGACACGACGATCAACTGTTGCGTCAAAGTCGTTGCGCGAATCACCATCGTCACAAGTGTGAGAATCACTAAATCAGTGTTTTATGAATGAAAATGTTAATAAAACTGGAAAAAAACGATTGGACGCCCTAAACATCTTTGGTGTCTAAAGTAATCTTAAAAAGACAATTGGAAGAATTTGCTGCTTGTAAGAAAGAATACAGACTAATGAAAAAAATGGACCTTTCTTTGCCTGAACATAACACCGATAAAAACTAAAAAAAAATCATTTGATTCATAGCTGAGATCTCACTTATGTGGTCAAAATGTATATTCTTATAATCCCCTGTTCCTCACATCTGTGTAGCTTGAGCAAATCAAGATCAAAAAAGTCGAAATAGGTCAAATAAAGTGTTTTTAGATATTTCGTTATTCTGATCTAAATAACAAACATTTTGAAATCATTTTAACATGTATATGTGTAGAATGGAATTACCTACTAAAATATGTGATTTTCATAAATATAAGTCCAATAATTTGAAAACTACATAGAAAATACGAAAAAAAAGGGGCCCACTTCTGAGGCAATTATTATCGAGCAAAGTAATTACAATCGTGTTTCCAACCACAATCCAGCTTTCTAGTAATCTTCTTCTATAACATATATAGATTCGAGATTTAAATAATTAGTGTTTCCATGTTAAAACTCAATCGAAACATCGTAAAAATGGAATATCTAAGCCTTAATCCGTTTAGCGTTTAGATACTGAATATTACAGTTTATTCTCAACTGTGGTCGGTTGATCCAACTTGCTATTTTGTTAGGTCAGTATGAGGGTTAATTTTAGGAGAGGTATATCTGTGGCGTCAAATTAACCGACTGCGGTTGAAAATAGGGTGTGTAAAGTTTGGGCAAGTAAAGAGAGATTTGCAAGCTTTTAATGACGAGATACGTAAGCTATGTCTATACTTTCGTGTCACATTTTATGGCCTATTAGTAAACAAGTAAGTATTTTGTAGTTATTGTTGTCTAGTAAAATACTTTTTCCTATAATCTGCTCTCTAATAGGTCAAAACGTTTTCTCATATCAGAGAACACAAATTTCGTGAAACACATTAAATTCCGCAATATGCTGGATACACACATCAAAAGCAAAATCACATTTCACACTACGGTAAACCAGCAAAGAGAATCATTGATTCGGGATAACTTCAACCCAATTATTATCATCGACCTTTAAATCAGAATCCGGTTGGTTTCCGATCACGCGGTAAAATGTAAGATAAAAATAAATAATTCAAAGATATTTATGTACTTTTTTAATCAATGATTCGTTATAGTTTTTTTTCTTGTTAACGGTCTAATCTCGATAGGCTATATTAAAGCAGGCTTGCCTAAGAATATACCTATTGGCATTCGTGATTTGAAGGCCTTCTGGTTATTACGATTTTGTAAGTGTATGCGCTAGTAAAAAATTCTATACTTTGACTAGAAAACTTCATTTGTAAAGTCGTATATAAATAGCAATTTTGTGAATGTGACAAATTGTAATGTCCGTTACCGTAAAGCGTTGAAGCAATCTTGTCAAGTCTAATCGCCGGTTACCCATGTTGCCTCGGCAGAAGTAGGGTTCTATTCTATAGATATAAAGATAAGTTTGTGTTAGTGCTAGCCATCTCTTTCAGTCATGCTAGAATAACTGTCTAAGTAAGAGCAAAAGGGCGTAGTCGTAAATTGTTTTTCCAACCTATTATGCCATATTTTGTAGTCAGTCCGACATCAGCCTGTATTTTTGTAGCTATCACACTGGTTCACTTTTTTTTCGTATAACTATCGTCTAACTTTGCCTCATTTCTTTTAGTAGTTACTGCTGATAGCAATATGGAGAAAACTATCTTCTGACGACTTATTATTATTATTTGTGTTATTAATTACACTCAGAGAACAATGAATTCAGTTCACTGTAACATTTGAACCTGAAAACTTTATGGAAGTCTATCCTTCTTCTTTCTTGTTAGTATAAGTAAAAAAGGCGATAATAGTCCTAAATACGTCCGGACTTTCAGAATAGAGCCTTTGGACAGGATTAATCTACGAAACTTGACACTGATACATCCTGACGGGAGGGCGTCTATTTCCTCGCGTAAACGAGTTACTTGGGTAGCGCCTGCAACTACCGGACGTAACTGTGTTTAGAGGTGTTGTGATAAGCTTATTTGTCAATGTTTTCACCTAAAGATTAATAAAATAATAAATATAATGACTTGTACTTGTAATATGAAAGTATTTATAACAACAATAATGTAATACTAACTTGACTTCAGCGTGCTTGTTCTATTATAAATATGAACGTACACAATATGTGCTCGTAATAACAATTTTAATCAGTTTAAAAACTTGCGTCTCGCGTTCTGTACCTACGTCAGCGAAACGTTATTAAAATTTTAATTCCAACATGCACAACGCTTGTTTTAATCAACGTGCATACATAACAGCGGCTGTAGTGTTTGTCTGTCCGTCGCAATTTCGGCACCCGGCGCTCAAAGAAAATAGAACGACATAAAACAGTGGTTGTTTGTTGAATAAACAAAAAACAAAACGTAGTTATGTATTTAAATGCTTGTACTTTGTTTTCGAATTTGATGTGGTCAATAAAGATATTTGGATTTTTTAGTTTTTTAAGTGCAGTTCTTGTAAAATTGAAGAATTGTAGATTTTGGAGCATGCTAGAAATATTGTTTAGTTCTGGAGTCAATTCATGTTCTATGTAAAACTAACAAACTACATATCATTTCTACAAATTCGTTTAAACCGTCTTGTCGTTTAACCCCGACATTAATACTTATTATGTAACTTGCCAGTGATCGCTAAGCGATTGCAATCCGTGGCGTGTGTGGCATGGCATGCAAGCTCTTATAAGTAAAACTTACAGTCATACATGCCCTACTATATGAGTAGTCGGGGTGCTAGCAACTGAGTCGTGAGGCCATAATGTCAATAAAGACAGTTATATGTAGCGCGCCGCTTTATCGGTAAGTGCAAGCGAGATACACAATAACACTGACAAGACTCTGTTTAAAAACACGTGGAGGTAGCAAATCCCATGCCAGCCCCCTTACTCTGGAGACAAAACCCGATCCAATGAATATAGCCATCCCTGTCACACGCATACACGGCCTGGTATGAGTGACAAGGATGGCTATAACCATTGGATCGGATTTTGTGTCCAGAGTAAGGCCTCTGGGCTGCCAAACGCAGTAAGCCCCAATTTCAGAGCTTTCTTTTTTTTTAAATACTGTTAAGGTTTTGTCACATTGGTTGCGGTCTGCGGTCCGGTAGAAACAAAATTGTCTGGATGCGGGCAATTTTTGTATAAACCGGAGCGCAGACGGCAACCAGCGTGACAAACCCTTTAACACGTTCCGGGACACTACTCCGGACACAATATATGTTTTATTGTTTTCACGCCTGTAGGCGTTCACTGTCCCGGAACGTGTTAAAGATAGAAATATAAAAGTGATTGAGTTACATAATAGGTCTGCGAGTCTTTTTGTTCCGACGACAGTTCGTCGCCTTTATTAAGGTTTTTCCTCTAAAGTGGAGATTGTAGAAGATGGGGAGATTTACCGCAAAGCTGGTGTTGAATTAAAGATGGCGCTTTGTCATGGAGATCCTTGGGTTTAGTTGAGAGACTTGGGATGAAGTGATTGATTAGTTTTTAGTTTTGGTCGTTAGATGTAAAAATGCTGATGGTGTATGATTTTTTAACTAATGATATGAAATCGAGAATTAATATTTTCGTCAGCGGCTGTTAAAATGTGTACTATGCGAATTAAAAGTTTTTTTTTGAAATGGGTTCGCTCTTGTCTCCAAACTAGACCAAACAGGGCATAGTATATGATAAATGCCTTGGTATGTTATGTTGCATTTCTTTCATTCGTTTTATATTTGTAGAAAATGTTAATCGTACTCTCAATCAAATACCTATTACAACGCTGGCGGCGCACACCGTAAAGAACTGGTAACAAGCAATAAGAACTAATATAACCTACTGCAGAGAAATCGATACAATTAGTTTACTATGAGTACCTAGACATATAAAATTTGATATGGGTTTACTCCTTACATTGTTTAAAAAATAGTACCAATTACTTGAAATTTTATTGCTGGGTAAAACCTGCAAGTTAAGATTAAATTGACTTATTGCAAGTCATTTTTGTACTAATCCTGAAACTGTAAAATAAAGCGTAAAACATTTTAAAATGATTCGTAGGCCATCTTTCTTTGAAAATTTCTTCTTACACTTACCTTGTATTCTCTTTTATTCTGTAGTTGTATTTAAATGCTTGTTGTTCGCACATTTTCCCCCGCTCTGTTTGTTTTTATTGCGTCGCCAGTATTCGTAAACTTTTCCAATATACTCGAGCGGAACGGTTTTGCGGGAAAATAAGTTTGTAACACGTCTTTATTGTTCATTTTATAAATTGCGCGGTTTTCTGTTTGTGCTTCGGCCAAGTTTTAAAATTTGGCGCCAAACAATATATTAAATTGGGCATTTAAGTTTGCCCATACATCATTTACACTGTGTTTGTTCTTAACAATAACTTGGTCCACATTTTTTGTTTGTTTGTGTTTTGTGCGTATTTTACACAACCAATATAATAATATTAAATTACTGGATTAGTTGAATAAACAATTATTAAAGGCTAAGCTACTTGAGAAGGTAAACTGAGACCTACAATTTATTGAAAGGCGATGAACCTTAGAAAATGTATCGGTAGTAAATACGACTGTTGTTTTTTACCTGTTATTCCCTAATTGACTGGTCAAAGAATAATTAAATCCATTTCCCTAATTTGTCCAGAGCTCTTGTCAACTGACCAATGACTATTTTTGATAGCAGATCAACATTTCAAAATTAACGAATGATGTTGTAAGATAAAAATTGTAGAATTTAACGACTGTAATGTTGACTAACAACGCGGAACGTGTTATGAAAATAGCTTAATGAGTAACTGCTTTCTTGTTTCAGAGGAGCTAAGCGGTATCTTCGTGAAGAGTATCAGCGAAGGCAGCTCCGCAGACCTGTGTGGCAAGATACAGGTCAACGACAGGATTGTTGAGGTACGTAAAAAGTTATATCTATCCCTTAACGGGCAGTAAACATCAACATTTTCATTTATTTAAAAGCTTTATTGCACAAATAAAAGTGTACAAAAGGTGGACTTATGCTTGAAGCATTCTCTTCCAGTCATACCTTTAGGTCATGGTGAGAGATTGTTATGGGTGCAGGAGAGTTTCCATTGGTTTTGAACCTTATCACAACTGTGATAAGGATTAACTAATTGTGGGGGTTACCATATTCGAGGTGCTTGAAAAAGTCTTAAGTAGGTAGGTAGGTATAACGTTGAATTGAAGCACGATCTACAGCTATATCCATTAAACTTTTGTAAAGATATATTTTTAGAATTTGTGAATTTTTTAGAATTTGAAAATGTAGAATTTGTGAGATCTAGACACACCTACTGAGCCAGTTTCGTTGTTTCCTGTCATTTAAAAGGAACACTAAGGAGCAAGGAAGGAGGAAAATGCTTAACGTAAACGACTTACTTAAATCTCTGTCACGTCTCAAAATGACCTCACCAAGCCATTTATTTACAAACAGTTTCGGACGCAGCTATCCGATGCGCACTGATTCTTAATAAGCCAAAAGCAGGTCAAAGCTAGAGGCGCACGTGCGGTCACCGAGCAAACGAGCGCGAGTGCCGCGAATGCGTGATTGAGCCACTACAGCCTGCACTACGCTGATGACTCTTCAGCTGTAACGATAGCAGGGAAAGCTTTATTTATAAATTGCACTTGTAAAAAGCAACTGTGTTAGGCAAGGTAATACAATAAAGTTTATATTTTGACAAGGCGCTATAGAAACAAAAACATCTATACTAATATTATAAAGCTGATGAGTTTGTTTGTTTGTTTGTTTGAACGCGCTAATCTCCGAAACTACTGGTTCGAATTGAATAATTCTTTTTGTGTTGGATAGTCCAGTTATCGAGGAAGACTATAGGCTATATAACATCACGCTACGACCAATAGGAGCAAAGATATAGTGGTAAATGTGTAAAAAACGGGAGAAAGAAGTCACTATTCCACGCGGACGAAGTCGCCGGCAAAAGCTAGTTAATTATAAAGCTTTATTTATTACTTACCGACCTGGTGAAACAATCAAATACTAGATTAATAAATAGAACTGGTAGAGAATGCCATATGGCGTTAAGTCCACCTTTTGTCCAGTATTTGGTTGTGCAATAAAGTATAAATAAATAAATTGATCCCAATCCAATCCCAATAACTTGATTGATTGTACCCAATCAGGTCTAGTCTATGGTCAAGAGCAAACCCATTTCGAATAAAATAATATATGTGTTAATATATTAAATAGCGGTTCTTCGCGAATTTGGCCGCAATAAAATTCTTCCATATACACTTCTTCACTCTCAAATATGGTTCCTAGGTTTTCTCCAGAATTTGAAACTATCTGCACACCACCGACAACACCAACAGTAATTCATGCTTGGTTGCATTACCCTATTTTGTGCATCATACAGCTGTCTTTCGTATGCAGTTTCATACAAAATTCTAGCTAAAGTAAGCTCTATCAGATGAGGATTAAGCATGAAAAGTTGCAGACATAGAGATGACATAGTTACTTGTATCTTTATAATTAAAAAATTCATTGATCCTTTTTTCTTTGAAAATATTGTATAGCTAATATAATAATAATAATTTAATGTAATAATAATATTTTTTCAAATCGGTCCAGTAGTAGTTTCAGAGCCAAAACAAAAATAAGATATATTTGTTCCCCTTTAAATGTTATCATAGTATAGATTTAGAAGTATAGATTAGGATTTCGGAATGTTCTCTTTTTGCTAACGCTACAGTCAATTTGCATGTAGGCGCTCTCCGCGTATTGTTTCCCGCTATCTATGAGCTCGTTGCGTAATGGGACTGCAAATTAGAAGTCTATTACTTTGAAGGAAATATAATGTTTGTTTGAAATTGCTTGAGCGTACGTTATTTTTTGACCATTTACTATTTGAATAGTGGGCCCAGGAGTAGAAATGAGTCGTTTCTAACAGTTCTTATTAGGTAGGTGACCTAGATCCATTTACCAAACCACCACTGGGCCAACCTACACTTACCACAATCCCACCACGACCACAAAAACACCACTTGGTCGGGCAGGCGTATATTTTGTGTGGAAAATTAGAACTATTCACATGTACCACATTTTACGGCGACACTATTCACATGGTAGCCACTGCTTGACTACATTTTCACGCTGCGATGTGGTGTGGTTGTGGTACGTATGTGTTGGCCCTTAATTGCAGGCGGTAGGTACCTCAAGAAAACATTATAATAATCTTTTTAGACAGTCGAGGCACATTTGTGATGATGTCCAATAGTTTAATATTTTATGCAGGTATATATTTGTTTGTCTGCAGGTAGACGGAGTGTCACTTCACGGGGTGACAAATCACAGAGCTGTAGCGCTGCTGAGAGATGCAAAGGGACCTATAGTCCGACTGAAGGCGTTACGGTATGTGTAATGTTTGTCAATCCTGTATTTAAATAATTTCAAAAAATATAAAATGCTTCTTTGTTAACTCAGCATCTTACCAAACTCACAATCTCTTGACATTTCATTCAAGAGATTAAAGCAAGCGCAGAAATAATTATAATCTTTTGGTGACCGCGTCTTGTTCGCGTTCAGTGGCTGCGACTAGTGGCTCAATGCTCGATTGCTCTTAGAGTAATGTACTAGTCCTTGAACTTTAAGTATTACTTGCTTTTTTTTCAGGTATCTCCGAGGGGCGGGGTTTGAGAGGCTTCAGAAGGCGCTAGCAGCGCAGGATGGACGGAGATCACCCCTAGCACCTCCCAGCCCCTCCGTCACGTCCCTTGCCAAGTATAGTTTCAGTGTGGTTAGTGTTATATTTATGAGTTTTTATAATCCTAATATTACATTCACGTGACGTCTAGAACATAAGATCACTGATCACAACTACGCTACTCGACACTTAAGGTTTCTGCCGACTAGGTACACCGTAGCATACCATGACCGTGCCTGGGACGTGTCAGGCTAATAAACATTTAGAACTACGACACCGTTCCCACTGGACCTAGTCTAGTCCTAGACCTGACCTAGTCCTAGTCTAGATACAGCAGATACGAGTCACTACAAATCGTGACCTGCAAAAAAGACACAAATGCATGAAGTCATAGTCGTCCCCTTTACCAGTGGCTTAGTAGACCAGGATTTAGTAAAAAAAATATCCGATACTTTTGTGTGGAATAATTTAAGCGATAGGCCCCTACGACACAATAACTGCTATAAAATGATCAATCTACTATTGTGTGTCAAAACTTATTTATTATTAAAACTTGGTGACCTCACTAACGATACTCTTACATTACTTTCAGTACGACGAATCAACAGTTATAGAAGTTGAGCCCGACTCTGAAATCCAGCCTCACCTCCCCTCCCCCACATCCCCCTCAGAAGAGGCGGAGATAGTGATCGGTCGCGCCGACGAGACGGAGGAACGAGAGGCGCGAAGGATACAGGATAAATGGCGGGACATACTGAGCAATGAACAGGACTGGCCCGGGCATAGACACCAGTATGAGATCATTGTAAGTGGTACTCGCCTTATATACCCAGAATACGGAGCAGTTTTAGAAATTGTCGTAGCAGTAAGGCTAACTGTAGCAGCTACAAGGCGAAACAGAGTGTAATCTGAAATGTGAATTACACTTAGTAGCCATCGCAGTAGTAGTAGGACTCGTAGCAATTATACTCAACGTGAATCAAATAAATGATAGGTGAGCTACGCAGTATGGTGAGTTGTGTAGAACTGTCATAGCACAGGCGCTTGTAGCAGCAAAAGCCGTAGTCAGCTACTAACTTTACTGTGAAAAGTTTCGTATTACTGTTTCTAGTCGTAGCAGCTGATGATTATGTTGGAAATTTATTTATACTTTATTGCCGATGAGTTGTACCATTAACGCACTTAATGCCTAAGGAATATAATGTTATCTGAATAGTCTCGAACGAAGCTGTTAATTAGAGATCATGTTTTGACTGCTCAGCAACAGAGCTGTGAATACATTTGTTTTGCAGTCAGTTTAATTGTCCCTGTCAGTTGACTGAGTCTATATGTAATTTTTTGTTCCCTCTCGTTAATAACCCATATAGTACATATCTGTCTATTCATCGTTTCCCTTCTGTTTATTCCGCAGGTGGGCACAATAATGAAAGAGAAGGACAGCGGGCTCGGCATCTCGCTCGAAGGTACAGTGCGAGTGGTGGCGGGGAAGGAGGTGCAGGCGCGGCACTACATCAGGGCGATCGCGCCCAACGGGCCCGTCGCGAGGCTGGGGCTGCATAGAGTGGGCGATGAGCTGTTAGAGGTGAGTAAAAAAATTAAACGCCTTCAGAAAACTGCTTCAATAGCTAAAAATGAAGCATTTGTATTGTATCTGGAAGAAGCAAATTTATTTGGAGTACTAGGCTTTACGACTGATATTAACCGATATTAACACGTTCCGGGACAGTGCCCGCCTACAGGCGTGAAAACAATAAAACATCTATTGTGTCTGGAGTAGTATCCCGGAACGTGTTAAGCTTAAGGCTGCTGTCACCTACCTTCTAACAAAGTTCAAGTGCAGTTTTCTTCCCAAAAATGACTTAACTGATAACTTTTTTTGACTGATTTGTGTAGAAATAATCTATCTACATAAGATGTAAGCTCTGAATTTTTGATTCAATCTTTAAAATGCCTGTAATTTGCAATCATAGAAGCCAAATTGACGGTTTTTCTGGTGCACTTTTCTAGATCAGTTGTTGACATCAGCTATCAAAATAACATAAATATGAAGGGAATTACGTACGTCTACAAGGTGTTGACTCTGTTTTTTTATTTATTGCTCTAGTTATTCCAAATGAAGACAAAATTGAAACCATGTTTTGGCATAAAATACGCACCTAAAGACAGGCGATTATCTCTGAGATACATTGCACTTATTCTGTGTTATTTGATAAAACAATGTTATAGAGGTTCCTATCTTTGTCTTAGCATCTAAATTCTTGATTTTATCGTGTACAATATATTCAAAATATCTTACTAAAGTAACCTATAAATTTGAGATTTGGAGCTGTCACGGACGTTCATCTTTGATCGAAAATTGACAGACAGCGCCGAGCGCTCGGAGGGGAAGGGTGTGTCGCTCGTTGTCTTCGCTGCTAGTCTTTTATTTCGTGTGTGATACTCATTCCAAATTTGAAAATATCACGCTTTGCATAAATTTTATACGGCGACCAATTCGCTTTGAGGCTTTATGCAACAGGCATAAAGCCACATAGTGCATTTGGATCGTCGATGGTCTCTAATTATAACAAAAAGTATTCGTTCTTTTATAAAGATTTGTAGTTGTATTTAAATAATTAATAATTATTATGTAAACTTGCATATAAAGTAATCCTTATTAATACTATAAACATGAAAGATTTGTATGTATGGCGACTATTTCAAGAGGTTCATGAGTTATAACAAAGATCTTTTACCATATACAATGTGTATTTTCGAAACTTGATCAAACAAAGTGTGCAGATACTAGGACCAAAATTATAGACAAATATAATTATAATAATAAATTGTCTATAAAATAAAATTGTGGTACATGATGAGCAAACTGTTTCTATCACCAAACAGTTAAATGAAAATTTTAGACAAATACTAAATTAATTAGTCCAAGAATAAGCAATAGTACCAATTCTATTGCATATTATGTATGGGGTTGCAAAAAATAACCTTATTTATATAAAATAAAGTAGTATCAGTAACACTACTTTATAGTTCAACAACGGTAGACCGGTTTTTATGATATTTACTTTGTTGAATTGGTATTTACCTCTTACCCCTTAAGTTATTATGAAACGGAGCTGGGGCGCGCTGAGGCTGGATACGAAACAAAGTTTACTGGGGCTACTAGTACTTACATCCATAAAAACTGGCAACGGGTAAAACGGACTCACGTTCCGTACGGGATAACTGAGTAATAATGAATGTACATTTTATGATATTTTGTGTCTGCTGGCGAATAGTTATTTTTTAACCGATTTCAAATGGAGGAAGTTATCAATTAGATTGTATGTTTTTTTTTGTATGTATATCATCCTCATATCTCAGTCATTTGTTGACAGATTAGATTTTATTTTTCATTTTCTTATAGAGTTTAACTTTTAATTGGTCCGATTGTAGCCAAATCTTGAACTGATGATGGGGTCTTGGTGTAATCGAGGGAAACTCTTAAATCTAAAAGGCGCGTATAGTGTTTTTGTACTAGTATTTCAATGTTGACGTCTGACGTCTTTACGTCTGATAGTCACTATTTTGTAGAACTGAGCTCATAGTGGAACTCCTTAATGGCTAGGAGTTCAGTGATTATGATGCCGGAACTTATGTAAGGTACTTTGTAGCTTATTAAAGAGCAGAGTCAAAAGGTGAAACCCCTCCCCTTGATTTTAATCACTAATAATTTGCAAATAAAACCACTTTTGTAATAAAGTAAAAACCGACTTCAAAAACAAAATACACTAAAAAGTCCTTAATCAACTCTTGAAAGGACTCCATTCCAAGGACAAGGTTTGCCTAAAATGGAGTCCTTTCAAGAATTTATTTAAGAATTTTTGGTGTCTTTTGTTTTTGAAGTCGGTTTTGTTGAAATAGTATGGCGGTGAAGTGATCATTAACCCAACAAAATTAAAGACAAATAAGGGCTTTTGTTTTTAGTATTTGACTCTGAGTAGTATACATGTTGTGTTTATAAATTTTCTAACATCATTCGTGCTTTGGATTTTGAATAAGAATAAGCGGACGCCAAAAAGTAAAAGGACAGTCTTTATTATATGGACCGTGTAGAGGCGTTATTTAGTTCTACAATCTTTGATACGTACTTGTACGTACGTACCATTGGCCATTGGCGTCAATTGCATACTATGTGGGAATTGTTCATGGCATTAATTCCATACGTTAGTAACAGTATTTCAATGGTTTAATTAAACCTAAATAAATAGGGCAATATTTTGCTTAGTTAACATGACTTTTCTTTCTGGGTACTGATTGCACCAGTGACTTTCACAATCATCACCTAACTATAAACTTGTATAATTATACGCTTGTTTTAGTAGATGCGTTTCATGGGATGTGTATGTAGTTAATATGAACCTATATTCAAATTGTACGCAAATGCCATGAAGTTCTATGGTTCTATTCAAGTCCACATTCATATAATATTTCATTATTGAAAAATTTCTATAGATAAAATGATATGATACCGGTGTAAACCAAATAATTTAGTAAAAATGTTGTTATTCATCATCTGTTATACATTAAATACTTGAAATCTTGATCGAAACCTTCTTAACTACATTTTCTGAATGACAGCTATAGTAACTTGTCACATATTTCATATATCAAAATACAAATCATATCAAAGAACAGCGTCACACTGAAAAGTATCTATGTGTTAATAAATCCTCATAGCACCCAGTTGGTATGACACGTGGTAGATCAAGCGCAGAACCAACGGCAGCATCCACCAATGAACCTTAGTCCCCGTATCTCATGTAGTTCACATTCGTAAAAAAAGATCTATTCTCAGAGTCACGATTTGGGTGAAGACATAAAGAGGCAGATAACTTTTTTTTTGTTATTGTTTTGAATGTTACCTGTATTGTTTTCCTAATAAAATAAAATAAAACCGATACCGACTAACTAGTGATGTGCCAAGTCATCTTTTATTGATCTTGAAATATTTTAAAAATTCGTTACAAAAATCCAAATATGGACCGACTGACACTAGAATGTTTTTTAAAACACGGTTCAAATCAGGACTTAAGTCGGAAGAATCTCTATAAAGCATTTCAATTCCATGAAATAGCCAACACGGCACATCACTGGTTAGTCGGTGCAGGTCGGTACATGTTACCCGCCTCTATATGTCTTCACCCTTTGGATGCATTTTGTTTCTTTCCATGCTATAAATTTTTAGGTTATTATAGCTGTACGTTTGTGTTTAAATCTGTGAATTTAGTTATTGAATTACCAAAAGGAAAATGTTCGCGAACGGAATTGACGCGAGCCCTGATTCCGAACTGTATTCGCGTAGGTATAACATTAATTTATCATATCGACTTTTACATGACCATCATTTTCTATGTTCATCATACGCATAGCCTACTACCTAGAGATAAACAGCCTTACCACAAATCACTTAAACAAAGTTTTAGGCACTGTTTAACAAGATTTTAAGAAAATCCTTACCACAAATCAGTTTTTGGCGCTAAAACACTCTTTTAAACAGTGTTTTAGTTAAACACCCTCCCCCCTATTTTATCTAGTGTTTAACCTCAAAAAATTGACAGATTGACATTTGACAACTTGACTTTCGTTTCGCGGTAAATCAAATTCGTGCTTTCCTATAGAAAATATTATGGATGAATGATTTCACAACAATTAATTTATTGTACACAATTAATTTATTAATCAACAAACCAACAAAACAAGTTCACTATTTTAGACATACTTTTGTAAAATCAAATTCCACTCAGCAACTCTATGACGGTTTGTGTTGGTATCCGTGTTTCTGTGTTTTACCACGTCTTTCGAACTTTCTATAAGCTGTATAAGGATATCCTGAAATAAAATAAGCAATTACAATGCTATCACGTTTCCAAACCCCACATACGGCGACTATGTGGTAGTTATCCATTTGATTTACCTTTTCGTTTTTTGTCCAATTATCCTAGCGATCTTTCTTTTTTTGATTCATGTTGAAAACAAATCAGTCAATACACAACAAAATACGACTTTTTACAAATGAATTGAAAACGCGCTCTTTCTTTACAAACTCCTGTAAAAAAGTCAAAACAAATCAGATTCTTCTCATTCTGCTGTCATTACAACTTTTTTTTAAGATTTGGGTTTAGATACTATTCAGCCATCATTTCAAGAAGCTTTTGTTCATTTACTCTGCAGTGTGTTGAATGCAACCTGCGTATTAGGAAATGTAATGAATGAACTGAGAGTGAATGAATGAATATTTGTATCTAAAACTGGTGTTTAGCTAAACACTACCCAAAAACCTATTTGTGGTACGAAATGTTAAACACTGTTTTAAACCCTTTTTAAATTTAAAACAGTTTTTAACTAAACATGACTTAAAACCAGTTTTAACGGATGATTTGTAGTAAGACTGAAAGTATCAAAATTGTTTGATTACAGTAAACATTTTTTTGTGTCCCGGACATATAAAATCGCACACACACATTGATAAATTCGGTAAAATCTGAGAATCTCCAGACTGTCATATCACTCTTAATGTGCCATCCGAAGAACGGAGATGCTGTAAAGTAAAAAAGTAAAGTTAGTCTGTAACGTCGAACTGCTGGGCAATGGCCTTACCTTAACTATGAGGTAGTTTAAGCCATACTGGTGGAGGGGTGTTAACAAGGATAGCGACTAATTTTAGGAGATGCTGAATCAATGGCATTTGCTGTAGCAGCGCTAGTGCTACGGATCGCCGTAGTCAGCTACTAACTACACATTGTAGCACGTGTCGTAGTATAAGTACGAGTCGTAGCACTGATGCCTGCCGTAGCAGTGACGGGTAACGGGATTCTTAGCTGTAGGTTTACTGTAGGAGATTCCATATACAATGATAGTATTAAACACTCGCTTCCTCTGCGAGATAAATCATTTTACGCACTAGGGAGTAAACCGTGCGCGCACGCGCTTATCGATAACTGTGCAGTGTACAGTGCAACACTACGCCCCCCCGTAAGGCCTCTATGTGCAAAAGAGAGATAAGTATACGCTGTAAGCGAGTGTTTAATTTTACTATAAAACACGTTCTTCCATTTTTTTAAGGTGAACGGCTGGCGAGTACTAGGAGCGCATCACGTAGAAGTAGTGACGCGTCTGCGCGCTGTCATCTCTCCTGTCGTGCTAGTTTGTGTGAGAAAACAGGAAGCACATCGTTTGGACACGAGCGACGCAGGCATAGCGAGGGTAAGTGACATCGTGTCAGTACTGGCAAAATACGCTCTCGCTTCATATAATGGTGAGACAGAACGATATAGATCCGTTTAGTGGGAAAAGTAAAGCGTATCGTTTATTGACGTGACAACGTCTTATAAATTGGTTTGCCGGGTGACACTTCAAGAAACTGCGTTACGCTCCGCTCACGCTATGCGCTCACAATGAGAGCGAGTGAGAGGCACGCATCCCTTCCACTCGGGCATGGTTAGCCCGCCTAAGAGCGAGAGAGACAGACATAAAAAGTTAAAGGCACGCGTCCCTTCCACTCGAGCACAGTTAGCCCGCCTAAGAGCGAGAGAGACAGAGCGAGAGAGAGAGAGAGTGAGAGAGATAGGCATACACACCGGTTCATGTGTACATAAAATTATTTTACCACTCAAAGTCGTTGTCACGTAAAACTTTCGCCCGTATACCGACTTTACAGGCAACCAATTTTTATTTTATTTATTTTAGTATCGAGACAGACATTTGGCCACAATTTCACCTGATGGTAAGTGATGATATGGCCTAGGATGGATCATGCCTGACTAGTTATAGCCTATTCACTCTTTTCTTGAATTCACCCAAATTATAATGGCTAGGAAACACATCAGCCGGCAGTGAATTCCACTCCCTACCCTTGCAATGCATGTCTACGACGTAAGGGTGGAGCCTGCGTCTGCGTCTAGTGTTCCGCTGGTGAAAGGGGGCTGGTGGAATCAGGTCATGCAGTTCTCTCGCACACTCTCCGAAATCGTGTTGCTATCCGTGTCTGATACGCTCTTAGCACGGTCATGGTATGATACGCTATGTAGTGGTATCCACTAAAAGATGTAATTTCCCGCGATTACAGAATCAAATCATCGGCGGCAGCTTACAAGACCTTCTAGCACCGCCGCAAAGGCTAATAAAGGCGAAGTCAGAAAGCTCAGTGGCGTCGCTCTGCAGCGCGACTACTGTTATGTCGGCTGGACACGATCACGACGGTGAGTTAAAAAGACTTGTGTAGAACGAAGTATAGAATAGTATATGTACTTGGTCTTATCAGTATTTGGTCCATCATAATTAAGAGTGTAGAAAACTAAAGTTAAACGATTAGTCAGGTCTTCAAAATTTAAATGGAACGACATTGAAAATACTCTAGCTGAATTATTATCATCATTATACGAGTCATAGCAAATATCATAATATGACTTTCAAGATTATATTGCTGTACGTATTGTGCTTTTTGCGGCCATTTGTCGTAAATATGAGGGTCTTTTTAATCATTAGTAACTCTTGAAGTAATAGACCAAAAAATTTATTGAGTAACTCAAATACTTTTATGTAATTTAAAAAAATCGCTGCAGTCCGGTGGGGTTTTGTAATTGACCTTCCATTAGGGGTGTTTTCCTCGATGAAATTCATTGTAGATATTGCCCTTAAAGTTTTATTACTACATGCCTGGACACACTGTATAATTCCTCATCTTCTTCTCTTCTTTTTCATTTAAGAGCTATGCTCTTGTCGATAATTTTTTCTCCATTCATCTCTACTTTTTTTTCCTAGCCTATACTGTCTCACTGCTGGGCAAAGGCCTCTCCAAACTACTCCACGTGTCCCTGTCGACGGTACCCGACCCTTACCGTCATCTCCACTAATATAATTCCTCATACTATTTCAGAATTCTGCACAGACGATCTGGAGCGGAATCGATCGAGGTCGCTCGAGCCGTTGAGTGGGCTGGCCATGTGGAGCGATCACGTCGAGTACATACAGCTGCAGAAGGAGGACCGGGGGCTGGGCTTCTCGATATTGGATTACTTGGTAAGTATTAGTTTTTTCATGATATCCTTTCTTGTGTGTGTGAATATCAAGTATTGTCTCTAAAGCTTCGAATACATAAGCATGTAAAACGAGGCAGTAGCTTGTAGTAGTGTGCCAGCTACAGGCATGTGTATTTCAGCCTTTATATTTGTTTCCAGATGTTCTTATATATTTTGGTTAGCATTTTTCGTCCAATACTTCATACCAAATGACGTTCCAGATGTGAATTATTCGTTAGTTAACGCTTTTTTACGATGGTGAAACAAGCCTTTACAATCACAAATACTTAGAAATTTCAAAATAACCCTAACGATAGGGTTACAGTTTTAGAGCATTCATACGCCCACTCGTATTTTTATTATTTCCAGTTTTAAGAATCTCAACGAAATTATTGAAATATGACGCAGATATACGCGTTTTCAAAAACAATAAAACCGCTCTAACCGTTAAAACTGTAGAGATTTAAAAAAAGAAACATGAAAAAATACTTCAAAAGCCGTTTAACATACCGCAATACATAACCAGTAACTCTTCTCCATCGCTCGCTGTTCAATGTTTAAGCTTAAGAGTTAAGTTCCGAAAACAGTCGCTAGATGGCGCTGTACTGGGTTAACCCGCGGTGACGATTCGTTTACGTGTTTCCTTATATGTTCTTACGAACAAATAAATTTTGTCTTGCTATCGGAACCTTAGTTTCATTTGGGGTTCCTTTCTGTGGGCTTTTTGGGACTTGTTCATGGTCCTTCGTTATTGCCGGAAAGAGGCGATACGGAAGTAGACCTAGTGCACTGTCCGTTCGGCGCTGAAGAGGTTGCGGATTGCGGCCTATGGTGCTAGGCCAGCAACGGGTGGCGGCGAGCAGAGCTGTCAACCTACGGCAGAGGTAGAGGGAAGGCCCTCTGACATCACATCGGACCTCGTCATCGGCGCGGGGGGAGCACCCCCGAGGACATCCAACCATCAACTGGAGTGACATCATCCGTGTACAAGTGTGAGTGTGTTGCGGAAGAAATACTGTGAGTACAATTTGAACCTTATTTACAAGAAGATTTAAACTTAGAAAATTCGTGATTAGTGCATGTGAAGAGTGAAAAATTTACAAGTGTCCGGGACTTAGAATAATTTCAAGAATTGTGAACCGACGGGGAATCCACGCCGGTTTTCGGACTCAAGTGTCAAACACTTAGAAAATTTACGAACGAACAATATTCTAAGGACTTAGAAAATTTAAGATCAATATTTTAAGGACTTGTAAAATTTTAAGTTTATCATCATGGCTGACACTCTTTTACTTGTAGACAATATGTCTAAAGAAATAATGAAAGCAAAATCTAACTTTAAAAAATCACCTAAAGATCGCATAACATTGTCTTATGTCGAAGTACGATTGGAAAACTTAGAAAAACAATGGAGTTTATTTTTGGAGAATCATCTTAAAGCTGTTGGACAAGGTCACGATCCTGACAGCGATTATAGTTATGACAAAACTGAGGAAGAATATATAGATTATAAGTCTTTGTTGAGGGAACATTTATTGTTATTAAAACCTAAACCAAGTGTACCTGTTGTGACTTCTCCTAGCGTTAGTAAGGTAAATGAGCACCGATCTAGTGTACGTTTACCTGAGATATCTATTCCTAAGTTTTCAGGAAATTACTCTGAATGGGTCAGTTTTCGTGATATGTTTATCTCTGTTATTGACAGTAATTCAAGTATTGATGATGTACAAAAGCTGCACTATCTCCGCGGTTGTTTGACAGGTGAAGCAGAGCAATTGTTAAGACATATTCCTTTAACGGCAAGTAATTATCAAATATGTTGGTCTCAGTTAGAAAGTCGTTATAATAATAAAAAATATTTGTCCAACTGTATTTTAAAACGTTTAACTAGCCAGAAGGTGTTGACTTCTGAGTCTTGTAGTGGTTTGAAGCAATTATTAGACACGACCAAAGAATGTTTACATGCATTAAAAAATATAGGTATACAAACAAGTTCATGGGATGTTCTTATAATATTTTTGGTTAGCCAGAAACTTGATTCAGAATCTCGAAAATTATGGGAACGAGATATGGCCAATTCAATTCGGGAACTACCTACATTTCAGGAATTTGAAGAGTTTTTAGAAAATAGGTTTAGATCATTAGAGTTTTTAGATACAAAGGTTCAAAAATCAAGTTGTACTCACATTGCCACAAGCGTTTTGTCTTGTGCCTTTTGCTCGGACAATCATAAATTATGTAATTGTAAGAAGTTTGCGAAAGAACAAATAGATTCTAGGCGAGAATTTGTTCAAACTCAACACTTGTGCTTTAATTGTCTTAACTCCGGCCATTCTGTTTATCAGTGTACGATGTCTACTAGGTGTCGTCTTTGCAAGAAAAAACATCACACACTTCTCCATCCCAAAAGCCCCAAATCGGTCAATGATAAGGCTGATCAGTCTGTTGATAAGGCTGTTGTCGCTACTGTTACCGAAACGGTCTCAAAATCACAGCCTTCAACTTCAAGCGAGACCAACGATTACAAGGTTTTTACTACCTGTTTTCCCTACGCACACAGTCAAGTTCTATTGGCCACGGCTTTAGTAAACGCGCAGTCCAATAAATTCAGAACTCCTGTGGTGCTGAGATCATTACTAGACCAGGGTTCACAGGCATCTTTCATCACAGAATCGGCTGTGCAATTGTTAGGTCTTAAAAAGATGCCTGGAACAAACATAGTATCAGGTTTAGGCGGCGATCAAGGTACGACTGTGGCATCAAAATCCACGGTGCTTATTAAAATTCAATCCCGCTTAGATCCCACATTTTCTATTACCGTCAAGGCTCATGTCCTAAACAAAGTAACGACGTTGTTACCAACTCGAAAGGTTTCTGTAGAGATAACTACAGCTTTTTCGTCCATGGCTCTGGCAGATCCGTCGTTTGATACTCCAAACAAAATCGATCTGCTTCTAGGTGCCGAAGTGTATAGCCAGATTTTATTAGATGGGTTATTCAGGGGTTCACCGGGTTCCGTAATAGCACAGAACACCAAACTCGGTTGGATTCTCTCTGGCAGAACACTTGGTCAAGTCAGCCAAGACGAAAAATGTCACAATGTTATTATTAACATGCATACACAGTTAAACGACAGTGACAACAACCTGCTTAAGAAATTTTGGGAGCTAGAAGCAGAGCCATCTTCGATCAAAGGCAAGATGTTAAGCGAAGAAGAGAAACTCTGCGAAGAATTCTTCTCTCAAACTACAAAAAGAGACACGGAAGGTCGCTACATAGTGAAATTGCCGTTTAAAACTGTGAAGCCATTATGTAGCCAAGGTGATTCAGAGCGTATAGCCTACAAGAGATTTCTTATGTTAGAAAAACGATTGTCAAGAAATCCTGACCTAAAGATTGATTATTCAAAGGTTATACATGAATATCTTGACATGAATCATATGGCTGTAGTTGATGATTCAAAATCACCCGGCGTCTACATACCTCATCATGTGGTAATACGAAAAGATAAGACAACCACAAAAAATCGCGTAGTGTTTGATGCTTCTTGCACTGACTCAAACGGAGTCTCACTAAACAGTGAACTAATGGTAGGCCCAGCACTGCAACCAGAACTTAGACATTTAATCATGCGGTGGCGAGGCTATCCTATCTCACTTGTCGCTGACATTGTAAAAATGTACAGACAAGTGAAGGTGGCGGAGGAGGATACAGATTTCCAGCGCATACTGTGGCGCGAGGAACCAGATTCGGAACTGCAGCATTTCCGACTCCTAAGAGTTACCTTCGGTCTGTCGTGCGCACCCTACTTAGCTGTTAGAGCCTTGCAGCAATTAGCCTATGACGAAGGCCCAGATTTTCCTTTGGCCTGTCCTAGAGTCCTGAATGATTTTTATATGGACGATCTGTTGACAGGCTGCCAGTCGGTTTCTGAAGGAGTAGAAATCTATGAACAGATGACCAAAATGCTAAATCGTGGCGGATTTCCCCTTCAAAAATGGTCTACGAATAGCAAGGAACTGGCAAACTTGATAAAACAGACAAAGGATGATGCAAGACCTGATCTAGAGCTGAAAACAGATGATATGCTAAAGATACTGGGATTAGCATGGGATAGAGATAGTGATGAGTTTCGGTGTATCGTTACGCTTCCCCCTATAGAGCACCCAGTTACGAAGCGCAAGGTTATCTCAGACATCGCTCGCTTGTATGACCCTTTGGGTTGGATAGCTCCAGCTATCACAGCAGCTAAAGTATTTATCCAAAGACTTTGGCTGTCCGGTATCGAATGGGATGCCGCGCTACCATTATCACTTCTTAATGACTGGATTACTTTCAGAGACGACTTAAGTAGTCTTAAAGCCGTTCGAATACCGAGATGGATTAATACAAGTAAAGATAATCAGTCCGTCGAACTTCACGGCTTTTCCGACGCCTCCAATGTCGCATACGCAGCGGTTGTCTACATGCGCATAATTGACCAGGACGAGAACATTCACGTGCACTTGATTACCTCGAAAACCAGAGTGGCACCGATTAAACAGGTATCCATCCCACGTTTAGAGTTATGTGGCGCGGTGCTCCTAGCAAAACTATTGAATGAGGTCGCAGAAATACTAGGCGTACCCAAAACGCAGTTACATGCCTGGACTGACTCTACCATAGTTTTAGCCTGGTTAAGAAGCCACCCAAGCAGATGGAAGACCTTTATCGCAAATAGAGTGTCTGAGATACTTACCATCACAGATGCAAATCAGTGGTCACACGTAGGTTCAAAGGATAATCCTGCAGATAGCGCTTCGCGAGGATTGCTGCCATCTGAATGTGCGCAGCATCAACTCTGGAAAGAGGGACCTAAATGGCTGTATGAAAGCAAGTTAATCTACAATTCGAAAGAAGTGACAGATACAAATTTGGAAGAGAAAAAGCAAAGAATCAAATGTCATGCTACTTGTGAACCTACTGATGGTTATAACTTGATTTCTAAATTTTCGTCTTTATCTAAACTTACCAGAGTGTTGTCGTACTGTCGTCGAGTCCTACGCTGGAACAAACCTGAAAATGAAGGTAGAGTCCTTACAGTAAAGGAATTGAACAAAGCTTTACTTACCTGTATAAAAATATGTCAAGGGCATCATTTCAGTGAAGAAATAAACAGCTTGAAAACAAATGGAAAATTAAATAAAAAAAGTAAACTCACCTCACTGAGTCCGTTCTTGGATTCTGATGGAGTTTTGAGAGTAGGTGGTAGACTGAATCATGCTCACATCGAAGATGATATGAAGCATTCTATTATCATACCCCACAAGTCACATTTCACTTATCTCTTGATAAGCCAGGCTCACGAAATGACTTTGCACGGCGGTCCCCAGCTCATGTTAAACTATTTAAGGAGCAAATATTGGATCGTTGGCGCTAAGAGTCTCGTGAGACAATTTGTAAGAAAATGTGTGACTTGTCTCCGATACTCTGCTCAACCTACTCAACCTTATATGGGTCAATTACCCGTATCTAGAGTCACTGCACATCGACCTTTTCTCAAAAGCGGTGTAGATTACGCGGGTCCAATCAACATTAGGGTTTCAAAGGGTCGTGGTCATCGCTCCATGAAAGGATATATCTGCTTGTTTATTTGTATGTCGACAAAAGCCATTCACCTTGAAGTTGTCAGTGACATGACTTCGCAAGGGTTTCTGGCAGCCTTTAAAAGATTTGTCGCCAGACGAGGTCATGTAGCGGACCTATGGAGCGATAACGGCACCAATTTCGTTGGTAGTGCCCGTGAACTAAAGGAGTTGTTTGATGAGGAAAGATCGAATGTCGCAATAGAGATCGCTAGTTGGTTGGCGTCGAACCACACTAACTGGCACTTTATCCCTCCCCGCTCTCCAAATTTTGGAGGGCTCTGGGAGAGTGGAATAAAGTCAACCAAACATCATTTGAAGAGAGTGATCGGAAATAGCACGCTTACCTTTGAAGAGATGACAACAACCTTGTCACAAATAGAAGCGTGTCTCAATTCTCGGCCTATTTCACAAATATCGTGTAGTCCTGAGGACCCCTGCCCACTGACACCGGGTCATTTCTTGGTAGGTGAGCCATTGGTACTTGTTCCTGAAGTTAATTATGAAAGTTCAAATATTAGTACTCTTAAACGATGGCATCTAACTCAAAGAATGGTCCAAGACTTTTGGCGCAGATGGTCACAAGAGTACTTGACGCAACTGCAGCACCGATATAAGTGGAATACCCAAGCTAAGGAACCGGAAATTGGTGATGTTGTTTTGGTCAAAGAAGATGATCTCCCCCCAGCAAAATGGCTCTATGGACGCATCACTGATAAACATACTGGCTCGGACAATGTTACCCGAGTTGTTACCTTAAAATACAAAGATAATTTGATTAAAAGGCCTGTCTCAAAATTAATTATTCTACCCATCAAAGATAATGATTAGTGTTAGTTATTTGTGTACAAAAGCTTTCCCATTGTAGAAATAAATGTACCTATTATTAAATAAGAAAGTACAATGTTTGTGGTTGTCTATAAGATATTTTAAGTGTACTAATGTAACCTACCTAATGTTACAAATATTTATGTTCTGTTATTTTTCTGTTAAAGATTTAATTGTACCTTTTTTTGCTAAGTATTGTTCTAATACTATGTTCTGTTATTTTTAAGTACTCCGTCCATGGCGGGCGGAATGTTCAATGTTTAAGCTTAAGAGTTAAGTTCCGAAAACAGTCGCTAGATGGCGCTGTACTGGGTTAACCCGCGGTGACGATTCGTTTACGTGTTTCCTTATATGTTCTTACGAACAAATAAATTTTGTCTTGCTATCGGAACCTTAGTTTCATTTGGGGTTCCTTTCTGTGGGCTTTTTGGGACTTGTTCACTCGCTCTCCAGGACCCGTCGGAGCCGGGCAGCTCGGTCATCGTGGTGCGGTCAGTAGTGGCGGGCGGCGCGGCGGCGCGCGACGGCAGGCTGGCGCCGGGGGACCGCCTGCTGAGCGTCAACGCGCTCGACGTCGCGAGGAAGCCACTGGCTGCCGCCGTCAGTGCTATCAAGAGCGCGCCCAGAGGTGAGAGGCGACCGAGATATCGACACCGGGACTGCCGCCGGGTCACAATCTTCCCTTGCCCATTTGAAAGACGTTGAACAGACTTCGGTCAGGTGTAGGCAGGTGCGATGACCTCGGGAAAAGGTGGGGCTTCACCGAGGACGACGCGTGCAAGTGTGGCGCCTTACGATCTATGCCACACTCGATGTCGTGCCGTACCTCTCCTGCCGCCTGCGCGCGAGAGGACCTTTACGGCGCCGACCAGAGGGCCATCGATGTTGCCACTTTTTGGACGCAGAAAGTTTAATTGCCATTGACTCTAAAAGAAGTAAAAGACCGGGACTCTGGTACCTAGATATCGATACTGACGTAGAGCTTGTCTGAGCTGAGATGGCAAGTCGCCCCACTATTTAATTGATTGATTTCGATGTGTGAGTGTAAATATTAATAACGGAACTCACCTGTGTGGGAGTGTCGACTGCTCCGCGAATTAATATCTGCATACCTACGTCACGGTCGACTAGTTTAAGTGTGCTTGTGTGCGTTAATGCGGTAGTGGGGCGCGTCATTACTTTTTAGACAAGCTCTGCCGGTTACTATTTATTGATACCGACATACCGGTTCCTAGATACCGATATCAACATCCCGGTACTTAGATACCGAAATCCAGGTCCCGATATACTATAGCTACCGATATCAATATACGAATACAGAGCTATCAACAAACTACAAAGTAAAAGTATTAAATTAGAAAACCGCATTAAAATCGGTTCAGCCAAACGCGAGATAATCAAGGACAAACATATCAACATACATACAAGTGAAACCGAGAACCTCCTTTTTTAATAATTAATAATTACCGGTAGTCAATTAGCCATGTCTATTTGTCGATTGGATACGCTGTTACTATCATAGGAAATATATAAATAAATATATTTGGCTAAATCATAAAATAAATAAATTTTAAATATGCTTTGTTTGGTTGATCATAAGCAACGGCTTCATACAGGTATAATATACATATCTTATATGTGTTTTGATAATGAATTTTATCATAACAAAGACTCCCAACCTAACATAATCCAAATAACTGATACCTTGAAAACTGGAGAAATGTTTGTAAGTCTCCATGATAGAACCACAGCAAAAAATTTACAGATACAGTATCTCAACCATATGTAAATTTGACGTATAAAATATTTATATATTTATATATTTATTAATACATCCTTGATGGTTTATTATGTAAAAATGAAAATTCTACCCACAAAGGCACCCGCTGAAAATCAGCGTCGCGGTATGCGTTCCGCTGCCACGACTTATGTTGAGCTAAGGGTGTCTTTTCGACTCGAGTAGTCTACCTAGTTTTGCATGTATTTTAATGTTTTTTTTCTAGGTCGAATTAAAGTAATTCCTTTCCTTTCCTTCCTTCCTTTGTTTCAAACGATTGTAGTTTGATACTAAGTAAAGTCAAATATATCATGGAAGTTGTGGAGTAAATAAATTTATAAACAATACCAAATGTACCGTGTTTCTATGTAAATAAAAAAATGAATTGAATTGAATACTCCTATTTGTAAAAAATATATTCTTGAGTTACCGCTGTAGAAAGCAGTGTGATATTTACTAAGATATCGTTATCATAGATTAAATAATTGAGTCTGTATTTGTGGTAGCGCTCATTCGTGTTTTTACATCTGTACTCTTACATCATAATAATATTACTACAATTTCTTTGATTTTTAATTCTTTCAAAGTCTTGTGAATAAAATAAAAACAATGTTACGTTAATGTTGGTATGTATTGTCGAAGCATAGACATAAGCCACACATATTTGGGCTATAAATAAATAGTGTGTAGTCATAAATACGTAATATACCTGATTTGGGACTAATTATGGTTAATTATGCCTCTACCACTAACTGTATAAGATTTCATTGTTTATTTTGATGACTATCATCTGTAGCATGAAAAAGAAGTATTCTTATTATCTTGGTTCGATTTAACCTAGATGTTCCTACTGTTCCTTAAAAGACACACCTTAGTTATTAGAAATGACATGTAGCTATATAAGGAGCTGACTATTATAAGTTTTATATATGTTTAAAATAAGTTAAAATATTTATAATTGTATATTTTTGATACATTTACCAACCCATTAATTATAAAACTGAACTTTTGAACATATCTTAAAACTAGGTAATAACTTATTATAAACGAACAATTTTAGTTCATGGCTAGCACATAGCACCTTATGTATCGAAGACATTATTTTGCGGAACATCTGGGTTAAATTAAGATTTTTTTCAAGATTTCAATTCAGTGTCCTCAATACTCAAAACTTTATTGCCCCATAATGTACATTTTATAGGTGTTACAATGTATGCAATGTGTCAAAAATCATCCTTTTGTTTCAGGAATCGTAACGATAGGGATAGCGAAGCCTCTACCTTGCAGCACTGTAGTGGGCGGGGAGAAGGCCAACGGACACAGCATGCAGAGTAGCCAGGTATGCTCCGTATAGTTTAGCAGACTATCATCGAATAGTAATAGTTGGTTTTAATGATCGATAGTAATACGATCGATACCAAATTAGTTTGATACGAGATTGCTACTTTATGCGAACCCGATTCTTAAACGAATACGAATGAGTATTCCAACGTACATATTGTGGTTCCCAGAGTAACCAAACCGATACAGATTCAAATGCGGATCGGATTAAAATATGTGTCAAATATTAGTCAAAAAAAATATGTGTCAACATTAAGATAGTCATCACGTTTCAAAAGAAAAGGTGCAACATTTTTATGCTATATAAACAAATGTAAAATAATTACAAGTTTCAAAAATATTATGTAATTCGTCAATTTCAAGAAATACACCGTTTCTTTTGATAAATACTAAACGACATTGTATAAATCCCCTAGTTTTCATAGTTTTATTTTTTCCACAGTGATTATACATAATATATTTTGTCGAGACGAGTTTAAAAATGATTTTAAAGTCACGCGTGATCGTTTGTATGAGTGTTGTGTTTATTGTACACTGAGGGGATGTTCTCAAAGTAAGTTAGTTTTATATTTATAAGCTTTTATTTACGCTTAGAGC
The DNA here is from genome assembly GCA_963584085.1 of Pyrausta aurata. NCBI lineage: Eukaryota > Metazoa > Arthropoda > Insecta > Lepidoptera > Crambidae > Pyrausta > Pyrausta aurata. The sequence goes on along the minus strand of OY757276.1, from coordinate 542,691 downwards.
AGTACTTAACAATGTAGCATGCAATTTTTTAATATTTATCTTCAAAAATCTAATTTTTAACATTAATTGTACAGTAAAGGGAATAAGTTCAAAATTACCGCTCTAAGGTGTTAAAATTAATAGTTTATTTATTTATTTTGTATGCTTTTTGTTGTAATCTCCCTTTAGTGTACAATAAAATGCATGCTTTTATCTATTTAGATTAATTAGCTTGACGACGCGCAACCTTCAGGCATACAAACAATTCTGTTTTAATATTATTTCATAATCTGGGAATGCCATTTGTTCGGGAAATTATCTTATATATTTTTTTAATCTGCAAAGACAAAAGCAACTGCAAAAAGACATAAAAAACTACTCATCTTATGACGCCTGAGTTTAAAACGCGTCTAAAAGTCCAAAAAAAATATCCATTACAAATGTTTCTATCTAATATTATTACAATTAACGTGTAAGGTACTGAAAGTTTCGCGTCACCACACAATAAAATCAAAAACATCCATTCAACACTCACACACAAATCTTTCCACAGAAACTGGAATACTTCACGAAAATCCTACGCCTGATCATGTCACTCCACCGTGACATACTGGAGCTACAGCTGCAATGCTCCCATGAGTACGAGCCGACGTCCTTCAGGATACCACCCAAGATAAAAGCGGAGATCACTATGAAATGACACGGGGGACGGTGCACTGTGACCGTGGAAGTACCAGATGGTGAAAATTCGGGAGTGCTGGAGAGTCAAGGTTTCACATAAAATACTTTTGTGGACGTCCACCGACAAGATGGACAGACGACCTTGTAAAAGTCGCAGGATCAAATTGGATGCAGACCGCTTGTGATCGGTTGCTGTGGAAAGCAGTGGTCATCCTATGGCTGATAATGATGATGATGATGATGACTTTATTGGAATCAATAGACAATTTAGAAAGGAAGTCAAACGGTCACGACTAAATTGTGGACTATGGACTTGGTTCAAACTTCGCATGAATGTGTATTTTTCCGACCAACTGACAGATTAGTTTGATGTTTTCATATGATTATCAGCCTTTATTATTTTTATTTAGAAGCGAAAATAAGTCCAAGACATGTCCGGAATCTAGCTCAATCTAGTAAAGTGTATTTATAAAGGTGGTAAGTTTATAATGGTGTAAGTTGTTAACTCTAGTCTCTTAGAGTTAACAAATCAATCTGACATTAAAATTCCAGCACAACACGATTTTCTGTATGTCTCTCCGTGTCCATCAACATCATAGAAGCTGACAGCAATATCCCACCAAAAATATTCTGTAAAAAACCTAGCCAAGTCACGATGGAGCTGCTTGTTTATCTCTAAAAAGTAATGAAATCTAGACAAAGTCGTGCCAAGTCTAAGGTTATTTATTGCGATTTCATTATTATTATAGTTAATGTTGTGTGATAGCTCCAGAGGTTCTCAAATAGGGGCCTGAAAATGCGGCGAAATAGTTCCAGTAAAGAATGGTACGACAGTGTTTGCTTCGCGCTTGACTTGGCGGGGGCACTGAAGTGCCGATAATGATTATTTAACTTAGATATTGCTTTTTTTAATGCTTTTACGTTTCACTAAACGTACACCAATGTTATTGCTAGTTATTACATGTGCTGTCAGTTTCCATACATAAAAGTCCCTTAGAACCCTGAAAAAATTAAGATGAAAAGTGACAAGCATTCTATAAAAATGAAATAAAATATTGGTGTTCTGTTGTTTAGTAAATATGTAGTGAAAAATCTGGAAAAGTCAATTACACTACTATTTTAACACACTAGAAAAAAATCTGTGGCCCCAAAATATATTTATCTGGTGAGTTAAATAAGAGTTGATGAATATGACTGGGAAGAAATGTATGTCTATTAAAATAGGGTTGTGTAAACGTAGAAACAATAATCTCCCATAAATATGTACCTCTTCTTATTAATAATGAACTTTTTCCTCTTCTTAGCTATTGCCTACTGTTATAATATTTTGTTGCTCCTAAGTACCTAATCTCATCAACCTTTGTATTTACCTGACGTACTTGTATTTATTTGCAAAGATAAAAATTGTCTGACAATATTGTCATTTAGGAATAGGTTAATGAGCTATTGATTAGAAAAAAAAACGTATGTTAGATATAGTATCTATTGCAATAAGATGTCAATTCTGCAACCTTCATCTATAATATAATACATGATCAATATAAAAACATACTGATATTAATTTGGGGTGTGTCTGAATGTTATGAAAAATAAAATAAAAAACTATCATGATGGTGCAGAGTGGTGTGATATGTGACATAATTAGGAAACATTTTGGAAGATTTACGGAATGTGAAAGTAGCTTTAGAAATAATGGTGTTTAAAAAATATATGTACTTGTATTTTTTATTATTTTTTACAATATTTATTGCCATATTTAAAGAAACATTGGTAAAAATTTATTAGTCAAAAAAATATGCTCAAATTATTTTTAAAAAAGCATATTAACATTCGCTTACAGGAATTTTGTAACATATCATTATTGTAAGACTGTTAAAGAATTCAAAGATATATTAGTTCGAAAAACGAACAGAAAAAAAAGAATTAACTTGCGCAAATTGTTAAATTATACAAGAACATGAAGTTTTATACTTTGTATGTGAATGTTGCTCCAACAAAAAAAGTACTATGAAAATAATTTGGAAAGTAAAAAGGACAGATATTGTTTGCTTAAATTTTATTTTGGTACATATATCTGTATGCAAAGTATACTCAAGCCATAAATACTTTAACTTAAGTGTCTGCAACTTATAATTTACAAAAAAAATTACACTATAGGAATCTCGTGAAAAGTTCAAAAATGTGCCAAATAAATTGAAAACATGTTTTTTTTCTAGTCTGTGTTGATGAATAGTTATCCGTATTGATCTCATAGTTTTGTAAGTATACGACATTCCCATACTACTTTTATTGAAGAAACAGTGTAACTATATTTAAAGTAGAAAAATCTATGTGGTTTATATATAAGTTATCAGAATTTTTTAAAGGTACGAAATTCATTTGGGATTGGTACTAAGTTTAAGGCCGTCTTATTCCGTCAAATTATCTCATAAGCCCCACCCCCTTGTTAAAAGTGCGGGGCGCTTCCCCCACCAGCACCCCCGCACAAAACTTTTTCTGTCAACTTTGTCTTACAAATCTCGTGTATAATTAAGCCATCTAGTGTTTATTTAAGGAACAAAATTTTCTTGAATAAGATAATTCATGCGCTTTTGTAAGTAACATACCCACGCCATCTAGCAGAACCCCTAAGAACTTTTACAAAATGGTTTCTTTAGTACACCATACATGCTTTTTAGTCTAAACGTTTATCGAAAGAACAAGGAACGCAAAGAGTGGCATTTCATTCTCACACGACTGGTCAGCACTTTATGCCAGCAACCTGTAACCATTATAAAAACAAGAAAGAATATCCGATAACATTTATTATATTCTTTATTGCACTTATAAGATGTACAGAAAATAGGTACAAGAAGTCACAATGTGAACAAAGGTGGGCTTATCCCTAAAAGATACCTCTTCCAGCCAACCCATAGGTGTAGGAAATGTAATGCAATAACATTTAGGTGGTTTATATTAAGATCCTTTTTGTCGACACAGTTATAGTCTCACTACTATCTTCCATCAGTCTTCCAATTGATGATGACTGAAGACCATTACAGATATGGCACTTCAAATTTAGGGTTCCGTACAAACCAGTAGGTATATAAGTCAAAGTTCACCCATCACGAGAATTTTGTCATGTTTTTTTTTACACACTGAAATTCATAACATTTCAAATCATCATCATCATTCTCTTGCCCTGTTCCCAGTTTATCTAGGGTCTGCGCAGTATGTTTCACGCTTCCGTTTAACATTACAAATATGGAAAGCTAAATTAAAGACAAAGGTTTCTTTATCGTTTCAGTAATCCTTTAATAATATCTAAAGTTTTTTATTTACTAGTCGTTTCCCGCGACGTCGCCCGCGTATATTTTGGATGTCCCGTGAAATGGTTCAAGTAAATTAATGGTTTAAAGTAATTACTATCGAGGTCACCCACACCACGCTTAAAATACTCGCTTAATATCAGCCTGAACTATATAAATGACTTGACTATCATGTGTTAGAAAGTAAGAAAATAGTAAGGCAAAAGTAGTTAGTAGTTATCTCTCATTTAGATGCAATACTTTTTTCGGCGAAGTTCACTATCAAATATACTGAGCATTGAACTTGGCTATCATTTTTCACATTGATGTTTTTGTTGGGATATCATAACTTTTTATAGAAATATTTATTTGCTTATTCATAAATCATTAATACATATTTTGTGCAAGCTTCCATCCACTTAATTATAACGGTTTCAGACCCTACAATTAAAAAACTTTCTTTTGTTTTCAGATTTTTTCCTTCGCTTACACATTATTACCTAGCTAGATGCCATATTTCAAGTGTCTAGGTTTGTTAATTAGAGCACCGCACCCACACAATTACTTTGATAAACCATATATGGTTTTGCCATGTTTGACTTTTTGTAGTCTAGCTTATAGACCTTTTTTACTATAAAACTGTAATTTGGCATGGGTTTCTTTATATCCTAATCACACCGCCTAAAATATGTATTTTAAAATATTTTTGGGACACCTCCCTAAAAGGAATGAATTATGATGAGCATGAGTTCCTACACCGAAAGGGCAACACCAGGGTTTATCTCATGAATCGTGATAGTAAGACAGTTGAAATTTTCAGGAAGGATGTATTCATGTTGCCGTTGAAAAAACAAAAACTTAAAAAACAGTTTTTTTTTTCAGGTTGCTCTCATACAACTTATCTACTCTGATAATGATAATAATGAGGGGCTGCCCCATTATTAGGACTTCATATCTTTTGTATGGGACTCCCTGACAACAGATATGATGTTTATGCCATTTTCATAGATAATGGTACGGAACCCTTCGTGACCCCGAAGCGCCATTTGGCGCTAACTACAAGATTAATAGAATTATTATGTGTCACAAACACCAAAGTTGTTTTGGATATTCAGTAACAGCAATTTGAGGAACGGTTATAAAAATAAAATTAAGACAGTCTCCACACATTTTCGACAGAACAAAATTGAAAAAATTATTCAGATTTGACATTTCTGAATGCAAATATAATTGGATTATACTGAGTAATCTCCATGTTCGTCGCTCAAGTCCATGTCACCAAATAAGAGATAGATAGTCAATGCATTATTACTACACGATTCAGAAAATGTGTACGTACGTACGTAAATAACATGGAAACCTGAGTTCCATACACGAAGAGAGCTAGACCGCCTTAACTTAACCTCCAATGTTTGTATTTTGTCACAGGAGTCTAGATGTAAATAAATAAATAAAATTAATATAGACCTATCACCTAATAATTTTCTCCCTCCCTCAAATTCATATAATATTTTCTCGTCTCCAATATACTAGAGTCACCAGGGCACAGCTTTAGCATTTGAGATTACTGCTAAACCTACAGTTATGGTTTAGCTCTGATTTTTCCAAATAGAGAAAATGTTCAAAACTACAAAAATTTGACATGAGTGTTTTATGCTTTTTGTTTATATTGTTACTATAGAAACGGATTCATCTCTACGATTGGTACAAAAATATAGTTCATTTATTCACAACAATTATATATGTCGCTACAGCCTTTCTCTTTTTATTTTGCTTAACACGTAGAGGTTGGGGGTTCCATCCTCATGGCATTGAGGAGATTTATCCGCATGGTGATGATGTTTTTGATACTAATTTTCTTTTTGAAATTTATTTTCATTGTTATGTAGTTTTTTTAATAGGATTTGCTACTTTAAAAAAAAACGTGAAAATTTAATTAGTTTTTATTTTTAATTTTTTTTATTTTAAATGTTAAAATGTCCAAAAATTAAAATAAATACTTATTTCGTTTTCTAAAAAAATATTGTGACTATGTAGAAAAATATTCATGATACCCCCGATTTGAACTCGCGACCTTTGATTAGTATAAGACTGGTGCTGATCCAACTGAGCGTGACGCGGCGCGGCGAAATTAGCTATTATTAGTTCTTAGGTGTTTTACGTAATTAAGTACGCAAATAAAATTGCAAAAATTGACATAGGTCCAGCGTTCGCAGTGGCGTCAAGGGGAATGAGGAAATGGTATCTCGTGCTTGTCATTTGAATAAAAAGATAGCGCTATTTCTGCTTGCATGTATAGAACAGAGATGACACGACGATCAACTGTTGCGTCAAAGTCGTTGCGCGAATCACCATCGTCACAAGTGTGAGAATCACTAAATCAGTGTTTTATGAATGAAAATGTTAATAAAACTGGAAAAAAACGATTGGACGCCCTAAACATCTTTGGTGTCTAAAGTAATCTTAAAAAGACAATTGGAAGAATTTGCTGCTTGTAAGAAAGAATACAGACTAATGAAAAAAATGGACCTTTCTTTGCCTGAACATAACACCGATAAAAACTAAAAAAAAATCATTTGATTCATAGCTGAGATCTCACTTATGTGGTCAAAATGTATATTCTTATAATCCCCTGTTCCTCACATCTGTGTAGCTTGAGCAAATCAAGATCAAAAAAGTCGAAATAGGTCAAATAAAGTGTTTTTAGATATTTCGTTATTCTGATCTAAATAACAAACATTTTGAAATCATTTTAACATGTATATGTGTAGAATGGAATTACCTACTAAAATATGTGATTTTCATAAATATAAGTCCAATAATTTGAAAACTACATAGGAAATACGAAAAAAAAGGGGCCCACTTCTGAGGCAATTATTATCGAGCAAAGTAATTACAATCGTGTTTCCAACCACAATCCAGCTTTCTAGTAATCTTCTTCTATAACATATATAGATTCGAGATTTAAATAATTAGTGTTTCCATGTTTAAACTCAATCAAAACATCGTAAAAATGGAATATCTGGGCCTTAAGTCACAAAAACAGTTCCAATCCTCAAATACTTGAAGTAACTAGTAAAGTTGTGAAACTTATTGTTGTTGTTAGCAAATAGGAATAAGTCGATGTCCAATGCTTCAAGAGTCTGTGTTAGGTAAAAATATATTTATCCAAAAATGCTTTGTTATGTGAGTTGCAGAAATAAATGTTGCCAAAGTTTTGTCTGATTTTTTTTTTGACATGTATACCTAATTTCGATACTCTTTTTCCTTTTTTGTGTATGTGAATTACGGAATTATAGAATCTTTTAATATATTAAGATTATACCATGCCCTTCCCGATCCTATTCCTTAGTTTTAACCCGAATTTATTTTCTTCATCTCTACTGACTGACGGTAACCCTACTAACTTTTCGGCAATTTCAAGCATAGAAAATATTCAGAACACTTTTTGTGTCACATTTTCATGACGAAATTATGCACCAGCTCAGTAATCATCATGTCAACGCTGTGAAAGATACTCCATCTGGCGTCAACTTAGTAGCTTACATTTATTTTCTAAAACAGCAAGTCTACTGTAACAAATAGGTAACTTGGTTTTGATGTGTAATTTTTTATGAGTTGATATCAATAAGTGTTTGTTCTAGGAATGCATAAACTCGCTTGCGTCAGACGAGCACACCGGCATGGACTCCTTCCACGAGTGCCTTCAGGAGTACGGCGAGGGACTCGAGGTGGTCCAGATCTGCCTCGAGCCAGAAGATGCCTCCATCAAAGACGAGGAACTATCAGCCTTAGGAGACCTTAGCCTAGAAGACTGTAAAAAACATGATCACAACAAAAAAGTCAACGGAATCGACTTCAAATCTTCCAAATCAGACGAATCCTTAGATGATCCAGATGATGAAATGACAATAACTGAAGATGATGTCCTAACTGCCCCTAGAGAGTTTAATCTTAGAAGTATATCTGCTGATAGAAAAGAAAACGGTGAAAGAAGTCTATCAAAACAACAGAGCAAAGATATTTCCACGTCTGATGAAATGGTTTTTGCAGTCACACCTACAGGATTAGAAAGGATAAGCTTTGATAAGTATTGGAAAGAAAACGACGATAATAGAATTGAGAAGAAGAAATTAGAAGAAGTTAAAAGCGATGAGAGTTGGAAAGAATGTATAAACTCCCCAAACGATGAAACTATTAGCTTTTACGATTCAACCACTAGAATATCCGTCCAGGAAGATACCAATTCACTGTTATACATCGATCACGAAGTAGACGGCTACGAAACGTGTCTCGACGACGATTCGTCTGCAAAGTGTACTGTAAAAAACGCTCGTAAAAACTCAACAGATCAACACATCAAAGAGAAGAGTAAACACGATAAAATAAGAAACAAAGACAACGACATAAGTGCCAAAACGTTTGAACAGATCACTGACAATGCTGTCGACGAAGTGACCTACACCCGGCCGTATGTGCAGGAACACATAATTAAGCAGATGAAGTCATTGAGAATAGAACCGTTGAATATAAACATAGCGCATAAGAAGCTCAAGAAAAAAAGCCCCACGAAGCCGTCCAAACACGAACGAAAGTGCATCGAATATTACAACGACCAAGACGAGTGTCTTAAAGAAATAAGACAGCAAAGACTAGAAGAAGAAGAGAAGAAATACAAAGAAGAACAGAAAAAGTTACTGGACAACAACACAGCAGTAATGGAAAAGAAATTGCATCTAAAAAAGAAAGATCCGAGCGAAGAATCTACAGATCTTGAAAATAGTTACGTTCCAGGGTGTCACAAGTGTTTCCTAGAAAACTACGCATACGCGATAAAGAAAGCTTATATGGCAGAAGCGAGTGCGTGCAAGTATTGTGAAGTAATAAGAGACATGTTGGAAGTTCCTAGAGGTCTGTCTGATAGGAGGATGTCGGCTCCAGCGCTGGTCAATCTCGATAGTCCGGTGTCGGATACTGATGATGAAGATTTGCTGATGGTGCCTGTTTCTCAGCATAGAAGAAAGTCTGCGGGACCCTTGAAATTTCTTGTGCCTTCTAGGAGAGGGAGGTAAGTGCAATTTGAATTATTATTTTTTGACATAAGGTTATCTGCCCTAACCCAAATTCTTATCAAATGAAATTAAGATATATAACATTAGGAAATCAGAAAACAAGCAAAAACATTTTATTTGCTATTCTATGAATTTGTGGGTAATAAAAATTAACTTAATGGTAAGACTTACTGCTCTTTTTAACATTGTATAAATAAGTCCCGGTTAGCGAGAGCCAGATACTTCATATGAAATAACGTTCTATATTTGCATTAAACGTTGGGTAGTGCTTATTAGTCGATTGTCAAACAGGCCCTTATACTAATAAGTTTTTTTAAGTAAAGTAAAAAAGGCGCTTTAGTTTTGAATGCTACGAAACCCTTCTATGAACAGTCTTATAATTGCGCTATGTTTAAATGCGCCTTTAACGAAGCTCTTTTATAAGAATTTAACAATCCTGTTTGATTGATTGTTTCTCCACCAGCTAGTAAAACGTAGACACTTGAAAGTGCACGTGTGGTTCTATTAATAAAGTAATAAAGTCGCGTTCTCTTGACTTTGGTGTCTGGAGTTTGTTAGCACGATGTGGAGCAGGTTGCAGCGTCTTCACTTGCAGTTTTGATGGCTGGTAAATTATTTTGGTCGTTTAAATAGTTAAGGATAATAATACAATTACCATCAAAATAATAAACTTTAACGTTACTGGTGAAAATATTATGAGATGTAGTTCATTCGCGCATCCTTAGTTTTTCAAATTTCATTAGATTATATCATCATGACTACCCTGTACCACCATAATCATTTAGGATTACCGTGATTTTGGTCAGAAATCAAAATATCATACAAATTACAAAAGACACCAGACCTCGTTCACTACTAATATAATTACTCGTAGCATTTTATACAACTGGAATTCTGAAACTGTTAAAATGTTGATTATGACGTTCTTGATTGACCCACTCTTATCTATTTGGCAAGTATGTTGGTCAGTTGAAAGGCTTCTCATGTGTCATTGGTGTAACAAATGTCAAGTCCCATGAAAAAAAAATCGAGCGAACAAGACAAGGATTATTATATAGAAATTAATTAAAAACTTAATCACATCAAGTTTTATTAACCCAGATGTTCCGAAAATTAAAATTAGTTATTATTATTTAGTTTAAAGATTTTTTCAAAAGTTCAATTTTGTAATAATAGGGTTGATAAATTTACCAAGAACTCAGTTTTTTTTTACAAATTAAATGAAAACATGTAAAACTGATAAATAATCAGCTCTTTGATAAAACTACAAGTCGTTTCTAATAACTATGGTGTGTCTTTTACGGAACAGTAGCAACAACTGGGTTAATTTAAAAAGAATATAACGGCTAAAAAGGCTTATTTTTTAAATAAACAATTATTGTGTAACTAAACTCAAAAGTAGCAAATCAGTAAGCTTACAATTCTTTATTTTATATTTTTCGACAAAATAACTAAACATCGATAAAATCACAACACTATCACTTGCAACGCAAAATTCACGCGCAATCTAACATATTTTTTTAAAACCTAGTACTTAATCCAATAACGTGTCCACGCACATTTAAACAAAATATTTTCACTTCTAGTAAATTGGATATGACAAACAGATGAACTGAGAGATTTCCTAGCACGTGAGCTAATGCGATGAAGACTTACAGTAAGGGCATTCCTAATTCAATCCCTTTATGAAACTCAAACAAAAATCAACTGTATTTTGTACGGTTTTAGAGTTACAATAGAACTAAAATTCATTACTTTCACGTAGTAGAAAATTGTTAAAACAAATATAGACTTTATTGGAACAGAGAGAAAGCGGAAATATGTATGTGTTCTTGCAAATAACATTAGCGCTTAGTAAAATGCTCAAGTTCAAGTTGACAACAATTGGTTCAATGTTGGAAATAGGCGTCTATTTGTCATTGACTCCATCCGTCGCAAACTTGATTTGTCGAGTTTGTGGTCCGATCTCGCATTGGTTTATGTAGCCATGAAGAGATATACTTCTAATTGTGCACCATAAACTGTCCGAAATAAACGAAAATGACACTGATGATGATTTGTGAGATACCAATTAATGTGAAGCTCGTACAAACTTTTCGTATTTATTTGATCTTATCCAGGTTGCAATCCAAATTACACATTTTAGATGCAGTGCAGTGCAGATCTTTTTAAAATTAGTAGGTAAGGTACATTTTTAATACCTAAAATACAATAATGGGTTTAGCGTAAAATTTATATGTGTTAATTGTAAACATGTAAATTTTACTTTTTTATTCGCCTGGTTGCAACCAGGTGAATCACTCTGCCATAATGTCCAATCCTATTGGAATTCGAACCTAGTTTGCGTCTACAACCCTGTTGAAATTAATGTAATTTCTTCATTATCTTAACGTACGTTAAACGGATGGCAATAAAAATTACTACCACTTACCTAGAAATCGATACACCTATCCAGCTGGTATGTGCTTTGTAATTCCGTTAAGTGGTGACCACTGGGAGTTGATGTAATTGAATGCAAAACTTGTAGTGTACCTGGGGGAATACTACGTAATATCATAATGAGGTAAATGCAGGGGCTATTTCATAATAGACGGACAGGGATGTCTCGCGGTGCATAGCGAAGTAAATATAATAATTAATTTGTAATTTGGCCAGTATTCCCACTTTACGTGCTAGGTTTTGTAGGCTTTGACAAGCAAGGATTTTCAATGAGATATTTATACAAGTCTACCTTTAGTTCCTTCAAAATCATTGCTCTCGAAAACCTCTGAGCCCATGTTTCTTTGAAATATGTTAAAACTGTTCTTACTTTACATATTATTTATTGGTTTTGTAATAAGTTGGACACTCCTATACGTATCTTTCTTACTTGGATATTATTTCGTGGCTAAGTCCTTATTAGAGATAGCTCTAATATCACAAATTACTCATGTGTTACATGGCAAAGTACAGATTCATCAACGAATCGTAATGATTATTCATTGTAACAATACAGCACAGTTGTTGGTGTTTTTTAAAATAAACAAACAAAGCTAGTGTTGTTACAAATAAATAAAAATTAAACACAAAAGGAAAGAAAATTAATAAAAACAATCCAGACCGACCCGTGCGCGACTTATGAGGGATTATAGAAAACAGTCCGCTGGGGACAACAATGTCGATATCGATAGATTCGTTTGTATACTTCCTAATGTAAACATTCAGGAATAAGTGTTATCTTTGGTTCTTACTTCATAGTCTACTTACAAATAACGTAAGATTTTTCCTGTCATTCACAAGAGAAATCACGAAGCTGTAAAAGACGCTGAAGCACAGAATATATAAAAGCACAGGAAATTTTTATTTTATATTGCAAGTGCAAAGTACTTAATACAAAGCAACGGCTTAATATCAATTACATGTGTAGATTAAAATTTGAATTGCTTTTAGAAGTTAATATACTGCACGCACAATGATTAACAATAAATCTCCAAAAATACTTATTTCTTCAAAACACATAACATTTTTTATCGTCACTGTAGCATGCATCACATCACTACGAGAAAATTGCTAATACCCATAATTGAGTTACGCGTTGCGACCTCACCGCACCATTCAGGATTGACAACGCGCGCAAAATCCACGTCCTTTTTTCGGTTTCACAATCAAAGACCGATACCAAATATTTTTTTTAAGTGCACCTCACTAAAAACGGGAATGTTAGGAGATATTCGGGGATAATTGGTGAGTTTTTAACTTAATTAGTGATTAATTCAATTAGCTAAATGGGTGGCCTGAATGCCGGTGTCAGTTAGGATTGGAGTGCTTTTAGTAATTGGTAAGGTTTTTTCTGTATCCTAAACTACCTTTAACTATTCATTTCACTACGTGACACTATTATTCAATTAGATGTAGCTAGCTATGTACGAAGATAATTTAAGTGTTGTATAGAAAACTCCAAAAAAAGTTTTGGTTTTCATCTCAAGAAATTGTATTTGAATAGGTGATTTTAGGGGTAGTTCTTTTTTCACAAATAATGGTCCAAGTTTCTTAGAAACAAGACCTAGTTTATTAATAATAACCTAAGTGGGTAGTTTACTCCATACTTTCTGTAGGTACATTATAGTTAATTCTTCGATCTAAGTATTGTAAAGATCACGAAATATTTTTAGATTAATTGTGATTATCTTTACTTTCGGAAAGTGAAAAGTATCCTCCTTTTATCTTATCTTTATAGTTCACCTTCCTCTAATCGCCTTATGAAAGATGCAGCATTAAAGGTACGAATATCGAACCCGAGACCACTGGACTGTGATCTGGAGGCTTACCCTGTAACACGACGTATTTATTGTACTTAGTTTTGTGTGCTTTATAGTGATCAAGCGTTTAACTGTGCAAGCTTAACATTATAAATTGCACTTTAAAAATCGAATAAGTCTAAGCTGGGGATTTGAACGCCACGTCTTTCGTTATCCGGCTGAATGCCTGTAACTCACTCGAACATTGGTAGAACGCGCTGAAAATCTAAGTAATGTCTTCGGCGTCAATTCATCAATGTGGTGTGATTATTTATTACACCATCAATATCCAAAAGTAATATTTTTGCAAGATGAAGTAGCCAACATGACATATGTTATTGATTAAAAACACAATTCGATTAAGTTAGTGGAGAAATATTATAAACGAAAAATTTGCATGCCACACCATGGTAAAACATGTGTACGTTAAATTACTTTTAAGACCACCTATGTAAAACCGTGTTTTAGGCAAATAAATTTCATTTCATTTCAATTATTATATTATTAAAATATCCGAAAATTGTGTTTTAAATCGATAGTTGTTTCTGAAGTGTACACGAATCCCTGTTTACATATTATGTATTTTTTTTTTTGTAGTTCAGATTAAAGCAAACTAAACGTTATGAATAACAACGTTACAAATACATTTTGACAGGTCTCTAAAGGAAGTGTTGCTTGCTGCCCAAGCGGATATTATTAAACTATTTTCAAAAAATCAAGACCCCTTGTCGTCATGCCTGGACAGACCTTGGGAGAGGAAGGGATGGCTATATCCAATAAAATACAAAGAATGGATATTTGTGAAAATACGAACCTTCAGAGTAGGACCTCTTATTCGGTTCACTGAGCACTACACCAATATTTATTGTCGAGCTGCCGGACACTATCCGATGGTGTGCTAGCATATACGTGGCTAATAAAACTATGATGTACATAAAAGAGCTGTAAGGTTAGAAGCGCCTTACATGCTCGTATATGGTTTACCCTCTTTACCATTTGATGGTCAACTGTTTCTTGTTCTCTTAAGCTACGGCCACACTTCGAGGCGAAGATTCGTGTTCGCGTTGTCGCGATAAAACTTCATGTTTGATCCATGACGAAGTGCTTGGCCAGACTACAAAAAGCTTCGCGATGTCGCGATAATCTAGAGCGTCGCGATAATTCATTTCGCGGAAAACATGGAAGAGGCGGTCGCGCTGTATCAGATGGCTACTAATAATTATTAATAGCAATTATCACGGAGAAGCCGATTTCATAGGATCAGTCGAACTACGCGACGCGTCAAAGAGAATGAGCGAGTCGGAAACGCCACCTGTCAAAGTGGCTGATGATTATTTTACCGTTGCCGTCTTGACAGGAAGTGTCATTTGTTGTACACCTATCGATTGATTACGATGATCTCCCAATCGAATGGTTTATCGATTAACATTATTTACTGCATCTTTATTACTTAAACAAAAATAAAAAGATTAAAAAGAGGAATAAAAGGCGATGCTGGATGTAAGTGCGAAGTGTAGCCAACCGCACGAACTTTGTCGCGACAAAACCCTTTGATGTCCCGCATTTTACCGACAGCGGCGCGAAGGGCTTTCGTATTCGCGAAGATGATTCGCGATAGGACGAATTATTGGCCAGACGTGTCGCGACAACGCAAATCTTCGCGATATCGCGATATGTGTGGCCGCAGCATTATAGATAGACTCTTCTTGAAATCTTTCTGGTTAAGGTATTACTTGGCTTAAATCCAGGAATTATAGTAAAAGTATCTTTCGTCGCCGTTCTCGTTACTAAAGGGTCATTATGTGTGTGCAGTGGAATGAAACATCCAACGCCTATGCTATTTTACTCATCACAAAAGCTACCTCGAGCTATGGAAATATCTTCTAAATCTTCTCAGAACGTCTTTGATGTAACATTTTTGTCCTTGGTATTTATCTCTGCTGAGTTAAATATTTATTTCCGATTAACAAAGACGTCCGATCAGGTGCACCGGTTCATTTTAACACGATTGTCCGCTCCGTCGAGCGAGATAACAAATGCTGTGCAAACTGATTCTAATACGAGCTACAGGAATCACCCGCCTGATTTTCTCTTGCTGGAAGAATTGCAATAACTTTTGATGTTATTGATTTCTACACTCATCTTAGAAAACAACTAGCTGCTTCGTTCATTCTAGCACAACTAATATTTACTTACTACTTTATTTTTAAATAAAAAATTACCATGTACAAAAAAAAAGTAGCCAGACATTTAACCTAATTAATTAAGATAAGAAACTCTTGGATGATGATGATAAGTACTTAAAATTGGCGTTATTTAAGAGGTGATTTGCTTTAGCATTGTTTGAGAACTCGTATGGACACGCGTCAGTATATATATGAAACAGCTAACAAATCCATTGTAGACCAAGCAATGAAAGCTCTTAAAATCGTATAGAGAGAATCGCTTGAAACACATTTTATGTCTTCGCACTTTGTTTGAATTAGTTAGTAGGTGAACCTAACTAAACGACAAAAAAAAATACCCTCAAACCCTCCCGCTTCTCCCGGCTCAAGGCTGTAGCCTTGAGAGCTGTAGCTGTAGCCTTAAGTCGCAGCCTGTAGGCTGCGACTTTTATGTTCATTCACCTCCCAACTAGTCCAACAAAGCGACTCTATTTCTTTTCATTGACTGACCTATTGGTACTTTGGACCAGTTTAAACGTATGTTGTATTCAATCGCCGGCGAAATGCATGAGTGGACACAGCATTGTTGCCTGTTGCGTAATCAAACACAGCCGGGACAGTAAACAGAAATAGGGCATGGTGGTTGATAGGAAAAAGTTCTAAAATAAAGGTGAAATCCTGAATTACTTGAGCTCATACTTGGTAACATTAGCCTAACCAATTTTATGTCATAATATACAAGGTGTAACAAAAGCCTTAAGGAAGCCTTTTACCTCGCATTCAGTACATCAAACCAAATCGTATGTAACAAAAATAATCGCTGGAAAACGACTTTTATTTTTAGGCATGAAAATAAATCATTTATTTACTAGCCGCAATGTATACCCGCGGATCGCTCAGGGGCGTAGCGACGCGCACGCACACAATGCGTGCGCCCGCGCCACACCGCGCGATACATTGCGTAGTGCACGGCTTATGGTCTGTTTATGAAAAAAGTAATGAAAATTTTGAACAAGTTTCTTAGAAAAAAAAACTTGTCAGTAGTAATAGAAGATTATAAGAATCTCAGTTCCCCTTCCTCAGTGAAACGCACTCGCGTCCGCTGCGCTCTTCTAATAAACTTTCCCTCGCTACTCCTTTTCACCGCACAGGATTCCTCTCAAAATCTTTTCTCGTCCAAGCCACTCGTCTTTGGAATGCCCTTCCGGCAAATATTCAACAGGCTCCCAGTAAGTTCGCATTTAAGAGGCTCGCCCGTACACACTTTCTTCATATAGCGGAAACGTCAACATAGCTGCATCATCCATAGTCTTTTACATCCTCGTCATAATATATATTATCGTATATATAGATATATGTATTTATTATATCGCTTGTATTGTGTATGTATATGTAATACTATGTTAGTGTATATTGTATTCATTACTTATTGTATTTGTTTTGTTTTAATTATATTGTAATAGATTGTTTATGTATTTTGAATTTATATATAATCTAAATACTTATTAATAATTAAATACATTTCTTTGTCGCACCGCCCACAATCATTTCTGCTTAGCCCAAAGGTATGACTGGTAGAGAATGCCATACGGCATTAAGTCCACCTTTTGTACAGTTTTTGGTTGTGCAATAAAGTATAAATAAATAAATAAATAAATAAAGATTTTTAATTAAAAAATCAGAAAAAATTACCACTTTGACTATCAATACTTCAGTAACGTGACATTCACACACATGGTTTCTTCGAGAAATATGATCGTTCGAATAGGGACAACGTGGTTTTCGGCTTCGTTAAGCCGTTTGTTATAACCTGTATTTATTATTTATTCAATTACTTTATTTGTATATCAGGGCCTCCGTTAGTAAATGTTTGACTTACCGTCTCTTACTTGCTTTAAAAAATACAGTTTACCCTTTTTTAAATACGAACACAAAATCATTTTCTTAACAACTATTTTTGCAACTTCTTTCGATGTTTTGTCATACTCACCAGAAATACGTACTTACCGAAATGATTTTGAATGTACCTAACACTAGCATGTGAAACTCACTTTCTATACGATACGTAGTATATCACAAGCAAAAAGTGTATCACACGAGCTACCCTTTGAAGCTTAAAGAAATTCAATAACTCCCTAAAGAGGAGAGGTTGCGTTTTTACTACTAAGCAAGTTTTGTGCCGGAAAAGCTTTTAGGTGAAAATCAATTTTCCTTTTGCGGTTAGCTTTAGAGCAGTAAGTATGTATATAAGCTGCAGTATCTAGCCTGTTTAATAACAATAGACTGAAAAATTAAATAGAAAATATTGAGGTCTCACTAAATATTGCGGACGATATTTTTCTTTTTGATCTACCCAAATCTGTCAATTATGCTACCAGACCCATCATAATCGTAGCCGTAATACTAAAAAAAGGAAGTTGATTTTTCAAAGCTATTGTTGTCTAGTTAATTTAATGTCGGTTTCTTACTAGCGGCCCCGGCGTGCTTCGTTTCCTATATTAGTGAGTCCTATTTGAAGCGGCGACGAATCTAACTACTCGTAAGTGAAACTGATGAAAATCGATCCACGATTTGTAAGTGGTGTTGTAACTAGTACTTTCTTTTATGATAGTAATTTTCATGTTGTAACGTTCGTGCTCATGGCTAGTAAACGTAAAGTATACCACTTAGTCATCGTTTTTTATTAAATTAGGTGGTCACAAAACATCGAGTATCATGTAAGACGTGAAGTTCGAGTGAATTAAGAAACAGAAAAATATGTTAGATGTCCGTTCTGATACTGTATAATACATACCTATCTGGCCTGTACTCATCCTACAGAGTAGAAACCCAGTTCCACTGAGGTGAGAGGTCAATGCCCTCGCTAAATCCCATTCGCAAATCGAATTAAATTTTCATACATCCAGCTGCAGACTGCAGTTATTGCATACATTGTTTATTGTTTTCATCGCAGAATAAACTGCAATTTTCTTTATCTCTTTGAATAGGTAAGTACTTAAGTATGCCAATAAAAACAAATAAACTGATATTCGAAATTGATTCAGAAGTAAACTCGTCATATTCTTAGCGATCATAAGAAGAACTAACGTTCCTAATTAGATGATTTATTTCTTAGAACAAATAATGAGATTAATATTTGTAAGTGGTATATTTTCGTCATTTTATAAATACATTTCATTTCTAAGAATTTAATATTAGCCTAATAAGCTCTTAATAAGATTCAATATTATTGTAATACTTAAATATGTTTAAATATTATTTTCCTGGAGAAGAAGCAAGTTATTTAGCGGTTAATTAATCGGCTGCGCCGGAGGTCCCAGGTTCAATTCCCGGGTCGGGCCAAAAATATGTACCGGAGTTTTTCTGTTCAGAAATTCTCAGGGTAGCCCGGAGTTTGGAAGTTGGCGGTGTTTCACCCCCGTGCCTCGGAAAGCACGTAAAGCCGTTGGTCCTGCGCCTGATCTCTCTCCGGTCGTGTCAGATTGCTGTCCCATCGGGCTATGAGAGTGAAAGGAATAGAGAGTGCACCTGTGTTTGCGCACACACTTGTGCACTATAATATGTCCCGCGCAGTCGGTTAGTCGTTGTGACTGGCCACCGTAGTCGAAATCGGCTAGGCTAGGGGGACTTTTAATGTTGCAGTATGAGTAAAGTATCTTGATTCGAGATACATTTAATTAAAAGAAAACATTCTTTAACTTAAAGAACCAAATAACATTCTTTAACTTTGAATTGTTTCTAACATCGCCTCGCTGTTCCGCCAAAACCACGTGTGCAGCATTTACACGGACGTCAATCGATCCGAGTCAGAAAAACAAAACTTTGAGGGTACTTAACAAAAATGATCACCTAAAACTAACCAGCTTCATTTCATTTGTACGTTAAACCGGTAGTTTGCGTGACTCCAATTTTTCACTTTACCACTTTAAATAATCGGTCTCACGTCACTTACGCTTGTGTTTGAAATATACGCGACTAGTTAAGTACGAGTATTTGTGATAATTATGATGTTAGCTACGTGATAAGTGATTGTTAATTTGTTTTCTAAACGACAAACATTAATTTTCGTCGTGCGTGTACCAGAATATTGAGTGTTTCCTTTGTAAATTGATCGTTATAACAGTGGTTACAACTGTGAAATGAAAAACGTAAGTCATACGACACTAAACTACAGGATGTGCGTGGAATTCTTTTTGAATCGTTCGCGAGTTTGTCTTTATTTTAGGGTTTGGTTTTAAAAAAAAGCAAGTCGCAAGCAATAAAAAAAGACATAACTTCCGATGCAACTGCAAACGCATATACCTACCGTCGCGTCTCTGTTTCGTTTAGTCCGTCGTGGGTAAAATTGCGAAGTAATTTTAGACCAATGTTACGTTTCAGTAAAAATCTCCCAACACCACACTATTCACCTTTTAATGCCATTTCTATTCCACAGCCACGTCCCACTCTCAGCGATGACAGTGACGGTGTCCCCCGAACGGGGCGCGCTTGCGGCCCAGCGGTGGGGGCCGCCGCGCCGGGTCACGCTCAAGAGGAGCCCCGGGGCCCCTTTAGGAGTCAGCATCGTCGGTGGGAAGGTTAGGTCTTTGTATCCGCTTTGTCCCACTCTCAGCAATGACAACGACGGTGTCTCCCGAACGGGGCGGTCTTGCGGCCTAGCGGTGGGGGCCACCGCTTCGGGTCACGCTCAAGAGGAGCTACGGGGCTCCGCTAGGAGTCAGCATAGTCAGTGGCAAGGTGAGATGTAGATGAGTAAGATACAGCGATGAGAGTGATGGTATTCTCCGAACGGGGCGCGCTTGAGGCCTAGCGGTGGGGCCGCCGCGCCGGGTCACGTTTAACAGGAGCCCCGGGGCTCCGCTAGGAGTCAGCATCGCTTTCTGATTCGAAGGGCTATGTCAAACTAGTTAACTACTTGTTTATTATATTTATTTTTTCGTTAGCTTTATATCATTAATGTTGTTTTAGGTGGACATCATCTCGAACAGAGATGGAGAAGACGGCGAAGAGAAGGCCATCTTCGGTATCTTCATCAAGAATGTGGTTCCTGACAGCCCGGCGGGAAACTGCGGGGAGTTACAAGTACTTATTTTTGTTTTTTTTTCCTCTTGCGTCATATTAAATAAATACTTATTACGATGAATAGCTAGCAGCCAAGGAAGTCTACCAGTAATATGATCTCATATAGATCGAAGGATTGGATTGAACAGGACTTTTCGAACAGGCATTCGTTGTTTTGATGTTCATAAGTGTAATTTTATGTACTAAATTGAATTAAAGATTTTTTAAATTGAATTTTGAATTTGAGGCAAGTTCGCTTTAGAGATCAATGGGGAAGGCCTGTGACCAGCAGTTGATGTCCTGTGTCTGAATAATTATGATGATGATCATAATAGCTGGGAACTTCTTAGTTTACAACAAAATTTATCCGCTATTTTGTTTTTACCAATGAAGGGCATTCCTCATTACTTAGTTGTTTTCTGATCTTTGTTTTGTCCCACAGACCGGAGATCGAATACTGGAAGTGGACGGTGTGTGCGTGAGATCGGCTCAGCACGAGAGAGCGGTCCAACTGATCAAAGCAGCGGGGGACACTGTCACGCTCACCGTGCAAAGTCTCGTAGCTTGGGTGAATATCCTGCCTATGTCAATTATACCAACCTATATTTCAATTTCAATTATTCGTTCAGATAATGCAATCCATTTCTGTTAGTGATTTCTAATGCTAAGTTAGTAATTTATCGAGATTTCATATTTATGTCCAATTACAATGAAAGTTCATTTATTTATGTAGTTTAATTCAAATTTATTATTAAACTTATAATTGTTGCTACTTACGTCGGAGAATATGTGCACTCGATTCCAGTGCTGAATTTTAGGACAGTCCAGCCTTTCCAATAATATGTTAAGGATACTGATGGGGCTCACCGGTACACGTCGCGTTAGCTCCATCAGCATTCTTAAACTTTTATTGTATTGATCTATCATTCTCAAAGTCACTATTAGAAACTTAAACTGACATTCTGGTGGCTTAGAATGTTTTGTGTGCTATTTTTTATTCTTATAAGATGAAATTAGAAACCAAAAACCGGCCAAGTGCGAGTCAGACTCGCGCACTGAGGGTTCCGTGCCAACTTTAACTGAATTAGGGATTCTTACTTCCACTTAGCCAAAATACCACCATATTTTGTTGACCGCAAATATAACTTTGTTTTTCATAGTGTTTGTATGAAAGACAAAGTTATATTTGCGGTTGATAAAAATGTGCTTTATCTCAAAAACTGCTGATTCAATTTCGCTCAAACCAATTTTCGTTGAAAGTTTATATTGAGATCTACATAACATATTTTTTTCAAAATTTTCACTTCCTTAGTTCAAAAGTTAGATGGGGGGGGGGGGACGCCCATTTTGCCACTTTGGAAGCGTCTATATCTCAAACGTTAGACTTTTAGAAACAATGGTTTTAGAAACCTCAATGTCATTTTAAAAGACCTATCCATAGACACCCCACACGTATAGGTTTAAGTAAAAAAAATTTTTTTGGTTTTAGTTTCATGTATGGGAGCCCCCCCGATAATATCATTTTTTCAAATTTTTTGTACCTGAATCGGAAAGCGGTAAAAAAGATACACCTACCTACCAAGTTTCAGCTGTGTGATGCTAATAGTTTCAGAATAAAGTGGCTGTGACATACGGACGGGCAGACAGACAGACAGACAGACAGACAGACAGACAGACAGACTTGACGAAACTATAAGGGTTCCGTTTTTTTGCCATTCGGCTACGGAACCCTAAAAATGGCGCACGGGCGGAACTCGAAGCTGCAACCTTTGGCTTACCGGGCTACCGTTAGCTAAAGGTCACAAACAATTTTTGGTTTCATATTTCATATTATAAGAATACAGACATTCTGTGTGCATATCATATTAAGATGGTCCTCGTTTAATTAGTTTGATGGTTTCAGATAGTCTGGTTTTATTAATTAGATGTTGGTTTTATCAACTTGCCCGTAAAAACATGAAATTGGGAGACTCTTTTTCATCATCTTTGAAGTAGAATTGATTGTTATTCCTTTCGTAAAAAAAGATGTGATTCTAGGTAGGATTTTTAAAGACTTATATTAAATTCTGACATTAATTTTCTTATTTTTTTTTGTACAGAACACAGACTCATCTGACACATCGCCCCCAGCCGTGTCCCCCGCGAGGTCCGCCAAGAAGTCGCCTTGCCCCACGCCGGTCGCCGCTAAAACGCCTAGACATGAAATTAAGGTAAGAGGTATCAACATTTTTTGTTACTAGCTAACCTAAAGCCTGTTTTTCTTTGCTTGTTCAATATTGTAAACAATCTTGATATTCCTTTTTAACGAAATAAATCATTTTAAAATAAGATCAACACAAAACTCAAGCACAACCCACATAGGCCACTCATCGTTGAACTCTGACAGCTTTTCAAATCTAATACTTAGTTTATAAATTTTATTCACTGATATTATTTTAAAAGTTATAAAAAGGTTATTTACATTGTTCGAATAGCAAAAAAAAGCGGAGTGTAAGACTTTTTAACATAAGCCTCCTTATTACAAAAAACATTAGTTCCGGGCTTAAACCACGACATAAGTTACCCGACCAATTTGTAAAGTATAGCTCCATTATTAATATTTTTGTCTTTGTTACATTATTTTCGTACAGTACGTACATTTGTTTTTGTAATAAGGGAGGAGAAGTCATTATAAAAGCCTTGATTGTTTTGTGACACCCTATTCCGTAAGACGATGACTGTATTTTCAGTGTTAGCCATCGCATTAAGCTTGCACTCTCACTGATAGCTATGGTCTGAACAGAAAACTTTCTCTAGAAAGTAATATTTGCTGTTACTACATAATATGTATAAACTCATGTGTATTTTCACATAGTACTTTTAAAATTATTTGGTAAAAATATTTAGTATAGGCTATCCTATAGCTTTCGTTAAAACGACACAATCATTAATAACGATACGATACCCTGTTAATTCATTCAATTCAATGTCAATTCATAAAAACTTAGTTCAAAAGGCATTATTCCTACAATTACTATTCTATTCGGCTAAGTACTAACTTAGCCGAGGTTTTTTACGTGTAAAGCTCTCCAATATTCCAAATTGTGGTATCACCCAAGGCACAACACTAACTCCCCTATCCTTTCGCACAGATAACAGTATCGGAACCAGACCTAGAAAACGAGAAAGAAATAGACTCTACCACAGAGAAGGAGTCAGAAAGAGAGGCAGATATCGATGAGCCACCAGCGCCGAAGGCCGTGTACTCCGACTCTGAAAGCAGTGATGAAGAGGATGAGAGAGAACTGCAAGGGAGAACGTATTCTGATAAAGGTGTTGAGGTGAGTTCTTGAATCTGAATATTTTGGTATGAGTAAAAATTGGTTTGAATGAAATCTGAATGTTTATATTTTTAATACTGCATTTAAATTTGTTTGGTGTCACTTTTGTCGGTTTCTCAATCGTGTTAATTCATTTAAAAACATTATTTAGAATTATTTGACGTGTGATTTGGGCCTTAAGTACTGTAATAGCGATTTACCAATACATTTTGTAAATAAACTAAAGTTTAGGTTCTCGCTTGGAATGGCTAAACTGCCGTTAAATTATAATTTGTTACACGAATGTTGGTTCATGTTATAATAAATATATGCTTAAAAAGTCGTGTTATTAACACTACTTATAGCTCGAGAACGGGTGGACCGATTGTCATGATTTTACCGTTGTTGGATTCATATTTTTCCTGAAGAGGACACAGGAGAAGTTTGACACTACTGCTAGTTTATCATATTTCATAATCATATCGAATAATAACATTGTTTGCAGATCGACCGCGCGTCCGCCGGCGCCATCAAACGCAGCAAAGAGGAGAAAGAGGCCGACCCAGAACAAGAGGACGACTTCGGATACACGACCAGTGAGTGGAAAGATACATTGTTCACGCTTATCAACTTCTCGTTTTACCTCGTTCATGTTTACTTCTACGCGTGCCTCGTTGAGCATAATAGGTGAATATTACAGATTATTAGGATACTTTTTGATATAATAACGGATCTTCGTGATTGAAGCTTTTTATAATAATTTAATCTATTTCTGACACTGAAATTATCCTTGTGAGTGATCAAACCTCTTAACTGACGGATTTTTAGTATATGTGAAATAAATTCAAATAATTACAAATGAGTAAATGTATTAATAAAAACAAAAAAAAGACTTGACAACATTTTTACAGCATTTACAAACGCATATTGACAATGAACTTAAAATTGATTCTGGATTTTTGCATGCAACAGTTTCAGTTTCTAGTCCATAATTATTTTACCTACACATACATTGTTCACGCTTATGAACTTCTCGTTTTACCTCGTCCAAGTTTATTATCACGGGTGCCTTGTTGAGTTTAGAATTTATGTTTTTAATTTACAGGTTTTTTTATGTTTAACAAAATCCTAAAATAATTTTATTTCTTAAAAAATAACAGTGGTTGCAGTTATTTTTTATTACATAATACACAATGACCAAACCAGGTTGTTTTAGCGTCGAACTATTTATTTTAAAAAGTGTTTACTTGAATGACTTTAACCTCCGCATGCTTTCTAACACTTGAATAAAAAGCTAATTAAAAAAAAACACTCATTTAACTTTTAGGTATAATCATTACCAAATATCCAAATATTTTTACGTTGTTACAGTGATCTTCCACTGTTGATATGCCTATATATCGTATTTTTACGTTACAATGACACACACAAACCGTCTTAAATCATAAAACGCAATATTTAGTACCAACATTGCGCATTGTATTTTTAGGATCTGACTACGAGTATTTCTTCTGGTCTCTAATATAACAGACGTTCAATTATACTTTGTGAATATTCAGTCAAATCGAAAATACAATAAAATCTTATTATGTCTTGTTTCGGATACTGGCTAGCCAATCTTTGTAGGATCAAAAGTATATCCTTGAGGAGTAAATAATCCATTTATAGACAAAAACAAATGAGGAGCTACTTGACTTTGAAAGATCCCTTGCTAATGAAGTTAGAGCAACGTTCTTTGCTTTTTACTTTACTAGGTATTCCGAAAAGTTTAGTATACTTAACTGATTTATTGACTGTTAAGTACGTATAGATAGTGCCATCCACGAAGGCGCGCCCCACTCTTTTTTGATTGAGGAAGGTGCGGGGTGTGGGGGGTGACACGCGCGTCAGTTGCGAGCCGGCCGTCAGTCAAAAATTCAGACTCGTCACGAAAGTGGCTCTACTTTAATTATTTTTAAAATGTCAAGGAAAACCCAGTGTGTTGTACTAAAAAATAAACCTGGTATAATCTTCTGTCATTTTTAAATTTACTTAAATAATTATAATGGTAACTTAAACACCATAAACAAATTAAAATTTAAAAAAAAACATGTGGTACTTATAAAATTACCGGGGTGTACTCTATCGGGGAAGGCTATAAAACATCACGCTAGGACCAACGTGTACTAAAAAAAAACAATTCAAGCATATGAAGTCCCGGTGGACCGATGGTTGTCTTATAAAGAAACATTTTTAATAACTTTTTTAAACTTATAAAACGTTCTTACGTGTTTCGTTTACTTCAATAGTAAAAATGTTACTCGTCTAGTAGCTAACTATACCTACTTGAAACTATATCTAAGTAGAGTATCTTTCCCTTTGAGTGTATTTTTTGTAGTGTGCTTGTCATTCATAAGTCATTATGATGTTCCAAATTCAATTCAAATGTTGGAAAAAGCTTGCACCCATGTACTATAAACGATTTGGACGAGTGGAGGGGCGCGCCGTCGTGGATGGTACTATCTATAGCGAAGCTGTTTATAAAAGGGTAGTATTTAAACAAGCGACTGTAAATTAATGTTTTAAGTGTCAAAAATACTTAATTTGGGTTATAGAATTACTAAGTGAGCGACTGAGTGCGAGTGACGAGAAATCAACAGATCAGCAACTAACAAAGAATAGTTTGAGTTACTTTAAATACAAAATGAGAAGCTTCATAATATATGAGCGACCCAATTTTTGATTGAGTGTCAACATTACGTCCTGCATTTTTTTCAATATTTGGCAAATGGATTTTTCAAACTGAGCGGTATTTAACCTTATATGAAGTGTTTTGAATGCAAAAACTGCTTTGAAAAATACTAATCGAAGTAGAGTATTATGAGGCCACATTTAAATAAAAAATCATCTTATGAAATTACTATTTGAAGATACACTTAATATTCTTATAGGTAACTAGCGGTCTCAGCGAACTTCGTTTCGCCCCCAGCCCCGTCCCACCCCGGCCCCGTTTGATGGGAATTTTCTTTGCTATAAACCTCACGGAGCCCGAGACCTTTCCAACGAATGCAAAACCGTGGAAATCGGTTAGTGCGTTCTGGAGTTAAAGCGTCAGGGAGGAAAACCCGACTTATTTTTATATAGTAGATTAAATTAAACAATGTATTACGAAAAAGTAATAATAATCAATTTGCGTTTACTTAAATCAAATAATAATAAACCGGCCAAGTGCGAGTCGGATTCGCGCACGAAGGGTTCCGTATATACTATGTATGTAAGCATTTAAATAGTGCAAAAAATTACATGACAATTATTTTGCTTATTTTATGTATGTTTACTAAGGTATATTAAAGAAATATTTCTCAAAATCTTATTTTACTACTTTGTCGAGGAGTTAAAATTACAGTTTTCTAACACCTTACTCTGCGCTGAACTGCGGACAGACGGATATGGCGAGACTATAAGGGTTCCGTTGGACTACGAAGCCCTAAAAAAGACGCTTCAGTCAATAAAAAAGTGTTTTTCTTATCAATACTATAAGGAACATTAATTGGTATGAGGGTTGAGGAGCTCCTACTCATCGTCACTAGTAGATAAGTGCTAGCCCGGCCTCGTTTTCATTTTTGTCCAATGGGTATCATTTTTGCTTCCAGTGATGGTGTTGTTAATAATAATCATTTTATAGTTTGCATTAAATATAAAACATAAGACCTCAAATAGAATATCAGTAACCAAAAATCATTAATACAGCAGCTCACAAACTTTGCTCAGAGTGAACTTTTTTGTAGTTCGTTATGTAAAACCTCAATTGGAAAAATCGAAAATATCTTAATATTAAAGCTGCCCCCTCTGTATTTCTAGTCGCTCAGTTAGTAATTTAGTCGCCCGGATAGTATTTTTATGTCTGAAATGGATATAACAAATCCCACTTGTTGTATGCTCGTTCTGGATTTTATTATTAATCAATATTCGTCGTTAGTTTAGTTAATTATTCGCTTACTCAAATTCATACAGCTCAAGTGATTAATCAGTCAGGTATCAAACGAATGCCGAGAGTCGCATAACAATAGAATTTTTATTGTGTCTCGTTTACACATACTTGACGAGTTAAAACAGTATTTCATTATCAGTCGCCAAGTTATTTTTTATTCGCTCGTTTTATTATTCCCCTTTATAAAAAGTCACACATTCGACCGTCTTGTCAGATGTGATGGTAATGCAGTCTTAGATGGTTCATGCCTGCCGATAAGGAACCAAAATACCTATTTGATAGAACATAAAGTGTCTCCTGAAACTAAGAGAGAAGTCTAGGATGGTAATACAGTCAATCATGAAAAAGATATAGTAAATCATAGAACGAGCTAATCCAACAGAAGCCTCTCTGTTCACTTTTATTTTGATGATTTTTAAGATGCTGTAGTTTCTGGCTACCAAAATTTTGTGTTGTTTATGCTACAATTTAAGTGCCAAACTAATAACTATTGCATTCAAATAAATGAATTTTAACTCGGTGCCTCCTACGTTTTACTTTGTACATACGAATAATATCTAATAATAATGCTTTATTATAAGAAACACCAGATTGAACTGCCTTCCTTGCTGTATAAAATAGAAAACCATAGATTATAATAATTCCAGAAGGTACTATTCTATATTTATTTTTTGACTACCAGTCAAATACGTCATCTTTTATAAATTGGAACCATTTTAATAAGTGTTTTATTTTGCATAACTTAAAATATTTTAAAATGTATCTTTTCACTTTACTGGTATAGATTAATTTGTGTTATGTATTTTATTTTGATCGTCTGATTAACAAATTTCCATTTAATGTTTGTGTTTTAATTACTTGTTTCTAACGTAATCCATAGTTAGATATTATCGTAGGCTTTTAGACCTACCGATATATAATACTAGCCAAGTTTTAAGTCTAAAAAGTTTGAAAAGTAAGTGGACTAGTGTTGCGAATTAGCGCATAAACTCAGTCCTAGTCAAACCTCACACGGGCCGAATATTCAAGAACATATTTTTGTCTTTCATTTATTAGGGTAAAAATATGTTCTAAATTAAATAAAATAATTAATCAGTGGTAGCAGTTAGGCAGTAACGCTTGGTCTTTTAGGAAAGTACCTTCTGCGAATATTTCATGGTGTATGTTCCACACCTGTTGGCGCATTGTTTATTGAATGCGGCCTTCGTACATCAGAAATAGATTGGGATCGATTCCGGTAAACAGCTGTGCAGAGTACAGTGACTACACCTCTTTATGAATATTATAATATTGATTCAGATAAAGGCAGGTAGCTGTATGTTATTTAAAAAATGCTTTAAAAATTACACTAACAAGAGCACAGCTATAAAGAAAGCTCTTAGGTAGATTCAATCTGTCATTTGTGTATGTCATACGTCTTAAGACATATGTGTGTATTGCCAGCGAATCAGCAAATTGAGGAACTCTTGAAACTCTTGATATTTTTATTTTTCATATCGAAATCTTTAAAAGACTATGAAAGAATAAATAAAAAAGTTGCATTAGGGATACTATGCTGAATACCGAAATACAAAGAATAACACGATTTTTCATTCAGACACTCCACGCTGTAATAAATTACCCAGCAACACAACTCAGTGACACATGTAAAGAATCTTGAAAACGTTTGTGCCGTATTGAGATACATATTTTTACGGCGTCATAAACGAGATATCGTTAAGTAAACAATTCCCATTTTATTGCCCTTCATAACAACACAAATGTCTTCACGTCAGGAGTTTACGATTTCAGGGCAAGAGAGCATTTAAAATATTACTATTTATTATAGGACAGATAAGGTAGATAAACAAAGAAACAAGATGGGCAGACCTTTTAAAGATCCTATGATCCAGTGAGTTGTTATTATCACGTATGCGACGCAAATGCGACGATAAGATTGTGACGAATTATTTAAATTTGAATTTCGAATATGAAACAGTTTAAAAGAGTTGATGACAAGTGGTGTCAATTCATGTGGTAAAAGGTTTATACGTGGTAACAGTTTCATACGCTTAGTAATAGTAGTTTGAATGGCAGGATCACACTGAATGCAGATCGCTTGTATCCTGTTTCAAAACTTATGCGGTATATGTTGAAACCTCAAGGACTAAGAAATTAATCACAGCACTGGCTATTTTTAGGTACTATACTTTTTTTGTCTTTCTCTTGTCTGTAAAAAAATTTTCTTCTTCAAGATCTTTTTTCTTATTAATACCTAGTAAGTTTCTAGTGTAGATGTTTAACAGTGTAAGTAAGTAACCTGTATTTACTACAGTATTATTGCAATGATTACTAAAAATTGCAAAATTATGAAGATAAAAAAACTTACACAAGAATGGCTTAAGGCTTTATTGATATGAAACGTCTGGATTATAGGTATTTCGAGGTGGATTATATTTTCTGTCGAATATAGGAGCCGTTTTACAGAAAAAATGTTGCATAAAATGTCACTAAAGATATCTTTATACCGTAACTTTGTAATTTGAACCCAAATTATTTTTTTAATTTTATAAAAGTTCCCTTTGAAAGTCCTTCAAAGAACACCCTTCACCCTGCACGTTCGCAAAATCTCGACAAAACTGCGAATTTTTTCACGCCATTATTTTTATTCTTTACCAACTTACCTGGCAATTTGTAAAAATAAATGGAGCTCTCGTCGACACGTTAATTTAAATTCTAACCCGTACTACTAAGTTTGAGTTTAGATTGCACCAAGCTTAGAAACAAAACACAAACTGGAAAACATTTGTTTTTGAATTCGGAATCTAATGAGGGCGAAGGATGCCGACCGTGTGCGAAACTCTCCGATCCAGACAATTCCATATTTGAAAATACATTGCCATAATGCCATTGCCTTTTATCCTTACAAATTACGGTCGATTTTCCTTTGTTTGTGTTAAGGAATTTTATTTTGCGGTTCAATTCTGCTCGACCATCCTCGACTTTATATTAAATTATCAAGGCACAATTTCTTTTGTATTTCCTTATGCACATAAAAGCGTTTTGGATATAAGTTGTGGAATATTCTGTCCCCACGTGCTGGATGAATTTTCATTTCAGTGCCGCGATGAAAATGATCTCGGGTGGACGCGCGGCGGCCGGACGTTTCGCGCCAAACTTACGCTGATGTAAATTCAAATTTAGAACGCCGTTTTGTTTTTCTTTTTTGCGGGTGAAGTTTTTGCTAAATAGGATAGTAGCTAAAATATACTTTTTGGTGTAGTGCGCGCAAAAAGTGATGGAGTGGTAACTATTTCGTGGATTTCAATTGTTTTGGTGAATTTGTGTTGGATTATCTACCCGAGTAAACAAAATATAACCCATTACTATTTGAGAAGGCTTTTGAATATCACATTTAGTTAATTATTTATTTTATTTTTTCTCGTCGTTTTATGCACCCATCACTCCAGCAAAAATTTTGTACAGATTATATAAATATTTATCGAAAAATACAACTTATCTACAGAAATAAAAACACACTTTTTATGTCAAACCAAAAATTTACCTGACCCCGAAAAAATACTTTATTTCTTCTACAAAGAGAAGTGTGCATCTAAATTTCAATAAGACGAATATGACTTGTAAATTCTCCACGCAGAATAGAGTGTGCTCTGTGGAAATATGTATTCTTTTCCGAATTTCAAATTCTCTGCGAGTATAAATAAATGAAGCTTGAACGTTTTAAGGCCCTTTGGATAGGTTAAGTGAAAATTTAATCTTCACTTAACCTATATATAGATATTATGGAGGTACAATTACATTTCTTAGTTACCACGACTTTCAAGGAACAATCAGAAAAAAAATGTGATACCTATTTCAAATCTAGATACTGAGAAGTTCGGCCAGCAAAAGCTAAGTTCTTTCTTTTCCTACCTTTGTTTTCTTTTGTAACTTTTACGCTCTCGAAAATTTAATTTCATCAAATTTTTATATTTTTATAATAGGTAGTTTCCCAGACATGCCATGTTGCATAGCTCAATAAGTTACAGAAGATATGTTCCGAATGCTCTCTTTATGGCTTATCTCCAATTGAGCTCAATCAATTGACTGTCGTCAAGTGTGACCACTGAGTTGGCCATTGTGACCGACTTGAGTTGATTAATTTATGGCTGTTTGGCTCCGTCTTAGCGTCCTGTAACTTCGAAGAAAAAACCGGTCAAGTGCGAGTCTTCACTTACCTAACTTTCTTCCATTTAGCCAAAGTACAACAATATTTGGTTGACAGCAAAAATATTTTTTTTTTAAAATAATATTTGTATGACCTACCAAATTACATCTGCGTGTAATACTAATAGTTACAGAATAAAGTGGCTGTGACATACAGACGGACAGACAGACAGACATACAGACAGACTTGACTTAACTGTAAGGGTTCCGTTTTTTGTCATTCGGCTACGCAACCATAAAAACGGTACCTTTGTAAAATAATTTCGCTGACAGTTTGTCTGGTCAGTGTCATTTTTATATAAAATAACTCGTTTTTTTCTGTTTGTACTAAACCCTTTAAATGCGCGAATTTTTAAGTGACAAAATTAATGGCTTACCATGATACTTACTTAACCAATAGATTTTTTTCTCATTTAATTTAGAAGAATAAAAAAGCTTTATTCTTTAAAAATTACAATACTAAAGAGACAAATGCAAACGAAAAAAATATTTATAAGTAAATATAAATAAATAAAATCATAAATTATGCAAGCAATTTTGAGTACTTATGTGTACAGATTTTTTTTATTAGGTATACCCTTGGTTGTCAATACCAAGCCCACGTAAGCATCCACTTATTTCGACCGCGAATACAGGACAGTACACAGAAATTAAACATAATAATCTGTCGGTAATCTATTTGACCAACAAAACATTGAATTAATATCTTTTGAAATGCCTGAACCTGCTATTAAATATACAAAAAAATCCCTAAATAGATGATAAATAAAATTAATGTACTTACCTACTAATTTTATTAACCAGAACAATAATTTAATTTTAAGGGTTCCTTAGCTGAGTGACAATAAACGGAACCCTTAAAGTTTTGTCAAGTCTGTCTGTCTGTCAGTCCATATGTCACAGAAACTTTATTCTGTTAAAACTCAGTGGGTAAATGTATAACTATTAAAACGACTAACGACTATATTAACGATTCCTCATACAAAAAAATTAAAATATATGATATTTCTGTTATAAAATTTTTTTTTACTTAAAGCAATGCGTGTGGGGTTCTAAAGATAGGTCTTTTAAAATGTCATTGAAGTTTCTACAACCATTTTCTCTAATTGACTCTATGTAACGTGACAAAGTCCATTTAGAACACAAATTTCGGTTATATTTATTGTGTGTGATGGTGGACCGAGCCTTAGTATTCTCTTCCACTTATGCGGACATGAACATTTAATTTTTGAATTATTTATGATTTTTCACGAACAACATAATCTCGCACACACGATATTCGTTGTCCAGTTGACAAAGAATTAACCTTCCGTTTGGACACGTGACAAACAGTTTAATGTGCGATTAGATTCAGTCACCTCATTCTGATGTCACGTATGTTTTCAACTGGGCACTTCACACGTGAACGTTATAAATAACTATGTGACAAAGTATACTTTCTGACGGTTTAGCGGCTATGCTTATTTACTTTCAGAGGAAAATTTTAGGATCTGAAGTATGAAGATAGAAAATATAGAAATAATGGTTTTCCAAATTTTATAATGAGCTTGTTTAATTTAAAATTAATTAACCATTAGAAATTGGAGCGACCGAAGATTCATTTTTACTTCTGATCCACGGACTTTATTTGTATTTACCGTAATAAACCGATCAAGCTTAGCATTGGAAATGTTAGGTATATCTACTGTTTCAAATTATATTATTTGCCTTCTATAGTTATAGTTCCTATTCGGGTTTTCCCAATAAACGGCAAATTGGTAGGTTAATAAGTAATCAGATAGGCATAACAATGTTATTTGTTTGGCATTTCCTATTTAGTACGGGAAACACAAAGTTAAGTGAAGTAGGTACAATTTACTTAATTAAATTGTTACGTAAACATTTTTAGGATTTAAATTCTGCACTTTTAAATATGATCAGTTAAAATATGAATATTTTTGCTCAGTGGTAGTTTTTCGCCAGAGCAATCATTTTAATCCGTTTAATTCCTTTTTTTCTGGCATTTAATCATCATTATTTTCAGCCACAACATCTGAGCTGCTGAAAATAAACTTCTCCCATAGTTTTTCCACTGCATGCAGCGACCGGATGCAAACGGTCTGCTTTCAGTGTTATCCTGCGATCTTTGCAAGGTCGTCTTTCCACCTTGACGGTGGCATTCTTCTTCTAATTATTTGTCAATTAAACCTTGTTTTACAAGTAACTATATCAGCTTTATAATATTTTAACGATGAATAATTACGATGTATGAAATATTATGATTGTTTCCAAAACATCTCGAATGCAAATTCCTTGCTTTTACGTCACGTCTAAATTCGACCACGAAAATTATTGCATGCACATACATTCATGCATCTAGATAGACATGTTTCACGCTCTTCAACACTATGACTATGAGATTTGGTTTTGTTTTTGAGCTATCATTAATGAAAAACTTTTATTTTAATAATATGATGTGACTCAATAATAATAATATTAACTTCATTTCTGATCGTAGCAATTAATACTAAATTAATTTTCACCCTAGAGATGAAAAAGCTATTTTCCACCGGGCTCTCTACACATGAAAGTTAAATTTTCCCAACAGGAGGAATGAAAATGTACATGCCATTTAATGCGATGCACAGGAAATTTTATGACTTTATCATCATTTTTTGACAAGAAAGAAAGAAAACACATTTATACGACTGAGAAATAAATAAACATTTAAAAACATGCATGATACAAGGCAGGTACGCCTAAAGGTAAAGCATAGTTATCCAAAAATTAGGATATTCTGCGATAATTCAATCTTGGCTTTTATGCCTTCTTTATTGGTAATTATTTACGTCACTCATTTACTGAAATGACTTAAATTGCTGTAAATTAACTACGATCTGAATAATGGTCTGTCATTATAACGTGAAGTAGTACTTAGCATCTATTCTTGAATCGTCTTGTCATACTAGCTACTTACCTCTACAATACGTGTAATATTCTCAAATGATCATTCACATAGGTACAAGTTTTTTCTGGTTAGTATCCGACCCGCCTCGGCTGTGTGCGGGAACAATAAAAGTGCGAATCAGGAATAATTAAGATTTTGAAAATTTCAAAATTGGTTTCAAATATTAACCTACCCTACAAACTCAAAGATAACAAACAATTTCTTTATAACTAACAAAGAATTTATAAAAAAAAACAGAATGACTGACACCGGCCTTTTTAACATAACATCAATAAAAAATTCACCAAAACAATTGCAATCCGCCTTTGTTTCCACAGATTCAATTAAGGACCAAACATTCAAGGATTAACCAATTATTGCGAGAGATAAATTTAATCCTTCATAGTTAATCCAGTACGGTATTTTGTGATATGTGCCTTTTGATAGTGAATTTTATCCAAGGTAAATATAGCATTTTTTACTTGTACCGCCAAATAGAAAGCAGAAAGTTTTTGGTGCATCGATCTTAAACCCGAAACCTCAACATTCGAGTGCAGTGTGTAAACTTGGTTTTTAATTAAAGTGGTGCGTCGAAAAATTTCATTACCTACTATTCAATAAACTGTTAATAGAGTATAGTATACTCAATAAACTGTAAGTGCAGTATAGTGACGTGATAAGTGTAAGCCAGCTGCCATCTCTCGCGCGTCACGTTGCTCGCGTGCTCTGAGTGCGCGCGAACCATGCCCTGAGCGGGGCATGGAGACCATAGCGGAGGACGCCGAAGCTGAGATCGAACTAGGTAATAAGGAACATGATACGACGCAACATTCAACTTTTGCTTTATTTGATGCTTATTCTTGATCTTTATAATCGTTCTGATGAAACTGTCGCCTCGTATCGTATCAACATTCTCCCTCCTCTATTCTCAATGGTTTCTATTAGTTTTCTTTTTTCCTTTACCATGTTCAAGACTTTTATTTTGTTTTTTTTTTATTTTTTTTACTTTTATTTATTTTTTTCTTACTTTTTTAAGCCTTTGATATGTAAAATTTAGATCGGACTTAAATAAATATGAATAAACCAAGACGATGAACATCGGACCTTGGTCCCCATAGTCCCATACACCCGGCTATAACACCAGGTCGATAGGAAGCGTTTCTTTGCCTTCCTAACTCAGTTGCGACAACTAGGGTTGACAGTTCAGACAGTTGTTCAAGTGGGGTGTCAGACTGACACTCACTTAGGTCTCAGCAATCGTTGGTTCGAAAAAACCAGTCTGTTTTAGTATTAATCAACCAATTAGGCTGGCTTAAGAGTCATCAAGACCATCGGCGCCATTGAACTACTATTTACTAGCGTACGGAACTGACAACATCTCGTGCCACATGAATTGACGCCAGTTATTCTCAACTCATACAAACGGTTGCATATTTCAGATTTCAAGGAATACGCAACAATGTTGTAGTCGTATTTGCGACACATTTTTTGCTTGGAATAGCTTCTAGTAATAATCACTCATTGATCGGCGCTGACCGACAAAAGTTTTCATACATTTCAACGGCCAACAGACTCTGAAACCAGCTGACATAGAAACACAGGTATGGTACTTATTCAACTGTTCCAAAACACACTACATGTACATTTATTCGCACCTGAATTGACCTTATTGAGGTCAATTCAGGTGCGAATAAATGTTCTGTGTGTCCTCAACAGTTGCCAACAACCTTGCCCGTAGCAACTTTTTCTATTTGCCCGCTGGTCGAGAATTGCCTAAATAACGATATTTAGGCAATTAGCTTGTGTCAATGTTTGATTGCCTGCCGTAAATTTTTCTAGTGACGTCCCACTCGCGATCGGATACGATAAAATATCCGTTCCATATGCTCATGATACGTTTATGTTGACATAAATATTGAACGGTTATCGCCGCAATTTACAACGTATATAATTTTATGACAAAATATTGTAGTTATAGGTTTGTTTGCCCTATGAAGTAGTGTGGTAAATCGTTTGAGCTTTATAGTTGAGCTTTATAGTGACTTCGAAGTTTTACAGATTTCTAGAGACTGAGATATTTTGGAGAGTTTTATGTTAACTTATGATTTTACTCACGTCAAAAATACATGATTCTTATGTAATGATAAAATGACATTTTTAAAACGAGTAAAGACATTTCTGATCCTAGTAATATTTTTTTAATGGCCAAAAAATTTTAAGGACCTAAAAGTCAAGAGTGAGTTAACAGGTTTTTGGTTTTTCCAGAGTGAGCTTGCTCCATTAAACTACTATTACTAGCGTATGGAACTAACATCACGAACAAATTTTGTGCTCCATGAATTGATGACACGGTCATCAACTCCTAGTACAAATTCATAATTTGAAATTCAAATTCTCAAAGAAAACATCACAATCTTGGCGTCGTATTTGCAACACAATTTTTTCTGTTCATAGCGTTTCTATACGTAGTAGTAACAACTCACTGGCTTGCTCCCTTGACGAATCTGACTTTGTCCAGCTTGATTTAAGCTCAGTCAGAAGTCAAAAGCAAAACCTTTTACAATACATAATATCATCATCATTATCTCCCTCCCATGGTTTTCCATAACGACCGCTTGCAAGCTGTGTGCATTTAGTGTAATCCTGTGATATTTACAGGGTCGTCTGTTCGTCTTGCTGGTAGGCGTTCTATGTTGAGCATTTGATCAAAGAGTCTGAATAAATTAACAGTAACTGACCGCCACTAGCCTCTCCAAAGACCATAATTAGTTATGCCTTATATTTTACCTTATATCAGTGCCTCTCCAAGAAGATCTCTTACAAAAATGCTTCACGATGACAAACGGTCGCCGAGCCAGCAAAAACCGTTAATAGTTGGCGCAATAAACTGGGACAGATAAAACGACGCCATTAATCTTCGAGTGGTCGGCGCCGAGCGGTTAAATTGGCTGAGATGCTGACATTGAAATTGAATATAATTGCATGAAAATGTAAAATCTTGTCCTTGATAATCCATTATTTTGGCCTGTTTCATCATCGACAAACGAACGCTAACCAAAAAATAAAGAAATTAAGGCAAGTCATTCCATATGAAGTATTGGACAGGTAACGGTAACCAGAACTTAGTACGACATTGTGAAATATGTATTCCGTAAAATTAAAGAGACATATGTGTGAAATTATGCTGAATAAGACGGACGACTATATCTTGACTCGAAATGTTATACTTACTAAAACACAAAATTTTGCTTACAAATAGTGCTTCCAAAATGTGCTGTCTCAGTTATTCAATCTTAATCAATTTTGGCAAACCTTGTGACATTTTGGAACTGGGAAATGAATTACGTTGAGATAGAGCCTTTGAGCTAGAAGGGCATCGCCCAAATTAATGGTCACGGTTCAAATAGATTTACTCCAACTGTTTTGGCTATTAATAATCTCGATGGTAATAGATATCGCTGTGATATATTACTTGTGTTTTGTGAGACATCCTCACAAAAGGTTGTCTCATGCCTGGTATGCTTGAAGTATGGGTGGATGAAAAATAATGTATTAAACGTTACCTTACATATTAATTGAGATTTTTTTACCTTAAACACAAAAAGTATTTTACCTTATTGCAGTAACCAAAACATATTTTATCGAAAATTAGTTTATTTTATACCAATCCCTCATAACATTGCTCCAAATACCAAATCTATCTCAATGCTACCCGCATTTATTATTGTATCGTTAACTGCCAAAATATTTTGGCGTTTCGGATATTTACCCACCTGTTTGCAGAATATCCGTTCACAGGTACGAAAATAGACAACATCCTTGGGACCGTCGCTTTTATTGCTAATCATTTTCTGGGATAACGTTTTGTCATTATTTACGTAATTAAGGAAATCGTTTTTATGGAAATAAATATCTGAAAATGGCGATTCCTGATTTCGTGACTTCATTAAATAAACGAAATTAAGATCACCTCGGGTAATTTGTAGCTTCGTTTCTTTAAAAATAGCTTTTAAAATATTGTTGTTCTTGTGCCCCAAGCTACGAAACATACAAGTTTCCCTTTAATTATTAATATTTTTGTCGCTTATTTTTTTGGCAACCGCCGAGAAGAAGCAACGGAACAAAGCCATTTCAGTTTTATAAATAGTCATGTTTAAAAACATAAGAGGCAATTTTACGGCTCGTTATTGCGAAGACTCTAGGGACACTGATACACGAGGATAACTTGGAAATACATGGCCGAGATATTATGTGCTGTACACGTTTGATTATAGCAATGTTTTTTTGACGACGCGTTTGGTGTCGTGGGTTCGAATCCCGCAAGGGGCAAATGTTTGTGTGATGAGCACGAACATTTGTACCTAAGTCATGGATGTTATATGTATTTAAGTATTTATGGGAGACGCCCCCGTCATAATCGTTGTCTGGTACATCGTAACACAAGGAAGAAAATTCCTTACCACGAAACCAGACAATTGGTGTGCTGTCTGGCGCATATTTAAAAAAAAAATGTTTAAAAATAAACAGTTTCACAGTAACACAAATCGTTGTATGTAACTCAACGTAACTTTTTAAAAGTTGTACATGTGCTATCTTTTAAGTGTTATGTCACAGAATATATAATAGTACTACATACAGAACGGCCACTCACCTCCCCTCCCTAGTCTGGCTTACCTCACTATCGCGCCGGAATTAGGGATCTCATTAGGGGGTCGCCTAGCGGGCATGGCACGCGCATGTTTGCGACGTTAACGGAAGAACAAAGTTTTGTGTACGAGAGATGCCTACGTACTGTGCAGTGTACGGGTGTCTTTCATCCTCGAGAAATTACTCCGATACAAGCTTTTTTCGTTTTCCAAAAGATGAGAGACAGTAAGTAACTTCATACAAAATATGCTACCTTAACTAACCTATTTTAACTATTCAGTTACAAAGACGAACTTTAAAAACGTTAGGTAAAGGTAACATTCCTTAGAATTATGTGTAGTTAAGAAATTATAATTGTAATATTTATGTGATCAGTGAAATTAGGTGTTTCTATGGTAGATACTATCTTTTTATTTCTCCACGATACCACGTGAATATGACATTACGAAAATGAGTGCTTGTTGCGATGTATACTAAATTAAAGTAAATTACGTTGTTTAGGTATATGTTTAATTAAGTGAAAAGAGCTATGACCGGTGTAACACACAACAGACTTTGTCAACCCTTATAGCACGCACACAAACGCAGCGTCTGTGCAACACGCCGTCTGTCAATGTATGGCCAAAATGAAAAGTTTCTTCCGAGTGTCCGGGGTGTGGTTATGTTATGCCGCGTGCTTGTCTAGCTAAATTATTTAATATGAGTTTCTAACTAAATGTCGTTAATTAGTAGAAATCTATTGACTTAGCTTAATTCAATGTAAAGAATTTTGTATGTTTAGGTCTTCTACGTGTTAACATCTAGTTATATATTTACCAATAAGTTGTAATGAATGTCTCAAATCGACGAATTAAAGCTACTCGTACAAGTTTTTATATTACTTACAAAATTAACCCGTCCATCAAACTTCGTCACGTTACGTGTAATATTTACATGTTTTCACACGAGAGGTGATTAAAATATTCTATCAGCTATTTATAAGCCGGCCTTAAACTTGGTTTGGCACATTTTTCGTTGCCGGCGATGCCAGCGAAATTGATGGCTCGACTCATGATGCCGCTGAAAATCATTTATCATTTTCTTGGCTTTGTATAGTTATGTGATCCTTGTGTTATGAATATGAATGCATGCTGTAAGCAACTGATAGCTTAAGACGCTTGGAGGAAAATCTTGGACAGTATTCGTGACTCCATGTTTGTGTGGTGTTATCGTCGCATGGACAGGTGTATCTGTTGCTACGATGTGAAATCGCTTGAGATATTCACGGTGTCGTATGCAGTACCGGACAGATAACGCTAACCAGACCCGATCAGGAGGCCAATTCTCATGCAGTTCGTATACGAAAAAAGTTCACCGATCGATTTATTGCTTTATCCGGGTCACGATTTCTATGCATTTTGATTTCTTCCGTGCGGTTTTTACGTAGATTTTATTACTTGATTGTTTCGGTAAAATAGTGATACTTGTAATCGAATTACCACACGAAATAAGTTCTATCGTGCGAGAATCGGCCTCCGGGACATTAAACTTTTACTAAAAGAAGAATAATCTTCTTAATTTTTTTTTGCACTGTATATTTGACTTTCTTAGGTGTCATTTCATGACCTAAATTGAAATAAAAAGTTTGAATTGAATTGAATTGAATAAAACAAGTTAACACTTGTGCATGCGACTGTACCACTCGCGATGCATCAGCGGCCGAGCGCACGCGTCCGATGAACCAGCTTTTATTTAGAGCAATCATATTCATACCTCTTTATCGACAGCACAGTTGGCTGAAATAAACATAAGCAAATGCCTTGGTAGATACTCGTACTTTGAGGTGAAAAAAAAACCTTTTTTTCGCTTTGGAGAGAGAGAATTTTGGTTCGCTCGTGATGAAATACTGTCACTATTTTTGTAACAGAGGCAGTCGACAAATGGAGATTAAGCTTGTGAAATCGGTTTTTTTTTTCAAATTGCTGAGTTCCTCTTCAGTGCGAGTTTCACACTAAGCTCGAATAGTCATCCTGGTTCTATTCATATTTCATATTTCATTTATCGGATCGAATTAGAATCGGACGTAGTAGCCGTTGAATGTATATACTTACACAAAATCACCATTCACTGCGATTCACACAACCCTTGTAATTGTAACCCATTGTTTTAAGGGTTTTGTAGCCAAATGGCAAAAAACAGAACCCTTGTAGACTAGCTGCTATTGCAGATAATCTCTTTAAAAGTTGGTGATCATAAACGTTCGGCTAAGCGCAGATCAGACGTTGTGCGTTGTTTACTTCCCTAGAACCATAAATCACATCAAAACACCATTAGAGCCCACTTTATATTCTTGGGTGATATACTA
This sequence comes from Pyrausta aurata, assembly GCA_963584085.1. Classification (NCBI taxonomy): domain Eukaryota; kingdom Metazoa; phylum Arthropoda; class Insecta; order Lepidoptera; family Crambidae; genus Pyrausta; species Pyrausta aurata. The sequence continues at coordinate 500,777 of OY757276.1, read as the reverse complement.
TTTGCATGCTGTAATGTAGAGCGGTGTGATGCGTGTTTGTATGTGTTACATACTATATGCAAAATATTTGTTAACGGACAAAATCACAAACGTTTTAGAATGTCTGATGCAATTTACATAAGGTCTTTAATATAGGACTTTTAGAACCTTAGATGCTATCAACAAATCACATGTGAGGTCACACATGGTTGAGGTAATCGTAAGGTAATCGTCTGATCATCATTAGATGATCATCATTAGATGATCAGACGATTTACCTTATTTAATAAAAAAAAAAACATTTCAACATTAATAAATTTATGAATCCATTTTTACAAATTCGACTAATTATCCAGCAGTAAATGGATTCATAAATTTATTAATGTTGAACTTATTAAAGTTTTTGTCTGAACTAGGTTGGACCTGTTTCAGACTAGAAAAGAACTAAGTAGTGTTAACAAAAAAATTACAATAAAGTAACAAATATAACGGAAACAATCTTTCCAATTTATTTCTTTTAACTTGTTATAAAAATACCCTACCACCAGTCTAAACAAAGTATAACGCTATGATTCCATATATTGTAATTCGGCTTTTAATTATGTGTGTTCAAAAACTTTTACTTTTACTCTTTGCACCTGTTTGCATAAGTCGCACAATAATAATAAACATGCTTTATTTCAAACCAAAAACAATTAATTATACGGGATAAAATCTTAAATATTCGGCGGTCTTATTGCTTGAAGCAATTTCTTCCAGCCGACCATTGGAATATCAACGTGGTGGTAATCTGCAGTTCGTCTTGTTGTGGATAGAAGAAGAGAGCTAGGTAGTAGGGTAGGATGAGCTCATTTATTTATTTATTTAAAACACTTCATGCACAAACTAAGGTACATATGGCGGACTTAATGCTAAAAGCATTCTCTACCAGTCAACCATAGGTCTATTCAGAGAAAATACAGGCGGCTCATGGTGTTTCTTTGCACACTCTCCTCGCTTTTTAACTTTAGGTAAGGAAAAGCATGAAGAATGAAAAAAAACCGGTTAAGTGCGTGTCGGACCCGCGCACTGAGGGTTCCGTGCCACCCTTAACTGAATTCAGGGTCCACTTACTTTCACTTAACGAAAACATCACAATATATTGCGACAGCAAAAATAACTTTGTTTTTCATAGTGTTTGTATGAAGGACAAAGTTATATTTGCGGTTTATAAAAATGTGCAATATCTCAAAAACTACTGGTTCGATCTCCTTCAAACCAATTTTCGTTGCAAGTTTTTGTTGAGATCTACATCATATATTTTTTTCAAAATTCTCACTTTCTTGGTTCAAAAGTTAGAGGGGGGGGGACGCCCATTTTACCACTTTGGAAGCGTCTATATCTCAAACCTTACACTTTAAGAAAAAATGGTTTTAGAAACCTCAACATCATTTTAAAAGACCTATCCATAGACACCCCACACGCATAGGTTTGAGTAAAAAAAAATTTTTAGGTTTTAGTTTCATGTATGGGAGCCCCCCCTTAAATATTATTTTTTCTTACTTTTTGTATCTGAATCGAAAAGCGGTGAACAAAATACACCTACATACCAAGTTTCTGCTACGTGATGCTTATAGTTTTAGAATAAAGTGGCTGTGACATACGGACGGACAGACAGACAGACAGACAGACAGACAGACAGACAGACAGACAGACAGACTTGACGAAACTATAAGGGTTCCGTTTTTTGCCATTCGGCTACGGAACCCTAAAAAGAGGAAGCTTTTAATAATATATTCTTTATTGCACTTATAAGATGTACAGAAAATACAAAAAGTCACAATGTGAACAAAGGTGGGCTTATCCCTAAAAGAGATCTCTTCCAGCCAACCCATAGGTGTTGGAAATGAAATAGTTGCGGATATTGGATATTGGCGGATATTTAATGGGTAGGTTAGGTTAAAAACCGTACTTAAAGTATTCAGATACTGTTTTTTATAGAAGCATAATTAATTTATCGATTATTTAAAACTTATGGAAACGAATGTTAAACAATTTTTTTTTCAGATTGTTAAATAATATGTTGAAAAGCACCTAGTTGGAGTCATGCAATAATGTGTTTGTTCATTCAAAATCAAAGTTCACCGTCTGTTGGCTGCGAGCTCGCTTTTCAGCCATGGCTGCAGGGTTGCCACTAACAAAAATCATTATTTTTACCGACTTAAAAAAGCAGGCTCTCAGTTGGACCTGCATTTTAGTATGTAACTATATACGTTTGTCTGCGGTTACCTGGAGTTTGGCTAAACCGATTTTGATGTGGTTTTGAGTAAAAAAAAATGCTTCAAGTAATAAAACCGCCTAAATGGTACTACTAGCGAATATTTAAGATGCTATCCTGGTTTGCAAAAAAGTATTTTAATTTGATTTGAGTATTTGTATATTCAAGACAGTTTAAGTTACTATTTTGATTAAAAAGAGTAAATAAAAACTAGGAAATTTTATTTTTTATTTATATGAAAACACCAAAGTTTGACAACCCTAAAGTTATAGCAGCGGCTCGCTGATGCATCACAAGTGGTACTGGCAGGAACACAAGTCTTAAAAAAAAGTTTCTTGAATCATCAAGTTATTTTACCTCTCTAGTAATGTAACGATGACCATAGTGTCATACGAATTCTGTGTTGTTTTTTGCTATGAAAACAGAAATGAATGTGTATGGTTTGATGTGTTAGCGACTGTCCTTAATCTTAGTATGTCACTGTATTCCTTTGACATTATTACATTCCAATGAGAACATATTGATATAAAGGCGGATAATGTCTAATAATATCAGACAAAACTCTCTTTTTCTTATCATAGTATTGGCTTACTATTTATTAGTACATTGTAAATTAGTATAAGTAATTTTTAGCTGTTGGTTTTCTTAAATAAATAAACAAACAAATAAACAAACAAATCATTTTAGGTCTTTATTTCCTGATTCATATATTTCGGCCGTCATAATCAGGACTCGATGAAATAATTTCATTATCCTGTTACTATATTCTGCGATCACAATTCAATTGACATTCAGTACGTCCAAAGCCGTTACCTGCCTACAAAGTTATGAGAAGCTTTGTGAGGTAGATTTTTGAGTCTTGAGTAGAGATAGCCATTCGAAAAAATAGGTAGGATAGTCAAAGCTTTTGGATACAACATAAGGTTGAGAATAAGTGTGGTAATTTCAAAGAATTTTTAAGTAAGTATTCGTACTGTTGACGCATTAAGTATATATTTTAATTTTGTATCAAAACCTTCATTGACAAATATGTTTACAAAAGGTGGAGTTAATACTTAAACATTATCTGCCAATACCATAACTACCATAAGCCATGCAAATTGTCATCATTTCTTTAATTATTTGGTGTAGGTATGATATACAGAGCGATAAAGAAAACACACACACACACACACACACACACACACACACACACACACACACACACACACACACACACACACACACACACACACACACACACACACACACACACACACACACACACACACCACACACACCACACACACACACCCACACACACACCACACACTAGATTATAAAGAACGTGCCACACAACCTAGATAAGTAATTTTTAATGCTCTCTCAAGATACAGGCATAGCCTAGTTTGAGAGCCTCTGGTAACTTGTAAGATTAAAGCTGCTTTTTGTAACATTTTAATTTAATCTTATTGATTTATGTCCGGTGGTCAATAAACATATTTTTATTTATTTTATTTTTAATATTTTTATTTTTTATTTGAATTATATTATTTTAATCTAGTTACGAAAATAGTCTCTATGTAATTTAAATTACAAACGTCTACTACTTACTAACTACTGATGAAACGAACATTCGATTTTTGTGAACCAAAGAGGTGCACAAAATGCAGTCTACAAGAAAATTAATGGTACTGCTACACACACTACATACCTACAAATTAAATGGGTTTTCTTCTCGTCCTTGCCTTGTGTCCTAAGAAGACTTATTAACGTCCCTATTAAAAGTTTTAACGAACCGAATATTATGTTACGTAATCTCAAAAACGGGAAAATCTATTCTGAGGTTGTTCTTGTTTAAAACAAAAACCGCCTTTGCAATCCTCTTTTGGTTTCTAATTTTATTTTACTGTTGCTTTTGAAACTTCAACTTCCGCGGTTTGGAAAAGAAAGCCCCTCAAGTACTGTAATTGTTTGCGAAATCCTGGGAAAAACAATAAGATTTGACTGAATTTCACATATAAATAACTTCGGTTTTTTTATTTTCGTTTTTTTATTATTAGAGAAACATACAGTTATTTTTAAATTAACTTAAATAACACTTACAGATTACACTAAAACCAAGCTTATTCAGACTAACAGAACATTTCATTTAGAGCTAACCGAAACCTACAAAGAATACATAAGGCAAGATAATAAAATTTTACTATTTAATCACAGTAGAATAGAAACTTAACAAGGTACTTATATCTTCATTATTAATATGTACTTTTTTATGTATAACCTAAAGGGCTATGTATTATTGAACTATACTTTCAATTAATATTTACGCACAGACTGTGCTACATGATACTTTGATTATTAACAGTTTAAAAAAAATACAGGCACTTTTGGGCTAGCCTGTACAATTTCACATCGTAATGGAATCAAGATATAGCCGGCCCTTATCTCTGCGTTTGCCGCGATCGAAGCCATTGCTGTTTTATTTTCATACTTTACGAGTCCAAATCAAAGTGAAGCATTTTCGAAATAAAAGTGCAAGGCAATGTCATCTTATTAGTAAACTTAGGCATGTCATTTTAAAATTGGTCGTTTTATACTTACTCAACAATAAGTTGTATCTGACGTTTGAAAAATCGGCCTTAAGTAACCAAAAATATGACCCGCAGAACTTGTCACGTATATTTTTTAGCAATATTTGGAACGCTGCCTTAAAATCATCACTTTTCAAGTGACACTTTTCGAGTTACAAACTGTAATTGCGTCTAAAATAAAATAAAAATTAAAATCTAGAATCAATATTTTTTATAATCATTGTGATTGGCTTGGCTTTTAAGGTAGGTACTCGAATAAGCCAAGTGTGATAAAGATATACCTAGTTGAGCGATAGTTGGGCGTCAATATCCAGAAAAGCCAAAATCTCATGTTTTTGGGTTGATTTGAAATAAAGGGTCTCATTGATTAAAATACTTGACGAATTTATTTCCCGCACATTTGTAATGAAACGCCTGAAGTTTCGAATGCTTTACAGCATTTGTGGTCAAGGGCAGACTAATGCGTGGTCATAACCATGCAAGTAAGTAGAATTCGCGTAACCTTCGGAACCAAATTTAAATGGTCATTCGTGTCCTACGTCCTAATTGCTGTTTTAATATCAGTTCCAGCATTCCACATTGCGACAACATTACTTCTTTGCAAGATTCCTTTCTTGCGAACTATACAGGGTGGCGAAACTCAAGCTTTTATTAAGAAAGTTTATACCAAATAAACAGCCGACCCTCTTACCGGTCCCATCTCAATTTTCCCGTATAAAAAAACCTGCAAAGTGCGAGTCACATTTACAGACTGAAGTTGGAAACTTGATATTTTTCGTACGAAACGCTTTTATCATATACTTTGTCCGAAAGGCATGAAGCTCATGCTACTATAGGGTTTTTGATTATGAAACAAGTGTCAAAATACATGCGACATTAAAGGCCGATGATTACGTTAGTTTATTCATTGTACTCCATGCCTTCCTAAGAAATGTTCGCAGAGGGGCATAAGAGTATTTTCTAATTTAATTCTGTTTTTACCCCCTTGAATGATTTAGGTCAGTTAGTGCTTAAAATCGTATGAAAGAAGTAAGAAATACGCCAATGGGATGGCTTCTTTTTGACGATTTCGATCGCAGGGTGAACATGCCACGGCTTGGAAAACAGTCTAAGGAAGGATTATTTCCTTTAACCAAACGGACCCCAATAAAAAGGGTCGTGAAGGCCACGTGAAGACAATATGTCACCGTTATGGCGTTTTAAGTGGCCATTTGACGGCTACCGCGGACTCCGGCGCCTCTGATTATGGGAACTTTTACTCTGACGTATGAAAGGGGCCAGTGTTTTGCACTAAGTTTTAATATTTGTAAAAATATTTTCCTTCAGATATTGTGAGAGCAATCTCACAGCATTGATGATGTCACGCAGCCTACGCGTTAAGAAGCGCTTGCAAAATTCAACAGGACTGTTAATGTGACGGTGGCCGAGTGGTATAGGCATACGCCCGGATTGCGTAAGACACGGGGTTCAATTCCTCGTCTGTCACAGGTTCACAGTTGTCTTTTTACAAGTGCAATTTATATTATTAAGTTTGTATGGTGACAAAACACTATAAAAACAAAAATAAACTAAGTTTTTTATTGGCTATATTTAAGATCTATTAGGGTACCTTCTGGCACTTGTGAATGGAAATAATAAACTGTGTGTAGCCCCTCATCGGCTTGAATCTCATATTTTGTCTTCGTAACTTTGTTTGGGCTAATTAGGTGAACATATCAAAAGTCCCAGTCTGTAGCCTTTGAGCTGGGGGAGAGCGAAGGTTTGAATGTAAAAAAATAAGGTTTTTCCCGTATACATCGGAAACTGTGTCCTAGCGATATGGAACTTTCTAGAAAATTAAAGCTGATCTTTGCTACAAGTTTTACGTAGACAAGTTTAAAACCGACTTCAAAAAGAGGAGGTTATCTATTCGATGCATTTATGTAACATCGTTAAAATTAGATAATATTTGAGTATGATCAATTAAGGCTTCCAAACATGTGTGTAAAATTTTGTAAGTGTATGTATGTTTGATATTTGTATAATTTAATGTTTGTTCAGGAATATCTTGGGAACTAACGTATTTAAGATTTTGAGTTATTTTTACACCTGAGAATTACCAGCCAGCAATGTTGGTCCCTTAGAAGCATACCACTTCGCCCGAGGCCAAGACGCTCATTATTCGTACCACCCTGTATGTTCAGCGCATGGTGTATCGCTCATCTGGCTTCGCTCTTGACCCAAAACGCTGGTATTGACTCCGTGCTCTTGAGCCGTGACGTCACAAGTGCATTCAGAAGCTGCAAAAATGCTGTAAGCTTGCCCCAAGATGTTTTTTTTACTCAGTATTAATATGAGTTGACGTTTGTTGTCCTAAGTAGGTAATGTGGTTTGTCCATCTGGCTGGTGGTGTAGTAATCAAAAAGTTTAAATTAGTTGTTTTAAGGGGTATGGAACTTTTCGGTCCGCCATTTTACGACATTGTCCGACCCTCTTCTATAAATCTTAAAAAAAACAATTAATAATAAAATTTACTTTTACAAAAAAAAGTAAAAACCGAATTCAAAACCAAATTGCACTAAAAAGTCTTAAATAAACTTTTGAAAGGACTCCATTTTAGGCGAACCATTTCTCTTTGGAACCTTTTACTTTGGAGCCTACTCCAAAGTAAAAAAAATTAAGGCCCTTAACTTCTTTCCCAGTTCTACTGGGATAGACGTTTACTTGAAGACTTTTGTATAACTTTGTGAGTAGATATTGAAAGTGGGTCAAGAGTTATATTGTTCTAGCTAGACTTAAAATCCTGGTCTCAGATTCGTCTCCTGATATGTTGGCTTCCTTATAAAACAACTCGCGATTGCAAGGCTTAATCGACTTTCCCTAGTAATAAAAACCTCACAGATTCCTTAATCGCTGTAACGATCCAGAGACATTTGCCAGAAAGTTCTGGCAGGCCTCCTATTGTGCTATTAATTGCGGGAAACCCCAAAACGCTTGAGTTTTTCCAAAGCAAATATCTGCTTTTGGTGGGTGACCAAAGGTTAAGTTTTATAAAAGATGTCGGGATATTTATTCTGCAACGTAAGAATAAACTAATAAATGGTCGAATAAATATATGTGATAGTGAAACATTGGATTTTATCGATATGTCTGCCAGTTTGCTATCCATTTTTTCGCCAATGTTCAGAACCAATGTAACTTTTTCGTTGACGAATCGCAATTTACAAAAGCAATTGCGATTTGGTCGCGGTATTGATATTCATAGTTTGTTGTTCGATTTCTTAGTTCGTTCGATACATTTGAAATATTTTTATTTGAATGCCATTGAATACGGCAAATGATTCTTCAGTACGAGTTAGACAAAGCTGCATGTGGAGTATAAAATGAAACTTTGATGAACGAAGAGTGTGTATAAATAAAATCAAAGGAAATTGAGATTTGTTGTACAGAAAAACATATTATAAATTTTAAAATAGGTTTAAAGTGGCACTGAAAAACAGACACAATATAATTTGAATACAAAGGTATATTTTGCTATAAATGTCAATGTAGTGGGGGTGTAAGACGCGCGGTCTCAAATCTTGGATGCTTGGGTTCGGTTCCCGATGTGTTCAAACTTTTTGCTTTTCTTTCGTCAAAACAGCGAGCAACACTCGGACACCCAGATATTCTAATATTAAGACACCAAAAACAAAAAAAAAGTGTAAATTATCAATCCATCCAGCTTTTAGGGCCATTAGTATGCCTCATATTCTTGTCCTAAACATTCCCAAATTTTTCCCTTATCATAGCCACGCTACTCAGGTAAGGGCTGGCGCACACTTGACCCAGCATTGTCAACTAACAAAAGAGCCCACATTAGGCTGTGTACACAAGATCATTGTGAGGGCCGCGCGGGGACGTGTTAGGGAGTTTTCTTACATCTGTGAAGGTTAAATGTTTGTTTATATCGTACGAAAACTGATGTATGAATATGTGGAAACAGTGCTTATGTTTTAAAATTTTTGAGACATAACGTAACTATGTAAAAGAAGTAGCCTGTGAAGCCTCTGTGGCTCAAGCTATTTGACATTATGGTCTTGTTTCTTCTATAGTAGAACTTGTTATTTCTTATCGTAAATAATAATACAGATGATCTTCATCACAAAACTTGTTTCTGAAAGTACCCTAAACACGTGCAAACACTTTAGATGCAAACATGAGTGAACCCATTTCAAATAAAAAAAAAAAAAAAAAAAACATTATTTCACCTAGATTTTCTCTAAACTAACCTTATCTTACCAACACGGCTATCATTTAATGAAACAAGTGACTGTCATGTAACTTTTATCCTGAAAACATGATGAAAATATCTTAACTAATTTTCCTTAAAATTATTAATAACTTAAGAGAACATGGTTTCAAATTTCTGCTTAAATTTGAAATTTCTTTGAAATTTCTGCTTAATTCCACCACTCACAACATCCCCTTATTTTCAGATAAAATCCGCAAGAAGTATGCGAACCTCGGTGACAGCGTGGTCGCGGTCAAGCTCGAGCGGACGCCCAAGGCGGGGCTGGGGCTGTCCCTCGCCGGGCACAGGGACCGCAGCCGGATGGCGGTGTTCGTGTGCGGCCTGCACCCGGCGGGCGCGGCCGCGAAGGCTTTACCGCCCGTCAAAGTTGGCGATGAGATTCTTGAGGTAAGACTGATGTGCTAACCCAAGTTGAAAGAAATAAAATACGTTTATATCAACATTAAATAGCCTCGGGCGCTGTGGTTAGAGGGTCGCATTTTTAAAGCGACGGCTGCGCTAGATGTCCTGGGTTCGATCCCCGGGTCGGGCTAAAAATATCTACCTGGGTTTTGTTTAGAAATTCTCAGGGTAGCCCGGAGTTTTTTAATTGGAGGTGTTTTACCCTCGTGCCTCGGAAAGCACGTAAAGTCGTTGGTCATGCGCCTGATCTCTCTCCGCTCGTGTCAAATTGTTGTCCCATCGGGCTATGAGAGTAAAAAGAATAGAGAGTGCACCTGTGTTTGCTTACACACTTGTGCACTATAATATGTCCCGCGCAGTCGGTTAGTCGTTGTGACTATGTTCTACGGCAACGAGTTCGTCACAATCATAATATTTTATAAGAGAATCTGAAGTTAAATTTGTTCAGAATACTTTATAGAGAATCAAAACTTATCTGGGCATACCACATAGTTTTTGCCTCCGTTTGGCTTCGCCTGCAATGAGTACTCAAAGTTGAAATTAAATTTTCAAGATGAACTTTGATAAAATTTTTCGCAGTACGAGGACCCGTATTATCAGTATACCTTGCTGATTTGATTTTTTACAAGCGAATCGACAAACTAGCAGAGCATTACGAAAACTCATCATCCGTTTAACTAAATAATTTAGTCCAAATTTAGTTATTTTGAGTAATCTCCTTTCACATAACATTTTTAATTTATCCACAATCTGTTGTCTAGAGTTCGTCTATTCTTTGAAGCTGAAACTGTAATTAGCCTGATTTCAATCAGTCATCGCTCCGCAATAACAGAGCGATTCAACGAGACATCAATGAGAACAGACTGGCGTGTATTTTTCTGAGCGTGGTAATTAAGGATGGCACTAAACGAAAAACTAAGTTAACATAATAAAAGTAACTTGAGGAAGATCAAAAGCAACTTTCTAAAAGTTGTTGAAAATATCTGTGAAAAATATAAGGTCACCTCGTTTTAAGTGATAATATTTAACGGGCTGATTAAGCACAATAAATTATTCATTTTTTGTAGAAAACAGTCTGGGTTTTTATCCGCTAGTTTTTGAGAATATTGGAGACTAGGTTTTTTTTTCAGATTTTATTTTTTTATTAATTAAGTAAGGCTAAGATTAGAGGAAACGAAGGTTTAAGCATTGAATTCAGAGAGGCGAAGCCTCTGACGTAGATAACTTTTTAAATTGTCAGGGTGCTGTTTTAAAAAAGGATGTTGTCTATGTTAAAGAGAAAAAAAAAGTCGAATTTCCAAAAAATAATGATAGTGTCCTGTTTCTATGATGTACACAAAGCCACTGTTAAAATATTATCACTTAAAATGTTTTGACTTTATATATTTATAGCACCATAATATAGTGTTTATAAAAACTCGTATCGATAATAATAAATACACCGATTACCGTTACCATAGTAATAAAAAGAAAACCTTAGTTTGTAAATTAAGTAGGATTAGTAACACAAAGAGTAATAAATAAGTACCGCCTTTTAAAATAAAACCTAACAATTCCCTTGTGTGTCCGTACTTTACCTTATCACTTGGACAGAAAAACAGGCCAAGGCTCACTTTAGCTACTCTCTTCATGCACTCCCTATAACTATCTAAAACTTTCCTTTTTACAAAGTGCCCCTGTCTTTCCAATTACAGGGAAACTTTTGGCAGCCCTATGTAAAAGTTGGCCCATTTCGCGATGGAGCAATATTTCTATTGTTATCAACGACGAATCGTTGCGGAAGCCAAAACATCTATTTGTTAGGAGTAGAACACATGGTGTGGTGAATGATGAGAACGTTGTGGAGTCTGAATAACATGTAGCCTAGGACTTGGATAAAAGTTGAATTGAATAATGTTTATCACAGATACGTTGTCTATCTTGTCTTAAGTGGTGGTAAAAAGCTGATGTCATAATACGGTCGAATTTGAGACTACGTTGAGAGGACTTATAATATGTTTAAAATAGGCCTTAATTAAGGCAGAATGAAACAAGATGTAAGTAATAAACTTATAAGCTGCCCTCAAAATGCTACTTATATCTTCTGGGAACCTAAGTATAAGTACACTTCATTATTACACTTGACACCTAGTATGCAAGAATGTAAGATTTTATGATTTATGAATCAACATCCTCCGATAGTCAAATCAGACCTTAATTTATATTCCAATCTAAAAGAGGGCTGCCAAATTCCAATGTCTAGCAAAGACGCATGTATCAGTTTTATTTTATTTTTCACAACAGGTTTGCTGACGAATCATGCTGCTTCCTCAAGATATATGAAAGTGCTTCATTCAACCCTCCAGTTACATGTTTTGCAAACATTAAAGAACTTTTTAATGCAGTGTTGCATAAACTAGTCGCCAGGAGATATTGACTTTTAACTCCTTATTTTAAGGTCTAAAATCTACTTCCCTTTAATGGTTTAAGAAGATTTATTTATTGGTCTCCCGGCTCTGTCATCGAAAGTTGCTATTGTGTATCCCCGTCGCAAGTTTGGCTTCGCTCCAGCTCTTGAGTTGTAAATGTACGATAGTGACGGATTGCTCCCGGCGATATTGAATGACTCGTACAGATTGCCACGTCAAATACTATTTGCTTTTGAATAGAGTAAAAGTGTCCAACAATCTACTTACCTAGCTTGCGGGGAGTTTTCATCGTCCAGATATCGTGAAGAAAGGCCCTGTCTAGAAAAAAATCTCGTTTTTAATCTGTTTATTAAAAAAACTGAGGTGTAACAGAAAATGGGTCAGGAAGGCCAAATCAGAACACCAGATGAATATTGATGAGTATTTATTTAGCATAGTAGTAGTGGTATTTATTTTATTTATTCAGACAAAACTTAGGCCATCCGTAGACGTACAAAGTGTCAGCGCAGGAAAAGAAAAGGAATCGACAGCCATCTTGCTTTTATATTTTTTTAGCATTACCTTCAATTCAATTTTAGGAATTTTAAATATGTAAAAATTAAGTAAATAATCAATTAAATATTTTCACCTTCATAACGTTGCTCACTATCAATAATTTGTTTTCACGTCTAGATTTTGATGAAAGGTATATCTGATGTATTAATTTTGATATGTTTCGTTGTCGGGCACTAGACAGCTTTGTTTTCCGATGGGACTACCTGGTTTTTACTGCTTGTAGATGTTTTAAACAGTTACCGTGACCGGGCAGAGCGTGGTGATTGAAAATCTGATCTGCTGAAAGGTTTTTGATACCAAAGTGACAAGTAGAAAGTTGATGAATTCGTTGCGATCGTGTTATCTACAAGATGGTGGACGTCCCATCTTGCTCGTGGACGTCCCATACTACGCTTTTATCGACGGATCCTCGTTTCAGAGGTTTTCAACTTTTTAGCCCTCACGCAGTGTATATCCGGTGCAAGCGGATGCGCCTCTAAAGTTCCGTTGTCAGGGCCTTCCGCAAACTTTCCTGGGTTAATACTATTGTCCTTGTTTATTTTTATCGGAAAATACCCGTGCATTATGAAGGAAAAATTAGTAGACGTATACAGTAGTTTAAAGTAGATATCATGCTTGACAATTTATGCATTAATTTTACAGTCTCCCTGAGACCCACAAATGTAATTTTTTTAATGTATATTTGTGTAATGTTGAAGTACGTGTAGTAAAGTGTTTTTAGAATGGCGTTAGATTTTTCATACAGATGTTTGATCTACTAAAAACCAGTTTTGGCAGTTTTTATGGTAATCGGTTATTCATTTGTAAATTTTATAGTCTTCAAAGACTTCAAAATGTTATTGTGCTAGGGCACACTCTCTGTCTCTTTTTTGCCCTCAATACACCAAAGTATGCAACGTTAATTGAATGAAGCCATCAGAGGTAGCACGCTGCGTGTTCAGGTGATCTTCCAGCGCTTGGCAACGCGCCAAGAGTGGATACGGTAGTACATGGTTCTAGGAAGGGCGGGTAGCGGGCTGAACTAGACTGACACTGGCGCCCAATGAACCAAGTCACAACAGAAGTAGGACTAGTCATGCGCTTTGCATGGCCACCTGACAAAAACAATCTTTAATTTCCTGAGGCACCTTATTGGTATACGCTGCAGGGGCTACGAAGAAAATTCGCCGAGAGAACTTCTGTTGTCTTATTAATTTTATGGTACTACAAATCGCAAAGGCTTTTATGCATAAACTTGAAATGGAGTTCCACATAACCCACTGTTGCCTACCATTTCTGTAAAATTCGTAAATAATTGAAACCTAGTGTTATTAGAATTCCGCCATCAGAAGTAGCACGAACATGTATGAGGTTTGCAGGTGATCTTCATATTTGGCATCATCCCAAAAGTCGCTGATTGAACTTATACTTAAAAGTTATGAATATGAAATCGCTTCCCGCCTCGCCTGTCACTGTAGCTAATCTTATAATTGGCTCGGATACAAACTATTCCACATTACGCTCGTTTTGATTGAAACATAACTCTTCTGTACTACACGCTTCTTTGCCAAAACATCAGCTGCTGGAATGTAGACCGTAAATCTTCGTGATAAAAGCCATTTTTCAATGAGGACAGAAAAAGGTTCTTTGTTATGCATTCCAGTATTGTTTGAGGTTAGAAAATCGGATTCCAGAAATATGTTTCTTGTGTAATTTAGGTGTTTATGTTGGGGAGCAATTTTGGAGAGAAACCAATGTAAAGCAGGAACGTAAACAAATTATATAGAGTCCAGGTTAATTGTTCGTATTATTTTATATTTGGATTAGTTTTTATTTTATGCGAAAATCTTTCAGTCAGGACCATATTTTCTTCTTTTATTTAGACCTCCTAACCTAGCAATCCTCAAATATTTTATTTCATTTAAAGTGCTCCCTTGGGGGGGCTAGGGGGGAATACTTAGATTCACCTCGCAAAAACTGAATGTTAGGTCGAGGTCACAACCGCCTAAACATCTTAAGATCTAAAATTACTTGCACTTTGCGTCGACTTTTGTTCCTTTTGTTGTTTGAGTGTTTTCGTATCATGTCTACAAGCGATTTATGTACCTTCCCCTAAATGATTAATTAATGAAAAATAGTTATTAATGAAAGTATTTGTCCTCAGGTGAATGGAATAGTGCTCCACGGAAGATGCCATCTCAATGCGTCGGCCATCATCAAAGGCCTGATAGGACCCGTATTTAAAATCATACTGCTCAGGTAAAGATGATAGCAACAAGTACCTACTTAAACAAAAAAAAACATTAACTCATGGCCCATTTACACGAGGCCAGTAGACGAGCCAGTCCAATAAGCCAGGCCAGTATTGGCTTCGTGAAAATAGAGCCAGGCCAGTGTATTGGACTGGCCCAAGCCAGTGGACGAAGCCAGTCCAATAGAATAGAACAGTTTCTAATTTACTGGCGCCAGTGCTACTGGCCTCATGTAAATGGGCCATAAGGATAAGGGATTCAATTCATCACATCACTTAATTTTAGAACACAAAAAATTGCAAAGATTGAAATCTTGTTTTAATTTTTTGATTTTGAGAGGAGTTCCACATAACTTTTCAGGCTACAAATACATATATTAATTTGGCTTTAGAAAGTGGTATTTAATTTTTGTTAAAACCATAATGTTATGTCAATTGAATTAAATTCTGTTTCGGCCAATAATAAAGCTAGCTCAAAGGATTAGCATAGCTATCCAACGCTGCAACGCAGCCAGTATCATCGCCTCCGCCTCAAAAAAAAACGGTTCCTTAAGAAGGTTTCTTTCAGTTCAGGTAGTGCTCAATTATAATGAATAGAATCAGGCGTTACTTTGCGGAAATCCATTATTAAGTTTAAAATAATTAGGTGTTAAATATATTTTTTATGATTTCTTGCTTAACTTAGTTTTGTTTTTGGTCTTTTAATAAAACCTTATTACTCAATTGCAGAAGAAAGTCAGCGCTCGAGGATGTGGCAGTGAAACCTTTAAACCCCTCGCAGTTCCCGGTCGCCTTGGAAGAGGAGGTAAGTGGACACTTTTGTTTTGAACCTATCGAAAAATTCGCCCACTTACGGCCCTTTTCACAATGAGAATTAGACATTAGAATTAGACGGGTCTAAACACGAAATATAATATGAGTAAATGTTACTCACTGTTCGACGTTTCGGCTGCGTTGCAACAGCCATGGTCACGAGCTAACTGGTGGATCGCGGCATCGTCTGTACGGGGTTTCACAGTTTTCTCTTAAGTTCTGGTTACCATTATCTGTCGAATTATTCGTTTATTAGTGCTTTTTTGTCGGTGGTGTGAAACAGGAAGGCTGGAGCCGTTAATGAGCAGTTTTATTTAAGGTCTTATCATTAATGTTTTTTTATCATCAAGAGGTGGCGTTTTCGTACTTTTAGGAATATAGCAGAAGACCCCAGAAGGTACAGTTTTCCGCCAACGTCAAAAAAAAGATCCTATAGTAACTTCCCCAACGCCATCTAGTGAGAGATATAAAATGCTATGAAAATCTAAAATCAAAGAGAAATAAAACTGCTCATGAGAAATACCATCATGACACCAGCAATAATACAAGTAAAGGCCTACCACTAAAAACCTCTTTAGCAAGAAAAAACTCGGGTTTTATAAAATGTCTGTTGGGCTACAAGAAACATCTTAAATCGTTGCATTCTAAGTACTTAATAATGTTTATTGGTTGCCATACTTTTGTATTCATAAAAGAGGTGTTTTAAGGTCTATAAAAAGTTTGGTTTGTTAAAAAAAACTTACGTTTTAACCGGGTACTTACCTTTACCTAATTTTTTCCTAAAGAAAAAGAGGTTGACTAAAATGTTTTATCGACAAGATTGCTCATGATTGTGTGTAGGCGTTACTTGAGTCTCTCTATAATTTAGTTTCCAAATACGGTACATTTGAGACACACAATTGAGATACACTTGAGAAAAATATTTTACAACCTTAATTATTTTTTTTTACTGGCTATTATTTTTTACAGTAAAATGATAAACGTTGAAAAAAATACTGTTAAATCTGCAACTCTATTTAAGTAGGTATCTTTTTTAGATTATGTCATACCAAACATAAAAATATGACGACTGATGAGATCAATTAACATAAAAAGTTATTTACTCTCACTTATTTACCTTTGAACTGGTTGACGTAGTAATCATTATACATGTTTTGTTACCATAGCAACTTCTGTTAAATACCTACCTTAAGCTAATTAAAATTGCACAAAAATTCGCAACGCTGCTGAGATAAATCAAAATATCCGCAATTATTATTGTGAAGTTATTCGAAAAAACATAATTAAATGACTATATGTTTATTATTAGTGCCCACTGACCTTGCCGGCTTTACGTCTTGCCTCTCCCTCGCACTTACTGCTTAGCTATATCTCTCGGATTTCTATACTATTTTCCTATGCATAAACATAGGAAGCAATCCAACCTTTAAGTTTATGGCAGTAAAGTTTATTTTAGAATATTTTTAAAGTTTTCAGTGTTTATCTTTATAGCTCGAACAATAGCGTGTAAGTCCTTCGGATGTTTTATAGAATAATCGATTTAATTCGCGTTATGTAAGGTTCTTTTTGCGTTGGATCATGATGTTACATACAAGGTTATGGGATTATGTTTTTAGTGTGTGTTATCTCTCGTTTGTATAATGTCATATTACAGTCTGTTTTTGTAGTTCGTGTGTGTGTGATCACGGATTTGGTCGTGTTTGAATATTATATATTTTTTAAATAAAGTGCTAAAAATTCGTTATAGAGTCATAGTTATGCGCTTAGAGCGGCATTAGTGCGGTTAAATTGAAATTTATTTGTGTTTGAATAGGTGATTGTGTGCGTGATGTAAGGAATATAGATGGGTGATCTGTACAAGTGGTTTTCAGATGTGATGTGATTGAATCAATGTTAGATAAAAAAAAGTTTTTTAACTATCTAGGTGATTTAATTTAAATTTTATCTTGCAATCAATTTACTGTAAGTAAAGAAGGACATAGTTAGCATTTTGTATACGTTTACAAACTACTACGTAGGAAGGTTTACTTAGGTATAACAACGAAATCTAACAGTGAATATATTTGCATGTTAAATGACTTAAGTTTTGGAAAATATAACAAAAAGGTGATACTAGTTATGACGAGTATAAAAATGTAGTGTTAACATAAAAGACATTAAAAAAACGTGAGCAATTAAGAATAAAAGAGTCCTAGGTTTTAGTATAAAAAATCCAATTATTTGTGTAATCTAAACAAAATCTAGGCGTCAGTATGGCCTATGTTCAGCAGTGGACGTCCTTTGGCCGATAATGATGAGACATGGATACTAACGGTCATTTCCTAAATCTATTCCTATCTCTAGTTTTGCCTTAATAGAGATAGAAATGGTTATCTACCTTTACATTTCATTCCTTAGAAAACTTCTGGCAGTACGAAATCCTATCTCCGGTCGAGGATAACTATTATATCTATTTTTGACGTAAGTTTGCATGTAGGGGCCGTAATTCAAGCGCTGCTGAGACAGTCAACGATAGAAAGATCTTACCGTGAAAAATACTATTTGTTGTAATTTTGCAAATCTGCTAAAGAAAAATTGATATCAACATAAAACGCCGATTTACTGATGATCTGAAAAAAATAGCTCTTTTTCTTAACTTTTTTTCTTAGCATTTTGCTAGGCGTGAAAATGAACTTGAATGTTATTTCATTTAAGAACTACGATTTTATGAACTATTAAACTTCATTTTATTAAATATCTAATGTTAAAAAGACTTGCAAGGTTCATTTGATATTTTTTATTAGTAGGATAATAAAATCAGCCTCATATTAGTAATTATAATATGCACGTGAGCTATTACAGTGTCTGGTAACATATCGTATGTCGTGGGAAACTGTTCATTTATCCAAAGAACTCATTTAATAGGTGCATTATTTTATCATACATGTATGTAATGTGCAACCTATGCAGTTCCAATTGTTGTATTTAACTTATATGTTTTGAGCATAGTTGATATAAATTATTTTTCATAAATAATACTTTATTGCAAATTATCTAAAAATGTATACTTTAAAATACTTGCAAATAAATTTTAATAATGGCTTCGGCTCAAAAGTTAAAAGTAACGGCTGTAATCTTTTGTGCAGGATAAAAAATAAACAACCATGAGTGTGAAAATATGTTTTTTTTTTCATTTAGTTTAAAATTATCTTGATTAAGTACTTGCTTATTTTCAGTTTTGTAGTTAACGGAATGTTTTCCCTTGAACTCATCCATAGCCTTTACATAAATCTAACCTCAATTTTGAGGTTAAAATAAATGTTACCCTTTGTTACCCTGTTATCTCGAAACACTTACATACAATCTCACCTTGTCACCCATATGGCCACTTATTGTCTTATCCGGCACAGAAATCCTAATTAGAATGAGAATCATAAACCTTTTTAAGCAGGCTGTGTTGCTATCTTAACTGCCAACAATAAAAGATATCGTGACATCACAGTAAAGATAGGTAAAGACCTAAATGGTTAAAAGTTAGAATTGATCTAATGTATCCAGATCAAGTAAGTTTTTGTGACAGCTAGTTATCCCAATTTTTTGACGTAATTTAAATAAAATTAATCATCTTTATTCAGGCAACATAAAAACCCATACACATTACACATTATCAAAAATTAATATATCACTTATTTAAATTTAAAAAAAAACATTTCTGTTGAATTTCATTAAGATCTTAAATGTTCTAGACCCTGAAAAGGAGATGGAATACTTTTTATCCCGGTAATTTTCGCTTTTGGTATTTAAAGGTCTTTGAAGGATTTAGTAATTAACCAACCATCCACCAATTTAGTTATTAACTAGCCTATCTTTGGTGAAATTTGTTGATTTCGTTGTAAAGTCATTTCTGTACCTAGAGAGCGACAGGCATTTTATTTTATTTTAATAATGGCTTTTGCAACTCATCACTGCTCTAGATCGCTTCTAGATCAAATACTTACTTAGAATTCAAATGTGCTAAGAATTCTATGTAATCTACCTATTTATAATTTGTGTCTATGAAAAAAAAATTGGCAAAATCTCGTCAGTAAAACTACGTAGATATCATAAGAATCTGTAAGGGGCTAGATTTTAAACAATCAGGTTTCAATAAATAATGCTCTACTTATAGAGGTATAATTACTTCACCAAACTCAAAGTGCCCGCCCAATGTCATAGTGCCCTTTTTAACAAAGTGCTAATTAAGTGTCGACTCGAACTAAATAAAAATCAACTTTTACCATGTATTCGTTATAATTCAACTGAGGGCGTTATCAGCACTTATCGACGCAGATAATGTTATGGTCGCCGCTGATAAACGGATTTGGTTGAAACAACGGATTTGGTTGTAGCACTTTATCATTCACATAGCGGAAGTGCAAAAGTAGGCATTTCAAAAACATTGTTTACCCCAAAGGTTGCCTGGAAGAGATCGCTTATAGCTAGAAGGTACATACCGCCTAAATTGTACATTTTCTTTAAACAAATTTATAAATGACCTGTCGCGGGGTTCAATTACCTGCCTCAGAACATTTGTTATTACAATAATATGATGATCATAATTTATCGAATCTGCTTACAAAATGTTAGGTAGGTACTAGATAAGGTTTAGAAATAAGACCTAAGCATTAATAACAATTATAAATAAATTATAAAACACAAGACGCGGGCGCTGCTTCCACCCCTATGTCGTAGTGATCCCATCAATACGCACACACCCAACGATTTCGGTCCATTTTTCTTTTACGTACATTTTCACTTAACATCAGGTGTAATCGTGACTAAATATCTGACTAACTAAATTAAAAAAGACATGCAAGCATTTTTTCTTAAGCAAAAACATAGACACGCTCTCTTTTAGAACCTACTGAACGTGTTGCGGTTTTTGAATTGTTATTGAGGTTATTATTAGCTGTGGACACATTTGACAGAACTTACTGGATTGTAAACAAATACTTTGATGACATTGAATCCATCTAGCCACTTGTTAAGATCAGATCTGACTCACCACAAAAAACATTTCAAACACAAATAAAATTAATCACGGTTGAACTTTCAGTCTTACATCAATAAAATTAAAGTGGTTTTGAGGACAGAGAGATGTCAAATTAAATATTTATTTGAATGGATAAGTGTAGACTCAAAGGTTCTTGAACAAAAGTGTTATTATGAGGGCGTGATGTGATGAGCATCAGTAGTGTGTAGCTTTAACAATTTCAATAAAATCATAACGGCTGAGTGGGTGGAATCGAATAAGATTGTTTTACGCAATAAAACTTTGTCAAAAGTCATCAACGATGGCTGTGACAAGCTAAAAACAATTGAACGTTTCAGCTGTTATATATGATGATTAAGGCCCTGAAAAAATTGTGATAGTGAAAGTTTGATGCAGGATGTGATGAAACCATTATCTGTGTGATGACTGTGACAAACTTCTTATAGGACATCTCAGTCGAGGTAACTACTGGTTAAGGACCACAATAGTATGATAGTGATACGTTATGTGATGAAACCATCATCATTGTGATGACTGTGACAACTTCACAAAAGACATGGCAGGCGAGTTAACTGCTGATTAAGGCCCAACAATAGTGTGATAGTGAGACGTGATGTGACGAAGCCATCATCACTGTGATGACTGTGATGAGCGAGGTGCGCTCGCGTCGGTCGGTGCCCGCCGAGCAATACAAGCTACTGCGAACGATATGGCGACGGACGCTGTCCTTCAAGAAGCGGAAGGTAAGGATCAGTTAAGGCGGAGATACACGTCTGTAGCTGGTACACTTGCATGCCAGCTACTGGCACGTGCCATCTTCTTGTATGTGTAGGAAGACGTTTACTGGTAGTCAATTTATGGTTTTCAAAGCTGGGACTAAAACATACCCATCAGTTCCCCAATTAGCACTCTGTGGTACGCCTTTAAAGCAGGTTCACTCATATAAATACCTTGGCCACTGGGTTACAGAGGATCTTCACGATAATGTGGACATAGAAAGGGAGCGCAGGGCGCTGTCGGTGCGTTGTAATATGCTGGCACGTCGGTTTGCACGTTGTAACGACAAGGTAAAAATCACGCCTACCATTATAAATTTTAAAGCCTACTGTTAGTCTCTTTACACGTGCAGCCTGTGGGTCAACTTTACGCAGCGTACCTACAGCGCGCTGCGCGTACAATACAACAATGCGTTCAGGATGCTACTTGGACTCCCGCGATTTTGCAGCGCGTCGACTATGTTCGCTGAGGCGCACACGGACGGCTTTCACACGTTGATCCGAAAGCGGTGCGCCTCAGTCCTAGATCGCCTCCGCAACAGTGCAAATGGCATCCTGGCGGCATTGGCTAACCGGTGGGACTCGCCGATGCTAGAGCGCTGGATAAGTTTGCACGCACCTAAAGCTGGCGGCTTTCTCTAGGCGGCATCTTTCATTGTTTTAAATTGTATTTCATTGTTTTAAATTGTATTTTACTAACATAGGCTAAGTTTTAAATTTGTAACTAACATAAATAATATGGACCACGGTCTGAAATAAATTACTTTCATTCATTCATTCATTCATATTCAGTGTGAGGGAGTGGACGCGGGACTGGGACTCTTAAACAAATATTTGTATGTCTATTTAACATTATTTTTGTACGGTGTTTACCTAATATAAGTGCTACTCATATCATATTATGGTTCAAGGCAGAAAACATATCTCCTTCAGTCTCCTTGAGTAATCTGTTTACAAAAAAAGCTGACCGGCAGTTATAATTCATCCACATCTTCACAAAAAGCCACCATGGAATGTCTCCTTTATAAACGTGAATAGTCAATGATATACCATCATTCAACGTACTGTGAAGATTAATATAAATTGCATTATTACAAATGCCATGCCATATTCATGCATTGATCTTGCTGATACTTAAGTAAGTCTATGGTTTTCATCTTATAATTTAATGAATGAGTATTCATTATTCATCGTTCAAAGCAGTGTGTGAAATTGTTTTAATTTTGCACGCGTGTTGTCACTACTACTAAAGTTAGCCTGCAAGCATCCTACTGCTGGGCAAAGGCCTTAACTCAAATATGAGGTAGTATGAGCCATTCTCCACCACGCGGGCTAAGTGCGGATTGGCGGAGGGGTGTTTGCAAGGCAAGCGACCAACCTTGCTGTCAGATTTTAACAAGCCGCCCATAGGGCCTCTGACTAGGCTTTTAACGACTAATATCAACCGTTATTAGCCGGGACCAACTGTTAAACGTGCCTTCCGAAGCACGGAGATGCTCGTGATATACGTCACTTATTTGGTCGGAATGGTCACCCATACAAACACCGACCGCGCCGTAAGTTGCTTCACTTTGTTATAACTGCCAAATCGCTGCCACCACTGCGCTACGTGCATCTCACTCCCTACCACCAATGTTTTTTTTTTGGTAGATTTAGCCGCACTCTGCCGCGTTTTAGGGACCTATTTATCAAGAAAAGAACGATGACATCTTTTGTTTTTAGATGTTATTTCAATTGATCGGTAATCTATTATGGTATCGCTTTCGTTACTTCCTTCAAGTCCCTAAAAGGATTTTTTTAATAAAAATACATCCTGTATTGAGTTTCCGTTTAACTAATCGCCAAGTCTATCTAAGGCGGGGCTTTTATATGAGAACCCATGGATGGACGCGTCCGATCAAATTATAGGAAACCATGGGAAAAGACACGTGGCGTCTATTTTTAACTTTCCTACCGTAAGGAAAATAAATATTACGTTGACTGTTCTTTTGCGGTTGTTTCTAACTAACTAATTGTAGCATTGATGACAATAACTGGATGTGATTAGAGTTCGTTGCACCGATTCACTTTAATTAAGTTAATTGTTCTAAACCAACCACCATTTATTTATTTAGGAACTTTATTGCACAAGTAACAGTGTACAAAAGGTGGACTTAATTCTAAAAGCATTCTCTCCCAGTCATACCTTTAGGTCATGCAGAAAGATTATAAGTGGGTGCAGGAGCACCATCATCATCATTATCAGCCAAAGAATGTACACTGCTGAACATAGGCCTACGGTTTTTTACGGCGACCGGTCGTAAGCGGTCTATATTCAACGATCTTTACTTGGTCGTATGTCGATGGACGTCCTAAGCTGCGCCTTCGGTCTAAGGGTCTCCGCAATCTAGAACTTTTGTGTTCATTAGTTTTTCGCGCTATGGGCTATGTATTCTACGCAAGTATCTCTCTTTACAAACACCGAGCAGAGTCCTCTCCATCGTTCGAAGTGCGATTTTGAGCTTCTTTTCGAGTATACGGCCCATAATCGGAGACCATTCTAAACTTAACGTTACAGTAGTATTATATTATCTGTGACGTTACTTAAAGAAAGAAAAAACTGAGGTAATAAGTAGTAAACATTTTGGATGTCTGTTAAAGAAGTTGGCAAAACAGAGCCTTAACTTATTATAAATGTTAGGTATTCGTTAAAAAATTAAGGTAAAATGATTATCTTCGGTCGCAAATTGGTTGGGAAATACATCCTTACTGGCCCCAGACAAATTGCATATTTAGTTAGCACAATGCTAATGATGTGTAAACTAACGATATTTTACCTCCACAATACCCAAACAGTACGTATCGATATAAAACCGGAAACCATTTTTAAAAAACCTTTAATATTAATATAAAAATTTTGTGACAGTCATCTTGAAATACATACCTTACCTCTATTATTAATGAAACATTTATGAAATTTTATTTTGCTCTTTGCCAAAGTTTAGTACCGGATCCTTTTAATTTGGACGCTTTCAAGAAGAAAGTTTTTAAAGACTGTTATTAGTCAATCATCATAATTCATCCTAAGTCGCATCATCATCACATACCATGAAGTAAGATTCGTGGCTATACGTCTGGCTAAGTATATTTAAAAAGGTATCGATATTTCGTCGATTATCGCACTACACAGACTACACTATCGTTCGTTGCGATCCTTGACCTCAGCGTTATTTTTTAGTTCCCATTGTTCTCTCTTGTGTCGACGACTTTTTATCGTCTCATCGAAAATTTCCGATGAGGAAAATGTATGGTTAAACAACGCGGTTTTGTGAAGATTGAGGTCATGTACGAAATGTTAGATGTGACCTTTTTTTGGTAGCATGTAATCAGATAATCGAATTTGGTTTCGGTTAGTAACTGGTGTGTATACTCAAATTATGAGTTTCTTTCTATTTACTTATTTATACGAGTTTTATAAACAAACGTTTGTTTCCTTTCGCAACTTTATATTTTCAGTATTTACGGTACCTTGCCTCTAGGTAGCATAGGTATACAGGATGTGACCTATAACAGGAGCAAGCAATTTAAATTTAGGCCCTTTAAGTGACTAGAAATCCATATTCTTTTCATTTATCAAAATGAAAAAAAATTTTTTTTTGTTATTTTCTAACAAAATAAATCGAACCAACAATGTATTCCAAACAAATGACGCCAGTCATAGAACTTGACTTTGTCATTTACTGAAACGAAATAGCGATTTTGATATACTTACATTGAGTAGGGATTATAATATTGGATTACTATATCTCTTAGCTGAAGTATTTTGAAGCGCTATGACCAGGTCAAGGTACGAACACTCTGTAGAATCTTTGATTAAATTTCTTCCTCTTATTACAGGCCACACGCTGCATACATTTCCACCCTATGTATTTGAAAATTATTTCTATTGTATTTGAATACAGTTAAATATATTTGATCCCTCCTGAAGCATTAAAAAATAGTTCAGTATTGATGTCGCTAACGAAGTGATCCTAGCCGATCCATCTTTACGGAAAGACGACAAACTTCCTGGACTCGGACTTGCTCCATTAGAGCTGTGGTTGTTACTGATCGATAGTTTAACTGTCAATACATTGGTGAAGATAGAAAACTATTAATGCATTGTTATTCTGCTACTCAAGACATTGAGTAGTGAATAGTTAGTAGCAGGCTTTGAGTGCAAAGTCGTTTGTTGTCTGTTATCCAAACGGTTTTTATATTTTAGCACACTGGTAAAGTAATTTGACAGATCAATTCTAAGGTAGATTTTAAAATTTAATGACCTATCAAAAATATTGTTTTTAATTTAATATTAAAAAAAAAAACATTCCAATTTATCAATCGAAGTGATTTGAAATTGATACAACCAACATACAAATAATTACATAGTAACTAATATTATGATTCTTTTTTAATAATTTCAATAAAATACTGCTATACATACTATTTGAAATTGCACGAAACAAAGGCCTTATTTATTATTTACATAAATAAACTATGTACCTACTAAAACATACTTTATATTTGAGTTCAAGCAAGTTCGTTATGTTCGTTCTATAGCGACCGATTTTAGTCAAATTTGCTATTTTAACAAAACATAACAAACACCCTTTGCAACCGTCAGGTACTTATATAGTCAACATTATTTTGCTATTTCCCTGTACCTTTACACTTGTTCAATTACAATTGAAGCTCGTGCCCAACCGTGAAACTGTAAACAGCTGATCAAATTCGCACATGCAAACTCGTTCGATACTTTGTAATGTACAAAATTTATTGACTTTGTAATTGATTGTTGTGTCTGAGAGAGAGGCTCAATATATTAATATTTCATCACTTTTTTCGGATAGATTATACTACCCCTTTTGTGACTTCATTCATTTAAATATCAAGTTCGAATAAATTCCTTATTCTTCTTTTTCTTTTGTGGCGACGAACTTAAGTTTACCATCCGCTTGGTCTATTTTGAAAGTTTCGTCAAATAAATATGTCAACAATCTGTCGGTGTAACAGTTTAATCAGTCAGGTATCAAACGACTGCCGGGAGTCGCATAATAATGGAATTTCTATTGTGTCTCGTTCACACATACTTGACGAGTTAAATACCATATCTACCTGAAGTTTTGATTTTTCTTCTTTATTTTGTTAGCCGTCGAAAATAAGCTTGCCACTATTGGTCGGGCTCACTGTTCCGCCTGAGTCACGTGTGTAGCATTTACACGGACGTCAACAGATCCGAGTCAGAAAAATAAAATTTGAGGGTATTCAATAATAAACTTAACACTAAAACATAAAAGGTGCAAATGTTAAAATTTTCTCTGTGAAGACGTGTAGTATGAAATAAATTCTTTTAAACTAAAATGAGCCAGTCAGCATGTGAACAGTAAGAAAAGATTCAGGCAGTAAGAAAATACCGTGAGTGAATAGCTAATTTTTGTTTGTGTTTGTTGATTTTGGATACAATAATGTGTTTGTTGCATTTCTCACCACGAATTTCGTAAATACCCTATAGCACAATTTTCTAGACCTGCAGTCTTTCTATGGAGACAGTAAACTAAGCCTAAATTGTACCTATCTTGTCTTTTTTTTTAACATTTCTAAAATAATGTTCACCTGAACAAACTGACGCCCGTGCTATCAGGCACCTGTCCAAATTGTCTGGTTACTTCGGCAAATATGTGCAGAGCTCGTTAAAATTTGCATTTGCTATCGACCATGTCTAGAGGGTTTAATATTCGTTTATACATTATAATTAAGATTCAGCTTTTTGCTGGAAATTTTATCAGTTTGCTTTGCAAATTGGAATACACAACTTTAACTGGTTTCTTACCTATCTAAATAAACTTTAAAAAAAACGTTTTCGCTGTCATCAGCATGACCTTTCTTTACTTTTTTGAAATTCATTTTTACTTCTGCAAGTTATTTAAAACTTTTCGGTAGAAACCGTACATGAGTGTTAGCATCATATATGAACACAGATACGATATCTACTTACATACCTCTTTTGCTAATATGGTAACAAATAAACATATGATTGACCTGATACATTTGCGGTTTTCTACCTGCGTTTGGTTTTCCCTGGGTTTTTCAGAATTCAATACTCGATTATGGTCTTCAAAAATATTTTTACCACATAAATACTAACAATATCTATTGTTTCAGTCGGAGGACCGATTTGCCGGCTACAAAGGTGTGCGAGATATCACGATCAAAAAGGTAAGGAAATATGATATGTAATTAAAAAGGGAGTTTCCCCTATAAAGGTCCGCGCAGAAGAATTAGGTGCCAGTGGCTGCCACAAATAGTTATAGCTACAAATATTTAATAAAGACAGTGGAAGTGCCAACAGCTCGCCTATAATATTAACTACAATGAACTGAGTTGCCGCAACACGCCACTACTAGGATCACCAACAGGGGCCCTATTTTTGAATCACTCGCTTGGATATGGCGAGTGATTTTCGTTCGAATTCGATTTTTCAAATCCTTTTTGTGTAGATTACAACTGGTTTTCATTCCAAAATTCGACTTTAATCATTGAATATCACACGCCATCTTGACGCGAGTGATTCAAGAATGGAGCTCCAGGTCACTTGCCACAATATATAGCGTAGTACTATGGCGTGTGAGAGCTGTTGCCATTAGTGGGTAGTGTTGCGTGCGCGATGGTAAAAGTAGCAGGTGACAGACACTATGGTGGCGGTCGCTGACTACTATTGGCAACCACGGGCCATCAGCTTTGCGTGTTAACAATGCAAGTGGTAACTCGCCAATGGTAGCGGTGACTGTTTGAGAAATAATAATGGAAATAGTGCGTAACACTGAAAGTCGAAATTCCACACTTTCAATGATTTAGTTTCACAGGCAAAACTTTTGGGTCCACAAAACAAAGGAAGGGACAACGCGTTGTCAAACTGTACCTTATTTCCCAACTTTTAAACATTTTCGTTTGTTCCAAAGTATTGATGGAAACTTTGAACATTTTTCGATGGAAAATAATTTTGGATTCCCACGAAACAAAAAGGTAGGTAGGTAGGTTAGGTAGGTATAAGGTAGAAAAAGCTTAAAAAAGATATTTTATAAATTAACTTGATTGCGGTTGTTATCAACACAAGAATCACTGTTTTCAAGCATTTTTGTATATCCCGTGGCCCTTATGTGTCTAAAAAATCTTCTACCATCTCCGTTATGTATATTTTGTTGATTAATACAATCGAAAAAGTATCTAACTTCTAAGTAAATATATTTTATTTTATTTCATTAGATGCACACAACAGGTTACAGCCAAAATACAGTTATAAAAATAGAAATATTGAAAACTTACGGACTAGGTTGCAGCCCAATTTGAAGTATATTATTTCAATTTTAATCACATACTATAATAGTCCCCCTAGCCGATTTCGCCTTCGGTGGCCATATTGTACTACACAAGTGTGTGCGTAAACACAGGTGCACTCTCTATTCCTTTCACCATAGCCCGATGGGAAAGCAATCTGACACGACACGACCGGCTCTACGTGCTTTCCGAGGCACGGAGGTGAAACAACGCCAACTTCCAAACTCCGGGCTGCCCTGAGAATTTCTGAACAGAAAAAATCAGGTACATATTTTTGGTCCGGTCGAACCCGGGGATCGAACCCAGGACCTCTGGCGTAGCCTAAGCTAACGAACATAACGAACTTTTATGCCTTTCATTATTGAACCTAAGCCATAACAAAAGTCACCTCCACAAGAAATAAACTCCTTTCCGTACTAAGCCTAAGCTTTATTAACCTTCCAGGGTCCATCAGGGCTCGGGATCATGATCATCGAGGGCCGGCACACGGAGGCCGGGAGAGGCATCTTCGTTTCCGACCTGCAAGAGGGCAGCGCTGCAGAACAGGTATTTGAACTGTTTTTAGTTTCATGCTATATTGTTTTTAAGTTTAAAGCTGGTTAGTGCAGCGTAGGGCACCAAAATGAGGCGAAATTTATTGAAAACTAGTCTCTTTGGAAATCCATGGGTGTGGATTATGCTCAGAAGTGGATGTCTTGCAGCTGACTATATACTAAATGATGAAAACATGTAGCTCACATCAGGTGCAAACCCATACCAGCAAAACCACAGTTATTTATTATTATTATTATAAACCTGAAGTGTCCCACTGCAGGGCAAAGGCCTCCCTACCCTTTTTCTACTCTTCACGGTTCTGAGTATATTCCAGTATTTGTTGAAAGAGTCTGGCTCGTCACGCCACCGTTTTCTGGGTCTACGACGTGGCCGTCTTCCATTTAAAGGGACCTTCGGTGCAAATTTTACAAGCACACACATTTTTATTTTCTTTTAATTTTTCATAATTAAATGTATTAATTTATAGACTATTTAGTTTTCAGCATTCTAAAATGTATTTTTCTTCTATTTCAGGCTGGCCTGCAAATCGGAGACATGATCTTAGCTGTAAATAGAGACTCGCTTCTCAGCTGCAGTTATGATGGGGTAAGTAAATTGCCATCAATAATTATGTGTCATACTATTATCTAGATGTTTGAAACTCTGAGAACCCTACACTAGACTTAAATATCTACCTGCATGTAATGTCATTAAACATGAAAGTAATATCAAATTTTATTACATCTTTTTTAACGTCTGAAGAATTTTCAAATAGCAGGCTTTAGATTTAAAATCTCAACTGGCAATTTTTCGTAATCAAGTCATTGTAGCTATCAGGAATGTTCATGAGAACCTACTTGATTCGTGATCGATATAAAGGTATTTTCCCACTGCATCGTACCATACCATGACGGTGCTAGGAACGTGTCAGGCACAAAAGGAACACGATACGCTCTACCTTGCCCACTGAACGGATTGACACCGATGCGACAGCGGGAGCGAGCGAGAACGTATTTTGCTGGTGCTGTTGACACGCTCGCTGCATGGCTCGCGACGGTTTTGGACAGTGACGGAACGGTCCAGTGGACAAGGTGTCATAGTTTCAATACAAATAATAGTTTTTTGACAAACACGTCCCTTGCACGGTCATGGTATGCTACGGCCTAGTGAGCAAAAACCTTTACGTGTAGAATCATCTCTAAAAGTACTGCATAGATTGAAATATATTATTTCCATGTTGCAGGCAGCAGCGAAACTGAAGCAGACGGAGGGCGTGGTGGTGCTGACGGTGTGCAGCCCCAACATGAAGGACGACAAGACTGAAGAAGGTAAAGTCCGTTTTTATTTGCTTGTCGAATATTGAACATATTGTACACCAGACTCTAGACTACCCACTACATTCTCACACTTCACACACACACACAAACATACACACACATACACAAAAGTAGTACTTACCTTTACTTCAACTGTTTTTTTTTTGTTTTGTTTTACCTTTAAATATGTTCAGCAATACTGCTCACTTTTCATAATATAAATTACTGTAACAATATGTGGAAGAGTTGACGTCTGTCACACAGTTTCTTTGTAAACTAGTATAGACGTCAATAATCCCCATCTTTATACTAAGTCATTTGTTCCATCTTTATACATGCCATCTTTATACTAAGGCATACAAGTTTAACTTTTATGCCTTTAAGACTAGTAAAGATTTAAAGATTCTGGAAATCCTGCCGCTGTTTGGTCGGGGACTGCTTATTCAACATATTCGCAGCCAACCATCATATCTAGTTGCCGTACACTATCCGCCACCTGTGACCCCGCTAGCCTACAGCTCAGTCTTAGCATCTTGTTCGTATCTAAAATAAAATACCGAACAAACCTCTGTGGGTGATAGCTGCACCCAGGTACCGAAATACCGAAACACTGAGTATAATAAAATATCATATCATAGTGTACAAATTCAACTATCTTCACTGAGTATTGGCAACCTAGTTATATTCTTAAACCTATGATTTTGTATATTTCAGCTGGGGGCAGCGCGACGTCAGGGCCCGGCAGTCGGAACCAAACGCCGGACCCCGGGAAGGCGGCTTCGAGGCCCGTCACACCGCGCCCCGCACCTTCGCCTGTCAAAGGTATCGTTAAGATTGATGATTTAAATTAAATTTCAATAAATTCATTTAATTGACATTTAATTTCATTAAACTCATTTAATTTTATAAAATTCATTTAATTTCATTAAATTCACTTAATTTCATGAAATTCATTTAATTTAAATTAAATAAAGTTAAATTAAACTAATTCAATAAAAAAAATATCATTTTTTTTCTGTCTGGCGCATATTTAATTATAAAAAGCTGTTTTTTGACAACTTAGCTCTTATTTTTGCACAGGAGATTTAAATTTTGATTAATGAAAGTAAAACAATCGCTATTTTTAAGACAATTTACTTCTTATCTATATCATCCAATTTTATTACATCTTATAATCATTTCATCACCATCATTATGAGCCAAAGGAGGTCCACTAAATATAGCCCTCTCCCACGGTTTATAGTTTATTTATTTATTTACCCATGTCTAACTTTTGAAATATTGAACTAATTTAATACTAACACTTAAAATAATGTAATGTTAATTTTATGTGTAATGTCCTTGATTAATAAATGTATTTTCTTTCTTTCTTATTCCTTCAGCGGAGCCCCCGCCGGACCCGGCCACGGCGCCGATAGCGGCGAACCAGGACACGGTGATCGAGATCAGCACGGCCAACGACGTGCTGGGGATAGTGCTGCTCGGCGGCAGCGACACGCTCATCAATGTGAGTCGCTGTTTTATTTGGAGTTTCTGCTTGCTTAGCAGTGTGACTGGGTAAAGTCCGTTTCTATGCTAGTCTTTATATTTTATATTTTTTATAGTGTCTAGGCAGACATTTGGCCCCAATCTCACCTGATGGTAAGCGATGATGTGGCCTAGGATGGATCATGCCTGACTAGTAATAGCCTATTCACTCTTTTCTTGAATTCGCCCAAATTATAATGTCTAGGAAACACTTCAGCCGGCAGCGAATTCCACTCCCTAGCCGTGCGCATGAGAAATGTAGATCGAAACCTATCAGTGCGGACTGCTGGAATGTCTAAGACGTAAGGGTGGAAACTGCGCCCGCGTCTAGTGTTCCGCTGGTGAAAGGGGGCTGGTGGAATCAGGTCATGCAGTTCTCTCGCACACTCTCCGAAATGCAGCCTATAGAAGACTGAAAGACACGCCACTTTACGTCTGTGTTCTAGGCTTAGTAGCCTACGTTCAAAAAGCTCAGTGTCTCCAATTATCCTTTTGCCCGGTTTTCAATCGAGTCCAAGGCAGCCAGCTGATATTTAGCAGAACCATCCCAAAGGTGGCAACAATACTCCATACACGACCGGACCTGAGCTTGGTAGAGTTGGAGAAGCTGCTCCGGGGTGAAGTATCGCCTAACCTTAGATAGGATGCGTAGCTTTTTAGCTGCGGTTTGGGCCACAGACTCGATGTACCGGCCGAAATTTAGGTTGGATGACAGCTGTATGCCTAGGAGTTGTAAGCTGTCCGTCACAGAGATAGTCCAATATTGTTAACAATCTTGACATTCCTTTTTTTTACGAAATATTTCATTTTAAAATAAAATAAACACGAGATTCACAACCTACATAGGTGATTCGTCGTTGAACACATTATTTTTTAAATCAAATACGAATTTAATTTTAGTGACTGATATTATTAAGAAGTTATAAAAATATTGTTTACAATATTCGATTAACAAATAAGAACAGACTTTAGTTTAGTTGGATATTCTTGTCGTGGAATATATTCGATAGTCATCTAAAGTGCTCATATCGGATCATTGGTATCGCGACTATCGAGCAAAAGTTGTCCGTCCATGCCAAAAAGAGCTTCTACCTTCCTATCTGGTATACTATAGGATTTTAAACTTTCGCGTTGCATTGCAATAACTATTAGACATGACGGGTCTAAACGCGAATAAAAACTTATGAGTTGCTATTACTCACTGCTCGACGTTTCGGCGGTATTGCAACTGCCGTGGTCACGAGTCAACAACACAGTCAGTTGTCAACAACACAGTCAGTTGACTCGTGACCACGGCAGTTGCAATACCGCCGAAACGTCGAGCAGTGAGTAATAGCAACTCATAAGTTTTTATTCGCGTTTAGACCCGTCATGTCTAATAGTTAACTGGTATACTGTTTTTGAGATGTCTTGTTACTCAATTTCTTCTCTCTCTCTCTCTCTCTCTCTCTCTTTGGGTAAAAATGAAACAAAAATCTGATTTTATAATCACTTTATTAATCAAGATGCGAGTGTCAATAATAATTAAATAATGTCCTCCTGGTCGTATCTGACTACGGAGGTCAATCTCATATGAAATAAGCCATCGGTGCGAGACTTCGTTTATAGTGCTCAGTACACAAGAGCACTCCTTCATTGTTCCTTCACTCATTATTCGGTGAGACACCAGATCCGACTTGACCGGTGAGGGATCAAACGCAGCACCAACGGCTTAATGTGCTTTCCAAGGTACGAGGATGTCATCGCCGCAATTTCCTTTCTCTTAAGTCCGTGCTGTTTTTAGGACGCAAACCCAGAAACAAATTTCGGCTAAACCCTGGATTCTCGAACCCTGGACTTCTTGGGTAGCAACCAGCGCACTTAACCACTACACCAAAGAGGCAGTATTTTTAAGGCACTTGCCTAATACTTCTCACCAATTCCAGGGCGCAGCGGCAATAATCCTGGACGTGTACAAGAGCGGCGCGGTGGCGAAGGACGGGCGCCTGCGCGTCGGCGACCAGATCCGCGACTGCAACGGCGTCGCGCTCACCAAGGACATGGCGCACGAGCGGCTCTGCCTCACCATCAAGCAGAAAGTGCCTAAGGTGAGCTGAAGGCCTACCATGAAAAACTAAATCCGTCAATACGATAATCGTTTTGTGAATCCGAAGCATTTCGTAGTAGGGATTCCATACTAAAAATGTTTCGGATTTGAAAAACGATAATCGGATTGACGGATTTCGTTTTTCGAAGTAGACCGCCTGATGGTGGAAGGTTTATTTGACCCTTGTTTTGTCCTAATTAACTGTATTCTTAACAAATAAACGCCTGAGTTTAAGTTCGTGCTAGACTGTACGGTCTACCTCCCTGAATAGGCAACGTCCCTAATCATATATTTTTTTTGACTTGATAAATACATAAAAAAAATATTAACACAAAACCTATTCTTTAGTTATCAAATTGTCATATTTTGTTGTTTGTTAAATGTATGTAAGCGCTTGTAATCGCAATTTTAAAGAGAAAAGTCAAAATTACAAATGCATCTACTAACAAGATTTTATTCACAAAATTCACTTCTCTAAATCGCCAACTTCTCTCTTATCTTAAATTCACCTTCCTGAATTGGCAACATCTGTCTAATCTAAAAATCATCTAAAATACACCTCCCTACATTGGACACCTCACAAATCTTAGATACACCTTTCTAATCAACACCTTCTATCTAATCTATATTCACCTCCTTATATTTACTTTGTCTTTCTCTCTAATCTAAAGTTCATTTACCTAAATATTAAAACTCTTTCTAATATACCTCCCTAGTCTAAATAGACTTCCTTAACCTACCTTTCTCTTATCTAAATCCACGTCCCTAAACCAGAAACCCCTACTCTAAAACTAGCCTCTGTAAATAAAACCCATCTCTCGTAATTTACCATTTATCCACCTCACGTACCGCACTATCGCCTCCCCCCGCGCCCCGCCGCCCCGCAGGCGAAGTCTCAATGAAGCGGGTTACCTACAGTCAGGTAACTCCATGAAAGTGAAAAAAGGCACTCGCTGAAAATCAGCGTTGTGGTAGTAGCAGTCCCCCTAGCCCATTTCTACGTTTCCCTGCGTTGTGGTATGCGTTCTGCTACTGCCACGGCCAATGCTGAGCGAGTGCCTTTTTGACTTAAGCCTACTTACCTATTTTTTGTGAAATACTCATGGATTCCGTAAACTTAATTACCCTCTCAATGTTAAAACATTTTTGTTTATTTATATCGAATAAATTTATTTTCTTTCTTTCTTTCTTTCAAAGTGCCTACCTAAACTAACACTATATTTTCCAGATGAAGATGACAGTGTATCGACCGGAGCCGCTCCAATTTACTGACGTGGAAGTGGAGTTGTCCCGCAAGCCGGGGCGCGCGCTCGGCCTCACGTACGTTGCGCCTGTACAGGGAACTGGAGTGTATTTGGGAGATCCTGTGAGTATTCTAGTTTCTTAATCTGACTATAGATTTTACATGTAACTAAAGTGTCTTGCACACTTATGGCGGCGTAAGTGACTGCAAGCGGCGGCTACTCGACGAGTGAACAAATAACAGGAGATGTTTTGACAGCCAATATCGACGTGTAATATGAAGCCGTCGAAGTGTAAACTACTAGCCGCTGACGTGCCTAGTACTGGCCGTTGATACGTCGGCTGTTTGCCGCTAAAGTGTTAATATTAGCTAACGTGTCAATTAATAGCTACTGACGTGTCGACTTTTATCCGCTGATAAGTCAACCTCCAGCCGCCTAACATGTCAACTGCTAGCCGCTAGCATGTCAACTCTTTAGAAGTTGTCGTGTCAACTACAGTGCAATACGGATCTTCTGGCCAACGGTGACAGTCGAAACTAACGCTGTCAAATTCAAAAATACGGTTACTAGATCGAGTGTAGCGAAATCTCCCCAATCTTACAAGAGACTTTCCGATTTTCCCTTTTGTTTTATTATGGTACGTGTTCTGTGTAAACTATTAATATGATTGTTTTTAAATACCGTAGAGCTAAATACCTAAAATAAAGTTTTAATTTTCAATGGTTTTTATTATTAATACTATTGTTTTGCGCCTAAAATCGGTGCAACAAACATGACATGCATCTTATGGTAGAAAATGCCTTTAAAGACATTTCCATCCAAGAATTCTTTTCTGACTTTGCCATGCATGGGAAAAAGACCCTAATAAATAATTGATCAAGGGAGATTTTCTTGCTCTCTACCTTAATGAATGCTAGCACCCCCTCTCTCAACGTCATCTATTGGCCAGAAGATCCTTGTCGCACTGTATTTGCCACTGGCGTGTCAACCGTTAGCATTTGATGTGTCGAATACTAGCCGCACACGGTGTTGACTGCTAACCTTAAACGTGTCTACATATTAATTAAAGATGTTTTATTCCAAGTAATCATCGTGCGATCAGTCCTTCTTACTATGAGCAGATTTGGTGTGTGAATTTATTCTGGTGAAGGTTTCTCATCAGAAACACTGTCCATATGCTCAATATTGAATCAATTGGTGTTGCCATGATCCAGGGTTCCGCGTACAAAAAAAAGTTAAAAGCATGTACTAATTTATCAATGTTCCGTCCCCAGATCGCAGGCTCTCCCGCCGACGTAGACGGCCGCCTCCAACGCGGCGACCTCCTCGTCTCCGTCGACGGCAAAGACCTCTCCGCGGCGGACTACATCACCGCCGCCACCGCGCTCAAGCTCGCCGGCGCTAAAGTCAACGTCAAAGTCAAGAGGTTCAAGGTCATACCTCGATAGGAAGGATAGGTGGCGCTGGCGTCGCGAGGATTTGATTGGGTTAGTCGAATTTCAAATTAGAAGCGTTGTAGAGTGCACAGGCATTTTAGAATTTGCTCTTTAGCCTGATTTATAGATACATCATCAAATAAAGCGGGCTAGGTCTTATAACATCGTGTCACACTGTTTTGGTTATACTATAACTAAACTGCGATCGTAAAGATTTTGTTGCAGCTTTGTTACACTGTTTGGTCCATACAAAATTTAACACATTGAGTTGATTTTGATTGGACTAGACAGTCGCCGGCCATAGCACCCGGTCTATAAGTGTCATTTCATGAGCTTAATTTAAAATATTTTATAGGAACCATTTTCCTTTGCCTTCGACGAGACGTTATTTTAAAAACTAAACTAACAGTTGATGTTTTACGTCCTGGGATACATAATTAGCTTTATTTATGATCCTTGAGTAGAAAGATGTTATTTATTTTCTAACATTTCACTTCCTGTAGTAATCTAGTCGAGTCTGTCAAAATGATGACAAGCGCCATCTATGTACAATTTAACAAAAAAAAAAAACTCATAATTTGAGATCAGGGATAATTGAGATTTTGGAGGATAAAAAGTTCAATGACATTGTTATATTACCTTCCAAACTCAAATGTGTCAGAAACATTTTTAATATAATTTAGTCAAAACTAAACTTTGTCAACAAAATTTTGCATTTCAACCGAAACTATCGTCAGCTTCCACAAATTCATAAATAAAGTGAAGAGACAATAAGTATATGAGGTTCTTTAACCGAATCAAAAAATAATTAAAAAATAAATCAAATAGTTTATATTATGACATTTAGTTTTTGACTGCATTTTTGAATTGGTATTACTTTGATTAAAAAAATATCTGGTCATTTTAATACCTAATTCTATGGCCAAATAATTCAAAATGAAATCTTTTTGAGTCAATGTAGCTAAAAATTATGAAACAAAGCATACAAATAATTATTATGTAAAATGTTGTAGGCCTTTTTAGTCATAGTTATCTCCAAAGTGAAAAAAGAGTGGAAGAAAATTACTCGAGACTTTGTCAACTTTATGGTGTACACCGGCCGCCGGTTTTGCCGGCGGCCTACGTCAAAACTTGTCAGATACTATGGAAAATGCCGCTGCGGCATGACAGCTATGTCGGCGGTCGGTGTGAATTCACTATTTCGTACAACTTTGGTGGCAGCCTATATGACAGTTGACATTTTTAAAAAGAGAAAGATAATTTCTGTCAAGGATTTTACATTTTCTACCCTGTATGTAGATTGTTTCGCAAGTTTTCTTTTATAAAGTCCATTTTTCTTCGCTAGTCGAATATTGTAAACCATCTTGACTATGTTGTTTTAGCGAAATTATTCCTTTTTAAACAAGATAAAAACAAAACTTAAAATAAAGGTACATAGATAATTCATAGTTCAACGCTAAGATCTTTTAAAATTAAATACTAAATTAATTTTATTAACTGCTAATTTTACAATGTTGGAAACAAGCGAAAAAAAAAATAGGTTAATGGGATTCAGTATTGTATTAAATATAAGATCTGCGCTATTTATAAATAAATGTTATAATGTATGTTTAGTTTTGATCTAGGCCGAAATAACCCTTTGGTTGTAGTATTTAAAAAAGGTTATTTCAGTATTTTAGATTTGCCACAGATAATTTAGATTTTAGTTGTCACGTAGACTTCACTTGCAGTGCCGTAATAATTTTAGTAAGGGAACCTT
Source organism: Pyrausta aurata (assembly GCA_963584085.1). Taxonomy (NCBI): domain Eukaryota; kingdom Metazoa; phylum Arthropoda; class Insecta; order Lepidoptera; family Crambidae; genus Pyrausta; species Pyrausta aurata. The sequence continues at coordinate 462,245 of OY757276.1, read as the reverse complement.
CTAGTCGTTAATCTGTATCGTCGTCTTTTCTATAAAAATGCCTTTTAAATTAAAAAAAATAGTACGTAGGCTTCATACTCCAATTATATTGACACCACGCTAGTGAGCTAGTAAATTACAAAATTAGGTGGATATAAATATTCAAACTAATCCTAAAAATAAAAACAAAAAACTAAAGTATAACTATAGGCGGACCGCGAAATTGAGACCTCGCCTACGGGGCGGCGGGGCGCGGGGGTGGGCGGTGCGGATACACCCGCCCGCACCACTCACGTCACTCACTCTCGTCTCCCCCCGCGCCCCGCCGCCCCCGCAGGCGAAGTCTCATAAAAACGGTTTTTACCTATAAATAAAAGTACGTCATACTTTGAATTACTCCATAGAAAAATGCCTATCGTTTTATTTATGATGAGAAATTATTATACATGCAGTTTGGTAAATTAATGATAAACAAGAAATACGTTAAACATTCTTCAATGCGTTACAGGTTTTTTTTTATCTTTGCCATAAAACATTTTAAAGTATACAAATAACAATGTAGGTGGTTTATAAACAGAGATATATTCAATATGTTATCAGTAATTTATCAAACAGCTATTAGAATAATAAGTAAATTTTATATAACATCTCGTGAATAAAATGCCAATTCCTATAAAAGAGAATAAATATAATTATTGCATTTAAAACGGATGAATTGCGTAGCATAATTCTAAATCATTGTAAAGTGTAAAAAGTGTGGTTTCTCTTTGTATTTTAAATTAGACTTATTGTTAGGAATAGTAACAGATTTTCTGGGGGTTATTGAAATCTTTATGGCCTGAACTTATAACAACCAATATATTGCCGACAATCGTCTATACAAGTTCTATAACGTTTTGCTGTGTTAATTTACGACAGATAATTTATTTATTTTACTGCTTTTGGTGTGGATTAATAAAAAAAAATGTATTCATAATAAAAATACTTTTACAAACAAACTGAGTATATGTGCCATAAAGATATGCCGTGAAAACAAGATTGTATATGGTGGAAATTGCCGGGTTAAAGTAATTTAAAATATATTTAAAAAAATAGGAATAGTCAATAAATAATATTGTGATGATTACCCCCTTGTTACTAAAAGATTTAGTCGTTGTAAATTGTTTTAATTTTAATTTCTTGTTATCATGTGGTGTCTATAACACTTAATTTAATTGTTTGAATGTACTGGTAAAAGTATTAGAATTTTCATTAAATTTTATAGGACACATCTTGTTAATATTAGCTGTTAGCTCTAGATTTCCCTAATAATTTTAGAGTCAAGAAATGATAAAATAATGCAAACACTACTTAAATATAAGATTTCAGATTTTCTAGTAAATATTAATCCAAAGACCTTTGAACCGAAATTCTTATTCTATACAATTGAATTTTAAAGTTTTACCTATTGTGGACTATTATAGGAAATGTAAAAATAGTAATCCAGTAATAAACTGTGCGCTTTTTTAAATTGTCTTTTATTTACACCTTTAAAATAGTTTTAATGTTCAACATTCAACTATTTAATTTAAATTAAATCTTAACTTAAAAGTATTTAAGTACGAATAGTTAAGGTACCACTTATTAAAAATCATACCTCATGCAGAATTTTTACTATGATAAGGATTAATCAATATTTGGTTACATTTAGAAGCTGTAACACAAATATTTGTTCGTAATTGATCAAGGGGACAGATCTATTGACACTTAAGTAATTATTAATAAAATTTGGCGGAAGTTAAGTTATTACTAACAAGTGATGGTAATTGACTAGAACTTACAACTTTATTGTGATATTAATACTTTTTGTTACATCGCATCAAATTATTGCTGCAATTTATTTATATTATTAACTTAATTATCATCACATTCACATAGGTACGTTGATTGAGCAATAAATACTGATTTATTATGTTTTTATATAAACACCTACAAAAAATATGTATTTCAGTGTACATAACTGAAATAAAATATGAATTATTTTTCGTAGATTAAAAATTAATGTAGTTATTTTAAGACAATACAATGGTTTATTTAATTGGAACGAACCATACGATTTAAAATTAAGATTATGCCATTCATAAGAGATCAAAGTCAACTCAAATCAGAAAATAATACATAAATATAATAAGTAGGATAAATGACGCTTAAAATTTAAAGATAAATCTAAAGGTGGATATTTTTGGCCAATGGAATAACTTGCAAAAAATCCTATAACTTTTCTTCAGAACTCTTTCTAATAACTAAAGGTTTCAACTTACCTCTCAGTTTCACCAACCTCTTGCTGACTTTAGCATTTGAAGTTGTCGGGTTTCTCAAATCCGGCATGGACTTGCTCTCGTGAACTGGAATATTTTCTGTCGACTTGGTCGCTGTACCGTAATACCTCGGCATACTAAAATCGTTTTCTTGGAACATCATTTCTGTTTTCTTCTTGTAACTTTGCAAACTTGTGTCTCCTTTGTACTCTGGTATAGATGGACTGTCAGCGAAAAATCTTGGTAGATTCGTACTCTTAATAATAGGAGTGTCAGGAAGGCTACTGAGTCTTATTTCAGAATCAGCAGCTGCTAAAACTCCGACCATTGACTTGGATTTGACTAGCGGAGGTTTTTCTGGGGTCAAATGCTCTGGTATATTTAGGAAAGATGCACTCCTATGTGGTACTCTTAATAGCACTTTGTTTATTTTAGTAGGATCAATACTCTTTAGACTTTCAACCCTATTCAGCATTGGTTTAGATAACCTACTGTTGCTATCTACTCTATCAAGTGTCTTAGCACTGTTGCTCCTAAGGATTCCTTTCACACTTTCCACTCTTGGCAAAGTCAATGTAGAAGGTAAGGCCATCATCGAAATTGGGTCATATTTGTAAATAGGATTCTGTGTCGTTATCTTGGTTTCGTCTTTCATAGTCACTGTACTGGATTTGATTACATCTTGTTTCCTAACGGGTACGATATTCATTGTAAGGCCTTCTTCTGTGTCTTGGCTCTTTCTATCGCTTTCTTCTTCTTCTTCTATATTGAACATGTCATAGTTTGTCATGAGTTCGTCTTTGAACATTATTTCAAAGTCTGTGACGGGCGAATTAACTTCGTCCTCAAAGTACACTTTGGTTCTGTTAGGTTTGTCTGACAAGTAGTCCGGTTCTGATTTAGTTTCAATGTCGTCCAGCGAGTCATTGCTGCCTTTGGATTTCAGTTCGTGGTCGTCTCTAAATATAAGCGATTTAGAGAATACCTGGAAAAGCAAATGTGAAGATATTAGGGGGAATGTCTGGATATTACTGTACTGTACTTGAAAACTTTAATCTATACATTATAAAAATCTGTTGGATACAATTTGCAATGAACATCAAATGTGTTGATTACAGTTTGGCAAGGACATTTCAGGTGTAAATTGGCCGGATTGACTGATAAGAATAAAATTGAAGATTTCAATGAATTCCATGATTTGGAATGCAAGTTTAGTTAAGACAACTGTATCACATTACATCAGAACGTCAGGTTTTACTCGTAGTTTAGTGATTAGTAAACTTGATTCATCCATGATCCATCCTCGGTTGTATCATCACTTTCCATCAGGTACATCGGGGCAAAATATCTGATAGCTTAAAAAAAACAAAAAACTAAGCTTGCCCTGTCAATAACTGAAACTCAAAGCAAAAGATCCTTTCGTGCTCACCTCGTAAAGTTTGTCAGCGTGCAGCGGCAGTTCATTGATCTCCCTCCCGATGATGGCCTCGGGCGGCAGGTGGTTGTTGTTAACGGGCTGCTCCGTCACAACGCTGTCTAGAGAGGCGCCCATGTTGGTGTACCCGTTCGTGTAGGCTGGCACGTCTTCTAGCCTGGCAAGTAGGAAGAACAAGATAATAAGTGCACGCTAGTATTGAAAAGAGGTAAAGTTTGGAAGTTCGTCTGTAAGAAGAAATCTGTGGGTAGCTGGAGCACAAATCCTCAAAGATGGCGATGCCAAAAAACCGACGCATGTTCAGCTAAGTATACGTATGATGCTGCACATTGTTAAAAAAATAATTAATCTATATAATAAAAGAAAGTTGTGTTTGTTACAACTCTTATAACTCGAGAACGGCTGAACCGATTTGGCTAAAAGTTGGTGGGGAGGTAGCTTAGAATCAGGAAAAGGATATAGGATACTTTTTATCCCGCTAGACGGGGTTGGGTCTGGGGTAGCAAGGGACCGGGGCGAAACGGTGGGGAGGTAGCTTAGTACCAGGAGAAGGACATAGGATACTTTTTATCCCGTTCGATGGGGCCGGGGCTAGGGCGGGACGGGGCCGGGGTTAAACAAAGTTTGCTGGGTCCGCTAGTAAATAATAAATAAATGCGCCAGACAACACACAAATTGTCTGGTTTCGTGGTAAGGAATATCTTCCTTGTGTTACGAAGTACCAGACAACGATTATGCAATAGGTAACTCTTCCTTTGTTTTCACTGGCTGGGGTTTAAAATAATTTAAATCTTATTGGTTTATTCGTAGTATTTTTATTGTAACCGTTTGTATTCTTTTTATACGTTAATACATGAAAAAAAATAACTCACTATATTATTTCATAGGTACCACTTAACCGAAGATCCTGGCTCGTTACAGCAGCGGGTTTTTCCCCCAACGGATCTTATTGATAAAATGGTAAAAGTAATCGTATTCGTTTTGGTCTCAAAAAAATAACTATCCATTTCAGATTCAAAAAGAGTGTAAGTACACAAACACTCTTTGTTTCTACTACTTGGCTTTGTGTGTTTTCTTACAAATGTCAGTCATTCAATGTTTTGTTAAATGCTAAGAGTAAATATCAGCGCTTCCTTCCTTTGCTTTGTTAAAATCAAGCATGCTATCTTTGTTTGAACATGTCACACCTACTCGTATAAAGTGGTCTGATCTCTTTCCAGTCATTTAAAGGCAATCTCACAACAATATCAGTAAATGAACAGAGAGTGCAGTTACGCATCCTTTTGCGCACTTGAATAATCTTTTTTGTCGGGGTAGTCACAACAACGGCAAAGTATGTATGACGCAAGAATCAAACAAAGCTAGGTGCGTACTTGCATTTGAGGCAATCAATCTTTAATCTATTATCTCAAAATGACGGCCCAGTCACTCATCACAGTCTATAATCTAAATCCAAACCTAATTTTTGTAGGATTGAGTTACAAAATACAATGACAGATGGAGATGGGTAAAATGATGACTGTTAGTTTGTGCCTAAAGTTGCATGATACTGTGCAATAAAAGTAGCTATAGTTGCTTATCATCATCGACAGATTATGCATCTAGAATATTCACTCTCTTGAAAAATTTAATGATTTCGAGATAATCACTATATTATTTAAATTACTTGATAAAATAAAATGAATTTAAAAACATACAAAATAAATATTACATTGTTTTAAGGATAAATAATTTTATTAATGGCTATAAATAAGTACTCACTTGTAAGTAGCAATCTTCTTATCGAAGCAGAACCTCTCTTCACAGCAGTTCCAGTACATGGACTCCAGGCAACTGAAAAAAAATGCATATTATTAAAACCTTAAAATATTGTTCCCCTAAAAATAAAAGAGTGGCTCAATTCCTGATTCAAATATTTATAGCTTTTGATTTATTTATTAACTTTTTGAGAACTGTCACAATGCGTGCCTGTTCGTAACATTATGGTAAATAAATATTTATTATAGTTACTTTTTATAAGACCCTGTAAAAAATACCAATTTAAAGAGGTGTATCATTAATAATAGTGTATAAAACATAATTGGTGATATTATTTTGTGGAAACTTTTTTCTAGGTACTTTCATAAAAAAAAATGTTTTAATAATACAACGTTTAATTAAGTGCGTCAAGCAAGACTGTCTATTTACTTAACACGTTCCGGGACACTACTCCAGACACAATAGATGTTTTATTGTTTTCACGCCTGTAGGCGGGCACTGTCCCGGAACGTGTTAATATTATTTTCTAGTCAACAAAAATAGAAGCGAAACCTCCTAACTAAACAAAGATTTCCAAAAGGTATTTTATAACACTCACCTTTTTATTTTAGTATAGTATAAAAATGTGGTTTTGACATCGACATAAACTTTTAAGGACTGCATTTTTAATTTTGTTAAATTATTTTAACTTAAAAAAAATAAAAAAAATAGTAAAAATAGGTATTTCTTAATCGGAATAACCAAAAACACTGTTTAGACTACATGATCCTACGAAGTATACGTTCACTATGACTGTATCTTACAAAATTCCCGCTTCTGTTTGCTAAACTATTATCTCGACATCTTGTCATAGTTATCGTGATTGAGACAGGAAAGTTATTGCCAAGTGGACAGCATGCTTATAAGGTTCGTTGTGTTTTGATCATTTGTGATAGTGTTTTGGCTTTTGCGTCACAGTTTATTTTAGATTTTGGGTTTCTGAATGATTTGTATTTTTCAATCTATTTATATCATAATGGTTTGAAAATTACAATATGTGATCAATTAATTGATATGCTGCTGAACTAAACTTAAATTATGCTTATTACATTTTACATACCATTAAACAAGTACTTTTTTATATTATTAAAATAAGTGATGTAGCTGCGCTGAATCAAATTGATTAATTAAGTAATCATATCTCATTTTAAGTGAACTATGCATCCATTAGATAATTTCTTATGAGATATAAACTTATTTAAACCTAATCAATCATCATTGTAGAATTGAAGAAAGTAATACCATAATATGAAAGCATTAAAGTAATAATAGCACAATCATCATACCAACTTACTGCTGGTCAAAGGCCATATCTCGAACATGAAATGGTATGAGGTGAATTACTGAACTCGAATAAGTCGTGATGTTACATTAGATAGTAACGATGCTTGTAACAATAATTATTTGAATAATACTCACTACTGGCAGGATTTGCATAGAGTCAGCAGCATTTTGATTTTCTCCAGTTGATCACATTTCGTCAAACAATTTCATGTGATTCCTCTGGTCAGCTTGCTGGTAGAGACGAAAACATCTGTAATAGAAGAATATTCAGTTACTAATAATAAAACACTATTTGATGAGGTCAATCAAGTTATACAACAGATCAATATTAAAACAAAAATACGACACACAGAGAGGAAATATCGAATGGTAATAATATAAAATAGCTGATTCAATTGAAGAATGCATGTACCTATAATGTTACTGGTATTGGCATGTTACCCTTTCTGACAATCATTGTGAACTATATTTCCGCCTGACCTTTCCATTGTATCCGTGCGAATATGCCTAGCCCTTATGCATAGCCCAAATATATGAGACCATTCACTCTGTACTTGTATACTGATTAAATCAATTATTCGATAAGAACGTGGTCAAATAACACAGCCAAAAATATAAAATAATGCATTTCAATGCTTCATAATATTTTATCAGTTTAACAGAAAAATAAAATAACATTCTTTATTTACTTTCATAATAATTGTTTCTTCACTTAGCATATTAAATAAAAGTCATGATCATGAATGACTCTTCATTTTTATCGGAGTAACATGAAGCCCTTTGAATTTGATTTGATTTTGTTGTTGCTTCGTTTTTAAATTGAACATTGACAAGGATCTTCTATCCGATAGAAGATACCCCGTTGTCCAGGGAGTTAAGGACACTGTTTTACTAAGTTTTTCTTACCCAATCAAGGCAAAGTCAAAAAGTAGGGTACTAATTTAAAGCAGTATAATCAGGTTTGTTTGTATCACGTATGTGCCACTAATTCTAACAACTAATTCTAAAAAAAAACAACCATTGAAATTTTTTACATTATTGAAGGGGCTGAGCTATAAGGTACTTAAAATTATCATTTTATGTCAAAGAAAAAGAGTAACAGAATGATGGTGATAAGACAAAATGGGGAAATCCCTTGTAAGATCGAGGAGATTTGGCTGCGCTGAATCTGACAACCGTAATTTTCAAAATGACAGCGTTAGTTCAAATTTTTTCCGTCGGCCAAAAGATCCACGAGCATACCTATATAAATAAAATAACGCGCATGACAGGACGTCAGCCTTTGTCACATAGTCTATTAAGATGTTATTTTGATAAAAAAAGATCTAGTCTCACTGTGTATGAAGTGGCCTGTCTGTTCCATCTATACTTTGATATAAGGTTTAAGACCTCGTTCGAGATTAAGGCTGTCGTGGGCTGAGGCCATATTACCATACAATGGCTGATATCAAAAGTACAACCGCTGCTCCTTAGTATTCGCCTAATCTGGGGCACCGTTTGATTGAAAGGTCATGAATTTGATACAGTAGATAATGAAAGAGCCAAAAAAATTGCGTGGAATATCATAAAAATCTTGTAAGAATCATGATATCGTCACAGCGATGAGATAAAATTTAATAAAAGCAAAATCATCATGTTTTTACCGTTTTATTCAGCTCGTATGATGTGTGACTTCGTAACTTGGTGATTGCCACGTTACGTTACATCTAGTGTATAAATGTTATGGTTGTTTACTACATACGACTAAACAACTACCAGCGAACTAACTAAGAGGTCCTTTTTTTACGGGACGGGTTCGAATTCCGGGTGAATTTATTTCAATTTTTTTCATTCCGAAAAGTCTCGATTTCGATCGAAAGAGTATACGGAAGCTAGTGGTGATTTCACCCCTTTGCCTCAGAAAAAGCACGTTAAGCCGTTGGTACTGCGCCTGATCTCTCATCGGTCATGTCCGCCTGCCGCGGCCGTCTCAACTAATTAATAATAGTGAAGAAATACAGAGTGCTAGCTATTTATTTACGTTATGATGTCGCCATGTTTTCAAACATCAGATGTATTATAGTAAGGCTATCAATAAATAAACACACGTGATTGTCGACTCATAAAATAGAAGCAGGAACTGTGATGTGTAAACAGTATGTAGTGAATGAATGTCAACAGAAATATCTATTGTGTATTCGGTAGGGTTTGTGAAAAACAAAAATTAGGTCAGGTCGAAGTTCGATGTATCAATTAACATAAAATTATAGACAATGTCATGCTTACATTACTTTGATATCAAAGTAAGTAACAAAAATGCTTATGTGGTATCATACCATCAGAACCTAGAGTTTTGATATCCGGACCAGAAATCGAATCCAAAAATCAAATACCTAAAAAATTAACACAATAAATAATAATTTGTAATATTATTTACCAAAGAGTGAAAGCGACTGCACTCGAGACATTTCTGGCGCTCGAACGAAGTGAAAGCGCCAATAGTTCGAGAGTACGAGTACATTGGGATTTCACCCGACTGAAGTATGTTTAACGTGATATGTTTTAGTATTTTTCATAGAAAATAAATTGAATTTACTTTTGTGTGGTCGTAGATGTGGTGATGAGTAGGTCAGTGAGGTTTTGCACAATATTACATTCTATTTACAGTAGTTATGCATAGATCACACGATTAGAAGTAGTAACGGCACGGAAAAAAACGTAAATAAAACGCGGACGAAAACAAATAATTTAAATCCTTGCTAAAAATAATAATAGACAGCCAAAAAATACATTCTCAAAGACAGAAAAGTAAAAAATGACAATGTAAAATTAAAAAAAAGTGTTATGGCTCTATGGCGGGCAGCCGAATATTTTATTTGATGATTTTCTGTGAATGTAAAAAACTCTAATTGTATTTTTTTAAATCTTATACACGTCTTCAAATGTAAAGATAAGCAAAGATATACTTAGGTATGTAAAGCTTTTATACTAATAATATGATGTGACTAAAATCTTTGACCCAATGCCCGATCGTAGATTTTATAACTAAATTATTTCTATTTTTCACCCTGCGTAGATAACACAGGAAAGTTCTATTATGCGAACAGTAGCGATGAAAAATATTTTTAAAAGCAAGGGCTAACAGTACACATGAAAATATTTAAGTCTCAATAACAGGAGGCAGTGGTATTATGACTTCCTGTCATTGTCTAAGTTTGACCTTAAGATTAACTACAGTAGTAGGCAGAAAACATCACCACCAAATCAAATAAAATTATTTTGATCGGAAAATAAAACTTAGGTTGGTATTCAATAATACTAATATTACAGTTAGATAGACTCGAGTTCTCTCGCGGCTTTCAACTAAAACTGTGCAAGTTTCAGGACGTCTCAAAAATGAGCGTCACTTCAAACAAGGGACTACGCGAGGTGCAACAGAGTGCAGTGGTTAGAACTCCTGACTACTGAACCAGCAGTCGCGGGTTCGAATCTAAGGGGCAAATGTTGAAAATTAGTGTGATGAGCACAAACATTTGTACCTACTTAAGACGTGGATGTTATACGTATTTAAGTATAAGAGAGACACCCCCGTCATAATAGTTGTCTGGTACTTCGTGACACAAGGAAGAAAATTCCTTACTTCGAAACCGGCAAAAGGTGTGCTGTCTGGTGCATAAGTATGATTTTGTACTTATTTTTGAAATGCGAGTAGCTATAAAAACATTTTTACAACTTTTTAAATTTTTTGTATAAAGAACTTATTCGCTGATTGCTAAGTAGTTGGTGGGGGAACCCGAATCCATGAAAGCGCTTGCTGTGACCAAAAATAACAACGTAAGCGTACCTACATCTGTCACCATTTCTCTAGCAATTTTAATACAAAATGACCCTAACCATGCATTATATTTTATCAATAAGTAAAAATCGACACTCAAATAAATGGATAATACAATATTTCATTGAAATAACTTTCGTTTAATTAATTTTCGTAACGACAGCCAGCCATTTGTCATTTCAACGTCCTCCGTCCGTCAATAGGTTGTAACGCTATCGTCACGCACGGTCTCAATAATAAGTGGAAAATACTGCAAAAAGTCGCGGGAAACCCCTACTAAGATAAAATACTGTAAAAATTTTGACCGTGTCATATCTAAAAATAAACTAAATCATAAACAAGCAAGTGATTTGTAAGTATCAAGTGGAATTATATTATTTAGATACTGTTCAAATGATTTATGAGGTTGATAATATCTTATCTGTAGATCCCATTGTGTAGCTAATTAGTTTGATTTCATTTTATTATTACCATACTATAAATACATTAAAACGCATATATTATATTGTTGACATGTACAGACTGGTCGCAAGTAGAATCCTAATTTGTGTATAACAAAATAAACGTCACTTTAATCTCAATCTTTGATTGTGATAAACAGTATCTAACGTTAACAGGTAAAGTGATTCAAATAGATGCAAACGTTAGTATTATAATTTGCAATACTTTCTCACAAACCTTCTAGATCAAATTGAGTAGGTACTGGTAAGTACAGATTCAATAGATAGAAGTATTTTTAACATTAAATGACTCATAAATCTCGTAACTAACAAAATACGCGGACGCAGTCGTGGGGGACCGCTAGTTTAATTAAACAATTCTTCTCATTTAATAAATACTTACATGAGAACACGAATTTTGTCACAGCGTTTTTGAGCGCCACCTGGTTGTTCGACAAATAAAACTGTGTCCAGAATTGCACCACATGTGTTGATGGCAAATTCCTAAAACCGCATGCTATCACTTTTCTAGAGGGATTCTCCAAAATAATCTTATACTGAAGATAAAGAGATCTATCGCTGGTTACACAATGAATTTGGGTTAATACACATTGTTGGGAAAAACCGAGTTTCATTATAACGAATATATGAGAAGTCTATTATTGTTACCATCAAACTCGATAAATAAGGATAAAATGATATTTAAACGCCATTCATAGAACCGTTAACTTTTAGCTATGCGGCTAGGTATTCATGATCATGAAATAAGTAAGCATAAAAACAATTTAGAGTTACTAACTACATGTTGGGTCTTTTTTAAACACCAAGGGTTTATTTGTGTACCTATTTCAGGTGTTACAATAAAAGTCTTAGTTTATAAATACATTTTAGTCCACCACAATGTAATGTGAAATAATTAGTCTTCATCATTATCATTATCAGCCAAAGGACGTTCACTGCTGAACCACGGTAATATTTTCTATAACATTACCGTGGCTGAACATATGTCATAAAGAAATCATATTTATTATTTTACATAATACTCTTCAATTACTGAGTAAGTAGGTATTTACAACTTTATTATCAAGGTTCTGAAGAGGGATAAATAAGAAATATAAATATTTTTTATAGTTACTAATTAGGTACATCTCCCTAGGTGTAAGGTACCTTAGTAACGTAATAGTATTAATTTTCCTGCATAAAGAAATAGCTAATTTGCGTTGTTTTTACACAATAATTAAAAATAATTAGTCTTTTTATGGCGAAGAATCATCTAACAAACAGATGAGTACAGCCCGTGAAATGACAACGTATTGATTGTTTAGTTTCAACATATCTCAAATAAATAAATTACTAAATATTAAGCAAATAATATGACTTAGGTTGCGTTGTTGTTTTGTAAATAGTTACCTGATTTATCGTGACCAACTGTGGTTAATAAGAATTATCTAAGGTTAACTAACTAAAACACAATCACTGAATTGTAATCACTTTATAGGCAGTTTTAAACAATTTAAAAGCCGTAAATGATCTACACGCTGCCCGCAGACTGCCTTTCAAGATAATGATAATGTAATGATAAGAGGTAAATGTTATCGCCCAGTTCACCTGATTATCCGCGAATCTACAAGGGTTAGATAAAATATATCTTATGGTAAAACTAAGACACTTAACTAACTCGTGTCGGGAAAATTATCTAATACTAACGGTCACCCGTGACAGTGTCTGCGGGTTTTGTGTTTGCCTCCCTTCCCGTCATAAGTAGTCCCCCTAGCCGATTTCGACTACGGTGGCCCGTCACAGCGACTAACCGATTGCGCGGGACATATTATAGTGCACAAGTGTCTGCGCAAACACAGGTGCACTCTCTATTCCTTTCACTCTCATAGCCCGATGGGACAGCAATCTGATACGACCGGAGAGAGATCAGGCGCAGGACCAACTGCTTTACGTGCTTTCCGAGGCACGGGGGCGAAACACCGCCAACTTCCAAACTCCGGGCTTCCCCGAGAATTTCTGAACAGAAAAACCCAGGTACATATCTTAAGCCCGACCCAGGGATCCAACCCGGAACCTCTGGCGCAGCCGTCGCCCTCGTCATAGTGTGATGTTGTATAGCCTAAAACTTTCCCCGATAAATAAGCTATCCAACACAAAAAAATCTTTTACCTGAGATTGGCGCTTTTAAACAAACTCTTCAGCATTTTAATATTAGTATGGATTTAAAAATAACGCAAATCCCGTGGATTGGTTTTTAGAGCACATAGTTGAGTTTTATTATAGGCACAATATGGATTTCGCAAAATAATATTTTACAAAGTATGTATGAAAATATTGAAAACTACGCAATTTGGATGAGTTGATTCGATTCAAAGAGATGTTGAAATCGAGCACTAGACCTGACTTCACTAACACTACACTACTACACTAACTGCGATTGAATCGCTATCAATATTAGCTTTTCCTTACTAAAGGTCTGTAAGGATTATAGATAGATAACTGTTTATTGCACACAAAATTTGTGAATTTACAAATTTGTTTAAAGGAAATGTACAATCCGGCGGTCTTATCGCTATAAGCGATCTCTTCCAGACAACCTTTGGGTAAAGAAATTATGGGTTTAAAGAAAGGGGTATTTTGTGCGTTGTAAATGAAGAGCAAAATAGTTACATATATAACAAAATAGTTACATAAAATACTTAAAAAATAGTATTAATAGATAAATACTTACATGTTTATAAAATAACATATAATAACACCACTGAATAGATAAATAAGGTTAGAAACGTTCTGACAGTTCGTTTGTATGAGAACCTGTGTCGCCGGTGGGCGGTACGGCGTTGTTGCTGCAGTGCCAAAAGCTCCAATCAATGAATCAACGCATCAATATCCCAAACCAATCACACTTTCCGCTGGGAGCTCTGTGATTGGTGCGATTAGTACGTAAAACCAACTACCAATCACAGAGCTGCTAGCAGTGGAACCATCAATCATCATTCCGCTACGTTAATTCTTTAAATGTCAAAATACTACGTTGTGGTAAAAGTCGATATTTTAGGTCGATCGATATCGATAACTTCAATTACCGGTGTAATGTATTTTTTCAATATGAATTGAAAAAAAACCATACGATTTTAGTTTTTCGTATTTGTATAATTTTACGGCACATTTGATCGCATCAAAGGGTTGTATATTTACCTTCCGATAGAAAAACAATAAGAAAAATAATGGTGTTACTATACTTTACTTGAAATAGAGAAAATTAATACTTTTACGTATTGCTTAACATTAATAATTTGATTAAAATAATATTAAAATAAATTGATATTAACATATTTGTTATTTTATTTTTGACAATAATTTGACATGTCTGAAAACGCAATGTTTTGACACATGTTTGTGATTGATGTTGCTCTCAAGAAGAGAGCTTATTAATATATTTTTTATGATATTTTATTATGATAGGGTAGATATCTACATGGAACAATAGCAATAGCCTACTCTTTCAAGCATCCGAAAGAATTAATAATTGACAATAGGCGTAGAAAGTATTTCCATATTGTTGTTTAATTAAAAGATAATATCCCCGTATAAGTTTGAAAAACTTTATTTTATTAATAGCAAACAAGAAAAATTAAAACTAAAACATGCAACAAAAAAAAAAAACAAAAAAAATCAGACCCGATTTAAGCTAGGTCTACGTGTTGTGTCAAAGGACGTAAAATACATTTAACATTTATTTATAATATATAAATATACTAATTAAAAAGCTGGATGTTTTTGTTTGTTTGTTTGAACGCGCTAATATCAGAAACGATTTGTCTGGTTTAAAATATGTCACATACATTTTTAGATAGCATATTAGCTATGATATGATAGAATATTATACTATAGAAGTAGTAATGCGTATGTATGGGCTTACAAAAAATTCTACGATTTATTGGAATGGTAAAACTTAGACGCACGAACGAAGTCGCGGGAGGGCGCTAGTTTGTTATAAATAATTACTAAACAATATTTATTTTTACTAATTAATCATGTTTTAATCTCTTAATACATCAGTAGGGAAATTACCATTTATCGATATTTTTACTGTGCCGTGAGCTACATCCCTATCGTTGTGTACGCAAGCGAACCATGTAAATTGGATGCGATACATTGCGTGCTAAGGTAGCAATTTTGTTAGTAATGGGCGTGCACAGTCATCAATGAATATTTTTTTTTAATACTTGTTGCAACAAAATCGCTGTTCTTGCAGAATATTACTGCAACGCTCCTGTCACGCGAATGAAGTTCTGCTCATGCATATGCTCACAAATAGCTCACCTCTGCTGCACTGACCGGGGCATTTCTAACCTTATTTATCTATTCAGTGAATAACACAATATAAATCATACATAATATATACAAACCAATGTGAAATGAATGGAAATTGAATGAAACATAAGAGTAGATAAAATTATTTTGAAGAGAGTAGATGTTCTTTAAGTAGGTTTTTATAAACAGTTATAGATTTTGATTTCATAGCCAGGGGTAAGGAGTTCCACAAGCGTACTGATTCTATTTTTATAAAATGAAAATATAATTTTTAATTTAGTTTTTAGCTTACTCGACCAAGGATCTTTGCAAGTGACAAGAGGCTAGTAAGTTTCAACTGTGCTTTTGTTGCCACAATTTTTATTTTTACACTTTTTTTGACGTTGGTAAAAAAACCCATCGTCTTTCCAAAAGGCGTTATTAGCATAAATCGAATGATTAAAGTGCGTTTGGTTTTCTTGAATCCCACTATGAATCAACTAGGTTTTCCTTAAGTTTTGAGATAGAGAAGACTTGCTTTATTGTACCTACGTAATGCAAGCATTAATGACTCGCATGTGTTAAACGCCTTTAGTGGCCAATACGTACCTACCTAGGAATTGTTTTTATAGAACCCGCTTGGGTAACTTCGTAGGAAGTATTCTAGTCCTACCTAAAGATTATTTAATCGGATGATTTAAATTTAAAAGACGTAGGAATAAGTACTTAGTATGTAATTCATAAATTACATGTGAAATTCAAGGTTTAGTAAAGGTACTCGTTCGTAACTTTGCTACCTACTCATAATTATGCTTGTGATCAAAACAACATATTTTTTTTAATCCAATTGAGTAGTATTAATTCAAGTATTATAGCAAAACAAAAAATTGAAGATGGATAATAAGTACAACCGTGTTTTTCTAAACTCATAGATTTGTTGTGATACCAATTGTATTTTTTGTTAATTAAAAACGACTGAACAAAAAGTTAACAACCTGTTGCCAATGTATGATTGGTGTGAATAATATTGATTGTTTCGTTAAATTCTATTGAAACAACTTTATCATGAATAGGTACTTATGTTATTTCTGTGTTCTAATTTTACCATTTTAATTTTCCGTTTTTGTAACGGATTTACGCAAAGAATGGAAAATTGACCTTCATTACTAAGACAAGCGCTAAATTTGTATTCTAATAGGCAGAGAGGTTTATGAAAACTGAAGATGTGAAAATTACCATTGCGGAAGTATTTTATTTGCCAATGGACTTTAAGTGAAACAACCACGAACTATTTAAGTAACCAAGAACAAGAAAGAAAGTTAACCATTTGATTAAACCATTGCTACTTTGAAAGTGAATCACTGTTTCTATTAAACTTTTACTAGGTACTTACCATCGCAGTTGTTTCTGTTGATAGTTATTCAAATGCAAGAATCCGAATGATATACAAAACCTCCACACCTAACTATTGATACTTAAATCGGATCACACTCATCATGATGACTGTTCAAACCTATTTACAACATCAAATAAAAAATATTTACCCAAAATACAATCCGAAATCCGTCACATCACACAAAAATGCACTGTCACTGATCGATCACCTGTCAATTATCATTTATCACGATCACGACGCGATCTAATAACTATAGCACACTAAACTATAACTATATTGAGTGCGTTGCTCTTGCGCGTCGAAGTGAAACTGACTCGGGAGTACGTGACTCGACTCGTTGCCTGCATGTTGTGGTCAGCGAAGAAGTAGTTAAGATAAGGGCGAGGGCGGGAGCGGTTTGGAGATACGGGACATTGAACTACGGGTAACATTAAATTGATCAACCATAAATATGTAGCAAATTTATAATTTACTAACAGATCCTGTACCGTCGTTTCATTCGCGTGTTTTGATTTCACTGCGTTCCCGTAGCTAGCTTGCGTGTAGCGTAATTATGATAGCTTAGGAGACTTAGACATGACGGGTTTTTAAACACGAAATACAAATACTAATCTTAGTATCATTGTTATACAACGCGAAAGTTTAAAATCTTATATTATAGCCTAATTTTTAAGAAAATCTTAAATTTTTAAGAGAATGCTTTTATCATTAAGTCCACCTTCGTACACTTTGGTGCAGAAGTATTTAAATAAATTAATAATCTTCCCCGATCAATAAGCTATCCAACACAAAAATAATTGCAAAATTATCTCATCAATACAAATAATAACAAACTATTAAAATAATAACAAAAAAACTTAAAACAAAACACATCGAAATAAATTAATTGACAATTAATAAGAAAGGAAAACGATAGAATAATCTTTAAATACCACGAGGCCATTCGGAGTTGTAATTATGAGGACACAAAAACGCTTTGAAAATAAGCCCTCACCGTTCCTTTCAGAAGAGATTAAGGTACTACTACGAATTATGCACCCTCAGAATGTAGTATTTTTATTTCATGCGTCCTTCTTCGTCGTTCAGATTATGTTGACCAAAGGTGCCTTTCCTTGTTTTTACAAAAGCTTACGAAGTAAGTAATACAGCTTACTATTAGAACATGTTAAATTTTGGGATCGCTGGTCGCTTGTGCCTTAAATCGAGTATATTAAAACCTAAATTGGGATGTATCGGCGATGACGCACTTTCGTAATTACCCGTAATGTAAGAAGGACGACAATAATTGCTTCCAGTAAGTATGCTTCCAGTGAACCGACGATTGTCAAGTTGTGTGAGTGTAATTTTTATATAATTAAATCATCGGAATTATTTCCATCCAAAAAATATTGGAAATCAACGTAAAATACATGCAGACTATCGAAATACAAAACCCGCCGCAGTCTGCTAATAATAACATGTCACCGTATGTTTATTTTCATTAATATTATTTAATATCTACGTTAAGAAACAACATTTTACTGCACAGTATGCAATTTAAAAAAAATATAAAATGTTATGAAATAATACTTATTTTGGTTTGTACAGCTTAAACAAACTCTTGCAAACACCCCTCCACCAATCCGTTCTGAGCCCGCGTGGTGGAGTATGGCTCAAACTATCTCATAGTTGAGGTAAGGCCTTTGCCCAGCAGTGGGACGTTACAGGCTAACTTTACTTTACTTACAGCTTAATACATGTGACTTTTATTTTATTTTTTTAAGTAAGGAGACGAGACAGTTATTTTTCGGTAATAGTGATTAAACTTTAAGCAAGACATCATCTTGAAAGGGGGCAATCACTATAATTTTTGTGACACCCATAATTAATTGGGCAATAGCTATTGGTTAACCTTGCCAACCATTAACTTGATATACGGGTTATCCCAGAAATAGTGAATCAAACTGCTCTGGGAATAAAATAAAATGCACATGTCCATCAAAAAAAAATATCCAAAAAAAGGGAGAATCATCAATTTTTTTAAGTTTTAAGTGAGTAAGTTTTTGTTAGTTTTTTTTCTTAGTATTTTTGGTTTTTTTAAATATTTTTTTATGGCTAGGACCTTAGTCAAGCCGCCTCCCATAGCAGTTAGATGCACTATTTCTGGGACACCCTGTATATTTTTTTTATAAAATACCCTACAAAGTAATAAATAAACGCCCGAGCTTTTAAATTGGATTGGAGTAATAAGTAAGTACCTACTTAAAGCTCTCTCGCGCAACGATGACGCACAGATAATGACGTATTTACGATGAAATTGGGCCAATATACTGGTTACAGTAATTACTTTTATCTTGGATGGATTACGCGGATTTTTGTTGGCTATTAAGTTTTATTAGCCAAAATTAATTATGTGTTTTACTTAGATACCAACCTTATTCCCACACAATAACATTGTTAAAAAACAATGAAGACTTACAACTGTTTTGCAATTGTAACTCAAATGAATTGCAATGATTTTAGATTGAATGACAAAAAAAAGTTACTAAAATGTTAGTAACCAAAGAAATATACCTAATGAAGGTATATTTAATTTATAACTTAAGTGATGAGTTGAGTGGTTTAACTGACCATTGTTTTCATAAAATCAAAAATTATTACCAATCATAACGATATTTTTTAGACTTTCATGTAGTTAATATATTCTCCTATCGATTTTCGGTAATGGCGGCCCGACTCAAAAAAGATTGGCTGCACTAGATATTATAGTGCCTATATGTGTGCGCTTTATAAAAGTGCACTATCTGTTCCTTCACTCTCATTACATGATGACATGACCGATGAGAAAACAGCCGCAGGTCCAACGGCTTTATAAGCAGCCTTCCGAGGCACGAAAAGTCTTCTGTCTTCACCATCAACGACCTGACTCTGAGCTGTTTCCGAGTACTTATTTTCAAGATAGAAGAACCCAAAAACAAATTTCGGCCCGACCCGGGGTTTGAACCCGGATACCGGGGGACCAGTGAATTAACCGCTACACCAACAAGATAGTCAATACACTCCCTATGTTAAAAGACTAAATTTCCATCAAGAGTCTCTTTATAATTATTCAAATCTACCGTCGTATGTTCTTCTGTAATGTTGTGAAACTTATTGAACGATATTATTAGTCTGTTGTTGTCTGCCTCAATTGAAACTCGGCCTCAATACACACGATATGTCGACAAATGAACCATCAAAAACAGAATACCTTTTAACATGTATATCTATTCCGATACTAAATAAACGACCTTGCATGGCGCAAACCGTATTTTTATCTCGATAATACAGCTTAAAATAAAGAAGAGAGTGAAGACGATTAACTTCTTTGAGGAATACGCAATACTAAGTTGAAAAATAAAACTGTATAATAACTATACAATAATAATAACTACGAATTAGTTTAAAATAATGTGTGCAAAGATCCTTTAAAAAATACGACGTATAATGAATTCAGTTAGTTAGATCCTAATAAGGATAAATCTAGCCACTTTATTAAAAAGCGAAATTTTACATATCTTACTTATCCACCATATTCTTAAACCTTGCTATTTAAACCGATTTCATTAAAACTGTATACCTCTCAGAAACACTGATTCCCTTACAAACCTTAAAGTCGGTAAAGCACTGAAAGATGGATAATGGTGATTAAGCTCTGGGGACACATATTTGAATCACTCGATTGATGGTGTGGTCTTCTTGATTTAATTTTAATTAAAATTGTCAAAAATCACGCAAAATACAGACGTGAGTAGGTACTCACTTTTATTAAACTAGTGTCCATAAAAAATCAGACAAATAAATGTTTATCACATGCCATCTTGATGCAAGCGAAGGGTACCAGATCTTTCCACAAATCTGCTAAAGGATTGCCTGGATAGCGAATTAATTATGAATCATTATATATAACCACAGGGAGGGAATAAGCCGCAGTGAGTGACTAAGAGGTGCTAAGACGTTGCAAGATGGCCGCAAGTTGGAAACCACTACAAAGAAAAGGTAGACTCACTATAAAGCTATTTATAAAGGTGACTAAGCTTTTTACCGATTGTGCTACAAAGCTTTTTACAAGCAAAGACCAACTTGAAAGATCTTCTGTATATTAGTTAGTAAAAACAAAAGAACTGAATTAAATATCTTTCGATTACGAAGTTTAAGTAGCTAATTATTTTTGGTAAATTGATCATAAGATCCTAAATGGCATAAAATTACTTTGTTGTGTATAGGTAAACCGCGAAACTGAGACGTCTCTGACGTCACTTTTGTTGTATTTTTCTCCCAAATAATGTACTCCATATTTTTTATTATGAATTAAATGTTCTTCTTCAAGGTAAAAGAAAGATCGTTTAATTTATAGTCATGATGAGGAGTACATTAATTGTGAGGGAAATGAAAATAAAGGTGATAAAAGTGACGTCAGAAACGTCTCAGTTTTGCGGTCGACCTATAGTACACTTGATTCTTCGCATTAAGAACTTTTATTTTTTACCAATAATACACTTGAATCACTTGCACTTCAATACGGCGCGTGGGATTTGCTTTAATTAATGATTTATTTCAAATTTTAATAAACCCACACGACGGTGAGTGAGAAAAGCTATCAACATTTTCGTCAAAGAACCTTAAATAACAGCCCCAAAAGCTCAATGACGACCTCCGTGGTGAAGTAGCTAAGCAGGCATGCTGGGATCAAGGCGTCGCCGCTCCGAGGTCTTGAGTTCGATACCCGTTCAAGTAAATAGCGAAATCATAATTTTATGTATTATCTCGGGTCTGGAGCTGGGTTTTGTGGTACCACCATCACGACCTTGTAATGATTGTAGGATCAAACTGAATGCAGACTGGAAAACCGTGTGGGAGGCCTATGTTCAGCAGTGGACGTCCTTTGGCTAATCACCGCGAGCCTAAGAACGAATTCAGAGTGTCGTCACTACCCAACCGTAGCTCATTGTTCATTCGGTACTTCATCAGTAGACGTTGGGGTTTTCTCATTACCAAACACCCTTTTGTATCAAAGACCACGTTGCAATAGCCTTGCAACATTCTTCGAGGTCCCGACAGCCGTTATACGAATAGAAAATCGGTTTATCAATGTACTACGAAAGAGTTTGTTAAAGAATCCCGGACTTAAATTGTCGATTTTAATCATCATTCGGAGACAGAAATATTTATTAATAATAAATATAACTTTATTGCAATGTAAGTTAAACATTAAGCAGATTTAATGCTTTAAGGATTTTCTCTACCAATCAACCGCTCGAGAATGCAGAAAGTTCAATCAGTGGCAGAACATTAACAATATCTAAAAGTGGTAAGAAAAAAGTAAAATGCAATAACCTTCCCTTTTTGAATTAATTGTTGGCTTGTGCTTATTTGACGATGGTAGTCTGCTACCAGTATTATGAAAATACTTAAATTCCAATCGTATTATTTGTGTATTTTATGTCAATTACACCACAGTGTTTTGAGGAAGGAAACATAACATTTCCTTTAATTGTAATTCCCTACATATAGTAGCCATTTCTATTCGTAAACGACGTCACTTTTAAAAGGAAATACTAACTAATTATAACAAGGCTGAGTATACGCATTACGGTGAGTGAATCACTTTGGGAACTATCCAATACTAATTAGTGGTTAAACAATTGATTGTTTACTATGAAGACTTGATCTACATACAAACAAACAAATATTATTGTTATGTTATGTTGTTTACAACCCACTGAAGTATGCATAGAAATAGTCAAATAAAATTGATCATAGGTGAATTAGGATTCTGGGTCTGTATTTTTGAATCACTTGCATCCATAAAGCGCGTGATTTTATTTGGTAATTGATCGATTTTCAAATTAAAATCAGTTAAAAATCACGCGGCATTGATTAAAATTGACTACCTATATATTTAGTGGAATTTTCGTTGACATGCCATTGCTTATCGAACGAAAATCACTCTGATCATTTATACCACTCGTGTAAAGTGGTTCAAAAATAGGGCCTATGAAGGTATCTATTTTATGACACTAAATCTCTATGTCAGGAATGTGCCAGCACGGGTGCCAGTTTCCATCCCAACAAACAAAAACAGTAGACTAACGGTATAATTCACAATATCTGAATAAGTTCCTGCTAGCGTTATCTGTCCACTACTTCATACGAAATGACTTTCCATATTTGAATTATTCGTAATTAAATTAAACAGGGCCTGTTTTACCATGTTTAGTTTTATTCTAAAACTAACGACAAACCACCATGAAATCGTCAAAAAAGTGAGCCTATTGTAAATTGAAATCAAACAGATTGCATACCACGGCACTGAACTTTATAATTCTGACAAGGACGCCACAGAGACTCGCTTTCACCTTGACTAAGGGCGTCAAGCGTTTACACTTAACGACTTAAAAAGGCAAAAAATGGAAATTGTGAAAATATTGATTTATTGCTGAGCCTCAAAAAAGCTTATCAATCAACAATAATCTAAAAACGAATTAGTCAAATAGAAGGGCTGAAGTATTTGAAACATGTAAACGTATTAGATAAGTACGTTCAAAAGACCTATGCTATAAATAACTTGAAGGCTCGATTACACGTCAACGTTAATAAAGGTACTTTACGAGCTAACCCGTGCAGTAACATGAGAAACTGTTAAAGTTACGTTAAAGTAAGACATACGATGTGATGTTAGAGTGAAACTTATACATTAGTGATGTTTACAAAAAAGAGGAAACAATACCTACCTATTTTTAGTTTTACTTTTATAACACGGAAAAACGCTGGGTGAGACAGCGATGTGGTAATTTATCTGTAAGTAACAATGCAATTATTCCATCGAATATTTTCCTATTATTTAGGTGTTTAGTATTACCATACTAAATGTATGTTCTTCTCGCTCTAACTCTCTTCCGTCTCGGTTTCGAACCAAGCGTCACGTCGCTCTCACATTAATTACTGTTAAAATAGTTTTAAGCTACCTATCTAGACTCACAGTGTAACAAAGCAGTGTAATTGTGTTGGTGATCATAATAAACATTAAAGTGAAGTCGGTGTTTGATTTAATATCTATAACATTAAGTGTGGTCCTTCGTCGTCGCAGCCCAAGCAAAACGCCGCTTACGACGCCATTTTCATCGGACTCGTCAGTTGTCGGGTGATTTCGCGCGTTCTCGTGTGGCGGGGTGGAAAAATACCAGCGAATCAAATCAATCGACTGCTTTATCGACGCGGCGGAAGTTGCAGCGAATTCCAAGCGCTAACAACGTAACGAAAGACAATACGGCGCACAGCCAATCAAAGGCCGCTCAGCACAGAGCGCTAACTTCACACTGGACGCAAAACGAACGAATTTTTGCAGCAACATTACTCTCTTACAATCTGTGAACATTACAACATACAATTACAATGGATATTGACGCACTAAAAACACAACGAAGCATCATCAAAGGAAAGCTAACGAGGCTTGCTAATTTCATTAACAGTCTGGATGTGGATCAAGGCTACAACGTACACGATATTACGGTGAGGAAAGCCGAGATTGGCCAAATCATAAAGAAATATGAAGAGGTTCAGCTCAAAATTGAAATGGCGGACAACGCCCCAGACAGACACGTGGCTCACGAACAGGAGCGTGAAGCAGTTGAAGAAAAGTACTACAGTTGCAAAGCAAGGATCGAAGAGCTTATCAGCGATTCGGTGCAGACGACGGCTCCAGCCAACTTATCGGTTGACAACCACACGACCACGTTTTGCGACGCCACGCGGAAACCATGCGTTCGACTTCCTAAATTGGAGCTGCCGCGATTTGATGGCGATATCAAGCAATGGCCTGCCTTTAAAAACATATTTTTCGCTTCTGTTGATTCTGCAGATTTACCGCTCGTCAACAAAATGCAGTACTTGAAATCGGCTCTCACTGGGGAAGCTGCCGGACTTATCTCATCACTTCTCGTAACGGACGATAACTATCGTAAGGCTCTAGATATCCTGTCCAAAAGGTATGAAAATAAAACTATAGTTGTCAACTACCATTTAAAAGCTATAACTAATTTTAATGTCATTTCGAAATTTAACCTCAAAGATTTTCTTGTCACTTTGCAACAAAGCTTAGACTCCCTGAAAGCTATTAATTTGCCTGTGGATAGCTGGGACGTTCTTTTAGTGTTTCTAATTTGTCAAAAGCTAGATAATTCACTGCGTGCAGCTTGGGAATTAAACAGGAAGGAGAATTCGATTGCTGGCTTGACTGAACTGCTTGAGTTTTTGAATTTACGAAGAAATGCGTTTGAAATGTTGAATGATAAACCATCGTGTGACAAGCAATATGTGAAAGCTACGCATTTCAGTTCTGCACAGCCCAGTATTTCATGCACATTATGTCAAAATAAGCACGCATTGCACAAATGTCCCAATTATCTCGAATTGTCAATACCTGACCGCATACAGCTTATTAAAACTAAATCTTTGTGTTTTAACTGCTTACAGCCTTATCAAACTAAACATAAGTGTTCCAAATACAATTGTCTAACATGCCGTGGGAGACATCACACAAGTATACATATGGACAAACAAGCAAATAGTCCTCAACAGGTTAGTTTCACATTATCTAAATCGAGTGATAATTCGCAAACGCTACAAACCTCAACTACGAGTAACTCTCTTATGCCAAATTCTACATCGGCTCAACTTGACTGCTCACAGTCCTCTAATACTAACCCCAACAATAATGTCCCTTCGACAGTACTAGTGTCTAATAATAATGCAAATCAAATATTGCTTTCCACAGCCATTGTGAAAATTCAAGATTCATCGGGAAAGTGGGTAAATGCACGTGCTCTTCTGGATGCTGGAAGTGAAGTAAATATTGTTACCCACAGACTCGCTACCTCGCTTAAGCTAAATTTAATAGAGAATGCAATGCTAATACAAGGTGTAGGAAACAGCACGAAACCCATAAAAGTGAGTACTAAAACCTCTATTTCATCTCGCTACACTGATTACTCTGCTACACTCTCATTCATTGTTATGGAGAATATTACAGTGCCGTTACCACATACTTACATACCAACACAAACATGGCCTATACCAGCTAAACAAGCTAATTCACTTGCTGATCCCACATTTTACATTCCCAGCTCTATTGATTTGCTCATTGGTGCAGAGCTATTCTTTTCTATTTTGCAAACAGATCGCATGGAGCTAGGACCCCATTTACCACATCTTATCAATACAACATTAGGTTGGGTTATTTCAGGCCCAGTCTACGTAGACAAACTTTCTAGTGACACTGCGCAGTCAGTAAGCTTGTTTGTTACATCACCCTCATCAGATCAATTACTTCAATCCTTCTGGGAACAAGAGGAACCAACCCTTAAATCTAAAATACACTCACCTGAGGATGAATATTGTGAGAATCTGTTTGAGTCTACCACTACAATTAACAAATCAGGCAATTACATTGTCAACTTACCCATTCAGTCTGACCGAATTAAAGAATTAGGTAATTCATTTAATATGGCTTATAAATGCCTACTTCAACTTGAGTCTAAAATGCAAAATAATCCGTTACTACATTCTCAGTACAAGGACTTCATACAAGAATTTATTGATCTTGGTCACGCTCATTACATAGATCAGTTTTCACCTTCAGACCAAGCTGCATATTACATGCCACATTTTGCTGTCTTACGACCCGATAGTGTATCAACTAAGCTTCGCACTGTTTTCAATGCCAGTGCTAAAACCTCCACTGGTATGTCATTGAATGACTTACTATTTGAAGGTCCCAACATTTATAATGATCTATTTGAGATTATTCTTAGATTCAGACTTTATAAATATGCCTTTTCATGTGACATAGTTAAAATGTTTCGAGGAATCTTTATCAATCCTCAACAAACTTCATTACAAAGAGTTTTATGGAGGAATTCCAAATCTGAACCACTCAAATGTTTAGAATTAGACACAGTTACATATGGCACTAAATGTGCACCCTATTTGGCATGTCGAGTAATGATGGATTTAGCTGACAAATACAAAGATACACACAAATTAGCCGCTGACTGTGTACTTAAAAACTCTTATATGGATGATTATTTATGTGGCCAACAATCCAAAGACGAATGTATACAGCTGTGTTCAGAACTAATTGATTTATTAAATAAAGCAGGATTTAAGTTGCATAAATGGGCATCTAACCTCCCTGACCTTTATGAGCATGTGTTAAATTCAAATGACCATGATTCGACACAAAACACTTCAAATAATGAAGACAATTCATACAATTTCACACCACCTTCTGCAGTGAAAACTTTAGGCCTCAAGTGGTTACCCGCTGCTGACACACTTCAAGTGTCTATCCCCAGCCCTAACGATTTACCTTGTACAAAGAGAAATATCTTATCACAAATAGCTCAAATCTTTGACCCCATAGGCATATTGGCTCCCACTACTATTTTACCTAAACTTTTGATGCAAGAAATATGGAAATTAAATATACATTGGGATTCCCAAGTTTCGGATGAAATCAAAGATTTGTGGCTAAAGTTTGTCATTGAATTAAGAAACCTGGATAAAATTCAAATACCTAGATATTGTTTCTCTGACATACCAAATAATATAATACTAATAGGTTTTTGTGATGCCTCCATCAAAGCCTACGGTGCTTGCTTATACCTAAAAGCTACTTATACTAATAGAAAACCAAGTTGTCAGTTAGTCGCTGCCAAATCTAAAGTTGCCCCCATTAAAAAACAACAGTCAATCCCTCGATTGGAATTAAATGGCGCACTTGTTTTATCTAAACTTACAGAAAGATTCATTGCTTCAACTAATGACATTATTACCATCAATCAAATCTATCTTTTAACAGATTCATCTATTGTCCTAAGTTGGATCAAAACTCCATACAAAAATAAGCTTCATGCTTATGTATCTCATCGACTTATGCAAATCATTGATATCTCTAACAGTGACAACTGGTACTATATAAATACCAAACAAAATCCAGCTGACGTCTTAACTCGAGGACTCATGCCTGCCTCCCTACAGTCATGCACGTTGTGGTGGCAAGGCCCCCATTGGATGAATGAAGACCCATTTTCATGGCCCATAACTACATCATTTCAGCCAGTGGAGCTCACTCAGAATCCCTCGGTAGGTCATACTGATCCTACTCATAATAAGACTAGTTTGGCTACAAATGTCAAGGACATACCTATTAATTATGAATTTTTTTATGACCATTTTTGTAAGTTTTCAAACATTACCAGCTTGATAAGATCAGTTGCTTATTTATTTAGATTTTTGCACAATTTAAAAAACAAAGACAGACATACATCATTTATATCTGTCTCTGAGTTGAAAAATGCTCATGATTTCATAATAAAAACATGTCAACATTATTATTATCAGAAAGAAATTAGTGAATTACAATCTACTCAATCCAAAACACTAGAAAATGATTTCATTGACCATTCTAAAAAGTCACATTTATTCAAATCTAGTTCTCTTAGAAAGTTAAATCCCTTTCTAGACGAATCGAATCTTCTAAGAGTAGGAGGTCGCATTCGCCACTCTGACATTCCATTCAGCCAAGCGCACCCTCTGATATTACCCTCTAAATGTCACATAACCAGCATTATAATACAACATTATCACTTAAAACTACTACATGCAGGCATACAGAACTCCCTGTACAATATCAGACTCAAATACTGGCCTATCAATGGTAGAGGTGAGGTAAAGAAATGTATTCACTCTTGTGTCAGGTGTGCTAGGTATCAGGGTCGAGTCTGTGGACAACAAATGGCAGATCTTCCAGCAGCTAGAGTGACATTGACTCGTGCATTCACTAATGTAGGAATTGATTTTAGCGGTGCTATAGCTGTTAGAAATTCTATGACTAGAAATTGTAGATACAACAAAGGTTACATATGTCTATTTGTGTGTTTGTCTACACGTGCAATACATCTTGAGTTAGTTATGGATATGTCATCTCAGTCATTTATTTGTGCCTTGAAACGATTCATCTCTAGGAGAGGAATACCTACTTGTTTGTATACAGATAATGCTACTAACTTTAAAGGTTCAAAATCTGATTTACATGACCTGTATAAGATGTTTAAAAATGAAACTTGTTACAGTGAAATAATAAACTATGTATCTTCTAATTATATTGAATATAAGTTTACTGTTCCATTAGCTAGCCACATGGGTGGAATCTACGAAGCAGGGATAAAAAGCGTAAAATCTTTGTTAAAGAGACATTTGTTTAGTACTAAGCTAACATATGAATATTTGTACACTGTATTAACACAAATTGAATGTATACTTAACTCTAGACCGCTCTATCCATTGACAGATTTACCCTATGATTTGACTTGCTTAACTCCAGCTCATTTCATTGTAGGTACAGCTTTAACTGACTTACCTGAACCTAATGTTTTAGATCTGAATGAGTCTAGACTTAATGTGTATCAGAAAATTATGCAAATTAAACAAAAGTTTTGGAAACAGTTTTATTCAAGCTATTTGTCAGAATTACAAACTAGAAATAAGTGGTTACAAGTACAGAAAAATGTAAACATAGGAGATCTTGTAATAATTAAGGATGAAAATACTCCTCCAACCTGTTGGCCCCTAGGCAGAATATCTTCTACTAATGTTAATAAGACTGACAATTTAGTTAGGTCAGCTGTTGTACGCACTTCCAAAGGAGAGTATACTAGACCTATTCATAAACTAATTTTGCTACCAATAAAAAGTAATTAACTATAACACTGAACTGCATGTTTAATCCCAAGATAAATGTAAATTATTTGATTATTACCAAAAGTTTTGTAAACCATAATTAATAATATTAAAGCATCATTTAACAATGTAACCTAAAACCTTACTATATGTTAAGTGAATGTTTTGTTAGTTATCCTATATTAATGAAAGCAAACTGCACTTAGCTACTACTTACTTAATTTTGTAAACTTTATAGCACTTATATAATATGCTACATGTGTATTACCTATATTATCTGTTATGTTGATAATGACTAACATAAATTCTTAAAATATTGTAAAGTCTCAAACTTACCTAACCTTTCAAATACTCATTTAAATAGCTACAGCTTAAATCTAAAATTATTTTGAAGTATAACATGTATCTTAGCTACTAGTTACTATTTACTTACCTCTGTGTAACTTACATTGAGTTTTTAATTATGTAAACCCTTACATACTTATATGCTACTGTGTAAAATTGCTTACCTATTTAATTCGATTTTTTATACTTACTACTATTAGCTTTCACATTAAAATAAGGTGCGAGTATGTTTAGTATTACCATACTAAATGTATGTTCTTCTCGCTCTAACTCTCTTCCGTCTCGGTTTCGAACCAAGCGTCACGTCGCTCTCACATTAATTACTGTTAAAATAGTTTTAAGCTACCTATCTAGACTCACAGTGTAACAAAGCAGTGTAATTGTGTTGGTGATCATAATAAACATTAAAGTGAAGTCGGTGTTTGATTTAATATCTATAACATTAGGTATTTATCATAATTTAATAATAAGTATGTTAAATAGGTATAACAACATAAAAATTGATGGAACTTTGAATTTTAAAGAAAAATCGTTGCATCTAAACGAAAACGATGAATTTCACGAATGGGAAGTTGTAAAGGTATCATAAGTATTATTTTCTTCCGCGAAATATTTCTTATTTTAATTGTGGTTAACCATCTGTCGACAGTGTAATCTGATGCCTTCAATTAGT
Organism: Pyrausta aurata; assembly: GCA_963584085.1. NCBI lineage: Eukaryota > Metazoa > Arthropoda > Insecta > Lepidoptera > Crambidae > Pyrausta > Pyrausta aurata. The sequence goes on along the minus strand of OY757276.1, from coordinate 431,730 downwards.
GTAATAATTCCATGTTTTGTACAATTTCAGATCTGACCGACGAAACATTTTAATGTAAGGTAAGAAAAAAGGTAAAAAAAACTTAATTATGAAATATGTACATATTTTTTTACCCTTTGCGTATATTCGGGACTCTATTACTATCATTTAGTTGACTGTTCGTGTTCGTCTGTCTGTCACGAAGCTGTATCTCAAGAACCGCGAAAGCTAGACAGTTGAAATGTTCACAAATTATGTATTTCTGTCGCCGCTGTAACAACAAATACTTAAAACAAAATAAAAAATATTTAAAGGGGGCTCCCCTACAAAACATTTTTTGCTCTTTTTTGCTCGATATCAATAATGGCAACGGGTAACACGGGTAGGCACTTGAAATATTCACCTATGTTGTTTACCTAGTCGTTGGTAGCTACGGTAAGTACCTTCTCCTCGTGTGCAAGTCCAACTCACACTTAGCCGGTTTTTTAAGTATATAAAAAATCGCTAGGATTGTTATACCAGCATAAATATCTACTCCACATACGTCTGTTAAGAATGATTACGAATCGAAAGTTACATCATTTATAACTTAAAAGAAAATAGAAAAAAATGAAGGTCATTATCACCACAATAGTAACATAACGCAAATATGACATCATACTGTTAAATAACTACTAACTATGAGCTATTAAATTAATTTAATGAATGGTCAAAGAACCTTCATAAAGAGGTTTCGATAATTGTTACAAATTACAATCAATTGGGTCCTAAATCTTCCTAATTACTCAAACAGTTCTGCCTGTCTGGTTAATGTCGTCTGATCTGTTGAAATGTAGCATTATTTTTAACTCGTCAAGTATGTGTGAACGAGACACAATAGAAATTCCATTGTTATGCGACTCTCGAGAGTCGTTTGATCCCTGACTGATTAATATTACATTAAAGAAACTTGTTTAAAGCTAAAGTAGGTATTACGTCTAAAGTAAATAAAGGCTAAAGTAAATTAGGTGCAACAAGCAAATTTGTGCCATCCTAGATCTCATCCTGTTATGCACACCTGATATCAGGTGCGATCGAGGTCAAATACTTATCCACCTCACCATAAATAAAATAAATTAAACCGCCTTCAAAACACTGACTAAAAGCTTACAACAACGAATTTATCTTCTTTAGGCGAAACAAATTCTTTTGGATTCGGTGCATGATGTGCGTAGACTTGTGGTACTAGTATTATATTATCTGTGCTTACCTATGGTGTACGTGGCGGTGGCTTGACATTGGCAGTTTTTGAAGACAGTGCAATTTTTTTAAATTATTTTTTTATTTCATGATTTCTAGTTGTTACCCATATCTCAAAAACTACTGAACCGTTTTTGATGAAACTTACACTGTACCCAAAGTTAGAATAGGTATACCTAATAGAACTAAGAAGGATTCATCTCGCCATGACTTCTCGTTTTCGAGAAATCCGTGGACAAATATACAAATATACATACAAAGATACATACCTACACTTACGAAACTTTGGACACGTGTTTGGTTGAAAGCCATAGATCACATACCTACATTAGGTACATACAGGTCGGAATTGATAACCTCCTTTTTTGTGAAGTTGGTAAATAAAGTTGCAGGTTAATTATTGTCAGTCACTTAAAATCTTCTTAACGAGCAGATAAATCATTTAAAGTGTGATATAAAAACTTTAAGTACAAGTATCTAAGCAATAATTAACAAGGAAAAATCTTTATGTGCCGTTTGATTTATGCATCTCACTGTTTTATATCTTCACTGCAAAATACTTATTTGCACACATAACCTAGTTATCGGTCATAAATTTTTCTTTTACCGGTCAATACTGACAGTGCCCTTACGTGTGACTTAGTCATTAACTTATAATAAGACATTATAAGGTATTACTTGAGTGGCCAGGGCCGTATCAAGCTTTAAAGGGGGGAAAAATAGGCAACTTAACTCGTCAAGTATGTGAAAATGAGACACAATAAAAATTCCATTGTTATGCGACTCCCGGCATTCGTTTGATACCTGACTGATTACTGGTCACTGAATCATTGCGAGACATCTCACTGAATGGATAACGAACAAGTCTTTTTCTTCTCTAGTTGTTAAATTTATTTAAAAAGTATTCAATTTATATTTTTTGAATAAGTTATTTACAAAACTTCACAAGTTTGCAACAGAGGCTAACTAAGTAACTATACAACTGAATAAGTTGGATAAACAAAATTGTACCCACGTTGAACGAGCATGTCACGAATAAATGCGCTAGACGACACACCAATTGTAGTTGATCCCATTTAATTTACATTCTTATGTAACAAGTCGTCTAGAAATAAATAACAACTACAAAACATCTCTTAGCACCCAAACCAATAAGAGAGCTCACACTGCGACGTAAGCTGGTGTCATGTAAAAAAATCAAATAACTTGAATTTTTATTAATTTTAATTAAAAAATGTAAAGAAGTCGAGTTATCTTTTAAAAACTTATATGTTTGATAAGTGCGTACAGGTGGTCTTTTCGAGCAAAGTTCATAAACTGGTTAGGTCTCATTTGAATTCAATGATAATAATACATTCAAAATTTATATCGTTTGTTTATTATATGTATATATTTGTTTAATTTTATTATATTTTATTTAATATGTATAATTTTATACTATTTATGCATTTTTATTATCTTTAAAGTTTGATCTTAATCTCTAAATTTTATAATTTTAGCCATCTTTTGCACATCGCTTTCTACCTATTATAAACGATGTTTTCTCTACCCAATGGTTGTCTGGAAGAGATCACTTCCAGCGATAAGACCGCCAATATTATACTTGTGATTTGTCTGTTTATAATGTTTTTATTATTTGTGTCCTACTTGTGCAATAAAGAATATTTATTATCATTGTTGGTTGTTGATGTTGTGGCATTTCCATTCACGGGACCATGGGGTCCCGGACCTTTGGAAGATCCCTGCACGGGCCAAAGCCAAGACGCAGAGGCTCATTAGACAACATGAATCTAAATGCAGTGAGTAACGAGCCGACGATTATCTCTGTATGCACTATGCAAGTGCACCCAAGGACAACCCCCGACTCGTGTAGGACTATTGTAGGATATGGATACTAAAAATACTGGGTTATAGGTGTTAGGTGGATCGGGTATCCGGTAAAGAACTATGGCCCCTGCCTTACGTATGTTTCTCACACGGATAAAATGGCAGGGGGTGACTTGCACACTCAGTCGATGGGCCCCCCAAAAGGTTGCTAGCACTAAGTGACGTAGACAACAAGGGGGCAACACCAGTTGAGGTGCTAGGGGAGTGAAGAGGTGTACCACGGCTCTCAGGACAATTCCGGTAATCACACTTCCTTCCCCCAAGCATCTCTGCTCTAGCGAGTCTCCACTCAAGCCAGCCAATGAAGGCAAGCAAGAGGTGAAAGATCCTGTCACTCATCAGTGTTCACTCTGCCCGGCCAGTGAAGGCAAGACAGAGATGAGGAACAGGGTTTCTCCGAGGAGCAATCAGGTACGTGAGGTCGCTACTGCCCAACAGCTCGCCACAAGCTGCCCTGCGTGTTTATAATTTAAATCAAATCAATCATTTATTTGCCAGAATACACAAAATTATGCAAGTAACAACCTGAATCATATATTATTAAAATTTCATTTACAGTTACATTTGCATATCGGAAAATAACACGAAGTACAATAAAATGCTGACATCTGAGTACGGCCCTGCGAGTCGTTATGTCAATTACTGTTACTTAGCTCGATCTTATCATTTACTAGCGACCCGTCCCGGCTTCGCACGGGTGCAATGCTGATACTAAATACACTACAGAAAAACTGTGAAAGTTGTATATAAAAACATAGCCCGCTCAAACACTACGTCCCGCAAATTTTTTAATCTGTAATATCTTCGAAAATATTCACTTAAATCATACGGTGTAAAGGGCCATATAGATCTATCTATATTAAATGAACAATGTATTCAAGGTATTTAATTGGTTAAGGATTAATGCTGTATTGGTTAAAATTGCTTCGAAAATTAGCCATTATTTGTCGTAAAAAGTAAATGTCAAAAAAAAGTTATTGTGGGTTATCCATAAGAGATAGACATATACCATCACGGACTTTTCTGTAGACCTTTTCAATGTGTACAATACTTATACATTATTTTGATAAAACTCGTAGGGTTCAGCCTGCGTTTGCAATGTAAGCGAAAAAAATGTAATTATTTACGACATCACATTAGAAACCTCAAAAATAACAGTACTTCTCCACTATTTAATGGATGTTATTATACATCTAAACCTTCCTCTTGAATCACTCTATCTATTAAAAAAAACGCATCAAAATCCGTTGCGTAGTTTCAAAGATTTAAGCATACAAAGGGACATAGGGACAGTGAAAGCTACTTTGTTTTATACTATAGTGATAGTGACAAAGCAAACACTATTTTGAAAAAGTGGGTTTAATGTGGTCTTGCGAATAGGGGCCAATATCGCTCGTTAAATTTATTAATCTAGCCAGATAATGAGACAACAGCACTGGTCCTCAAAGTATAGTTAGGTACAATCAGAAATTCTTATCAAAAAGATAGGTACCTACTAAAAAGGTTAAGAAAAGAACTGAAGTTCACAATCTGCCAATCCTTTCAAGATTCCGAATAAAAAATAATAATTTTAGGAATCTTGGCCGCACTTGGCATTGGTTTGGAGTCAAGAGCAATCCCATTCTAAATGAATAAATAAAAACTAAAACAATATTACTGTTCTGACTCTCATTAGGTTCAGTGGTATCTGTGAAAGAATTTTCATAAAAAAACACAAATGGGGTAAATAAAATTAAGAAAGACATATGGCCCTTGAAGTTGACTTAAAGATTGCGAACCAATGTGTTTCAATATTACCTTATAGCAAAGAGATATAATACTAGCTTTTAATCAGCTTGGCAGTAATGGATATGTGGCTTGGTAGAAGTAGATGAAGGCTTAATTACAATGTTTATAAGGCTTACTTAATGCCATTTATATTAAAAATACGTGCAGTTTTAGCTTTATGGTTATTTTAGGCTTAATTAATAAGATAATGTCAGTTACATGTTCACTTTTTTAGTAGATTAAGTAATCGAACCGATTACTCAAGAATAGTTAAAAATATAAAATCACTACTTCATGTTTTATTTAAAAAAAAACCTAAGCTTTATGGGTAAGCTTTGGGGTACGATATAACTTTAAATCAAGCTATATACTTAACATAAAACAAAATATAATTTATTCTCAGGTAAACAAAAAGAAAATAATAAGGTGGAAAAAATAAAAACTCTTTTAATGAAGTAAGAGTAAATCAAGACTCACGAGCAAAGTATTTATTTCTACTAATTTGTCTTCCACAGAATTTTGCAGAGATATAAATAGAGTCTACCTACAGACTTGAATAGTCGTCGGAAGTCATTGTGTGTGATGAATGCATTTCTTAAGAACCTGAAAAAGTGGTCTCATTCTCTTTGTATTCGCGTATTCGCAAAAGAATAAATTGGTTTGTTTTTTGCAAAGCTGTATTAGATTTGCCTTACTTTCTCCTTACAAAATTTAAGTAATAATGAAGTCTGAGATATTTTGTAAAGTACCACGATGACTTTTCTTTGCAACACAAAGGTTGAATGAATATTTTTTTGTCTTCTCATATTAAAGATAGATAGATATATAGAACTCTTTATGGCACATTACAAAATTCAGTTTACAGTTCATATTTTACAGAAGTATGTACAACTAAGGTGGTATTATCGCTATACTAGTAATTTCTCCAAGACTTTGGCCGCGTTCAAATGAGAATTTCCTTAAACCGAACAGCCCTCTTTTAGCGACTCAAAAAAGGAGGTAGTCAATTTGACCTGTAGGTACGTATGTGATATGATATTGTTGGAATAAGATAACATTGTAGTATGATGGATGATCTAGCTTCCTAAAAACAATGTTTATATGTTTGTCCACGGATTTCTCGAACACAAAACGTGGTATCGAGACGATTCTTTTTTTTAGTTCAGTTAGGCATATCCTAACTAAGAGAAAGTGTAAGTTTCATTTAAATCGGTTAAGTGGTTTTCGAAATATTGGTAGAACACAAAAATCTAGTGATAAAAAATAATCTATAAAATGAAACATGAAAATAAAGTTTCATATTTAAAAAACTTTGTTTTGTTTCGAAAATTAATGTCATAAAAATCAATATAGATTAATACAAAGGAATAGTTACTTCAGCATTATAAACTATTAGTAGTCTCTAATTAATAATATTAGCACTGCAATAATAGTAAACTTACGTACTTTATTACTTGTACGTATTACAGTAGGGATTGTGAAAGTTCCAACTACAGGGTAAATTTCAACAAAGTCGATTTTTTAGGGTTCCGTAGCCGAATGGCAAAAAACGGAACCCTTATAGTTTCGTCAAGTCTGTCTGTCTGTCTGTCTGTCTGTCTGTCTGTCTGTCTGTCTGTCTGTCTGTCTGTCTGTCTGTCTGTCTGTCCGTCCGTATGTCACAGCCACTTTATTCTGAAACTATAAGCACCACCTAGCTGAAACTTGGTAGGTAGGTGTATCTTGTTTACCGCTTTCCGATTCAGATACAAAAAGTAAGAAAAAATAATATTTAAGGGGGGGCTCCCATACATGAAACTAAAACCTAAAATTTTTTTTTTACTCAAACCTATTCGTGTGGGGTGTCTATGGATAGGTCTTTGAAAATGATGTTGAGGTTTCTAAAACCATTTTTTCTAAAAGTGTAAGGTTTGAGATATAGACGCTTCCAAAGTGGTAAAATGGGCGTCCCCCCCCATCTAACTTTTGAACTAAGGAAGTAAAAATTTTGAAAAAAATATATGATGTAGATCTCAACAAAAACTTGCAACGAAAATTGGTTTGAAGGAGATCGAACCAGTAGTTTTTGAGATATTGCACATTTTTATCAACCGCAAATATAACTTTGTCTTTCATACAAACACTATGAAAAACAAAGTTATTTTTGCTGTCACAATATATATGTGATGTTTTCGTTAAGTGAAAGTAAGTGGACCCGGAATTCAGTTAAGGGTGGCACGGAACCCTCAGTGCGCGGGTCCGACACGCACTTAACCGGTTTTTTTTTATCACTTCGGTGAACTTTTTTATTTTTAACATTTTTCGAATTCAAACTATGGTTTATGATACTTCTTGATGTTGTTTAGATTAATACGTAACGCCATCAAAATATCTTGATAAACTAAAAAGATACATTACTTCAAAGTTTTGATGCCACCGAAATGAAAAAACGATTCATCGAAATGAAATAACTCGCCCACCGAAATGACAACACTTATCCACCCACCGAAAACCTTTAACAAAATTACTTCTATACACTAAAACACGTGGTTCGTCGTGACTGCATCCGTGCGTTTTGATTTCACTCCATTCCCGTAGGTCGTAGCGTGATGTTTTACAGTATCCCGTATGTAGAAGTTAACCTTCTTTCAGGACTTATATATTATTATAACGGAAAAACAGCAATTCTCCCCGCGAAATTTAAGCGCCGTGCGCTGCACACAATTCGGGTAATAAGCTAGACTACTGTGACTACAAATTTTCACTTTTATATTTACTATTTATTATTAAATGTAACCTGATTTACAAATAAAATAGGCCTTCGGCTATATAAACTCGCATCGCAAAATAAACAAGTAAAAAAATTATATTATAAAGTATATTTCTAATGACTGTCATTGTCTAGCCTATCACCTATTTTAGGCTGGACCTCTATTTAAAGGACACCAAGTATAGCCAATAACCTTTTCCGATAAATGAGCTATCTAACCTTTTGTTTTAAATTAGTTCCTGAGATTAGCGCGTTTAAAAAGTTTTCGAACTAAGCGCTTCTCGTCAACTTTCATAATGCGCACAGCAAAAGAGTGGAACTCTCTACCCGCATATGTGTTTCCATCGGTCTACAACCCTGCTATTTTCAGAAAAAGAGTGAACAGGCTTCTTCTGGGTGAGCTCGCTTCATCGTCGTCCCTGTCTGTGCCTCGTCTGGTATAGTCTAGAGACAAAAGTAAACCCATATCATATTAAAAAAAACTTTTTAGCTTAACAACACTACTAGCGGTCCTCTTCGACATTTTCTGTGCGTTTTGCCTTTACTCCGTTCCCGTAGGTTCCAGCGTGATGTTGGCATGCCTTAAAGCAGTTGCGAAACCTGAATCTGGTGCTTGGCTGCATGCTTTGCCGTCTCCACAGTTGGGTACGCTTCTTGACAACAATTCCTTAAGAATTGCAGTAGCTTTAAGACTGGGCAGCAAAGTTTGTGAACCTCATCGCTGTATTTGTGGTGTGATGGTAGATGAAAACGGCCACCATGGACTGAGTTGCCAAAGATGTGCGGGGCGGTTCCCGAAGCACCATTCTATTATAGTTTATTTTTGTTTTTATAGTGTTTTGTCACCATACAAACTTAATTGCCCGGATTGCGTAAGACACGGGGTTCAATTCTTCGTCTGTCACAGGTTCACAGTTGCTTTTTACAAGTGCAATTTATACCATTCTATTAATGAATTTGTGCGTCGGGCCACGGTTTCCGTAAATATTCCTTGCGTCCTAGAGCCACCAGGCTTGTCCCGCATGGATGGTAAGAGACCAGATGGCCTAACGTTGGTTCCATGGCGAAGAGGGCGTAGCCTCTTATGGGACGCAAAATGCGTTAGACACATTTACTGAACCTGTTGAAGTTACAGTATGCCTGTTACTTCAGCAGGTTCAGTGGCGGAAAATGCTGCCAAGTTAAAACATACTAAGTATGCTGAGCTAAAGTCTGAGTATGATTTTGTTCCAATCGCTGTGGAGACGGCTGGGCCCTGGGGAGATGAGGCACGCGAGCTTTTCAAAGAGTTGGGACAACGACAGAGGGATAAGGGTAATGATCCCCACTCTGGCTGGTTCAACAGGTTTCCATTGCTATTCAACGAGGCAATGCTGCTAATGGGAACCTTTGGATCGGTCAGAGCGTAGAGTGGGAATCAATAGTAGTTATATGGAAATTTAAAGCGTCTTTTTTTTCTGTGACATTTTGTAATAAAATGACGACGCTTTTCGCTGAATTAATAATTTGTATCTTAATTATAGTTCATTATGTATGTCATTCTAATTTTCATTTAACACCTTAACGCGTTCATGAAGAAAGGGGCAGTAAGTTTTGTTTTTATATGATATAACAAAAAAATACAGTTTTCGCAATTATTCCTGTATCTGTACTATAAATGACATTGCTTTGTACCAAATTTCAAGATTCTAAGTTCACGGGAAGTACCCTGTAGGTAGGTTTTGATTCCTTTTCGAGTGTTGAAAATTTGCGGAAATTTGCTGATATTTACGGCAATAACGGCTGTATCTTTTTATTGTGTTGGCTTAGAAGTTTGATTTTTTTACAGCTTTAAGGGACCGCAGAGCTTTTGATTAAATTTTAGCTTGATACCTCCACGTGTTCCTGAGAAAAAGGGTAGGGACAGACAAACGGACGAAAAACGAAGTGATTCTATAAGGGTTCCGTTTTTTACCTTTCAAGGTTCGGAATCCTAAAAAGGAAGGCAAAACAAAAATATTCTTTCAAATTGAACCAGTAGTTCCTGAGATTACCGCGTTCAAATAAAAAACAAACAAACAAACTCTTCAGCTGTATAATATAGTATAGATTTCACCGGAATGATATAATGAAGCCATCGAAATGAGAAAAACAATCACCGATATGAACAATTTGCGCACCGGAATTAATAAAATTCACCGAAATGATATTTTTTATCATTTCGGTGAATTTTGTTTCATTTCGGTGGTCAATCTAGGCCACCGAATCAACCGAAATGAAAACACCGATATTAAAATCAACGACATAATTTAACATAACAATAAAAGTTTTAAAGTCACAACGTTATTAATACCACACTAATAAACGTAGTTTGGGAAGGATACCAATAAATATTTCATACATTTTATGGGGAATTGGATGACAATATATTCCAACCTGCGGAAATGAAAAATAAAATGTCCCATGTCACCAAAACCAACTACTTACTTTTTTGGCGGGAACACGGAGCAAGCGGCGCACGTCTATTTACTTAAAGCATTGAGGTGGCACTGGTATGTAGCGTTTTAGCGCGGGGGCAAGGAGCTAGAGTTGTCCCACGCAAAAATATTCTCGACAGACTAAAATTCACCGATATGAAAAGTCTTATTTGACCACATGCATTTTTACTTATAAGTCATTTAATTAAATAGATTAAATTATAAAATTATTATGTGATAGTACTATAACTATTCACGATTTAAATGAAATAAGCAATAATACTAAATAACCAAAAGTTTTTACTATATAAGGGAAATTAAACAGAAAAATGGATTTGACCGCGCAACCGAAATGAAAAATATGGTGCTTTATCATTTTTTATTCCGAATTTAACGTAGTCCTAATCAAAAAATATTTATGGTCTCGTATACGGGATAACGCCTTCTATAAATAAAAAAATAAATAAGCCTCATTGTATCACTCTGCACTGCCGATTTCACTCATGCCACGTAAAATTTGCTGTTGGGAAATTCACCCTACAAGGAAATGCCATGTTTTCTGTTACCAGTACTAATTATAGCAGACAATGTACCTAGCAACGCATAAACTGTTTAGTATGATACAATGAACGCAAGTTTTCCTCGTCATGTGACATCAATCATGATCTATGATCAGTGTCCATCTCTATGCTATACTGAAGCGAATCGCGTGATCTACGCGCTATTGTTCTATAGATTTCTGTGCATGTCTTCCGTTTGTGGACTGATTTTGATAAATTAAGTCATTAACTTTGTGGAGAAGAGAAACAGTGTTTTTACTTCACAAAGTTAATGACTTAATTTATACGATTTGTCAAAAAGATCATAGAAATCCGCCCAACACGAGAATAAAGATGGTTTTATTTTATTAGTTAGACTAGCGGTCCCAGCGAAATTCGTTTCGCCCCCAGCCCCGTCCCGCCCCGGCCCCGTTTTATCGGAATTTTCTTTGCTATAAACCTCACGGAGCCCGAGACCTTTCCAACGAATGCAAAACCGTGAAAATCGGTTCATGCGTTCTGGAGTTGTAGCGTCAGGAAGGAAAATCCAACTTATTTTTATATAGTACCTAGATAAGAGTTCTGTAATAGTTTTATACATTTATTTGTCAAAAGATAGTTGGGTAACTCATTTTTTTACTTAATAGATGTTGAGTATAAATTAGTCCGAACCTAACAGTTTCATGTGTTGAAGTAAAGGTACATTAGTGGTACTATTGATGGGAGATGATTGTTACCAAATAAGTAACATTGTAGTGTACGCAGTATATAGATGTACCTACAGATGACCGTATGAATATCGCAAACATCATCAAACTGGATGCAGGCAGCTAGAAAAACCAAGCCTTTATTTTTAGCAGTGAACGCCCTGCGACTGAATATGATAATGACGATGCATATATAAATCTGCACTGAATAGTGGGTAGTACGCAATATCTAATCCTACTACTATTATAAAGGCGAAAGTTTGTAAGTATGGATGTATGGATGTATGGATGTATGGATGTTTGTTACTCTTTCACGTAAAAACTACTGAATGGATTTGAATGAAACTTTACCACAATATAGCTTATACATCAGAATAACATATAGGCTACAATTTTTGAGGTTTCTATACCGTATTTCTTACTTATTACTAGACTAGACGGGACGAACCTGAAGTCCACGCGAACGAAGTCGCGGGCAAAAGCTAGTTATTAATAAAACTTTGTTTCTAAGAAATTAGAGAATCGTGTAATCATAACGGCACGGGTATGGAACACACATTATTTTGATAGCAAAAGGTCACTGGTGCACTCAATGAACGCAGCTGCGAAACAATACAGTTTGTTGGGTGTAACAGCGAGATCTACTTTAAACATTATAGCACAGAACATAATATATATAGTAGTATAGTACTTCATAAGTGAGCTTCCATTTGGAGTCATGATGCAATATAACGATAGATTGAGCTTAGCCAGATACATTTTTCATTTTTTGTTACCTAATTAAACTTTGCCGTCCAACCAAATTGCATAAGGTACTCATAACGCTAAATGGCATACCTTAGGGCTAAACAGATATTAAATGAAATTTTAGAGCAATCAAAACGTCAGCATAATGATGATCAGAAAAAATGACATGGAAGCAGTTCATAAACTCTGTTTTGAGGGTATCAAATATCAACAAACGCAATCACTACTGCGGCCAACACTACTGTCACGTGGTGAATGCAAGTGCACGCGTCAGTGAAAGCAAAGCCGCATTCTCTGCACGCAACGAGACAAGGTACACGGAACTGTGATTAAATATCACGTGATATTGTCACGGGATGACAAGTAGCAGATCCATGTAGGCGTCATTTCCACAGAATTATGAATAAGAATGTTCTGAGCAGAGATGTGTAAAATTTACCAATGACGTTGCTCAAGTTACATGTCATTTGCTTGTCATATTTTGCATAACTTTAATGGTGAATTTTACACATCTCTGATCAAATTCAAATTCAAATTCAAAATTCAAAATCTTTATTTCAATTTAGGTCATGAAATGACACTTATGAACGTCAAATATAAAAATTAAAATAAATGTGCGAAACATGTCTCCTTATCTTTTGGGCCCTACCAGCGCTTCGAGACAGAACACAGACAATTAGGCAAGTGCTGAGAAGAAACGCCGGAACAAACTCAGTCACCACTAGCTGCCGTAAAATCAAAATCATCAAAGGTAAGTACATCAGTTGGTGCAGGCTGGACGGACCACACATTCGTGTCGTTTAGATAGTCTTGAACCTTATAATAGCCTTTAGACATAAGCGTGTTTTTAACGTGTTTCTTAAATTTATCAACCGGCAATTCGACAAGATTGTGTGGTATATTATTAAAGAATTTTATACAATTTCCCATGAACGAGTTACTAGTTTTAACTAATCTGAAGTTAGGAACGACAAGTTTGTGTTTATTTCTTGTGTTATATGGGTGAATGTCGCTTTTCTTCATGAAATTATCTAAATTTTTACGAACGTACATTATATTGTCAAAAATGTATTGAGAAGCCACAGTTAATATGTTGATTTTCTTAAAGACCTCTCTCAGGGAGTCACGAGGACTAAGTTTATAAATAGCACGAATGGCTCTTTTCTGCAAAATAAATATGGTTTCAATCTGTAGCAGAACCCCACAAGAGAAGACCGTAAGAGATAATACTGTGGAAGTAACTAAAATATACAAGCCTCGCCGTTTCAACATCAGTCAGATACCTAATTTTTCTAACTGCAAAGGCAGCTGAGCTTAGCCTCCCAGTTAGGGCTTCAATATGAGGTCCCCACTGTAATTTTGAGTCAAGTGTAATGCCCAGAAATACAGTGGAGTCCATTAAGACTAGATTATTACCATTTAGTACAATATTTGGTGTAAGTTGCTTTACATTAGGCAAAGTGAATTTTATACATTTAGTTTTACTAGCATTTAGTAACAAGTTATTAGTGGTGAACCAATTCAATACTTTGGAGAGAGTATTGTTTACTTCGTCAAAATTTTCTTCATGTCTTTTCATTTTAAAAATCAAAGAAGTATCATCAGTACTTCGTCAAAATATTCTTCATGTCTTTTCATTTTAAAAATCAAAGAAGTATCATCAGCAAACAAAACTATCTCACAAAGATTTTTGGAATGAAATGGTAGGTTTACATACATTAGGAAGAGTAAGGGCCCCAATATTGAGCCCTGGGGCACCCCCATTTGAAGGGGGGCACCGGAAGAGTAGGTACCATTTATGTTAACTGATTGTATTCTACCTGATAGGTATGAACTTAACAACCTAGATGAGTTTTCCGAGACACCATAGTGTTCCAACTTAATGAGCAGTGTTTGATGGTCTACACAATCAAACGCCTTTGATAAATCACAGAATACACCTACAGCATCATGTTTGTCTTCAAAAGCATCAAGAATGTGTCTAATGAGTGCTACCCCAGCATCAGTTGTATTTCTACCTTTAGAGAACCCAAACTGTTTTTCGTGTAGTAAATTATTAAGTTTAAAATGGGAAAGTAATTGATTAAAAATGAGTTTTTCAAAAATTTTACTTATTGTGGGTAATATTGAAATTGGCCTAAAATTGCTGGGGTCACTTTTGTTTCCTGATTTAAATAAAGGTACAACCTTACTATGTTTCAATAAATTTGGAAACTGATTTCGATCAATACATTCATTAAAGATATAAGATAAGTAAGGAGCTATTAGAGGTATAATGGGTTTTATTGTGTCTATTGATATACCCGATTTATCCTCTGTTTTCTTTTGTTTTAGTTCTTTGAATGTTTTTATTATGTCTAAAGGACCGATGTGTCTGAATTTAAAAGAGGATTCGCACCTATCAACACTCGAAACTAGTAATGATTTCGCCTGAAGTGAGCAAGAACTCAACTGTTTAGTCGTCTCTATAGGAATATTACAGAAATAATCCTCAAAAGCGTTTGCTACCTCATCATCAGATTTAATAAGTTTGTTATTTATTTTTAGACTAAATTTGTTATCATGAGATTTAGTTTTACATGTTTCTTTATTTATAATATTCCAAGTTTCTTTGATCTTATTACTAGACTTTTTAATTTTATCGCGTATGTAATTTGACTTAGCTATATAGCAAACTCTTTTGAAAATTTTAGAGTACCTCTTAACGTACTCATGAAACGATGGATCCTTTCTATATGCTTTTTTGTTATACAATTCAAACATTTTTTCCTACTTGTATAAATTCCTCGAGTAGCCCAGTCACTGAATTTCGGTTTACAGTTATTAATAACTATTTTCTTTTGGGGGAAAATAATATCAAATTGTTTTTTAATTACCTGAAATAATTGATCATACAATTCACTAGCATTTTGTTTATCAAAAGGTATAAACGGTAGTTTATCACTTATAAGGTTTTTAAATTTGTCCTTACGAGATGCAGTGACCGGCCTGCATTTTATTTCAAGACGGCGTGAAATTAAATGGTTCTGTAGTGTAACTATCTGTCCGCAATGATCCGATTTTACAAAATTAATAATAGATTGTTTGATGATTTTACAGTTACAAAAAATATTATCTAAGCAAGTAGCTGTTGTAGGAGTTACTCTAGTGGGCTCAGCAAATAATGGAGTGAGGTCAAATGATTTAAAAATGCTCAAAAACCTAACGCGATGTTCCTCCGTAATATCTATTATGTCCACATTGAAATCTCCACATACAACTACTTTCTTTGTAGTTTTGCATATTTTATTTAACACATTTTCCATTACAGATTCAAATAATTTAAAGTTTCCACTTGGGGGTCTATAAACACAGACAATAATGTAGTCGTCCAGCTCCGCACACGATATCTCAATAGTTCGATCAGACAGATCTACTTAAGTAGTTTTCTATGGAAATGCACCTTTACTCTTAAAACAAGAAAAAAGGTACCTACTAAGTTAATGTAATAAAAATAGATAACTGAAAATTAACAAAACCCATAATTTTGTCACTCAATGGCCTCGTACGCATGGTTTTTTCACGCTTAAAAACAGATCTTACAAAAATATATCTCTAGCTGGCTGAAAAAAACAATTCACAGTCATTTTTATAATTGGCGCCAACATATGAAACGCGAGATTTTCTGTTAACACTGTTGTTTAAAAAAAAAATTAAAAAAAAAGACTCACCCCGGTGTTTCAGTGTAGGATGCAATGCAGAACAAAGCGACCGCGACCCTGTCAAATAGAAAATAAACATTAAAGAAACTGTTTTTAATATTCCCGCAGAAAGTTGGCTCACTTATAAATCGATATTTCACTATTTCTAATCAATCTACAAGTTAACTGTAAACCAAGTTCCTAACATTGGAAATATCAATGATTTAGGAGTGAATCAAATACGATTTTATCTGCAAATATGAACTAACACGTGTGAGCACCTAGTAAAACTACTAGGTCGTTCAGGATATTTCTGCACAGCACTAGGAAGGTGGAATTGCATTGAATTAACCTAGTGCGTTACTTGAGCAGCTGATGATATAACTTAAAGGAAGGGTTAGGAACTTGTTACGTAATGGATGTTGTGATTCGCATATAAATGGATAGGACATTCTTCATCACATTATTCTAGTAAGCTATTATTTAAGTAAGTATAACTAGAACAAAATGTTTAGTCGTAAGTGAATGGAACATGTGATGATATTATTCAGGCTTTAATGAATAATGTGATACTTTTTACTTTGGCCAGTTAGATTTTCTGTTTACACTATGTAAGATTTGATCAACCTCAGTATGCATGTATGCCTCTAAGAAATTAACACTACTCAACCGGAGTTTTGTAAGGAATGACTTACTCAGAATTTAGAATTTTAGACCCACGCAAAACAAAATTAATTACCTAATTTGAAAACTAAGTAGGTATTTAGCATCTTACTAATCTTTACTAACTACCAAGAAATTAATTGAAAATGCGCAGGAAATTACATTTCATTAACGTTATCAACATGGTAATTTTTACTACTGGGACACGCAATTAGAAAAACTAACAAATAAAAGAACATTTCACCTTAAAATTACGCATCTAAGCTGTTTTAGTCCAAAATTAAGTACCTAATATATGCACAATATTCAGTCTCACGGAATAATTTAGTTCCTTTTGTATAGTTAGTTGCGTAAAATATCAATTTTATTAGAAAAGTGGACACCTATGTACTATGATACCTTACTTATTTCAGGAAATAAGTTGGGACCAGAAACTTTGATATAATTTATTTAAATGTGGAGGTACTTACCTACGAAACTAATAGGTATGAGACTTTGATTTGTCGCGAAACTGAGATGAACCGAATATGATTTTCATTCAACTTTTCGTATTTTCTTTACTTCAAACATTCATAAATATTGAAATAGAACTTAAATATAACGGCTTTAACACTATTTCACTCCGACATCATCCACACAATCATATTAGCAATGAAATTTTCTTTGAATATTGCCGGTAGTGAGTAAAAACTTATGGTACAAAATTTTACAACTAAAATCACAAGTAGGCTATAAAATTAAAAGAAAACAACTTACCTTTAGTAAATAAGCTATCCAGATCACCTTCAATATAATTTTAAAACACCACAGTCCGATTCACAATAAAATACACTCGCAAATAAAGTTAGCTTTCTGCAGCGCAACACAGATTATTATGAGACTAAAGACAGCGCAATGGCGCGCTTTTTATTTTTTAAATTGCACTCGGCATTTGGCAAAGGAATCCATTCGCGTGCGGTCTTAACGTTGACTGTTTGCAAACTATTTGATTATAGTGTGGTGAAATTAAACGTCAATCGATACTGTTGGCATTTACACTTTATCGATACGATCAAGATTTTAATGATAAGGCTTTATTATAATTATTTTAAATGTCATATTAACATAATCTTGCGAATAAATTATGATAAAAAATTGCACAGGCTTGTAAAATGATTTATTTAACATTAAAAAAAATAACCGCTGCGCATCAAGTACTTATAATAAGCTAACACTTATTTTTAAAAATTGCAAACATTAATTTCGCAAATGTGAACAGTAAAGTGGTCAATGAAATTAAACATGTTTCATGCATATATTATAAATAAAAGCATGATACTGGATATCATGCCATTCCTTTGACCGACTAAGTAAATTGTCTTTTAACTTTTTAAGGTACCTGACTAAGATTTTCAGACGATAAATAATAAATTCATAGCATTGTTAATAATGTTTACTGAAATCGATCGTACGTCTTGTTACACGATCATTAAATGATAATGATAACTAAATTATTAAGAGACACTGGCCAGCAAAAATTAAGTAGGTATCGACCATCATAACATCTCTAGTTCACAAATTGATCGTCACTTGTCAGCGTCGTGTTTTGGTCGCTCGCAATAACAAGTAGATTGGAACGCATTTTGATGGACCGACTTATTAACAATTAGCATGTCGTATTTTTCTTTAGTCGCTGTTCTAGCTGTTTCCGTGTAGATTAAGAATTTGTAATAAGCTCAAATTGGTCACAAAATTATTTTAAAACATACTTGTAAGTACATACTTTTGCTTCAACATATTTTCTATGATTTAACGGATTACCGCTGTCATTTATTTAATTAGGTAGGTAGTTTCCGGCAATCAACAACAATTTGACGAACCCAGACAAATTACAGAAGACGCAATATTTTAGGCTAACCTACCGATGATCATTTTTGTTAATTTACACAATTTAATTTTTAATTGCTCTGTAAACCGTAAAAAGTGAGTTAGCTGAGCACCGAAAACTATGACGTTTCAAATCACCATAGTAAATCTATGACAAAAAAGCGTTTTGAGACTTAATAAAAAGTACATCAACGGTTGGTGATGAAAACTAGCCTGTTATTCATCAAAGATCTACAAATAAGAAAGCATAGAAAAATACTTAGGTACCTTAGAAGAATTACACGTACGTATTGCGTCAAACGGCATACCTATATAAATTATTTTATATTTTTAATTATATTAATTAAACAGCTTTATAAGGCAACAGCAAGGATGATCGGAAATATATTTCCGATAATTTCAATGTAGTTATGTAAGGTTGGAATTTGACTTTACATCCGTATCTATTTTAGGTTACATCACAAATATTATTTTAATTCGTATTTTTAATTAAATCCTTGTGATGAATGTGTAAATTAAACAAGTTCAGCTCGTTGCAAGGTGTTAAAATGACACTTAATTGACTTCAATGTTATGAACGATCTTTCCGGTTTACTTGGCGCCAAATGTATTTAATGTTACTTAGTACGTACTCGTAGTAGGTAAGCTGCATTGTCATCAAGTAAATAGTTTTGGCTATCAGGTCATTAACCTTCACTTTGATTGGTCTCATTTATGTATTTTTTACTATTAAATACTATTTTACATCGGTTTTCTATGGTACTGGCAACATTAAACTATTTTCTGGCGTTTGTTTTTATTTTTGTTGTTCACAAAACTTACATAGGTGTCTGTCTTTTATTTTATGAAGTAACTAGCTTTTGCCCGCGACTTCGTCCGCGTGGAATAGTGACTTCTTTCTCCCGTTTTTTCACATTTACCACTATATCTTTGCTCCTATTGGTCGTAGCGTGATGTAATATAGCCTATAGCCTTCCTCGATAACTGGACTATCCAACACAAAAAGAATTATTCAATTCGAACCAGTAGTTTCGGAGATTAGCGCGTTCAAACAAACAAACAAACAAACAAACAAACAAGCAAACAAACAAACAAACTCTTCAGCTTTATAATATTAGTATAGATTTGAAGTTATAAATAAAGTTAAACCTAGTTTAGATCAAAGTTTAATTGAAAACATTTAGAAAATATCAATTGAAACGTAACGTGACCCATAAATGTGTGGCCAACATAAATAATTACAACGTAAAATCGTTAGACCACGTGTTAATTTTAAAGTCGTTGGTTGAATTAATTAATCTAGTTACATAATAATTAAACGTAAAATATACACCGCGTTCCTCGCTTGAGTAAACACCATAATTGCATAGTCATTGAATATAGATTTATTTTCTTCTGTTGATGAAAAAATAAGAACGGAACGTGTTAAGTAAAATCGATTACGGAACGTGTTAAGTAAAATTATAATACCAGCTGTCTTAATTGTTTGCATGGGAATAACTGAAAGTCAATAAATTTAATTGTTTATTTCTTTCAATTAATTTAAAATCCTATATCTCATAGGTTACTTACCTATTGTAGGTAGGTTATCATTTAGTGCCATAGTCCATAGTCATCTTCATCAGTTTAGGTCACAAAAACTATTAGCAAAAAGCGAAAAGCCTTGTAAACATCATTGCACAAGCATCAAGTTGAAATGGCATTAAGAGACGAAGAAACTATAATTATTGGACGGTTAAAAGACCATAAACAAACCATTGAGTTTGGCAACCCTGACAAAAGTTAATTAAACTTGGAAACTGTAGTTTCTTTAAATTTGCTTTTGAACTTCTTTATTGAGCTCACAGAGCTATTGGACTACTCTGTAAGCACAACAGGTGTGCTCCAAATTAAGGGTTACTATTGGTTTGTGATGATTGCGGGTTGTTAAAATCTCTTAGGTTATTTACGATGTATATAAGTAGACTAGCTTTTGCCCGCGACTTCGTCCGCGTGGAATTGTGACTTCTTTCTCCCGTTTTTTACACATTTACCACTATATCTTTGCTCCTATTGGTCGTAGCGTGATGTGATGTTATATAGCCTATAGCCTTCCTCGATAACTGGACTATCCAACACAAAAAGAATTATTCAATTCGAACCAGTAGTTTCGGAGATTATCGCGTTCAAACAAACAAGCAAACAAACTCTTCAGCTTTATAATATTATTATAGTATAGATTATGGAATGTGTTAACTGTGGTTTATTTTTTAATTATTTGAGATATATCCATTGGGTTAATATTAAGTGTGTTGCAGGCAATGTTGTGGTCCGAGCGTTTTGCTTCAAATCGAGGGCAGTCTTCAAGTACACGAATCGTCTGACATGAAATTACTGACATTCAGTTTTTACGACGGTTGGTACCCGATTGAAAAAAAAACTTATTTTGGTTTAAATACCTAATTCGTTGATGTCTTTTGAATCAACTCGTTATAAGAATTGAGTCAAAGTGTATGGGAAAGTTACTTTTTTGCTCACATTATAGTAAATTCATCCTTTGTACTGTCTTTGTGGAGTAACTGCAGTAAGGTTAGGTACTAAACTTTAAAAACACAATTGATGTTATGTTATGTACTTATGAGAATAATTTTTGCAGATAGTAACACCGCCGACAGTCGAGTACAAAATAAACAATTGTGCGATCCAAATTAGCGTGGACCGGAACAAAAAATGCTTCCACGACTCAAGGTCAGTGCCAAACGGTAATCAAATCAGTCGCACTCCGCACCGGTTATCATTACAATGATTTGTAAATATGAAAAGGCATTGTAAAACTAAGGAGCAGCTTTCAAATGTTACACTAACTACATATTATTTTTTATATAGACCTTCCAATTTTCTTTGGCAGGTACTTATTTAACATGGTTCTATGGCAAATTTCCCATGCAGCTAAGTATGTACTTACTTATTAAAAGCATTATTTTTATCATGAAGTCCAAAATTCAATTAGAAATGGTCACGAGATTAGTGGTTTGAATCAGTTAATATCGCCAATACATCCACTTCATTATATCTTATTATTAGATGTCGATTAAGTACTGAACATACGAGTAAGCCTCCCCTACGATTTCGCATAGCCAACTGAGGGCTATTGGGGCAGAAAAGTTCTAGATTGGACACCTTTTGACCACATCTGCAACGTAAGACGTCCACCAACAAGATGGACGGACGACCATGTAAAAGTGGCAGGATCGCACTGGATGCAAGTCGCTCGTATTTTTTATCGCTTTTGCAAACTTTGATTATAAAAATTTAATTCAAGCTGCACCTGCCGGTTGAATATGCCTATTATCAAGCAATAAATAATGCTGATTGCAAAGAGGATGATTTATTTCTACAGATTAGTATCTTTGTACGAAGATAACTTAATATTTGTAGATCATTAGTCGGCGAAGCGCGTTGCAGGCAATGTGAGGAATTCGCCTTACATGTCAACTCGCTTTTCGATATGGGCAGGACAGCCTTCGACTAGACAGTAGTTGTGATGTGAAAAATCAGACCATTAAAATTGTGACTAATTTGAAAAGTGTGTAACTATAAATAAATAAAGAACTAAGGTAACGGATACAGCCCTGCGAATCAGTAAGCTCAAGGGGCAATGAGCAGGGCACATAGCGCAAAGAACTGGTTGCTGTTGGGGCAGAAAAGTTCTAGACTAAAGACTATTCCACCAAAGGCGCTGTGTAGGACGTCCACCGTCAAGATATTACGATTTGTTTATTGCAATAATTATAGTATGCGATGAATGTATCCTGTCTGTATACCGAATATAAATAAATGAATAGATAGACAGACGACCTTGTAAATATCGCATGATCACACTGGATGCAGACCGCTTACAACTGGTCGCTGTGAGAAACTGTAGAGGAGGCCTATGTTCAGCAGTGGACGGCCTTTGGCCTTTTACTTAGGTACCTTAGAAGAATTACACGTACGTATTGCGTCAAACGGCATACCTATATAAATTATTTTATATTTTTAATTATATTAATTAAACAGCTTTATAAGGCAACAGCAAGGATGATCGGAAATATATTTCCGATAATTTCAATGTAGTTATGTAAGGTTGGAATTTGACTTTACATCCGTATCTATTTTAGGTTACATCACAAATATTATTTTAATTCGTATTTTTAATTAAATCCTTGTGATGAATGTGTAAATTAAACAAGTTCAGCTCGTTGCAAGGTGTTAAAATGACACTTAATTGACTTCAATGTTATGAACGATCTTTCCGGTTTACTTGGCGCCAAATGTATTTAATGTTACTTAGTACGTACTCGTAGTAGGTAAGCTGCATTGTCATCAAGTAAATAGTTTTGGCTATCAGGTCATTAACCTTCACTTTGATTGGTCTCATTTATGTATTTTTTACTATTAAATACTATTTTACATCGGTTTTCTATGGTACTGGCAACATTAAACTATTTTCTGGCGTTTGTTCACAAAACTTACATAGGTGTCTGTCTTTTATTTTATGAAGTTATTTGGATTTTCCAAGTATTAAATAAAACCTAGTTTAGATCAAAGTTTAATTGAAAACATTTAGAAAATATCAATTGAAACGTAACGTGACCCATAAATGTGTGGCCAACATAAATAATTACAACGTAAAATCGTTAGACCACGTGTTAATTTTAAAGTTGTTGGTTGAATTAATTAATCTAGTTACATAATAATTAAACGTAAAATATACACCGCGTTCCTCGCTTGAGTAAACACCATAATTGCATAGTCATTGAATATAGATTTATTTTCTTCTGTTGATGAAAAAATAAGAACGGAACGTGTTAAGTAAAATCGATTACGGAACGTGTTAAGTAAAATTATAATACCAGCTGTCTTAATTGTTTGCATGGGAATAACTGAAAGTCAATAAATTTAATTGTTTATTTCTTTCAATTAATTTAAAATCCTATATCTCATAGGTTACTTACCTATTGTAGGTAGGTTATCATTTAGTGCCATAGTCCATAGTCATCTTCATCAGTTTAGGTCACAAAAACTATTAGCAAAAAGCGAAAAGCCTTGTAAACATCATTGCACAAGCATCAAGTTGAAATGGCATTAAGAGACGAAGAAACTATAATTATTGGACGGTTAAAAGACCATAAACAAACCATTGAGTTTGGCAACCCTGACAAAAGTTAAATTAACTTGGAAACTGTAATTTTTTTAAATTTGCTTTTGAACTTCTTTATTGAGCTCACAGAGCTATTGGACTACTCTGTGAGCACAACAGGTGTGCTCCAAATTAAGGGTTTGTGATGATTGCGGGCTGTTAAAATCTTTTAGGTTATTTACGATGTATTAAAGTAGATTATGGAATGTGTTAACTGTGGTTTCTTGTTAAATTATTTGAGATATACTTATCCATTGGGTTAATATTAATTGTGTTGCAGGCAATGTTGTGGTCCGAGCGTTTTGCTTCAAATCAAGGGCAG
Organism: Pyrausta aurata; assembly: GCA_963584085.1. Lineage (NCBI taxonomy): Eukaryota > Metazoa > Arthropoda > Insecta > Lepidoptera > Crambidae > Pyrausta > Pyrausta aurata. The sequence goes on along the minus strand of OY757276.1, from coordinate 407,968 downwards.
TCTTCAAGTAGGTGCTTCCAGGATTGTGTGGTGAGGTCGAAGGACACGAATCGTCTGACATGAAATTACTGACATTCAGTTTTATAATACGACGGTTGGTATGGTACCCGATTGATAAAAAACTTATTTTGGTTTAAATACCTAATTCGTTGATGTCTTTTGAACCTACTATCAACTCGTTATCAGAATTGAGTCAAAGTGTATGGGAAAGTTACTTTTTTGCTAACATTATAGTAAATTCATCCTTTGTACTGTCTTTGTGGAGTAACTGCATTAAGGTTAGGTACTAAACTTTAAAAACACAATTGATGTTATGTTATGTACTTATAAGAATTATTTTTGCAAATAGTAACACCGCCGACAGTCGAGTACAAAATTAACAATAGTGCGATCCAAATTAGCGTGGACCGGAACAAAAAATGCTTCCACGACTCAAGGTCAGTGCCAAACGGTAATCAAATCAGTCGCACTCCGCACCGGTTATCATTAAAATGACTTGTAAATATGAAAAGGCATTGTAAAACTAAGGAGCATCTTTTTAAATGTTACACTAACTATATATTGTTTTTAAATATACCTTCCAATTTTCCTTCCAAGTTCTATTGCAAATTTCCCATGGAGCTAAGTATGTACTTATTAAAAGCATTATTCTATCATGAAGTCCAAAATTCAATTAGAAATGGTCACGAGATTAGTGGTTTGAATCAGTTAATATCGCCAATACATCCACTAGATTATTTCTTATTCATCATCATCATCATTATTAGCCAATGGATGCCGATTAAGTACTGAGCATACGAGTAAAGTAGTAGTAAACGCGTTGCAGGCAATGTGAGGAATTCGCCTTACATGTCAACTCGCGTGTCGATATGGGCAGGACAGCCTTCGACTAGACAGTAGTTGTGATGTGAAAAATCAGACCATTAAAATTTTGACTAATTTGAAAAGTGGGTATCTGGAGCAATACGTAGAAGAACTAAGGTAACAAATATAGCCCTGCGAATCAATAAGCTAAAGGGACAATGAGCAGGGCACAACGACACAAGAACCGATGGTTGGGGCAGAAAAGTTCTAGATTAAAGACTTCGACCAAAGGCGCTGTGTAGGACGTCCACCGACAAGATATTACAATTTGTTTATTGCAATAATTATAGAATGCGATGACTGTATCCTGTCTGTATACCGAATATAAATAAATAAATAGATAGACAGAAGACCTTGTAAATATCGCCGGATCACACTGGATGCAGACCGCTTGCAACCGGTTGCTGTGAGAAACCGTAGAGGTGGCCTATGTTCAGCAGTGGACGTCCTTTGGCTGATAATGAAGATGATGATGAATGGAGCAATGTACGTGTAACATATGAGTAGGTAGTTGGCTAATAGAGACAACTTTAGATTGTTACTTGAGATGTAATTTTATTGTTTTATGAATTACCTATCCTCATTCATTCTTTTTTCATTTTATTATCAAAGCCACTGGTTATCTAATACAGCTCAAAGGAAATTATTGAAATAGGCCACCGCGTATATACTTGGCTAATATGAGTTCAACGTATACACTGAAGTAACACAGTAAACGGTAGTTTAATAAAACGCTTTATTAATGATTGCACTGTAGCATTCCTTAAGGGCAATGTAAATAAAAAAATAACAACCAAATCGACCTTCAAATCGGCCGTAAGTGCAACGTTAGGCCTTATTCAGAAGATAAATTTAGAAAAGTGGATAAGTAGATCACCTGTAGGGAAATAAATAACACGCAAATAGATATGTTTGACGTTTATTAGGTGTCTCATTATACTAGTGCTTTGATCTGTTAATAAGGTCTTGTTAGCGCAAGTGTTTGCGGGTTAGCAATCAATAAGAAATGGGATATGAATAAATTTATTTTTAATGTACTTATGTACTCGAATAGATAGATGAGCCCACTTACGGTAGGCTTTTTCACGTCCCAACATACATAGCTAAAAATATTTAAGTGTCGAGAACTCGCTAAACATTGTTGCAGTTTCTTTACAATCACTTATAATACTAATATATACACTAATTTAATAACGGGTTAATAAAAGTGCTTTTTTTTTAAACCCTATGCTAGTTTATTTCTATTCTTCTATATTTATTGTATTCTATACTAGACTGACACCTTTAATTTTCTTGGTTCTGAAAATACATCTATTACATACATAGTATCTAAAATACCTTTTAGTTCCATTGGTTTAGGCCTGAACGGACTTCAGACGGTGATACTTTAGCCATACGCATATAAGATCACACTATTTTTTTAGTGGTCGTACTTTAAAATAAGCAAATTAATTATTAGCATGAATTTTATAAAAAATAATTTTCTGCAAATTTCCGCTAAGCGACGCGGCGCAGGCAACTAACAACACAATCCGTCACCGCGTTGAGTATTAGTTCTGGCAAATGCAGGATGCAACACCCGCCTGCCCTCAATACGCATGCGGCACAGCCACCCAATACCAACGATTAAAAAAAAGTTGGTGTTGGGTACTAATAATTGCATTAGCTATGAAATGGATTTCCGCAAAGTAACGCCTGATTCTATTAATTAAGTCTCTTAATTCCATCGAAGGTGATCAATGGGTCTCCATGTAATTTGTCAAAAGGCCGTCACCTTCATATCAACTTATATTTAATCTAGTTAAATAATTACTTGATCATATGACAAGGCGAGTATCATGCGAGATCGATTTGAGTCATAGATATAGTATTTGAGTCGAGCGAACCTATCATTTGTGTGATCATGTCACATGATATTGTGGCAGATATGTTATATAAATTTTTAATGCCTATAATTAAGGATAGTCAAGCAATAATTGGTCTTTTATAAAACCGTATAGATATATTATGCTTAGTAATAAATGTTCGCAGTCTAAGAAAAGTGCATTATGTATTTTCCAAGTTGGATTATCCAACATAAAATAATTTTATGGTCATTGCAAATGGCACTCGCTTATAAAAATGATAACAATCAAGGCTAAAAATGGTGGGTAGGTTCATATTCTGACAGGACAGAGCGTTGCACACAAGGGTTTCATTAACTTAGTTACGTCAGCATACATCGGTAAATCATTCAGGTAATCCCTTTAAAATTTTATAATTTTCCAAGTTAATAATCTGTTATTGGTCAGACATGATCCTCGCTTGCATTGTCACTTTCCACACAATTTTAAAAATAAATAATGATATATTTATTTTTAAGCAATATAAAATAACTAAATATTTTCAGTTCACATAACTGACATAATCCGTAATCAGATTAAGGCTGTCATAACAGTGGTGTCGTTAAACCGTTGCGGTTATTAAGCGCGATTACCCGCACGCACCAACTGGTACGAGGCCTTAGCCTTTACGATATTACATGACAGATACGGGCTAAAGAGAAAAACATAGAAAAGTTTTGAGTTTCAGGTCTCAGGTCAGGAAAATCTACTAGTATCAACTGTCGGCTCTATTCAAATTCAAATATATTTTTTTCTTTTTATTCAGACATCAGTCCATGCAGTTAAAAAGAAAAAAAAGACGTAAGTACAGCCAGCAATACAAATTTAGCCTTTGAGGGAAATATAACTGTATGGAAAAAGGAAAGAAACAATTTTAGCGAAAACTACACTATGGAGATATACTGCCTTACCACAAATAATTCAACAAGGTTTCGACCACTGTTTAAATATAATATTAAGCTAGTATAAAATCAACGTCAATCAAGTCAAATGACATAAGGGTGACGTACATTTTATTTTAGCCGAATAACATTTAAACATTTGAAACCCTGTTAATTTATTTGTGGTAAGGCCGATAAACTTTGTACGTCCTTAGAGTACAGTATTTCGTAATACTAATAGACACCTACCAACCTTACCAACTACGTTTTCTCAAATGGTGGGACTAAGTACCAACCTAAAGATTAATTCTTTTCATGTACCACTAAAGGGCAAGCATCTTCTCCAATTTCACCATTGCCATTCATTTGAATTTCGTTAACTACTATATAGGTATAGTAGGCAAAAGTAAAATTACTCGCACTTACTTCAAACTGAAAATAAGTGGAATATACTATTATGAAATATGTATTTATACTCTAGCATATTATAGCTTCTTCCCAAACAGCAATCATCCACTTTTATACTTCTATGTTTCTCCGTATACCCTCCAACCCAATAATACTTAATGGTATCAAGTGAAATTGCACATGACATAACGATACTTGATCCTAATGACAATTGCTGTATTGACCCTAAAAAATAAATAAATTAATACTCGTATGTACCTACGCTTCGAGACGCTACGCTTTGATACTACATGTTTTTTGCTCAAGTATCTACCTACCTACGACCATTAACATCTATTTAATTTAAACTGATGGTTACAATTATAATTATTAGAAAGCAGTTGTGCATTTTGTATTAAGGACAAATACGTAATCAAAGCGAGTCATTTTATAGATAAATATTTACAGATACGGGCCCCCGGGTATGATTATGAATAATAATATACATAGGTATAATAATAAAATGTTTATTGGGAGTAAAAAAAAACATTTGTACAATACAAAATGTGCACAAAAATAACTGCAATAGTTTTTAGCCTGTAAGCATCCCACTGCTGGGCAAAGGTCTTACCTCAAGTATGAGGTAGTATGAGCCATACCTACTCCACCACGCGGGCTCAGTGCGGATTGGCGGAGGGGTGTTTGCAAGGCAAGCGACCAACCTTGCTGTCAGATTTTATCAAGCCGCCCATAGGGCCTCTGACAAGGCCCTAGCACAAGCAAGATTTTAGAAATTTAGTAGGAATGATATATGGTACTCGGTTGTTGGTGGTGATGGCACCCCCGTTTGTCTGAAAGCACGCTAAGCCGTTGGTCTTGTGCCTGATCTCTCATCGGTCATGTCGGAGCCGTCTCACCGAATTAATTGGAGTGAAGGAACTGAGTTGCACACATTAGGGCCCCTATTTTTTAATCACTTGCTTGGATATGGCATGTGATATACGTTCGAAAACACATAAAAAAAGGAAATTACTCGAAATCAAGTGATTATCGTTTGCAAATTTCAATCAAGTTTGCTCAATTTTATGATCAAAATTGAGCTATCATTTTTCAAATCTCTCCTGTATGGATCTCGACTAATTTTCATTCTAAAATTATACTTTAACCCATGAATATCACACGCCATCTTGACGCTAGTGATTCAAAATAGGGTACCTGGGCACTAAAATATCTCCTGTGTCATAAAATATCGGCCTAACTCAGTATTAAGAGGGGCCGCCATCACCTCGTAGATAAATCGGTACCTAAGAGAATAATATTATTATTACTTATTACCATTATTTATTTATTTATTTATTTAAGCTCTTTTAATTCCATACAAATAGTGATATAACATGCAGTAAAGATTTGAGTTGATACAATAATAATAAAAATTAACTAAAATTCCAAACAAAAATACTAGGACGTTAATTGAAATAACATTGGTAACTTAAGTATAATAAATAATTTAAATTTGTATGGACCCCCTCAGGGTAAAAGCCTCCTCCAAAGCTTTCCATTTTCCTCTATCTTTGGCTGATTGAAGCCATCCACGACCTGCTGCGGCCACGATTTCGTCAGCCCATCTGGCATTAGGTCTACCTCTCGTTCTGGTGCCTCGTGGTCCCGCCCATCTTATCACTCTTTGTGTCCATCTATTATCAGTGTACCTTGCCACGTGACCTGCCCACCTCCACTTTCTTTGAAGAGAATAGGTAAGCGCATCTTTTATACGGGTTTTTTTGCGGATGACTGTGTTCCTTACTTTATCTTTCAATTTGATACCTAAGTAGCTTCTCTCCATTCTTCGCTGCGTGGTCTGAATTTTATTGCTAGTCTTGTTATCAAACGTCCAAGTTTGGCATCCGTAGGTGAGGCATGGTAGAATTTCCGAGTCCATGACTATCTTCTTTGTAGGCAGTGGAAGATTCGATTTGAAAATACTCTTATGAGCCCAGTACTTTTTCCAGGTAATCGCTACTCTGCGGTCTACTTCTTCGGTATTTCTGTCTTTGCTTAAGGAAATCTGTTTACCTAAGTAAATATAATTATCCACTAGATACAAACTAGATAGAGTGGGAAGACAAATTAATATATGCAGAGGTGTGAAGCAAGGCGACCCTATCTCTCCAAAACTCTTTATAGCTGTCCTACAACACATAATGAAGGACTTACCATGGTCTACGAAAGGCATCAGGGTAGACGGTAACTATTTAAGCCACCTTAGATTTGCCGACGACATCATCTTATTCTCGGAATCGTCATACCAACTAAACAGCATGATGGTAGACCTCCAGCAGGTCAGCACTAAGGTTGGATTGGATATGAACCTAGACAAAACGAAAGTCATGACAAACCACCACAAGACACCTATAATAGTAAATAACTTACCTGTTGAGTACTTATTACCATAGTTCACTTATATTTATTACCATATTGTAATTAATTACTCCAAAGGTGACGGAAGGGTTGGAATCTCCATACTACAAGTTTATTGTTTATATAAACAGATACCTTCCTAACGTTTTCGTAAAATGTAATTTCAAAAATAATTATAGGCATATTTATTTTATGGCACGTGTATTGCCATGCCTTAAATCTAACTAAGTATTTTTTTAAATATACACAGTACTTACATAATTCATAAAATTATCAAGACTTATTTATCTGTGTCAACATCATACAGTTTGTGCAAATAAGTTTGCGTAAAAATGTTTGTCTAATGAAATCTTTCGTTGTCTTAATATTAGTTCATTGACTGAAAGACTTGATGGAAAATAACTGGTTTTAATACATTTTAAACGTTTTAAGCTTTCGCGATGCATTACAATGAGTCGGTATAAGTTACAGTTTACTCATATTTTTGTATTTCGTATTTGAGCCGTCATAATTTTCATTTTTACCGACTTAAAAAAAGAATTCATTCAATTCGACCTGTATGTGTGTGAGTATGTTAATCTTTTAAGGCTTCCAAACATGTGTGCAAAATTTAAAAAGGGTATTTAAGTTTGTATATTTGTATGTCTATACAGGGATTATAATCGAAAACGAGAAATCATAGCGATATGATTATTTTAGTTAAATAAAGTATATTTTAGCTTAGCTTAGGGTATAGTGTGAGTTTCATCAAAATCGGTCAAGTTTTTTTTAGATATGGGTAAATAACTAAAAATCATATAATAAAAAAATATTTTCATAAATTAAACCGCGGTCTATAATTGATAAAGACACCTATTTTTAGTATTTAGATAGACATAGTGCACACACTGGATAATGTTAAGGAATAAGTTTGCGATCATCATGTTGTCGTTTGCACGCTTAATTTACTTTACCCACTCATTAGTATTTTATCAAGAAATTCCTGTGTGATTCATCTTTTAGGTTAATGTAATCTTGCCTGCTCAGATGTTCAACATTTATTCCAATGATTAAATAAAAGGAAGAAGAAAAAGAAAAGTCCAGTTTAAGTTTGCCTTTGAAGAAAATTATAGCAATAATTCACATCAGTGTGACTGTGCGGCATAGACATAACACTTATTAGGGTAAAAAACTAATAAAATAAATAAACTAATATCGGTGCCGGTTTTGGAGTCAATGGTGTCATAAGGTACAAGCATTTTACACCTATGGTAAAATAAAAAAAAAGTGAAAAGTGAAAAAGGGTAAAATAAGTAAATATTTCCGACTCAACTTACATTTTAAAACTTGATTAGCAAGGACCCTGTGATAAGCAACACGAGATCTCCTAAGTATTCAGATAATAAATACAAAAATATTATTCAGACAAACATATCGGACGAAATTATACAATCTGGTAAGTAGTAACTTACGTTTCATATTTTATTGCATCGTCTATCGACGAGATGAAATCGCTAGCTGACAAAAACTACTTTACAGAAGAAAAAGAAAAATCCTGTGCAAATAAATACACGCAAACAGCCCGTTGTAACATGAATGACTGGCCCGCCCGGCGCACGGTGGACGTGTCCCAGCCGGGGCCCAGCCCAGCAGGCCTACTACGTAAAACGAAATCCGTAAAAAATACAATCGTTTTGCGGATCCGAAGCATTTCGTAGTAAGGATTCTATACTAAAAATGTTTCGGATCCGAAAAACGATAACCGTGTTGGGGGATTTCGTTTTTCGCTGTAGACCTCCAGTCGCGTCGCGCGCGGCACGGTGTATGTAGCGTGAAAAGCTTTATAGTAACCGTGATTTAGATAGATAGATAGATAACTCTTTATTGCACAAAATTTGTGAATTTACAAATTTGTTTAAAGGAAATGTACAATTTAGACGGTCTTATCGCTATAAGCGATCTCTTCCAGACAACCTTTGGGTAAAGAAATTATTATAGTGATTTGTCAATAAAGTCCGTTCATCTTCGCTAGTCAAATATTGTAAACAATCTTTAAACAACTTTTAAAAGAATATCAGCGACTAAAATTAATTAACTATTTGTTTTTAAAAGATTTCAGTGTTTAATTATTCATGACCTATTTTTTTTCAATAGGTAATACATTATATATATCTTATTTTTATTCAAACTAGTGGACCCAGCGAACTGTGTTTCGTCCGCGGCCCCGCTAAGAAAGTAAGTATTCTTACATTTTAAAATTTTCTGCGCAAGTGACTTAAACATTTCTTTCATAAGAACCTTCTCCTGACAATAACAAATACAACAAAAAAAAGAATTGGCCAAATTGGTCCAGGCGTTGTTGAGTTATGCGCTTACAAACAAATTTTGCGATTCATTTTTATATTATAGATTAATTATTTCGTTAAAAAGGCATATCAAGATTGTTTACAAAATTCGACAAGCCACAAAAAACGTACTTCAGCTGAGTGACTGCAAAAGTCGGCTTGACTTTGGACAAGTAAAGAAAGATCGCCACTTAAAAAAAGAAGAAGAAAAAATATTTTGGGGAAAAGAGATTAATATGGCTGCAAGTATTTGGATTGGAGTAGGGATTCTTAGCTGATAGGAGTGTGTGGGCAATCCGGAGTTCTGCGTCTGGCATCAGCCTTGGTCGACGTGTCCATTTTGTTTCCAGGGAGTCCGGCATTGGCCTTTACCCATGCAAACCCCGTCGACCACTCCTGTTTTTGCAATAGATTTCTGTATTATCATTATTAGGATAAAACACAAATAATGACAACAACTGTTACTTAACAAATAATAAAATATAATTGAATACCTATACTTTATACAAAATATACACAACTAACCACCAACGTGGTTTATTTCAATACATCTTAGTATTGTTCGTTTGTTATAATAATAATACAATCTTTACCAAATAATAATCAGTCTTGCGTCCTCTAAGACAGATTACATGAGGTAAAAAGTTGAATACTGCTTTTATAAATGCACCACAGTTAAGGCAGAGATCGTATTACATTTTCTGTTGTTAACTGTAAGATAAATAATGGAACTGAATAACGCTTAGCAATTAAATAACGGTATAACTAACGTTAGTGATGGGTTTTGCGAAAATGTTATAACTATCACAATAGCAGTTCACGACTAGGTTGCGTTTTAATCCACACTATTTGGAAGACTAAAAATAACGTTATTTTAACGTTATCACGCTCTGACGACAGATGGTCGTCTTTCTTCGTTTATCACAGTGGCGGTGGCTGGTGCGTCGGCGACTACCTCGGGACATCTCGCGTTACCGTTAACGTTGCCGTTATTAGTAGCGTTGGTAACGGTATGGACTGACGGTAAGTCGCTGCCGGTGGAGCCTTGAGCCAAGGCGTGGGTGATGGGCTGTGTGATTGGTTGTCCTTGGAAACCTGGGTACTGGAGTCCCATGACTTCGTCGTAGCTAGGCGGTGCCATGGCTTCTGTAATTTAGAGATAAAAAATGATATTAAACATACACAAAGTTAAGACCCGCGGTAATTGCTGCTGGCGGCCGGATATACCTCACTTAGCTTATGCTGAGTGAGGTCCTATTGGTTCGGATTTTTATCTTCTTCTTTTACGTAAGAGCTGCGCTCTTGTCGGTGGAGTATTCGCCATTCTTTTCTCTTTCCTGCCTTCCTCGTTACTACCTAGTACGAACACGACGTCACGACGAGTGACGTGTTACACTTACTTTTTCCTTAACTTAGTCGAAGTAATTTCTCTTAGGCCCTACTCTTCCCTTCTTTCCGTCTACTTTTCCTTCCATGATATTCTCTAAGAACCTGTCATGCCGTATCAGGTGTCCATGTGTATAGCCCCGTCTAAATTTTCAAAACTTATACTCTGGGTTAAATGACGTACGGCACCAAACTGTATCATCAAATAAAAGAGGCTCTTGTCGGTGGTTTTTTTTCCATAAAAACTCTAAATTAGTGAACATAGTGTGGTGGTTTCCCGCTCCCTTTTGCCTGCCACACTGCAGTTTAAGCATCATATCCCCCAAGCTGTATAGGTTACTAACCATATTTGGGTGGTGGCGGCAGATTGGCGGGGCTGACGAATATAGTAGGCTCCTGCATCGACAGCGCCCGCGCCCGCGACCCCGTGTACGCCCGCCTCTGCTGCGTACTCCGCGTCTTTTGCCCTGGAAAGAGAGAGACAAATATATTGGCAATGTACTACTTTAAAAATAGTTAAGTGGTATTCCCTGGAAAGAGAATGCCGGATATACACCGTGCTTTTTTAACCGTCTTACAGCCGAAGGCCACTTAAAATATCCAATAATTACATGTCATTCGTAAAATAAAACTTGGTTATTATTAAGATTTCAAAGACTAAGACATTAAAGAAGATATCAGCACAATTTAGTACGAAACATCCTGTAACGAGCACTACGCGCGGGCACTACTGACCTAGTTTCACGCACGGATATATTTTTTAGAGAAAGGGGAGAGGGGAAGGACGCGGTGGGCGTCACAAAGGATTGCGCTAGCGCATTATTGGTTAGAGGTCCACGTGGACTGTCTTAGATTGGTTAACGGTTCGGCACGCGTGGAGGCGGCAAGGTCAAGGAATGCATTGTTGAAAACGTAAACATTATGAACAGGATGATATATTACGTAACATTACTATTAGATATTTTTTACACAAAAATTATGTGGAGTGTAATAAAAAAATAACATGTTCTAGAGCTTTATTAAGATGGTTACATTACGTGGGCTTCGGCTGTAAGATGGTTAAAAAAGCACGGTGTATTTACAATGTGCTACTTTGAAAATAGTTAACTGATATTGAGCCAACGGTTGGAGTTTATTCTGTAACACGATGTAAGTACTTTTTTTTAATCTAGCCATGTTGCTCTACTAGCATGATCTTGCTAGAGGGATGCATTTATCCAAAAACAAAGGGTTTTATGCGGCCGCTTGCAATCTTATAAAGGTAATGGCGCTGCCAAATCGTTATTTGGTACTGCTTTGATTAGTGAGGTGACACAAAGTGTTGGTTAGTGTACTGTGAAATAAGTACAGGACGTGACAAGAAAGTGTAAAAACTTATCTTGGCGATAAGTTAATACGCACAAAATGAATATAAAAAAGATATAGTAAAGGTGCTAGCATACATAATTACAACTAAGGAAGAGTGAGACATTATTATAGAAACTAGTTATTAGACTAACTTTAGGACCAAAGACTTTCTTCGGTTGTATGTATTTGATAACATAAGTAATACCATATTTTAATAAAATTTTTTTTTTAAATATGTATCCGTACAAATGTAAATAATTTACTAGAAACACATTATAAATACTACCCGTAATTTATTATTTTTGTACTCCGCATGATAATATCTTTTATCGCTTTGACGTTTTTATTTATGTTTTTACAATGAACTAAAATAACATATCTTTTACCTAAATATTCTTTATAAAGATCCACTTATTAGAAAGCAGGATAATTTACATTCAAAACAATTTTTATACCATTGTTTGAACTTGTTAAATCGTCAAACAGTTTTATCCGAACATTTTGTTGTAACTTGGACTTAAATGACTGCTGAAACTACATTTTGTCTCCATTTTGGGATCACTTAGTTTTAAATTTCAACTTACTCGTAGTTAATAAATCTAACAAGAAAGTAGCAATATAAGAATATTTTGCAATTTTTATCAGAGCTTATCCGATAAAAGTCACATGACAAAAGTAAAGAAATATTACTGATTGTGATGAGCCGCAGGCAGAAGAAAATGAGGAGCCAGGATAGCAGCAGAATGATCAACACCATCATGTACCAAAAGGCCATATACGTCAAATCATTGGCGCTTCCATCTTCTTCATTCTTGCTGGTTGTCGGATCAAAATCACTATCGTTAGGAAAATCATAGTTGGGCTGGTAAACTGGAGGCATATTGGACACATACATTTGGACAAATGTTTGGCAATAATTTCTCCGTGGACTTTTAACACTCTTGACTGTTACTCAAAACAGTGGAGTATTAACTAATGAACTATTTGCTTAACAAACTTTTCGGTTGTGTTTTGTTTTCTCCACGATATCACTTCACAGCACTTTGTTAATTGTTTTTAACATTCTCATATTTTTTAATTCACTGCGATACGTTTCCATATCGTTCTTACTTTGATGAAAATGTCTTCAGCTTTGTATGAATCCTTCAAATTTTATCATTTATCTATACTCAATATCTCGATAAAGAAATGTACTTGAAATCATCTTGGGCTTTTTATCTAGTGATTGCTCAACTGTTTCCACAAAATAAATGACCATGTAGCTACAATGAAAATTGATGTCATATTTTTGTTCATAATTCTAGCAATTTTATTTTTGATTTCATACTTGTACTCAAAACAAAAATTAAAGTAGTACTCGAATTAATTCACAAAAGTCAACACAGAGTCAAATTGTATTATCTCATAGAATCTGCTATTCACGGTACGTCACAAAAATACGGTTTCTTATTTTTATCTAGTAGGTAAGTATAACAACTTTAAATTGAATTTAATATCTTTACTCAAACAGCCACTCCGGTACGTAACAAGTACTACTAAGTACTGGTGTCTCGCTTCGGGGCCAATCAAGTTAGAGCCGGACAGTGCTAACTCAATTATAAGTACTAAGATTAGTTCGTGAAATCTATTTCGATACGTAAATGATACTTATGTAACTTTGTATTGCGACGTCAATCACGAACTGTCCATGAAGAATTTGGGTAAAAAAAGGTGTTTTATGTTTGATGTTTAAAATTCCTGAAGTGTTTATGCTCGTCTAAAAAGCGTTAATAATTATAGTATAGCCATATAAGTAAGGAATTATCCATATTTTAGTTAAGTTTTTTTTTATTCGTGAAATGGGTTCGCTCTTGTCTCCAGATCAAACCAGACGTGGAAGAGACGAAATGAAATCATTGAAAAAAATGAATTTATAGGCGTGCAAACATCTAATTTACAGCGATTTTGAACACAAATTGGTTTAGAATTAAATTCTAAGATATAAAATAATTCAACTATTTACATTTTGCAAAAATAAACCTGATGCAGTTGAATATGACGGCCCATATGATCAGGAATGTGAACAAGCCTATCATAGCATGCCACAAAGGCATTGAACCACTGTTGTATGCTCTTTCAACTCTGCTGAAGTTCTCATCAAATTCCAACGTGTGTGTATTGATCATATACATTTTGCACAAATGTATAGCAATATATTAATGTTAATTGTGTATATTTTTAACACTCATCACGGTTTATTTTAAAAACGATGCAGTGCTATTCATACAAAAAAAATGTAAATAAACAAAATCCACTTGCTGACTACTGCAGTAATAAGAAAATTTCCAAAATGAAACTTTATAACAGCTATTTTTATCACATCACTTTATTTTGACTTTATAACTACATTTTGGTTTTCCGCACAGAAATGTAATATAAACTTCTCAATTCATTGATAATGTGTACTGCTTTGGAAGAATGCCCACAATGTCTATCACTTATCACGCAAAGATAGATATCGGTTATATCTCGAGATTTGACGAATTTTGCAACATCTTGCAATTGGTTGGCTTAATCTTTGTGTATTAGTATTCCATTAGTTTTGCAAAAGATGCACAGATATTTCAGTCATCAACGCCAAATAATTTTCTGTATTGTATAAGATACTAAGAAGTAGAATTATTATAAACAATTACCCCAACTGCTCATTTTGAGGCACAAAATGACGAATGACATCAATAAAACTGTACCCAGTACAGAAATATATGCAATGATCGGACCAGTGGCTATACTGTTAGCCGAATCATCTGCCACCGTCGGCGCCATTTTTCACTTATTTATTATTTTATTTAAAACAATAAAAAGTGAACAGTCCATTGGTAAAAACAACACTCGTTCAAATCAAATATTTTTTCACAAGTTACTATTATTTTTCACTTGGATTTTAAAACTTCATACATGAGCACCATTTTCATGTTTAAGATACACAAAACAGAGAAACAATGAGAGATTTGGACAGGTATATCATCTCACCAATTTACGGTCCTGTAAAATGGTATTGCAATGTACACCTATCGTGTTTGACATAAGATTGAATATTTGAAAAATATGTAAAATCATAACGTGATCTTATTATCTTGGGTAATACATCATCTGTTTGACATATTTTTTTTGGATAAAGAGCAGAGACATATTTTCTTTTTTTTCCAAACTACTTAGGTTCGTTGTTTGCTACCCAAAGTTACTTAACCCAAAATTGCAGCAATATATTCCTACTTTCATATATTTACAAAAAAAAAATTTATTAATAAGTTTGGAGCGACCGTTTCGGTAAGTTATTATAGGGATATCCAGACTGAATCCCAAATATATATGTGTTAGAAATGTTAGTTTCATAAAAAAGGTAAGACCAATAGTCTTGATCTAAGAACACCTAAGTATTTATTCAACCGTATCAAATAAAATTTATGGTGGCACGATAATATTGTATGTTATTATCGTTTTGTTTGATTAAGTTTTGTTTTAATACCTCGTGTTTAATCTTATAGATTTACTAAAACTTTTATTGCCAACATTATTAAAATGTAGTTATTTGCTGAAACTTGCTATTTTAAAAGCGATATAATCAGATCATCTTAATCCTGATGATAATATCTCATTTTTGTTAGATGGTGTTTGGTGAAACTGTAAAATATAATGAAGTTTTAGGCTAGACGATAACTTGATGAGACCAAAGACTAAGGCGTAAAACACCCCTACTTTTTGTTGACTTTTTTGTTACTTCATTATTATTATTTTTTAATTTATTTGGGGTATTTTTGTGAACTTATCAACAAAGCACGTTTTTCAGTGATTTTCAGCTTGTTTTTGGCGAAGTACAACATAATTAGTGACGTCACATCGCAAGGCACTTCTTATCAAGTGCAATTACTTGATAAATAATATGGATGGCCATAGGTACAGTACTTCACAATATTATTCACTTATAATAATTTTGTACATCAATATAAACCCGTGTTAATTAAATGAATATATTTCTAGAAAAAACATGCCAAAACAAAGAAAATAACTACCAGAGATGTAAAAGAAAAAAACGATTTTTATATCAACGATCCTCATTTTCGGTGTTTTGTTTCAGACGCTGCTTTATTTCTATATACTTAACCGCAAGGATTTGATATTTTAATAACAAATCCTTAAAGCTTGATTAGCAATGATTTTGCATAAATACAATAAATTCCTGCGCTTTTAATTTTGAGGTTATTATTAGTTCCTGGAGACATTAAATAAAATAAGTACTTACAGTACGCATGGAAGATTAGGAAAGCCACAACTACAAAAATTAAGATGTAAACAAGGATTGTCGTGTAATCAGGCATTGTTATACGGATATGCCCAACCACAATAGCACATTAGAGATCGAGGGTTAAATCAAAACTAAGTATTTCCAAGTGCCTTCAAGAGAATCCGCACAATCTTATCATGACGTCTTGAAAATGAATAATTTATTTTGAATAATTAAATCTATACTAATATTATAAAGCTGAAGAGTTTGTTTGTTTGTTTGTTTGTTTGTTTGAACGCGCTAATCTCCGAAACTACTGGTTCGAATTGAATAATTCTTTTTGTGTTGGATAGTCCAGTTATCGAGGAAGGCTATAGGCTATATAACATCACGCTACGACCAATAGGAGCAAAGATATAGTGATAAATGTGTAAAAAACGGGAGAATGAAGTCACTATTCCACGCGGACGAAGTCGCGGGCAAAAGCTAGTCAAAGATAAACAAATGCAAGTGAATTGATTTGTTCACGATAAGTTTGTTACTGATGATTTTGATTGATGACGTCGAAAATAAGCATCTATCACACTTGAACATAAGTAATCAGTTTCAGTTCCGAAACAATAAAAATGTGTAAACACTGTAGGTGAAATTTGCATTTAAAGTAATAGAATTATAACACTTACATCTTCGTATGCAGTAAACCACCACGTATATCAATACGATGAGCAAAAACACCATCCATATTAAAAATGACATAGAAGGAGCATACATTATATTTTCTTTTCCTGAGTTAGGACACTTTTGCACAGATCAGTAAATTTATTACTAAAAATTCTAAAGCTAAACCACTACGATGCGAAATATGTTAGCAACTGCTATTTTTTCATTGCTAATTGAAATCCATCATAAAAGATTACCTAAATCGATATTTAAGCAATCTTATCTTATAAATATGCTTCGATAAAAGTAAGTCAAATTGATGTTATTTTCTGGTATATTTCATTTCAGTTGAAACCAATCTTACGGCACTGTGTTGTAATTATCACTAAGGGTTGTCATTTTAATTTACGATTTGTTATTGAAGTTAAAAATACTTACATCGTTTCATGTAAGTTCCAAAACATAGGCACACCCATACCATGGTCAAACTCGTGAGCATTATAATACCAACAAATGTAGACTCTGCTACGTCCATTTTGTTAAACACTATTTTCAACAAAGACTTTATTAGTAAAGAAGTAAATAGTAGAAAAAGTACAGCGCGTATTATCTTATCGGTAAGTATTTTAGATAAATGATATCGGGTAATAAAAGCAGACATGGCTAATGCAAATTAATTTGATAAGAAGTTCGTACGTTGACCAATACGCAATTTTAAAATATGTAAACATTTTATTTATTTTTTTTGGGTATTCGTTTTAACAAATACACTCAAATTAAGTTAATCTAGTACAATACACTCATAACTTATTAACCTAAATAATAAAAATTACGACATATATTTTTCATATTGCAACAGTTTGTGTTATTGCAAAATTGGTAAATAATCAATGATGGACTAAAAAAAAAATATTTACTTCTAAACCATGTTACCTTAGTTAAAATATTTTGTGTACTTACGAATCGTTAGTAAAAGTATCCGTAAAATTAGCAGGCACAAAAATATTACAAGAAAAATATAAAAGGGCGCGGGAGAAAGAGTATACATCCTTGTTTTCACTTCGTAAACCCGTTCTAGAATTTAATAATAAGTCAATCAAAAAGTTTAATTAATTTGCACTCTTTTATCTTGTACGCGACCACCAGGCTCAATACTTATTAGTCATGTCATGTATCGATAGATTACTTTCCGAAAAACATATATATATAAGTATAAGTAATTCAAAGATAAACTGTATTTACGTCCGCAAAATTATCTGAGGTGATAAGTATACCTTATTTGTCATAAAAACTTTATTTTCAAAAACCTTTGCGCAAGTCAACCATGGAAAGCGAGATGAGATTCCCCTATAATTCCCTATGTAAGCAACCTTTATACTTGGTATTTCAAATAAATAACAATATAATAAAGCGGACTTGATATTACACTTTTTGCATTTTATATTTTAAAAAATCCAAATTACTACCTACATAAAAGTATAACGAAGCACCACAAATTGACGATCGCATAAAGCGGAACGAATGACGTCAATTGCATCGTCAATGCTACTAGAAGACTTTACCAATATTAAACATTCACACAAAATGATTAAAATAAAATATACAGTAAGTAAGTAGTAAGAGCACTCACAGTATCTTTTTGCTGAATTAATTATCACAAATAATATAATACCAATCAGAAAAATCATCCATAGTGTTGTGGAAGCTGTCGGGTAAAACATTGTATTTTGCTGAAAAATACTACTCAACTCAAAAGACAAAAAAAATACTTTTTTTGGGTTACGTCACTCTGTCTTGAAAGCAACGAGAAACTTCTCACATTAGACTTTAATTTGTCAAAAGCGGTTCACCAACTGGGGCTTTGATATTTTTATAATAAAGATAAGTGTTTATAATCTAATCTGTTAAGGTTCTGTTGATTTGATAAAAATGAGCCAAAATGTCGTTATGTTAATTTAATTTTGGCAACAAACACTATTGATCCAAAGCTAATTCTTTAAACAGGGGAAAGTCAATGTATATATACATCATATCATCCACCACAGATATTTCATACCTGTATACTAATCTTCAGATAAAGGATACCTTTTAAGTATTGTTAAGATTTCTGGAAATTGGCCTTCTGCTAAATATGTAAATGAGTCTAGATTGGAAACACTTTTTCAAAAACGAAGCGCAGGAATTCCAATGGCAAGGCTTTCAGACAATCTCGTAAGCATCGCACGATCTGGGACCCTATTTTTGAATCACTCGCTTCAAAATGGCGTGTGATATTCAATGTTTTAAGTCGAATTTTTGAATGAAAACCAGTTGTAATCTACACAAAAAGGATTTGAAAAATCATTGCTCAATTTTGTGAGTACTCACGTCTAGATTTTGAGTGATTTCCGTTGATTTTTTATGTGTTTTCGAACGAAAATCACACGCCATATCCAAGAGAGTGATTCAAAAATAGGGGCCCAGCAACGATACAACTATCATATGGCGGAGTACCAGTAAATGTCCTGTGGCTGATTATGATGATAATGGTGATTGTAATTATATACTATTCGGAGTCTTATAAACATTGAACTTGACCGCCAGGTTTTTAAAATTCGTAGAGCTAGAAGGTATAGTTGTTATCTTTTCCGCCTGTTAGCTGATGTTAATGTGTAATTAATTGAGTAACAAATAAACAATTCTTATAACTGTTGGGTTTTTGAGGAAACAGGTTTGACACCTATTCCTCAACGGGAATTAAAAAGACTGTGTGAATCACTAGACTGAATGAATGAGTGATCGCTTTTAGCGATAAGCCCGCCTTATTTGTACATTTTCTGTAAACCTATATATATATATTATAACTGACTTTATTGATGAATGAATGACCGACAATATGTTAAGAATAGAATCTTGAAATTAAAATCATAATGTACCTAAGTAACTATAATCTGAGTACATTATTTCCTTTGTTAATAATAATCTTAATTACGGTTTATCAATACGATTGTGTTTCAAAAGGAAAAATCCACTCTGTAATGGTCTACCTAAATGTTCTAGTCTACAAAATTCATTGAATGATCGAAATAGGCAAAAAGATTACTCAATTTTTATTTTTAGCATTTGTACAAATTTGTTTACCTCCACATAGTTTCAATTTGCTTAGCTTAACAAAAGTTTCAGACTTTCGCAATCAGTCAATAACAATACTTTTTTTTAAATTGTTTATAATAGATAGCCAGACATTTGGCTACGATTGCACCTGATGTTAAGTGACAATGTAGCCTAAGATGGACCATGTCTGCCTAGTAACAGCCTATTCACTCTCTTCTTGAAAACGTCCAAATTGTAGTTGCCAGGGAACACTTCTGCCGGCAGCGAATTCCACACCCTAGCAGTACGTAAAAGAAATGTGGACCGAAATACTTGTTATGCATTTCCTAATGACAAAATCAAAAATTGTTTAGAACTCACCAAAAAGCTTCACCATCACACAGTACAGCACCCAAAACAGTACTATATTTACGAACATAAATATCATAACCCCGATAATGTTGGTCGTCATTTTTGTCGTCACTTGTCGCACTTTCTAGCCGATCCGACCACAAATGGTAATGAGTTGGCATCCGATAAAGTTATCGACGCTGAAAGTAATTAGATAAAAGATACGATATCTACCAAATATGTTTCGATGCCAGCGGATTTCAGCACATGATTGAACACTAGAAAAAAATCAGCTTCGTAAAGTAAGCGAGTACTAAACTATAAAATTGAAGAATGGAAATCTTTATTGCTACTTAACCTTAAATGGATTAGCCCGTTGCGTGTACTGAGATCCTCAAGATTTGACATTTGCAAAACCTGAGTTTTTTTTACATATTTTTTATCTTTAGAACGCTATGGAACACCAATCGCGATCACAAGAATTGATTGAAAACACGAACTTGAAGAATTGAATTTCAAATATGTACGAACTATGAACCAATCTTAAAATAATATCACAATCATTGGTCTTTTTTGAGTGACCAGTTCTTAAACAGATATTTTGACCGTTACGAACTAACACTTACTAGCGTAAGCAGGCTTATCTTTTCGTTACTCGTATTATTTGAATAGATACACTAAATTAATAAGTAAGTATTTGAGGAACTGTGTCATGTTTGGATTACTTTTAAATACCGCGTCCGTACCACGATGGAATATTTACAATGTAGGGTACTGTGTGTCTAGTTAATATAGGTAATTTAGCTGCTGCGCGGAAGTCTCGACATAGTCCCCGTAAACCCACCAGGTGCCGCTCGAAAAATGCTGAGACGATTTCGTATTTTCGTGTATTTATTGATTGAGAAGAATGTTTGAATCAAGCTTAAAAAATTACAAATATTTTAAAGATTTATTTAAGATCTACGCGAAATGTTAAACATGTTGCTTCAGACTTTCAGCACTGAGAATGCTTTTCACGTTTTCAATTTTGACAGAAAAGTAGGTACATAGCAAAAATATCAAAGTAAGGAGGTTTGCAATGTAATTATGTAGTTCAATTGTAAACGTAAACGTAAAAATAGCATTACCAGAGAGGCTAAACTGTAGTAAGTATCCAGTTTCAAAATTAGTTTTCGTACAAATAATAAAATGTTATGAAGTTTTTCCTGTGTTCAGTAGCATTAGTATTTGGAGATTATCACTTTATCAAGTGACTGTTAAATAATACGAAATAGGGAAGTCCCTGAATCCCTTATCTTTATAATAGTTGACTTTGTCAGTTTAAATTATGAGTCATTTGTTTTTATTCTTAGCCCTTACCGACGACTATCTACACGGAACATTCATCTGTTTTATTAACTTTCATCCCTTTACTGTTTTTACCGATTGCAAAAAAAGGAGGTAATCAGTTCGATCTGTTTGTGAACTGACTGTGTGTAATTATCTCATTTTTTAGGGTTCCGTAGCCAAATGGCAAAAAACGGAACCCTTATAGTTTCGTCAAGTCTGTCTGTCTGTCTGTCTGTCTGTCTGTCTGTCTGTCTGTCCGTCCGTATGTCACAGCCACTTTATTCTGAAACTATAAGCATCACATAGCTGAAACTTGGTAGGTAGGTGTATCTTGTTCACCGCTTTCCGATTCAGATACAAAAAATAAGAAAAAATAATATTTAAGGGGGGGCTCCCATACATGAAACTAAAACCAAAAAATTTTTTTTTACTCAAACCTATGCGTGTGGGGTGTCTATGGATAGGTCTTTGAAAATAATGTTGAGGTTTCTAAAACCATTTTTTCTAAAAGTGTAAGGTTTGAGATATAGACGCTTCCAAAGTGGTAAAATGGGCGTCCCCCCCCATCTAACTTTTGAACTAAGAAAGTGAAAATTCTGAAAAAAATATATGATGTAGATCTCAACAAAAACTTGCAACGAAAATTGGTTTGAAGGAGATCGAACCAGTAGTTTTTGAGATATTGCACATTTTTATCAACCGCAAATATAACTTTGTCTTTCATACAAACACTATGAAAAACAAAGTTATTTTTGCTGTCACAATATATTGTGATGTTTTCGTTAAGTGAAAGTAAGTGAACCCTGAATTCAGTTAAGGGTGGCACGGAACCCTCAGTGCGCGGGTCCGACACGCACTTAACCGGTTTTTTTAGAATTAGACACATTTTTTTAATTTAGTGGTTAAGCTTGGAGTACATAATTACATGGTAGGTGCTTCTTAAATAACTTGATTTCGGGATATTTATTTCGCAGAGCTTTTAAAGAGGAACCTGTATTTATTTTAAGCTTAGTTAAAAAACAAAAAGGACTTACGATTTATGATTATTAAGCATTCTCTGCCAGTCAAAACTATTTACACCATGTCAAAATCTGGCATTAAGTATAATGAACGATTAAAGTAGGAGAATTTGTAATAATTACTAAATAAAGACTAATCGCATTACTTATGATAATCTTGTTAATATTTTTATTGTTTGTTTTCCTTGTACTAGCTTGACTGATGTTACTTTCGCTTTCGTATAAACTATAAGAATCATTATTATTTCAGGCCTTATTCCCAGATTATCTGGGATCGAGTCTCCTTAAATATGTGTGCCAGAGAGCTCCAGAGCTATTTTTAAGCTCTATTTTTGAATCACTCGTGTCAATATTCCGAGTGATTTTCGTGAAAACAAGTTATTTTCGTTGACTTTTAATTTATCTTCGAACGAAAATCACACGCCATATTGATGCGAGTGATTCAAAAATAGCGCCCCTGGTCTCAATGTTTTAATTCACTCGGGTCTGAATGGGGTGTAATGTTCTTGATTTATGGTAATGGTAATGGTATGGTAAAATCAGCTGAAATCCACGCAGCAGTAATTCAAAAAAAGATAACTCAATTTTGTTACGAGTAGTAACGTGTATGTTTAGTGTTTCGTTGACGCGAGGGATTCAAAAATAGATGTTCTGGACCCATGTTATGAGCTCATAACATGGGTCCAGAACATCTATTTTCATCTTCTGGAGCTCATATTCTAGGTTGTTTAGAAAGTTTGGTTATCTTGCTTCAAATCTTTACTATAATAAAAAATAAATTAAAATCTTACGTCGTTTAACACAGTTCCCGAAACAGAAACACATCCAGGGCCCTGTTTAATAAACATTACAAATTGTAAATTGTAATTGTAAATTACAGGCTACAATTCTACAAGTTTCTGTTCAATAAAGAACACAACTTACAAATTTACCATGGTGGAAAATCTACAAAATTGTAGAATTGTAGCTACAATTTTACAAGTTTCTGTTCAATAAACATTTTCTCACTACAGGTGACAATTTACATATTTGTAGGGAAAACTGCTTTATTGAACGCATAATTGTAGTTACAAGTTTACATATTTTGTAAATTGTATTACAATTCCGACAGGTAGACTCGCCTTGTGTCAGAACTTTACAATTTTGCCTCAACCTAACAAATAAAGAAAATTTGAATAAATATAAAGATAATAATACAGGATAAGTGACTTGAAGATGGGTGCAAAGCTTGGAGGCGAAAGTAGTATAGACCATTTAGAACCATTTGAGCCATGGTTGTCTCAGACGAATTTCCATTTTTTTTAAATACTTATTATGTTTTTTTTAAAAAAACCTTAACTTTTACAATTAATTGCCAATAATGGCAAATTTTAATGAAAAGTGAGTATTTACTTTACTTATCATTAAAATTGGTCATAACTAGCAATTAATTACAAAAGTTTAGGTTTTTTATAAAAAATGTCTCCAATTTTTTATTTTCATATCGTAAGTAAGTTTTTCAATAAACCCACCGAATAAAATATCCTTATTTTCATATAGAGACACAATCAATATTTTATTTACATTGTCAATGACTTTCGTTACGAATTAAACAAATAAGAAAGTACTTTTATAAATCAATTCCACTAAATGTGATTTGTGAAATCTACCCCAACAAAATCTTACATTTTATGTAAATTGTAACTTACAACTACAAATTTGTAACTACAATATTGTCATCGTATTCTACAGGCGTTTTCTACATATGTAAACGTTTATTAAACAGCATTTATAATTACAATATTTGTAAGGTTTTTACTTGTAGATTTTCTACATATTTGTAAGGTTTATTGAACAGCACTTGTAATAAAACTTAACAAATATGTAAGTTATTTACAAAATTGTCGGATTGTAATGTTTATTAAACAGGGCCCTGAAAAGGAATACGCACATAAACACCACCACTCCCCCCACCGCTTGAGCCACTGTGTCCATAGTGTATACCACTGTCCCCTTTCACTGTATACACTGTATACTGTACAGGCTGTATAACCGACCGACACTATCTTATCAAAAACCCGATAGGTAATGATAAATTAACGTAGCATAGCAAATATATATTTTTTGGCCATTTGAGATTTAAAATGCTTAATTTTGGAAACGGTAGCTTTAAACGCTGAATAACAATATCATCAATCGAAACTAGTAAAACTTGCTTCCAATTATAAGTAACTACTTTTTGTTTTGAGATTAATTCTGATGCATCAAGTCATTTATGAAAACATTTTTTTTTATAAACACGGCACGGGTAACAGACAAAACAGCTGTTCTAACACACAATATTGTTTTTATGATACGATAATGTTTAGTTCTTTGAATGAAGTCCTGTATTTAATTATTAAACCATCGATTTTCAGGTAGGTACAAAACTTATTTTTACACTCTCTGTTTATCCATACTCAAATATCCACATTTATCAGGTTGTAACACTACTTCTCAAAGGCACCCATCAGTTAAACGTAATGTGTATGCATAACTCGTGTTTACTTCAAGGCACTACTTCACAACAGTGTTGAGATCACTACACACTAAACAAAGAACTATTATACAATAGTAGTGTTCTTCAAGACACGGTTACTATGACTGAATGGCCACCAATAGTATGACTATGTGTTTGCCACTGGACGGTCGTGTCGGAAAGGTTCGAACGTCATAAACATCAACGGACATTGCATGTCAACATTTTTGAACGAATTTAGACCTTTTGACAACGTGTTACAGTTTAAAATGTCGCGTTTTATAAGTATTGGGCAACTGCTTTGCGAGCAGGTAAAATAGTAAACAAAACGAAATCCTTTCCCTTTTATTGTTGTATTTGTGTTCTTTTCCAAACTAGTTATCTTATTGTCTCTTTTGCGTTATTGTGGAGTATTACTTCCTTTTGGAATCTATTTTAATTTATTATCTTATTTTATTTACGTACTGCTTACGTATCATATTTGCTTTACCTAATTACATTGTAGAACAACAATGTTGTCAACAATTCAAAGTTAGGTCACCAAGCAATTATACAAACTAAGTACTAGCAGGCCCTTCTGTCTTCGTTCACCCGTTTTTGCATTATTGCTCCGTTCATAAAGATCGTAACGTGATGTGGGACATCACCGGCCTTTTTAAATGTACTATCAAACAGAAAAATCAAATTTTTGATAAGAGACAGTAGTAGTGGTAGTAATCCAAACAAACAAACGCTGCAGCACTTTTATTATTGGTACCTAGATAATAGTCCCCCTAGCCGATTTCGACTACGGTGGCCAGTCACAACGACTAACCGACTGCGCGGGACATATTATAGTGCACAAGTGTGTGCGCAAACACAGGTGCACTCTCTATTCCTTTCACTCTCATAGCCCGATGGGACAGCAATCTGACACGACCGGAGAGAGATCAGGCGCAGGACCAACGGCTTTACGTGCTTTCCGAGGCACGGGGGTGAAACACCGCCAACTTCCAAACTCCGGGCTACCCTGAGAATTTCTGAACAGAAAAACTCCGGTACATATTTTTTGCCCGACCCGGGAATTGAACCTGGGACCTCCGGCGCAGCCGTCGCTTTAAAATGCGACCCTCTCACCGCTGCGCCACCGAGGCAGTGGTACCTAGATATAGCTAGTTTCAATAAACATTCTTATGATAATGGCAGAGGTGCCACCTGTGGATTTTTCCCGATTTACTGTTTAGATAGGTAGTGGATAAAGATAAAATATATCGATTATAGATAAGTTGCATATTATAGCAGAGTTGTATAAAGTTTGTGCATCAAACTATAGATGGCGGTTGAAGCTACAAATTAAGACATTAAATGTTCTTAGAAATACAATTAATTTAAATACACCAAACATACAGATGCTTTTTTTAAGCCAGTAGTTATCAAATCAAAGGAAAAATTGTTAAATACATAAAAGAATTAAAAATACAAGGTTGACAGTCGGACTAGTTAGTAGTAGTAAGATTCTGTTCAAAATCAATAGTTTTAGGAGAACACAGATCAGTCTTCGACGTCGAAAAACATGTCTTTGACAGTATTTGACTGTTCACTAGGAAGCGAAAACAAACATTCGCGTTGCTGCTGATTTTGATTGCCTTTAAGATAAAAAACATTAAATGACGGTAATTAAATTGTAAAGCTAACTCACCACAGTCAATAACACACGAAATTAGTCCAACCACACAAAAAAATGCTATGAACAGAAACAAGGCTGGTAAAGCCATAAAAAGTACTAACGTATACGTAGTGTCATTCATTTTTGTGCTTAAAAAAATCTAAACTAGTGTATTAATTTGGATAATGAGAATGACTAACATTGATACCCACGCAAAAACGCACAGATTATAATTACGTTTTTATCAACAGATAAATATTAATCTTTCTCGTTATCTATAAGCATATTTTCTTATTATCTGACGCAAAATGGGTTTTTGACATAACTTGACAGGTTCTAGGTAATAAAAAATTGCTTAGTATTCCGACGAGCATATGGATATCATGTTATAAAAAATAAAAAAAAATCATTGATTTCAAGTAACAAATACATAATTCTCATAATTAATTAGTAAGTAAAATTGCAATTATAAACTTACTAGGTAAATACAATGTCGACGCGTTTGGTGTAGTGGATAGCGCTCCTGACTATTACGCCGGCCGTCGCGGGTTCGAATCCCGCAAGAGGCAAATGTTTGTTTGATGAGCACGAACATTTGTACCTAAGTCATGGATGTTATATGTATTTAAGTATTTATGGGAGACGCCCCCGTCATAATCGTTGTCTGGTACTTCGTAACACAAGGAAGAAAATTCCTTACCACGAAACAAGACAATTGGTGTGTTGTCTGGCGCATATTTATATTTCTATTAATGTCGGTCGACATCATTGGACATCACAGTGTTAAATTGAACACCGTGACCGATAGTGATAAGAATAACTACTGCATTTACAGCTAGTAGGCTGTCTCTATTATGCATTCGCGGTGCAACACGACTCGAGCGCTGGAAAAAACATTATGATACCCGGTATCATTATACTCGTATCCAGTGGTCTATAAACATAACACTATAGTATCTTAGCAGCATCGAATCAGATATGAGGAGATACGTAAAAGAACTGAGGTAACGGATATAGCCCTGCGACTGAGTAAGCTCAAGTAGAAATGGGCAAAAGGCACATAGTGCAAAGAACTGATGGCCGTTTGGGCCAGAAAAGTTCTTAATTGGAGACTGAGCGTAGTGTAGGACGTCCACCGACAAGATGGACAGAGTGTCGTGAAGCGACAAATGTGAAGGGAGAAAATACGAACTGCGTTATGGTAGATAGAATCTAAGATTAACTCTATGTTCGTGTTTACAGCAAACAGACTCAAATAAAGAGTAAGAATTCAGCAAGAACCCGCAATCTTTGGATGGGAAAAGGAAATGAAAGCATGGAAAAACAAAGATAATGCGATCACATTAAGGTACTCAATTTATTAAATGAATTACAGTCATGTACATCGGTACAAGAGGACCTCGTAAAGTTAGAAGCATCAGACTGGATGCAGACTCCTTGCAACCGGTCGCTGTGGAAAACTTAGGGGGAAGCCTTTATTCAGCAGTGCACGTCCTTTGGCTGATGATGGTCTTAGTAGCAGGTTTTGGGTTCGGCTTATTTGAATCTTTTCCTATAAGCCATACATCAAATAGCAGTACCTATAGTTCAAAATCTGCAGCCCCGTTGGATTCCACTTCGGCAAGCCGAAAACTAGGGACGTTGTCGACTCTCGGGAGCACTCGGTCATTAACCCCGTGGTGTCGCTACTCACCACAGCTCGCCACAAAGCTGCCCTGCAGGGTGTACTGATTATTTATTATTAATAAACTAGTGGTCCCAGCGAATTTCGTTTCGCCCCCAGCCCCGTCCCGCCCCGGCCCCGTTTTATTGATAATTCTTTGCTATAAACCTCACGGAGCCCGAGACCTTTCCAGCAAAACCGTGGAAATCGGTTTGTGCGTTCTGGAGTTATAGCGTCAGAAAGGAAAACCCGACTTTTTTTATATCGTAGATATAAGGTACCTATGTTTAGTTTGTTCGAATAGAAAAAAAGGTATTTTGTTGTGTCCTAATCAAAAACGAAAATTACAAACGCTTAACAATTTTCGTGGGCGACTGTACGTTGATTGACGGGAAGCAATTACCCAATTGACATTTGAACTAGAGTGTACCGCCGTGCCAGTGAGATGAGATTGAAAATTATCTACTAATGTTATACGATATCATTGTTAGAATTAAGGCAAATAAAAAAAATATAGCAATTTATAGGTCATCTCAAAAATGGTAGATGTTTGTATAGTTCACGGCCACAAAATCATAGCAAATGTTGTTGTTTCTCTACCACATAACAAAACCAAAGAAAAACCATCAAACAATAATATCACTAGTTTTATAAGAACTAACAAAGTAAAGTACTGTAGTACACAGTGAGAAGTGTTTGATTTGATATTAGTAGATACTAATAAAAAGTGAAAAATACATTTATAAATGTCGCTATGTAATAAAACTTACGGTAGCAAATCAAGATACTGCACCTCATGCAAACACAGCCTAACAATATCATCGTGAAAGCTGTCGGCAGAAATATTACGAGAACGACGTCCATTTTAGATCAATTGGAGCTCCGATATGAATAATAATATATATTTTTTTATGAAAGCCAAAATTATGAAAACGAGACGATTTTTGAGAATTTAAAGCTTCTTATTGCTTTTATTCTTCTGTCTAAGAATCTATCACATCTGAAAGATGGTTCAGTAGGTTCTAATGTACCAAGTATCTTAAAAATAATAGCAAATTAATATAAGTTCAGCAATTTCAAACAGTTAGCATTATGGTTAATTTTTAAATAGAACTGTTTTAGTTAGCCACGTTGAATTTTTATATTAACTCCATCTGATTATTTATCAAATATTCATTATTTAAACACTTTGACACCCAAACACAACAGTCTATTGTTATAGCGTCAAACACTATAGCTGAAAATAGGTAGAGTTTTTCACACTAACTATCTTATCATATCATAACCCATAACTTTATCAAGGGGAGGAGTGCTTTTGACGTCAATGGCACAATCTATAACAGAAAAAAGGTGGAGCTTTTTGGAGAATGTTACGCAGACTTTCTTTTCATGCTTTTTGTGCGCAAACTTCTGTCACCGCAGTAGTGGAGTCAACCTTTTTAAAAATAATTGAGTAGCAAAATATTTACAATCTTTTATTAAGACTAAGGTCAAAGTGATGGACATTACTCCACAAAACAAAGAGACGGCGTTTTATTAGTAAGTTGGTGGGAGATGCCTTAGAAAGCCAAGCGAGAATCACAATAAACAAGGACGAGAGTGGTTAATATAAAGCGCGTGGCCAGATATAGGAGCAAAAACTTTAATCAATGATATTACAGATGATTTTGTAGTAACCTTGACCTGGAAATAGTGCTCTTATATGCTTTAACTCACAGATATGGTAATGCAAAGTTATAATCCCTCATCAATGTATACCAAAATCGCTAACTCGTTGACAATGTAACGTTCTATGACTTGACACATTTGTTTGCAATACCTACTTACATTGCTGGTTCGATTTATTTTGTTAGCAAATAACAATTATCATTTTTTTATTATAATAAATTCATTAACTTTTAATTACCCACTAAAGGTACTTAATATAAAGATGTTTGTGTGTAACTTCTTTCTTAATTACTTTTTTGCACAAATGATTCGTTTGAGGTTTCTACTTTCCTATTACTGTACTTACTACTCTCCACGACGTATTTATAGTAAGTAGAGTAATTTAGCAATTAATGGTCTTGAACAAAATAAACTTTTTGTTTTTGTTTAAAACAAATGTTATAAGCAGGTTATATAGAAAAATAGACAAACCTAAATAAAATAAAAGTAAAAAATATCTTTTACAAAAAAAGTGAGGTAACTTACTCGTCTTAACGCACCACAGTTTAAAAGAACACACAATTATTACTACAAATACTGTGAAAAGTATATAGGAATCAAAAGACATTCCTTTTTAATTTACTTAGTTTGCAACCAACTTCGTAAAAATCTGTTAAAAACTTCGAAAAAGTAAAAAGGTGTGTTCTTAAAAAAAAGCAAACTAAGTATGCGTAACATTGACAAACATTTTACTTTTATAAGTGTCTAATCGATAAGATTAAGTTTGTACTACCGAATCTGATGAATGAAACTCTAAAAATAAGTATTTGGTTTTAAATTAGTTTGGAAGGAAATTTGATTAAGATCTAAATAATTAATCATTGGCTTACGACGTCACTCAATATTTTGCGCACTAAGGACTCTATTTTTGTGTCACACCCGTGTCAGTATTTCATGTGTTACGCACACCTAGATCTAAACGAAGCTAAATTAGTGTTTTTTTTCTGTATTACTATTGGTCGAAACTTACTAACGAAGGTAATATTTTATTGTTTGACTAACTTACCTACTTAAGTTTGTTGAATAATGAAACGAAAATAGGTAGAAATCTACACGCGAGTGATTAAAAAATACAGCCGTATTAGTCGAGTAGTAAGTACCTACGTCTTTTGTATTGGAGTCATAATCATTCAGAATAGGCAGTATGACCATAACTTTTCTGCGAATATGCTTGTATTCAGACTGCATGACTTTTCCTTTACAACAGACTGACGAAATTTATGAATAAAATATGTTTGTAATACTTATTTGGCAATAAAAAAGTTACTTCAACGATATGCTTTTTTAGCTCAATGGGCTGTCCTTATTTTACATACTTGTTTGTTGTTGAAATGAATGTCGTTTATAGAAATAAATAAATAATATTGATTGTCCTAATTTTTAGCTTTCTAGAGGTACTTACTGTGGTTGAGAAATATATTATTATATATAGCAGTTTATTTATTTATTACAGGTGAAATTGCGAGGTAACAGTCAGAGTCTGACTATCTGACTGTCAGACAGTAGCTTAAATTGATAGTTTAGTATTAATATTTATTAATAAGTGCTTGCTTATTCAATGAAAATTAATTGACTTACCTAGGTTCGAACTTACACTGACTTCTAAAATTATTTTTAGCCACAAGTGACGTATTTTATAACAAATTGATTTGAGATGATAAATCGCCAAATTGGAAGGATTTAGATCAAAGATACGAGTAATTAGTAGACAAAAACATTGTAATTAATCTATTTTTGGACTTGCCACTGGTCTTTGATATACCGGTTTTATCAACTGTATTTCCGTTATGGAATAATTATTGGTGTGGTATATCTAGGTACCTACACCTCAGGTATGGAATTGTGTAAAGCAACCGTATTCATTTGACATTTCAAAACGTACGATATGATTTGTCAAACGGCAAAGAACAAAGGGTTTGACAGATCATATCGTACGTTTGAACTGTCAAATGAATACGATTGCTTTACACAATACCCCTCGGTGGTGTGTAAGTAACAAGTGTGTAAGCACTTGTAGCGGCTGAGTATCGGCTTCAGTGGTCAGCTATGTGGTATTGGGAATTTTATTTTATTTTTTCGGAACACAAATATCTATATTTTTCTTTTCCTCATAATATGCAGGTATTTTAATCATGTACTATTTTAATGTATCTATTTATGTACGTAGTGTTGGCGCCTATTTCCGTGTACCTCAATCGGCAGGGGCCCACTGAAAACCAGCGCCAGGGCCTTTTGGGGGCCTGGCATATGCTGAGTGAGGTCCTCTTGATAGGGACATTACAGACACACAACGGACACTGGGTTGCTTCTATAGAAATATTAATGGAGTTTCGTCCGACCTATCTATGTTTGTCAGTTTTGTTTGTTTATGTTGCTTTTTTGTCTTATTTTATCTGTTTTTTTTTCATTTGTGTTCAAAATTGTGTCTGTTATGCTGTGTGTGTGTGATGTCCTTGATTAATAAATGTATTTTCTTTCTTTCTATCTAACACGACTTCCCTTTACATATACAGGGTGTGACCTGTAATAGGAGCAAAAAGGAGACGTTCGTATCCTGCCCCAGAGTCGTTTCATGTTTGAGTAAAGAAAAGCATTAAGAGACTTGACTATATCATTTTGCAAAAAAAATATTGAATTTTTAATACAATATTGTTAATTTACTTTGCTTTTATCTAGCGGCATATAAATCTACAAAATAAATAGGACAACGATCGAATACAATTTCCTGTCCCAAACAATTGTTGTGTTTGGCAGAAAATAGCGGTTTCGAGCACTTATAAGCAAACTGACGACCGCTTAACGAAATGGCATATTGTGTCATACTGTGTCATAGAACTGGCAGTTAGTTAAATAAGTAAGCGCTCGCAATCGCTATTTTAAGACGGAAGATGACGTTTGCCTCCCATAGGTACTAAACTTTAAACTTTAAATTAGTGCAAGCAGTGGGTGTGCACGACTACGGATTTTCCGATCATAAAGCCGCTTACATAAAACTAAAATTAATGGACGAACACAATAAAAAACAAGTATTTTATGCACAAAAGAGACTTTTTACAGAAACAAAAATAAAACAATTTAAAAATTCATTGAAAGTAGTAGACTGGAATGGTATACTTGATACAAACAAAAATACTGAAGAA
This sequence comes from Pyrausta aurata, assembly GCA_963584085.1. Taxonomy (NCBI): domain Eukaryota; kingdom Metazoa; phylum Arthropoda; class Insecta; order Lepidoptera; family Crambidae; genus Pyrausta; species Pyrausta aurata. The sequence continues at coordinate 375,131 of OY757276.1, read as the reverse complement.
AACTATAAAACGTTTATAGAAATAATAACTGATATTTTAAACACACACATTCCATTAACAAAAATTAAAATAAATAATAAAGCAAAAAAAAGTTGGCTAACCACTGGAATCAAAAAGTCTTGTGAACATAAAAGAGTCTTAAAAACCATTTTAAACGAAACAAATAGTAAAGTTATAAAAGGTTACTTCAATCTATTTAGCAAAATTCTCAAACGGAGTATTCGAGCGTCTAAAAGAATACAATATATAAAACAAATGAAAAAATCTGACAATAAGATTAAAACTATGTGGAATATAATTAATACAAAAACTGGCAAAGCCAAACCAAAACATGTTAAAAATATAGAACTTACAATAGGTAACAAACTAGAAAAATGTCCCATCAAAATTGCTAACGCCTTTAACGAATATTTCACCTCAGTAGGACAAACACAAAATTCTAGAATAAATAAATTAAAATCGCACCCTGTCGTGAACTCCCCGTCTAACTCAATCTATCTAAGCCCAGTGAGCCAAACCGAAATTCGCACAATAATTAATCAAATGAAAAATAAATACAGTTGTGGCGTAGACGATATACCACCTAGTCTTATAAAAAAATGCGGCGACGAATTAGAATATCCACTTACATTCCTTGTCAATCAGAGTTTTCAAGATGGCCATTTCCCAGATCAACTTAAAATAGCCTTAATAAAAGCAGTACACAAAAAAGACGACCAAAAAGTTCCCTCAAATTATAGGCCGATTGCATTATTACCAGCGTTCTCTAAAATCTTTGAAAAAGCTATGGCCAACAGATTATATTCCTTCTTAGAAAATAATAACATTTTAGATGACAGTCAAAACGGCTTCAGAAAGACCAGATCTACGACCCTAGCAGTTTATAAGTACGTTCAAACTGCTCTTCAGCACATCAACGACCAAAGACACGCTGTAGGTTTGCTGCTGGATATGAGCAAAGCGTACGACCGGGTTCCTTATAACTTTCTGCTGCAAAAACTTAATGGAACAGGAATACGAGGACCAGCTTATACCTGGTTCCAATCTTACCTAAATAATAGAAAACAAATAGTCCAAATAGAACATTACAACAGCGACACTAAACTGGTAGAAAAAGTACAGTCAGCAGAAAAGCATCTGACTGGCTCAATACCTCAAGGAAGCGTTTTAGGCTGTGTGCTTTTTCTCCTGTATATTAATGATCTCCCTAAATGCCTCAATAAAGACTCTTACACTACCGGTACTATTTGCAGACGATATATCTATCTTATTAAAAATGGAAAACGAAACAAATACACATAAAACAATTAATGAAACTCTAAAAACCATCACATCATGGCTCGAAGACCATAATTTGCAAATTAACTTTAAAAAGACCAAATTAATGCAGTACCTCCTTTGAATATTAATATTAGCTATCATAACCAAAAAATAGACACTTTAAACACATTTAACCTACTAGGCCTAAATATAGACTGTAACTTAAATTGGAAATCACACATTGAAAAAGTAAAATCAAAACTTTCCAGATTCACGTATGCACTTTACGAAATTAAACAAAGTACCGACGACAAAACCGCTATTTCAGCATACTATGCGTATGCCTACTCTTGGCTAAAATACGGGATAATTTTATGGGGAAATAGCGTAAACACAGAAGATCTATTTCTACTCCAAAAAAAATGTATTAGGATTTTAACTCAAATTGAAAACACTGAAAGCTGTAGGTAGACCATACTTTATTAAGCTCAACCTACTTACTCTTACGTCTATTTACATTCAGGATGTATGTATATTTGCTTTCAAAAATATGCACTTATTTAAACAAATCCGAGATACTCACAACTTTAACACCCGAAATAAAAATAAACTGTGGCTACCCTACTCTAGAATAAAAATGTTAAACTGCAGCCCAATGTACATGGCAATTAAAATCTTTAATAAAATACCCAACTATAATAAAATTTAAAGTAATATTAAAATCTTCGCAAAAAAATTAAAAATATATTTAACCACTAACTGTTTCTACACCCTTGAAGAATTCTTTGAACACAAAAATAGCCTAGAACAAAAATTATAAGTACATTATTTTGGAAAATATAAAAATATATTAAGCCGACCGACGGAAACTCCCACCATGCAGCTTACTATTATTATTGTGTAAATTGTGTTATACATATATTATAGTGTCATGTGACTTTAGGTAAACGTAATTTACTTAGTTTATCTACTCACTTAGTTTTTAAGATAAATATAATATTGCAATACCCAACAGGGTCATTAAGTATTAAGTTCAAAACTTATTTTTAAGACCTATTTATTGTACACTTAATGGCAATAAACGAATTTGAATTTGAATTTGAATTTGAACCTACCAACCTCTTGCTAAAACTTGAAAAAAAAAAAACTGTGACAAGGAACTTATCGTTGGCTATTGTTTGTGTCATCGTAATTTTCACGCGTTACGCACCCTAGCGGGGCAGTTTTCTATGTTTTAGTTTTGGTGGCCTAGATTACGGGTTTTCGACACAGATGGCGCTATGATCTAGAAAGACCTGATCTAGATAGTGTGCAAGAGATTGACCCCACACATTTTATTTCGTTTTATGTGAAAACCCCGCTATTTACGGCTTATATTACTTTATATTATTTTAAAAGGCGAAGAAACGAACCCATAAAATTAGTTTTGGTCGTGACGCATGGAATTTTACTTTTGGGGCAAGCAATGTATGGCGGGTCGACCGTGTCCTTTTAACCAATGTTTCTACAGAGAGTATACAGTGACTTGAAGATGGGTGCAAAGCTTGGAGGCGAAAGTAGTAAAGACCATTTAGAACCATTTGATCCGTGGTTGTCTTAGACGAAGTTTCAATATTTTTTTTTAAATAGATAAACCTTAACTTTTACAATTAATTGCTAATAATGGCCAATTTAATTATAAGTAAAGTGAATACTCACTTATCATTAAAATTGGCCATTACTAGCAATTTACCTTGACCTGGCCGTCGTGCTCTCAAATGTTTTTTCTCAGAGATAATAGTAATCCAAAGTTATAATCCCTAATCAATGTAAGTACCTATATCAAAATCGCTGACTCGTTGTAGTAAATGACAGTTTCTATTTTGTTATTATTATATTGCCTAGAAATATTTTGCAATACATTGCTGGGGCCCTATTTTTGAATCACTCGCTTGGATATGGCGAGTGATTCAAAAATAGGGCTCCTGGTTCGATTAATTTTGTAAGAAAATAGCAACAAATAATTTAAAACCATTTTAATAAATAATAAAATTTAATAAATTAATTTTTTTTTTATATTACAAGAAAATTAAAAAAAATAAAAGTAAAAAATAATAAAATAATATAAAATTATAACTATTTAAAGTGCAAAGGACCTAAACATTAAATTTTTGCTCCAATTACAGACCACACCTGTATAGATGTAAGAATAAGAATAAGAATATATTTATTACCATAAAATGACCATCCATGTAACAAAAGTTATGGCGGTCTCTGCACTAAGCATGGTTGCTTGTATTGCAGGGGCCAAATAAATCTTACAAGGAGAGGTTTAGCTTTTATGGCACTTGGTAGGCAGAACGCCTTCCTTACATGAAAAGTTGAGTTTTTAGACAAATTAAATTTGCAAAGAATACTAATTAATTAAAATAAGGTGAGTAATAGGTGTAAATAATAATAATTGGGTACGTAGGTGTAGTAACGTACCTACTTTGTTAACATTTAATAAAGAAAACGATACAAAATCGCAATCGCAAGTACCTTTACATGACACCGACCGACGGTAATAATAACAACCTTGCCGCAATCTATATATCCGTGTCGCCATCTAGTTTTTCGTATCGAACTCTCGTGCTCGTCAAACAGTCAAAATGCTTTTTGTAGTCATACTACTCGCCGCTAGATGGCGTTACTAGATAAAAATCACTATTTAGTGCTGCTTTCCACCACAAACCATAGAAAAAATGTGATTTAATTAACAGATGTAGAATCCAATTCATACGAATATTTTTAACGTTCCTCTTTAAAATGCAAACTTTTAAAATTACACATTTAATACTTTTAAGCTACTTTAGTTTTATTCGTATTTTATTCAAGTACTGTCTGTATGAATGACTGTAAAAGACATGATAAAAGTCAGCTACATTTTCCTAATAACCGTATCATGTAATTTTTTTTAGGTTCAACATAAATGTCAAACAAAAGAAAAACAACAACTACACCGCCTTTTCGTAAAAAAAAATGTCCAATGGTATTTTTTTCTTTCACGATAATTCAAATGTGACAGACAACGAACCGTGTGACCGCAGTTTGACCGATAACTCCTCGGGTAATTTATTGTCGCCTCCACAAAAATACGGGTCTGATAAAAAATACATGCTAAAATTTTAAAACCTTATTGATAAATACAAAAATTAAGTAAGTAGGTATAAACAGGCATATACCTACGTTTTTAATTTGCAATTTCATCAATAAAATGTCTCTATCACTGAAAGTAACGTCTTTCGATTGTAGTAAGTATGTAAATAAATAAATGGCAAGTTGATTCAAACGATGGTGGTAGTGTTAAAGGGCACAATAATTCATTTTCACTGTAAATTTCCGAAATCGGACATTTACATGTCACACATTTTTATGTATAGGTATTATTTTTAGGATAACTCATAAAAATAATACCTATACATACCTACCTATACAAGAAAACATTTTAGTCATGTAAAAGACAGGCTATAAATAACATTTTGAAAAATAACTAAGTACTTCAATTCACTAGGTCACAAAAAGATATTTATTGATACCAAACATAATACCATTATTGCATAAAAATGTACTTACTTGTTTTCAATAGCCGTATCCAATAAAACAAAACGAACATCAACAGATACATCAAATAAGTGACGATCGGCACAAGTATGACACACAATAGCTCTAATAACTCAACCGTCATTATTATCTGTTTTAATTAATATTTTAACGAGAAAACCACCAGCCTAAGTGACACTGTGAAATCATGTGTTATCTACTTAATTACAGCACAAAATGAAGTTTACTCGACGTCAAAAACATCTGCAAAGATAAGTCAGAATGATCTAAGGCTCACTGGGCGATAAAAGAAGTGTACACATATATATTTTTTAGCCATGGGGGCTCCGTTTACTGTTTAACCTTAGCTTAACTAAGTATGTCCGTCAATCATTGTTTTAAGGCGTTTGACAGTTTATGTGTTATACAGCGTGTGACCTGTAATAGGAGCAAAAAATTTAATCAATGATTCTACAGAGTATTCATAGTTACCTTGACCTGGTCATAGTACTCCAAAATGCTTTAACTAACAGATATAGTAATCCAAAGTTACAATCTCTAGTCAATGTATATCAAAATCGCTAATTCGTTGTAGTAAATGACAATGTCAAGTTCTATGACTGGACTCATTATTTGTTTGCAATACATTGCTAGTTTGATTAATTTTGTTAGAAAATAACAATAAATTTATTTTGAAATTAATAAAATTAAAACCATTTAATATTAATTACTCGTCATTTAAAGAGCCTAAATTTTAATCAATTGCTCCTATTACAGGTCACAGCCTGTATAATACTCGTATGATGAGGTATATAGGAGCCAGTATTTTAATGACAACTGAATAATTTTTTGGATAATGAACTTATGCTTAAGTAGGTATATTGGCTATATTAAGAACAAAAAACGTGAAAATAGATACTACGTTGCATTAAAGTGTTCATTAAACTAGGTACAGAATGTATTTTTTTTTACAAATATTATAAAACTTTACCTCTTGAACGTTTGTTTTCAGTTGAAGTAATTAATGTTCATCCATAAAACTGTGTCATTGTGTTAAATATTTAATAATATTTTTCTTTTCAACTTAACATCAAAGTCAAAGCAGGTCACAGACAAAAAAAACGAATTTAAATACTTGTCTACTACTGGGAAAAAACAAAAAAGAAACACGACAAGAACTATTACAAACAGAAATAAAAACGTAGATTATGAAGATTGTGTCACAATAAGGAATTACGTAACGGAAACAAGATTAGGAACTTTATCTTTTAAAACTGTTTATATTTCGGATTGGAAAATATATAATCTTATCATAGCTCGAATGAATTTTACTGCACACATATTTTAGGAAATGATGCTGCATAATCTAGGACCATCCAAGTTATTTAGAATTACGAATGAAAATGAGGGAATTATAGATTATAAACAGACTAAGAAAATATAATAATTATTTCTCAATATTTATGAAGTCGTACTGAACCTACAGGTAGGTACTAAGTGGCTGAATGAATATCAATAGGTTACTCACATTTGTTGATTAGTCTTGTAACAATGGCATAACAGGCACAGCACAACAATAAGGGCAATCGACCAAGGCAGGATCACCAAAAACACTGTGATTTTAAATATCAAATCTTCCTTTTCACCCATTTTCTTTATTCTTAATGGTTTAATAATAATTGTGGATAACGATGTTAAAATGAATGAACTATGTCGAAATAGAGAGCACAGACTAACAGCAGAGAGTGTCCCATTAAAGAGACTTCAGATTATCTATTGATTAGGTTTTAGATAATGGACGCAGCGTAAATGTTCGTGAATCTATTTTATTCCTATCTTGATGGCTTTGAGTGCTTTAGATATTTGTTATTAATTACTCATCATCAGTCCATTTGTTCTTCTTTGTATAAATAAACTTGTATCGATTCAAAGATAAAAATATATCAACGCACCAGATCAGGATCCCATTTTTGAATAACTCGCTTCAATATGGCGAGTGATTTTCTTTAAGTAGGTAATGTTGAATTAGTTGAAAATCGCAAAGCAGTGATTTAAAAAAAGATAACACAATTCTGTGACAACTCGCGTGTCAGATTTAGCGTGATTTTTCAGTCATCACTTTTATTCGGTTTTCGAAAGTAAACCACTCAAGTGATTCAAAAATAGAGCTCAAGAGTGCTGAAGTAAAGTATTATTTGTTAAATAATAACATAAAGTACCTTCATTAAATGCATATAACAAAAATCAAATTCTTCACGTACCTATAGGTATGAACTATATTAATTGTCTAGACTTAACAGGATATTTACGGCATTATAATATCTTAAATTGTTTTCTTAGTAGATAGGATTCCGGAAAACCCATTATAATGTAAATAGTTTATAAAATTTGTATATTCATTTCTGAACGTCACAACTTCACTAAGATCCATCTTCCCACTTTTGTAAATATACGTAACAAATGTTAATATCGTCGTGAGATAACGTAACCGTTTGGTAAACGTGTTTATGTAAACAAATTGTTTTTAGAAGATACTACAATTTTAAGATAAATCATTCCAAATTGCACTCACAAAATTTAAAATGTAACCCACTGTTTTAAAACTTCATCTAGGTAAATATTGAACGTCTTCAAAGAATCAATGAAAGAAAGATCAAATGTATATAAATAAAATAATGTGTATGTTGGTGCTAAATAATAATTTACTAACATTCAACTGCCAATAAAATTGAGACAAAGTATTGTATAGTTTGGAAGTAATGAAATTTAATCATATAATATTACATAAGTAGTACTAGGTGGGTCAATTTTGGTGCTTCATCATTATAACATAATATACGCGTATTAGGTTAGAATGTAGGTAATTAAAAAATAAATTCAAATTGTACAATCCTTATCGAACTGTCTCTACCTAATGTTATTCTGTCTGTTCTTCGTTCAATATTTAAATTTAATCTATTTTAAATATAATTAAAAGAGTGTCTAAATAACTAATAATAGGTACTGCACGTATGAGCTCTTTAAAACACTCAAAACAATTAGTATTCTCTTGCATAACAATTTATTTACAACTGATATTGATGATTTAATCAGATACCTAATTTGTTTTAACTATTCATTAAAAGTGTTAAGTTTTTAAATTGTAATATAAAAGATTGATTATTTAAAGACGATAACGCTTTATCCATAAGTCTGTGTTGATAAAACACTCTTGACATAATGGGTTTATTTATTTCCATACTAAGTTTAAACTTAAAATGTTATATTTAGATAGCCATGGTGTCCCTTTCAACGTTCTTACCAAATCTATATTTAAATTCAAACACCCAATGCCTTGACTCTCAAAACAAGTTTTGGGTTAAAAATAAACTGAGGCCAACCCAGTAATTTGACGGCTGAAGAATAAATAGTACCACGTGGCTAACCAAACATAACAAGTTTCTCTGTAAGTCGCTACCCACATTGAAGGAAACATGGCGGCGGGCCATCAATATTTTGTAGTACTTAGTTAAACTCGTGAAGTAATAGCAATAGTAGAAGTAAGGCCCTATTTTTTAGCCACTCGCCTCAATATGGCGTGTTGAGTTGAGTGTGTTCATTGATTAATATTTGATTTTCGAATGAAACCCGGCTAAAATCCGCACAAGTGATTAAAAAAAGATAACTAGATTTTGTAAATACTTGTGTAATTTCTTTACGTGATTTTTAAAAACGCGAGTCGTAATATTGACGCGAATGATTAAAAAATAGAGCTCCTGGTGGAGTTTGCTTCAGGGTCGACTCTGTCTACGCCGTCTCTCTTGGTCTAGTTTTAAAAGAGTAAACCCATTTGAAAAAAAAAATAATAAAAGAGTCCCGATAAAACATACACTTATTAAATAGGTAGCAAAGGAATTACTAGTAGAAAACACCATATGACGTTAAGTCCACCTTGTGTACAAATGAAAGTACCTACCCAATACAATTTTAAATAATTAGTATTTCATCTTAGATTTTTTCTATACCCACGTGACATGCATGACTGCGCCCGTTTTAGTTTTAGTGTGGTCAGCGCCTCATCTGCTCATAGACATAATTATGTCAGGACCAACCTTGGCCGGATTTTGAGCGAACCTTGAGGTGATAATAGACACTAGACAAGTGCAAATCAAAGCAATACTTATCTATCAGTTCCGCAATTTAATCTTTTTATAATATTTCCTTTATACCTACCTTATACCCATCTTCAAGTGTCTTTAGAAAGCACCGTTAACGATACGAGATAACGCTAACCAGTGCATGAAAAGGTAAATTACCCATATTCGGTTTAATTGTTGAAATCTATTCCGTTATTTTGATACTTTAGCTACCTAGAATCACTCGCGTTCGAAGATGAATTAAAAGTCGAAGGATAACTCGTTTTCGAACGAAAATCACTCGTAATATTGACGCGAGTGATTCAAAAATAGGGCTCCATGTAGCAAATTGTGGGCTAGTGCTGAGAAGATGCTGCGCAACAAACATTCGATAAAGAAAAAGTTTTCAAATCAAATCATTTATTGCTCATAGTCACGTTACATTTTAAGCTGGTACATTACAACAAAGGTATACTTACATGTAATGTGTGTGTGTGTGTGTGTGTGTGTGTGTGTGTGTGTGTGTGTGTGTGTGTGTGTGTGTGTGTGTGTGTGTGTGTGTGTGTGTGTGTGTGTGTGTATGTATTTTCTTTGAGGTGATTCTATGATTTTTATGATTCATTCATTATTTTTCTGAATCTCTTGTGTTAAATATAGTTGTTTCGAGAACAACCTTTTTTTTATTTTCATACATATTATATCCTGAATGAGTAATCGATGTAACTGTATCATCAAATCTTAGCTGATAGGTTTTAAAAGAGACAGTTTCGAGAGGTGCGCGCACGCATATCAATCGTGCCGCCACTTCACTTGTACTCGATAAATCGCTTTCATGTGACCCGTTCGGTCTTTAGTGGTCATATGATCACTTTATCAGATGAATACAATTTATTTTTAGAATCGAAAGAAACGGAAATAATTCTGGATTTATTTAAATAGCTTAAGTAGGTAAGTGATAGTGCCTTTGATGACGATAAAGCGTGGGTCATGCGCCTATTTTTTTTATGTATATAACCAGACATTTGGCCAAATCGCACCTGCTATTAGCTGAAGATTGGATATGGTCATGTCTGAATAAACTGATCATGTCAGCATATTAGTTGGGGATTCACCGAAGACAGTTGAGAGAAAACTGGCAGGTGTGACTCAGATGGACTGCAAGACTTAATGGCTACAGAAAAGCAAAGTCGCAGATGTGACGAAACGTGTTACACGTCTAAAGTGGAAGTGGGCTGGACACGTAGCTCAGAAGGAGAAGCCGTGAAGTGTCTTCCCGAGTGGAAGCCGTGAGGTGAGAAGCGCCCTCTGGGAAGACCACAGATGCGATGGATGGATGATATTAAGAAGGTGGCTGGTTCTAACTGAATCTACAGAGCCCATTATCGAAAAAAATTAAGGAGTTGAGAGGCTCACTGCATCACTAAGCTTCACCCAGAGGCAAGAACTGCGGACGAATGCTCAAGGCTCATTCCTAGGGCGTAACCCGTCAGTTCTTGCCTCACTTAATAGCACTGGAGAACACCGTCAGGTTTTAGTGGGTAGGCAGGCTCCGAAGTCTGGAGTCCCACATAAGCCCTTAACTGCACCCGCGGTCGGTGGTTTTTCGCAGCTCTCTAAATTGTAGCATGGGATCAGTTCCTGAGATTAGCGCGTTCCAAACAAAGAAATCACATATTTTACGCCGTAACTATAACACTTGCAGCAGTGCCGATATATCAGAAACATATGAATAATACAGTACATGGTAGCAAACTCGATATTTATTGATATAAAACTGGGGTTAGTGTACACATTTTTTTGTAAAATAAGGTAGATTTCCTCTGTTAGCTTGTTATCACTTATTTTGAGGTTTGACAACATTTTATTGTAGTGCATCGTCCTTTGATTAAGGAATGAGGTAAATAACAAACCCACACTGGGAGTCACTGACTGAATCTTTGATTTGCAGAGCAAATATAAAAACAATATTTTTGTCAACCAATAAATTAATACAATAATATTTGATCGTTGTCAACACACTGGTAATGTGCATAAATCATTACAAATTCAAATTCAAAATCTTTATTTCATTTAGGTCAGCTTATGGACGTCAAATTTACAGTGAAAAAAAATAAAAATGAATGTGCCCTGAAAGGGATGAATCATGTACCTACCAGCGCTTCGAGACAGAATTTGAACACAGACAATTAGGCAAGTGCTGAGAAGAAACGCCGGAACAAACTCAGTTACCACTAACTGCCGTAAAATCAAACATCAGTCGGTGCAGGCTGGACGGACCACACATTCGTGTCGTTTAGATAGTCTTGAACCTTATAATAGTGTTTCCTAAATTTATCAACCGGCAATTCGACAAGAATGTGGGGTATATTATTAAAGAATTTTACAAAATTACCTATAAACGAATTACTAGTTTTAACTAATCTGAAGTACATGGAATACATAAAAAACCGTACAAACATTAAATTAAGAGAAAGGATTTTGAATAGTTGCCAATAATTTTGTTTTTTGCAGTAAAAGAGGCAGATTAAGAAAAACAAATTATTTTTTGATGAAATTGATCTAGTACTTTGTTTTACTTTACACAAATACTTGATCTGAAAATAGATTTATGTTTTTTTCTGAACAACAATGAAAGTGCATCACATTTTGGTATCAATAGATTGTTTTACAGATTAGTGTCTGCTGATTTTTATCATACATAATGGAAATAAGACCAAATCCTTGAAAATGTCATATTTTGTACAAATCTAGAACAACATCATGTGCCTATTAATATAAGAGCCGATATCCTATACTCCATCTGTACATTTTTATTTATTATTTTCTTACATAACGAGTAAATATGTACCTACTCATATTCTTGTAAGTCTTTTGCACGTACTTACACATTTATGAATGACTTTCACGGTTCAATACATAATATTACATTTGTATATAGCATCATAATATCAAAAGAGAAATAAAAGTTATAATATCTGAACAGTATCGCAGGCCAATAGTTAATAATTGCAAGTCGGTTTTAATGTGAAGTGTGACGTTTTATTACAGCAAATACAATAATAAACTATATTGAATGAAGCATCGTGATATGATTGTGAAGAGCGTTTATAATACCTACCTTACTAACTGGAGGCACAGCTGGAGGTATTATATTCCTTTTATGAATGAGGTTTGTATGTATATTTGGTTTTGATATATTAAAATGATTTACATGTCGCACATACAGAGAATAATAATTCAAAGTTTTCAATTTGTAAAATAAATGTCAAACTTTGGGAAGTTAAATTACATTTACTGTCAAAATTTAAAATTTTGGATTAGCGAGCATGCTCTGAGAGGCTAGACTTTGGTCTGTAGAGGTATTATCAGTCTTAAATTCCATACTTTTAGAATAATCTTATTAAGATTGTTTTTTGTAAGAAAAACAGATAAACAGGATGAATATTCTTGGAAATGGCAAAGTGATTGAACTAAATGTAGCAAACAATTTCAATTGTTTGCAAATAATGCGATTGTCGGCTCGTAATCATAATCTTACGAGATAAACAAAGGGTAGTGCAATGTAACTGATCTAGGTTATAAATGTCCTGATAAATAAGCTTTACAAATAATTATGCGCTAGTAAGACATTACTGAAAGTAGGTTATTTGATAAACAAGAAATATTTTCGTTTGTAGTTCGTTTATAGATAAAACTGAGTTACGTACGACATGATCAACCGTAATAATTTACAAAAAACGAAATTGTGTTTCATACAGCATCGTCACGTCAACGCATCAGCCAATGGGTTTGATTCTCATTAAGCCAGGATTAAAACTAAATGTTTCTTTTTCTTCTAAATAAATGAAAAAAGATAACAATGATTTAGAGAAGTCAGACTAAGCAGCTGTCACATGCAAAGAAAAATTTAGGAAGCCATAGAAAATTTAGCGAGGACGTAAAGAGGTCGCCACTAAATTGTCTGTGGCCTACACTAAAGTACGCAAAATATTGTATTTTTCTGAGCAACTGACAGCTGTTTAGTTTGACGTTCTAAATCATAATGACAAATGTGTGTTACATTCATATAAGAGATACAAAGATATTTACTCAAGATTTGGTTTACACATAGAGAAAGAAAAAATCTTCGCTTTAAAAAGAGCGTGCTACTTAGTGAAATTCTATAGGATTTGACAGCGAAAGACCTTATGACAGCGAGACCGTTTTCTAAGAAATAATGGATTTAGTGGATACGTCAAGTTTCCGTCGTTGGAATTTTTGAAAAATTATGAATGGATATAATTATAATTTAAGTTTTGTATAACAATTTCAGATGAAATGACTTGTGCTTTCAGCAACTGTGAAGTGCGCCGAGGATACAATCCCGAAAATCATACTTTCCACCAGTAAATATGAATCATTGATAAAAAATTGAAATCCAAATTTTATTAAATTTGTGAGTGAAATCGACTCCGATGCCAAATTGTACAGTAAATTTAGGACTTCCTTTGTGATTTGCAGCCATATATCAAAGTTTCCAATAGATTAATTCAGGTATTTTCAGTAAAATAAGAAACCGTTTCTTTACACTAAGGCTTGACTAAATGATGACGTCATCAGTATCGATAAATTTTTTGACTGATTTTTTTAGGTAACCGTAATTCTTGCACAGCTTCTTCTCAGCACTGGCCCACACAACTGGCCCGAAGCTGTGCTGTGGTAAGGTCTATGTTGGAACGTGTATAAAGTGTTTCTAGAATGTCTTCATACATAAATAAATAAATATGTAATTTAACAAAAATGAGGTTGTCTTGTTTATCAAATAGAAAGTATTATGTAATTAAAAGTGCATTAATTTAATTATTTTTGTTTCAATTTACATAATTTATCGTAACCTCGTCGATAAAACTTGGACCACCATAAGATACACATCACTATTGAACGCACACATGTAAAGTAACTTTTTGGTTACGCTGAAAATCCGCGTTTGTCATTCTATACTATACTACTTTCTATGGGTTTACATTTATATTTACAATCAGGCCCAGTGTCAAATAAATCGTCAACCTCCCTCAGTATCACAGTCTAAAGCAGTTGAAATGTCAAATTTTAATCATTTCACCGTGATAAGTTTAACAAACTATTTTCCCGATGCATTTAAAATGTCCTATAACGTTACATACGTTTATAGGACATTTTGTCTTTAAAAATAAAAATAAATGTATTCAACAATTCTTCTCAATTAATTATAATCACAAAACCACGAAGGAAGGTAAACTGGTAGAAACTTCCACTCATCCAGAAGTCAATAATAAGGTAATTGATATATTGAACTTGCTTCTGAAAGCTAAAAACGTTTATGGAACCCGCGTCTGTTTTCAAATTTCGCAAATAGGAGATGAGACTAATACTTGCCTAATGAGTCCGTATCAATAAAAAACGAATAACCACTAATGTGGCTGCAGGCGTATAAATTAACGGGTTTGTTAACAAACCCAAATATGCTTGATAATAACCTAAACTATTCAAGAAGCTCGTAGTTATACATGTTTTTAAAAAATATTTAGAATCTTACTTAATATCAGCACTATTTGCTACTGTATTTATAAAGGCGTATCTAAAACTAACAGTTTTATCTTAACTGTTTTAAGTCTACAAATTACTGTTTTAAAAAGGTATAAGAGTTGAAAAGTCCATTTCTTACCTACAAACTTGCTAGATGATAAAAAAATAATTATTCACACTGTTTTGCGACAAATAATTACCTAATTATGCTTATTGCTGAAGAACATAGGGTTTGGTCTGACTGATGGTCATATTGTTTAATCGTAAATACAAAAAGGACTCCGTAGTATTTTTTTAGTTTTAGAGCGAAAAAAGGACAATGATGAGTAATATTATGGGGTTTGAAAATAATACTAAGAGAGCTTACTCATTTCAAAACACTTTTTGTGTTAGATAGGTCATTTATCGAAGAAGATGACATTTTACATACCACTACGATCTTTTAGAGCCGAGTTACAAAAGTTAAATAAAAACGAATAGACGAAGTCGCGAGGGAACAATCGTTTAACTCAAATCTTTATAAGTTTGTATGACTTTTAATATTTGTTGCATTATTTCTTAACTTTACTAAGTAGGTATTACTGCTTGGCAAATATTGTATCACGATTATTTGATATTTTCTTAGTTTCAACGAGATACATCAGTTAAAGTGAAAAGTATTATGCGAATGCTTAATAAACGGTAATGATTTGGTTTCCAGACCTTTCTATGAATCACCTTGCAATAATACGAGTGATTTTCGTTCAAAAATCAATTAAAACACAAAGTTCAAAGTTCATAATAATAACGATAGAAGGAAATCTGACGTTTACCGAGGTATTGAGCAGTTTTGAATCGAAATAATATGAAGGAAAAAACAGTAGTTCAGGTGTTTTTATTACATTTATGTTGGAAAAGATATGATTGTATACAATATACCTTTATTTCTCCTTTAAAAGCATTGTTAATTTGAAAAAATGCAACATTAGTTGGTGCTTTTTCTTGTAAATTTTAATTTGGTCAATGACTTGTCATAATTATCTTCCATTTCGAACAGAAATTGAAAGAAAAATTACATGCCCTTAGTTTATTAACTTTTTTTTTTGTAAAACAAGCTAGTGGTTTTATTATGAGGCTCCAAAGTAGGCTCTGTTAAAGTAATTTGTAAAACAGCTGTTCGTTTAGTTGTTGTAACTCACGAAAAATCGAATGATTTATGAATGCTTTTTAACACTTCCTTACTTGAAAGAATTTCCTACAATTTACTAGCAATTCGATTTTTGTAGGATGCGGTTTTGCAGAGTTTTTAATCTTGGAAAACCAAGCTTAATATTAACGCGCGCAGTCACAAAGAATCACATTTTTTAAAACATTGCCGTGTGGATTTCCACAGATTATCATTCAATAATTGAACATTTATCTATCTATACATATAAAAGGCTTTGTCCTGAATGACTGACTGACGGATCAACGCACAGCCTAAACCGCTGATCGTAGAGACCTGAAACTTCGAAGGTGTGTTCTTTGTATGACGAAGGGATCCGATAAGAACGGTTTTTTAAAAATTCTACCCCTTAGGGGTTGAAAAAGGGGTGCAAAGTTTGTATGGGAAAATGTGATTCCTTGGTCTGATATACTTCAAATTTTGCATAAACATTTTTTAAAAATATTAACGAAAAATGTGTATCAAATTTTATTGAAATTTATCTTGTAACGGGGTTAAAAAGGGGAAGAAAGTTATTTTGGAGATGATTTGCTACAAAGTTGATATCAATACTTCTTAGTGCTTTTGATTTTATTTACTTCTTATTTTGACAGCAATACGTCATGTCAAAAAACTCAATATGAGATGTTTTGACACATATTTTTATATTGATGTTTTGGTTGATGTTGTTCTCGAGAATATGATTGTTTTTTATTTTATTAAATTAAAAAAATTGCAGATTTGCATCAGTCTACTCAGCCATGATAATAAGAAAGCTCAAGGCTCAACTTTTACCCCCTTATTCCACGAATTTAAGTGACTAGGCTTCGAACAGTACTAAGTTATTAACCGAACAATTTAAAAGAATGTCATAATGACAGCATTCAATAACGGAGATATACTTTTTTGATTGTTCGGGTAACCTTAGTCTTGGTTTCAACCTAGTGCTATGTTTTTTTTGTAATAAGGGAGGTGTCACCCAGAGGGTGCAGATAGGTAGCGGGAGTAGACTTGACGGAAAGCTGCTTCTAGCATGGGCGTATGTGGTAATTGTGGCAAGCACACCTTGGCCTGGTAAATCTGATAATTTCTAGCACCCGCAAGAAAAATAATTGATGATAGGTGTAAAATTTAGATTACGTTTTAAAACTATAAAAGATACGTATTAGTTAAGTAAGTCTGTAACGTTCCACTGCTGGGCAAAGGCAAAGGGTACCTACCTATTACCCTATATTTTTTTACTTTTGATACAAGTCACGTGGGTGTATGTTTTTTTTTCTCTTGTCTAACCCATCGTGTGAGGTATCATTGAATAGGTTTTAAAATGATAATGACTTAGCTTTTGTTTCTTTTAGCTAAAAATAAAACAAAATCAGCGTCCTTAAAAGATATAACAGGATTCGTCCATAAATTACGGATATTTTGTTATTTCAAGAGAAGCAAAACCAAGGGAAATCTTAATCATGTTCTAAAGGACATATTATGAGGGGAATAAAAGTGCTTTCATACATAGTATTATTGTGATAAATAAACTTTCAGTTTGTAATAAGTATTTCATTGTATTAAAGCAATAACTTTAGAATTTCTTAGATTAATGTAACTTTATCTTCATTGAAAATATTTTTTTCTTGATTTTAAAATTGCATCAAGAAAATATAATTTTTGTTTTAAGACTTTCAATATCTAAAAATGAATAAAAATTACTTGCATCAAGAGAATTTTTCTTGATGCAAGTAATTATGTCAAGAAAACAATTTTTCTTGCTTTGAGAAATCCTTTTTATCTGTGTAGACGAAAGATAACGTTTAAAAATGAAACCGGAATAATAAAATCGAACTAAAAGATGCGTTGTGTTGACTATTTTTCATCACGCCATTCCTCCTTTACAAATACGTGTAAAGGAACGACGGGCTGGTCAATATAAAAACAATATCAATTATTTCAAGTACGTGATTTTGTTTAGATCACGTTTTTTCAACTTTTATTTATTTTAAACAATTGGAATCTCCGTATAAAATATTTTAATTGCTTTTTTAAGATTTTTGCATAAAATGGTTATCTAGTAAAGCCGTGGAACGGACAGCAACTCTGACAGTTATCATCACTGACATTGACAGGAATGGCTGGAGTGTCATTTGCATTTGGCGTTTAGCTTTCCGTCACCTTCCGTTTGTTTTGGTTTGTTTTGAATTGAGTGTTTGTTTTCTCCGGATTTTTAACGAAAAATAGAAGAAAAAAGCATCAAGTACGGCCCCCATTCCACTAAACCGTTATTGTGTAACTGTGCAGTGAGATTTCAACGACTGCGATTTTCAGAAACGACTGAAAATGTGCGTCAACTGGTACGTGTGTGGATTTAGTTATGATGAATTTTCAAATATTCCCGTTAGATAACGAAAAACTAATATTGTTAATGTTTTTAAGACATTATAAGGAACAATTTAATATATGTTTCATTACTAGACGTCACAATTTATGGGTGGGCCCATCCTCCATACAAAAAAAAATGTCTCCTTTGGAAATCTAAACACTCATGTTGCGCATGACCGGACACGCTTTTAACGTTTGACGTTACAAATAACTACTTATGTCCTTTGTATGAGAAAATTACACTTGATAATATATTTTGAAGAATTTAATGAACCGTGAAGAAACGTGGGACATGCGCAACACGTGAATCTGGAGCTCTATTTGTGAATCACTCGCCTGGACATAGCGTGTGATTTTCGTTCGAAAACGAATAAAAAATCAACGAAAACCACTCGAAATATAGACGTGTATGAATACTCACAAAATTGAGCTATGTTTTCTCAAATACTTCTTTTTTAAATTGCAACTGGTTTTCTTCCCAAAACTTGACTTTAATCGATGAATATTACACGCCATCTTGACGCGAGTGATTAAAAAATAGAGGTCCTGAACCATTTGGTTTTAGTGATTTGAATACAGACACCATTACCATTTTGTGTGCTAGTTGGTTGTTTTTTTTGTTTGCGACGTGTATCTAGCTAACTGAAGTAATAATAAAAGTGGTTCCATCAGAATTTATCCGATAAAATGTCGTATTTCTTAGACAATCTTGTTTCGTGGAGGTTATGAGTTATAAGCTTAAAGTTATTAGGATATAGTGATTATTAAAACTGTAAATCTTCCTAAGAATAAATAAATAAATAAATAAGACTTAAAATTCTACCTCTACCGTGCCAGTATATCCTGGATCTTTGCATGTTCGTAAGAAAGAACCCGGGTCTCTTTCCCTTGCATGACAGGGTTCTCGGTAAAACTAAGAGTAGATATATTTATAAGTTATATACCCCACCGCAAAGACTAAAACTAATGCCAAATAGTGCGTTTTGTAAAGCTATTAAAATATTTAATAAGTTGCCGGTTGAAGTAAGAGCCTTGCCAGTCGGACGATTCAGGATATACTTACGACTTGGCTTCTGGAAAAATGTTTATATTCCATTGAGGAATTCTTGAATACAAATGTTGACATACGAATAAAATTATTGACTACGTGACGACTAGTGAGGGTTTAGGAATTAATAATAATATGTTTTATGTTTTTTATAAATATGGCAATGAATAAAATTCAATTTATATAACCAAAAATGTGCAAATTGTAATATTGAGTGTGAATTCCAAGTTTGCATGCCGCCTGTGGCAAAGCATGAGGTCAAAATGAAGCTCTATAATCACATAAAATTTAACCATACCTTACGCAAATAAACGATTCTATTCTATTCTATAAAGTTTTAAATGTTTGCTTCCATAAAATCTGTCTTAAATGTATTTATTATTTCAAGCAAATATAATTTTGGTTCTTAATGTTTTTAGCAAGATAATGAGGGTGATGAAGAGGAAATTTTAAGTAGGCAAGTACAATTTGAACTTACCTGACATAGATTTGTACAGCACCCACGAGACTCTCAGTATAATAACAACAAATAGTAAAAACATAGGAATCAGTCCCAATATTTGGCTGGCACCCATTTCACTTTCCAGTCTTAAGTCGGGGTTTTCACTTTCCAGTCTTAAGTCGGAGTTTTTACTTTCCATTTTGAACACTTATATTGTTCTTTTGCTAATATTGAATCGTATCACAGTACTTACTAAATATTAAAACTAGGCTGGGTAGTTTTTTTGTTTATATGTTTATAGAAAAAATGTCTTATCGTGTCATAATTGGTGATTAATTTTATCAAACAAACTGTTTGATTACTTCCAATTGAATCACAGTTTTTAATCGTTATTCACATCGAATACAATTTAATGTTAATTGTCACTCAAATATAGACACCCGATTTAGTAACTTATTTGATTATTTACGTATATGTAGATAGTTCTTACGGGCCACGTTTTCTCATAGTATTGTTAAGGTCACTTAAGTCACTTTCAAGCAATCAAGCGAGCGGCTAAGTCGGCGTTCTCAAAAAGACTGGTTGTGTTTAAATAATTACATGTATTTTCGTTCGTCCGAGCTACTACTATCTCGCTGATAGTAACAACGTTGCGCAGCGGCGTGTACTGCAGCTAGAGATAAATCTATTTTCTCATCGATAAAGCTGCGTTTTGTAGAAAAAAAATTTTCTTTATGGTATCTGAGGGAGGATGGAGATCAATGATCTGAGTGTGTGGTAAATCTGTGGTAAATCTGCGATGTTTTGAAAAATATTAAAGTTTAGTTGATCAATATCCAGGTATGTACCTATATGTTTGTTTTTCTTATTTAGGATATTTTATTTTTTAATTAAAAAACTTTATTGCATTTGTGCAATAAAGTTGCAGCAGTGTAAAAAGGTGGACTTAATGCTAAAGGCATTCTCTCCCACTCATACCTTCAGGTCAAGCAGAAAGATTGTGATGAGTGCAAGAGGATGTTGAAATATGTTTCCCTAATTTGAAGTTGTAAAAACCAAATAAAACCACCCTATTTTGGAACAAACAGTATAAATATCCAAGCAGCCTCAACGGTAAATTCATTGTAAATAATTTAAGTATTCAATAAACATAAATATGTAGGTATGGCATTATTTTGGCAAATATACCTTAACACGTTTCGGGACAGTGAACGTCTACAGGCGTGAAAACAATAAAACATCTATTGTGTCTGGAGTAGTGTCCCGAAACGTGTTAAGCTGGGTAAGTATCTCTTGCAAGGTATAAGCGAAGAGAATATAAAATACTACGTAAAAGTACAGGCTGTGTTGTTTCAGGAAAAAAATGTGTCATTTTCCGCGTCTTGACATTTCGTGAAGACTACAACGAAGGAAAAGAAAAAATAAGCTTAATCGTATGTGCAGTAAATTAGGCTAGCTAAATGACGTCGTCTAAGGAGGTTAAGAAAAAGGGAACCCAATAGTAAATAAACTACCGAAAAGAGTTAAGATTGACCAAAAATAACGATGATAATGATGACATTTCGTGTGGAAAGGAGAAATTGAGAACTGTAGTAAAGAGCTTGTAGGTTTAAAATATGCTATTAAAGTTAGGTCAAATTATACGATTGAATTAACCCTACATTACGATAGCCTTAAAAACGGATAAGGAAGAAACCTTAATTCAAATGAGTTAGTTAGTAGGTAGGTGTGGTGTACCTACCTATGGAAATTTTCCTAGAACACGTGACAAAAAATGTGACATGATTATTACTATTAGCTATTTTAACGGTAATTACCCTGCATTTTCATTGATGCTGCGATAAGGTCATAGATTATTATTATCTTTCTATTATGTACATATATGTAATACATACTTTAACTGCCTCGGTGGCGCAGCGGTTAGAGGGTCGCATTTTAAAGCGACGTCTGCGCCAGAGGTCCTGGGTTCGATTCCCGGGTCGGGCCAAAAATATGTACCTGAGTTTTTCTGTTCAGAAATTCTCAGGGAGTTTGGAAGTTTGCGGTGTTTAACCCCGTGCCTCGGAAAGCACGTAAAGCCGTTGGTCCTGCGCCTGATATCTCTCCGGTTCGTGTCAGATTGCTGTCCCATCGGGCTATGAGAGTGAAAAGAATAGAGAGTGCACCTGTGTTTGCGCACACACTTGTGCACTATAATATGTCCCGCGTAGTCGGTTGGTCCTTGTGACTGGCCACCGTAGTCGAAATCGGCTAGGAGGACTATTATTAACAACTTTATCTAGGTAATTTCTTTAAAGCCAAGACAGATAATACTACCACATTTATTCCTCTACTTGCAGTTTGTCTGTCACTGAGGACATCGCTTTCGATAATAATATCTCGCTTTGTAAATGCCTAGTAGTTAGGTAGGCATTTGTTTTTGTTTAATACAATAAATAATATAAAAAGTATAAAACAAAGAATTTCAATTCATTCAAGTAACTTGTATCTTGAAACTGCTAGTGACACCTAGCAGTGAGTAGAAGAATTATAAAACTCACTATGTTTAAAACTACTAGCGACATCTAGTGATGAGTAGAAGTATTATGACTCCCATAATGTTCTAGTAGTACGTGTTGCTTGTAAGCAACGCGTACCTACGAAAGATGCACCCTTTTTAGCCCCTTCGCGGCAGATGGCGCTAAACAACCTCTAGCGGTTTAGAATCAAAACTACCACAGCTACGACTGTAGACAAAAAATAACATGTGGGTAAAAACAATGCCAAGTAACTTTATCAGTAAAATGCTTAAGCAAATTGAATATTTAAAATAAATCACGTTATAATGGAGTTATGATTGACCATCGTAGTCAGATTTTGGCATGGCTGAGGTTTAATGTTCTGTTAGTACTATATATATTCTGTGGTTCTGTTTACACCTTGGTTTTGTATGTTTTTACAGTTTACGATTTCCTACAGAAGGTTTAATAGCCTAGCTGGTGTGAAGAAACCTTACTAGATTAAACGAAAACAATTCATAAGGTTAACGGTGTTACATAAAATCGTAAGTCAATTAGGTAAATGGCTTAGCACCTTTTAATAAGGCAAAGGATACCTAATGGATTAAGTCAGTCAGAATTATTTTGCTTGTTTTCTTATCCTTACATTCAAGTAGTTACATGCAAATAGACATGATAAAAAGGGTAAGAAAGGCATTTTGATTGAACTAAGACAGATGCAAATTAGAGTTTTATCCGATTATGAAATAATACGCCCACATAGTCAGCAATAGGTAACTTAAGAAATCAATTTTGTTTAGATCGTCGTCATAATCAACCAAAATATTAAGTTAGTAACATAAAAATCACGCTCTTTCTTTTGTCCCTTTACTACTAACTTCGCGCCGCCTGTATTTTCTCTGTTCAGACTTATGGGTGACTGATTGATAATGCTTTTGGCATAAAGCCCGCCATATGTACCGTTTGCTTGTGCATGAAGTTAAAACAAAATAAATAAAAATAACGAAAATATCTTACACAAAAGATATCAGTGTCACCCAATTACCTTTATTAAGTCAAGGAAAATCGGGTAACAACTTTTGCCTTACTTTGTTACATTAATGACGACATGATATTGATAGGTAACGAATTAATGACAAAGCAAACTTAGTTAATGACGTGGGGAAATGCACTAAAAATGGACGCATACAAGATAACATTAATTATATACGCTTCAATGAGGGGGGTTTTACAGAAGTTTTATTTAGTAGGTAACTATTATAAAACACGCTTTTGTAAAAAAGTGCTCGTAACTAATATTAATTTTATCCATGAGAATTCGAATTCCTCTTCGAATACTTAAATGATTATTTCATCCAACTAAGTAAGTTCACATATTTAACAAAACTGAATAAAATAAGTGTACCGAAAAGTATCGTTTAAAAACCGCCCAAACTAATTAAAAATTACAAAAAAAGCTCTGATTAGGTGATATTTGCCGCGGGATAAGTTCAAGTTCCAGGCAGTTCAATTGAAACTCAGCTAGCTGAGTAGCCAAATTGGTATTGCAATCCAATTTAGGAAAAATTAAAAGTAACTTTTAAGTAAATTAAAATTAGGATATAGAAATTGATAGGAATAAAGACATCGCAATACGAAATTTGCTTATCCTTTTAAAAGCAGAGCAGCTTGTCTGTCAAAGCAAGATCGCAATACGCTGCACTTGGGTCTATAGCTCAGGTCATTACACATTCGGGTGTATTTGACGTGTTATTGCAATAATTCAACATAAGTCTAAATACATCAGTCATTCTCATCATCTCTGACCCAAGTTTTTAATATTTCAATTTACAATATCACAACAAACAATAATCGAGCTGCATGACAGCCGATTGCTTGCTGGCTGGATTGACGGCTTGCTGCCAATAATTCACTGTTAAAAATGTTCCCACACATTAAAAATCGAAGGCACGACAACGGCAGCGACGGTTAGTAACGATTTAGTCATTAGGAACTAGAATACCTATATTATGTATACCGAAATACGTCAGAATTTTTCAATCCAGCGATTTGACGGTAAGAACAATTTAAAATCAGAAGATACTGACTCGATAATATCGCGAGTTGACGAATAACTCCTAGTAACATCCTCTGGGGTCGTATTTAGTACATACCGGCATGGAAGGGTGACAAAAAACTTTTGAGCCTACGCACAGACTAATAACAAGCAGTTACACTCACTGAAGCACTCACAGCAGTGTAGGACAGTGCAGGTCACGCTGTACACAATACACAGCACCAGAAACGGCAGAAACAGCACGTAGAACTCCATGACGGCGACTGACGCCACGCGACGGATTAACCACACACTGTTTCAGTGTTGCCGGTCAAGGTGTTGATTAGGCGGTTCGGAAAGTGACTAGCTTGACGCGGATATTAGGTATTTCATGGCATTTCTAATTTTTTTTAATGAAGCTTAATAATTGAAGTTAGACTGCATTTAAAAACTTTTTTTTGTTCCAATGATAATGAAAAATTAAAAAAAAAATAATAGGTTAATTTAAAAAAATCTTAGTTTATAGTTTAGCCGTTCAGAGACTGCTGATTTTATTTATAAGGAGATCCATCGCAACGACTGACTAAAGCATGAGTAGTAGTGATTATTTATTTATTTATTATTTATTAGGTACGTATACTGACAAATTACAATCAACAGATCGATTCGTATTAGATAATTTAGGTTGCTGGTCAAAGCTTGGATTAGACGATTTATAAGGTGACTGGCATCGTTTCATGTCGCGGGCGGATAGTGTTTGTAGTATTTTTTATTTATTAGTTTAAGCAGATATTTGATCAAGATTTCAATTCTGGATATGAGCGGTATTTAATTGATCCAGTGAGGCAATATGGCCAGCCTTTTGGGCACTTTCCCACAAGGCAACGAGCTTTTTGATGTATATAAATGTAAGTAGTTTATTTTTATTAATTTAGTTATCTTTACATTATTACTTTTTAATTATTGTATATATTATATATGTTATTCATATTGTTTATATTATTAACTATGTTGTATACCCATTTTAGCACTAAGCTAAGATTACCATAGTACACAGGATTAGTGTTAGCTACGAAAGTCCTATTTAATCGTTTGACTGCAACAATCAGTCTTATCTAATTTTGGTTTTACGCGCTTAACAATCTATTGGTACCTACGTATACCTTCCGCATATAGCACACACCTAATTTTATTTACTTATCATATTTAGGTACGTATGTGCGTTATAAAAGTCAAAAAATCTTATCTGATATCGAATAGGTAGTCATCGGTATAGGACTTATTGTTTTGCTATCGAATGTTGACTATAAAAATCTAATTAAAAATCTATATGAATTTGATAAATGAATAAAATTAGCCATGAAAAAGTAGGTAGCCTACTGCTGGCCTATTTTTTTGTTTGCATGTGACATAAGGATATGGACATTGGACACACTCAGCACCAAAATATTGTTTCCGCTTGCAGCGATGATAAAAGACAATTAATGGTATTTAAAGGCTAGCTCTAAGTACCTATTACAAACACAATGGATGGTTCTAATAAACTAATGAAACAATATGTGGATGTTATTGCAACATTAATAAATTTTGTGGTTTTTAGTCGCCGTAAATATGTTGATTCATACAATGAGTTGTTATTACTTATAGAAGCTATGCCAAGCATCAAATGTGTCGCAATTCGATGACAAGAATGTGACGTATTCCCTGAAATTTGAATGTCGGATTTGAAACTGCTTGTACGCGAAGATGCCAAGTGGCGTCAATGTCAAATCATGGCGCAAGAAATTGGTTCGAGGTGTCAGATCCATAAGCCAGTAATTGTATTTCAATGGATATAAATCCATATCGTATGATATCACAGCTGATAAATTGGATAGTTTTTTCACTAGGCTAGGGAATCCGGCAGTAGTCAGGAGAAATTTTTGATGGGTATTAAATTTTGCCATGGCTGTACCTATTATTTTAATTTTTTGTTCTAAAATAGAAACCTTTATGGTTCGTTTTATAAAACGCATCAAAACAATTGACAATATCGAGTATAAGCCTCTCTATCAAACAACCTCAATAAACTTTGATAACAACATACAAAAACATTTGCAGCGCAGACAACAAACACTATCATATAATTAATAGAATCAGGCGTTACTTTTCGGAAATCCATTATTAAGTAGAGTTTTTTAAAATTATTTTGCTTTAAATTTCCGCTAAGCGACGCCGGCGCAGGCAATTAACAACACAAACCGTCACCGCGTTGAGTATTAGTTCAGGCAAATGCAGGATGCACCACCCGCCCGCCCTCGATACGCATGCGGCACAGCTCATGCAATTATAATTACCCATTAATATTTGTGAGTTTAAAATAATTAAATTTTTAAGGGCGATTATCGCATTTCTAAACCATATCGTTAATGAAATAAAATAAAAAACAGGAAGGAAAATTTTAATATTTCTCTTCATGCACCGATCATGCACGAATCTCAGAGAAACACGCTGATAAATGAAAAAAAAAAAACAAAGTATAGTAGGAACGTTAGGGCAGAAAAGATCTAGTTTGGTGACCCTTTAAACCCTTCGTTTCGTTTTCATGACCATGTTCTTGAAATTGCAAAGAATTGCTTCTATAGACTGAAAGTGTTGTATCAGGTTCGGAACTATTTAGATGTTGACGTCAGAATTAAACTTTGCGAAGCTCTTATATTATCTAAGCTAAATTATGCGGATACGGTCATGGGTGATTGCATTTTTGGTTACACTAGGAAGATAATTCAAAGAGTTCAAAATGCGTGTGCTCGTTTCTGCTTTACCATCCCGCGTAGGGCACATATAACCCCGTTTCTTAATAGGAGTAACATCATAAATATGCAGTCCCGACGTTCACTTCATTACGCATGTCTTCTTTTTGGTATAATTCGATTTAAATCACCTCCATATTTGTTCAAAAAGTTGGTATTTTTAAATAGCATCAGAAATTCATCGTATCTCAGTTACCCACGTCACAACACTGCAGCATTTCGTGGAAGTTTTCGATACTCAGCCTCCAAGTGTTGGAACAACATCCCACCACCGCTTAAGAAATTAATAACGTTGCGCTCTTTTAAGTCTAATTATAAACAGTATCTTCTAGATCTTCAAAAGGTCGCTCCAATGTAAGGTGTAAAGTTGTGTGTTAGTGTTAGTGTTATTGGATACCTCATGATAAATATTATTGTGCTGTGTTAGTAAGTATGGGGCTGGGGAGTAAGGGGAGAACGGGGGAGTAAGGGGAGAACGGACCTAACATCTTAGCCGGCCCTATCGTCAACCTCACCTGCACGCGCCGGATGGCGACGGCGACTAATCAGTTGCCGTGGTGCTCCCTGCTAGACAACGAACGAGGCCCTGGCGACCGAGCAATGGCGGTATAACCATACACCTAGTCAGGCAACTGGCTAGATGAGGCCTCAGCGGCCTTGGGGAGTAAATTCCCCCTAAAATGTTTGGTGCAGAAGGCAACGGGAAACCACTGCACTACATTCCCTTGTAAATTAGCATGTCAGAACCAACAAAGAAAACCCTCAGTGCCCGGCAAAAGAGGGTGATAATCCCCGGGCGGGGTATACGATATAACGACGACCATGGCGAGTTAAAGGTAACGACTTGGAACGTGAAAACACTTCATAAAGATGGAAAACTGGAAAACGCGGTCAGGGAAATGAAAAGATACGGATGGGATATTCTTGGAATGAGCGAAGTGAGGTGGACTGATTGTGGGGATATACCAACTTACGACAACACCCATTTTTACTACTCTGGAGGACAGAAACATGAATACGGAGTTGGATTTTTAGTCTCTAAAGAAATGAAAGACTGTATTTTGGGATATGTGCCACAATCACCCAGAGTGATGCTACTGCAGTTAAATACTAGGCCTATACTAACCAACCTGATCCAAGTATATGCACCTACTTCAGACAGCACAGAGGCAGAATGTGAGACTTTCTACAGAGATGTTAAGGCGGTACTTAAAATGGTTAAAAAACATGAGCTTATTTTAGTCATAGGGGATTTCAACGCCAAGGTTGGGGATACTCCTGAGCACAACATTGTCGGCCCGTTTGGACTTGGATCCAGGAATGATAGAGGCGACCGTCTTATAGAGTTCTGTTCAGAGTACGCTCTAACTCTCATGAACACTTGGTTTGATCTACCAAAAAGGCGTCTATATACATGGCAATCCCCAGCTCATACAAAAGAGAAAATTGTGAGAAATCAGATAGATTATATCTGTGTTAATTATAGATATCGCAACGCGATAACAAGTGTAAAAACGTACCCAGGAGCAGACATCGACTCGGATCACAATCCCTTGGTTTGCAAAGTAAGACTGAAACCAAAACGGGTGCAAAATGGGAAGCCTAATAGTGTTCTCAATCTGCAAGCAATTAAAGACGAAGCAGCTGCTAAGCGCTTTTCACAAAAAGTTGACGAAATCATTAAGATGGATACAGCAGATAGTATAGAAAATCATTGGGAAAGTATCAAATCGGCAGTTCTGGAGGCAGCCAAGGAAATACTTGGATACAAGCTAAGAAGGAAACAGGATCATTGGATGACTAAAGAAATCATTGACCTATTCGATAAGCGAAGAGAACATAAGGTGAACCCTACAGAATACCGCAAGTGTAGTACCCAACTGCAAGCTATGATAAGGAAAGCTAAAGAGAATGAATTAATTAACCAGTGCAAGTGGATAGAACATCTACAGTCCACTCATCAGTTTGGGGAGCTACACAAGGCCCTAAGATATATGACTGTAGGAAGGAAACCCTCTACACCTTGTTCTATAGTAGATTCTGAAGGAAAACTTCTTGTCAGTATAGATGACCGACTACGTTCGTGGGAGCAATATATAATGGAGCTCTTTCATGACAATAGACCGAACCTAGCAGAGTTTGAGAGTGGAGACTTACGCGGGCCACCTATACTAATGGACGAAATGGAATATGCTCTTGCTGGGATGAAGAAAGGAAAAGCCGAAGGAGTGGATGGAGTGCCCATGGAATTACTTATGCACATGGAAAGTACTACCAAAGCATGCTTGTTGGCACTCTTTAACAGAATCTACGATACGGGCGTGATTCCACAAGATCTTCTTCGTTCCACTTTTGTGACCATTCCGAAAAAATCAAAAGCTGTTAAGTGCTCTGATTATAGGACTATAAGCTTGATGAGCCACACCATGAAGGTATTGCTCAAAATTATTTACAACCGAATTAGCACTAGATGCTCTGAAAGTTTGTGTCCTCAACAGTTTGGATTTAGAGCAGGTATGGGAACAAGAGAAGCTATATTGGCCGTTAACACCTTGGCGGAACGAGCAATCGAAAATCAGCAAGAAGTGTATCTTTGTTTTATAGACTATGAAAAAGCATTTGACCGCGTTCAACATAGTAAACTAATGGAAGTACTTCGTAAAAGAGGGTTGGATGAAAAGGATCTGAGAGTTATTGGCAATCTCTACTGGAATCAAGAAGCGGCCGTACGAGTCGAGGGGCAGCTCACAGATTATAAAATAATAACTAGAGGTGTTAGACAAGGATGCATACTTTCTCCCCTTCTTTTCAATTTATACTCGGAGGACATCCTAACAGAGTTACTACGCGATAAAAGAGAGAGCATTCGCGTTAATGGACAGCTGGTCAACAATTTAAGATACGCTGATGATACAGTACTTATTGCGAGTTCGGAAGCTGGACTGCAAGTCCTTTTGAACGAGGTATCTGAGGCCGGTGAAGCTATGGGGCTGACTATCAATGCCGCTAAAACCAAGTCCATGGTAATTGCTAAAGTTGAGCTACCTCCGCCAGACATAACACTACGTGGAACAAATATCGAAGGTGTCAAGAAGTTCAAATATCTAGGCCGATACTTTACAGCAGACTTAGATCACCAAGCGGAAATAAAATGTAGGATCGGACAAGCTAAGGCTGCTTTCTTTAAAATGTCCAAAGTACTATGTGACAGTAAGATTTCATTTCCCTTGAGATATCGCGTGGCACAATGCTATGTATGGTCCACATTACTTTACGGGTGCGAGACGTGGGTCCTCAGAAAAGACAGCTGCAATAGACTACAGGCTTTTGAGATGTGGTTATTGCGTAAAATGTTAAAAATTCCATGGACCAGCTTTACCTCAAACATCAAAGTATTGCAACGTTCCAAGTGTAAACGTGAACTGATGTCAACTATAATAAAGAGGAAGGTTGCCTTCTTTGGACATATGCAGAGAGGTTCTCAATATGAGTTCTTAAGGCTAATCCTCGAAGGCAAGATTCCTGGCAAGAGATCACCAGGCCGACCCAGAAGAAAATGGATAGATGACATCAAAGACTGGACCAAACTTCGTTATGACCAGCTAAAAGGAGCGGCTCAAGACCGCATCGGTTTCTACATGCTGACCTCCAAACTTCAATTTGAAGATGGCACCCCATGATGATGAGTAAGTATGTTAAAAATATAATGAAAGCTCCATTGCTATTTTTTGATATTTGTAATTTTGAGTTGCTTATCACATTCTTACTCAAGTTTTTGTTTAAATTTAGTGTACACAGTCATTTAAACTGTTTTTTGTTTTTGTGTATGCAGCAGTGCTCTCTATTCCTTTTTCTTTAAAGGATTCTACGGAAGACCAGCGTCGCCGGATCATTTGATTCTGCGGCATTTGCTGAGTAGATTCCTTTTCATGCATGTTTAAGTAGGTACATATCTGTAAAAAGTGTAATGTTTTGTGATATTTGTACTTATGTAACCTGCTACATGTATGAATAAATGATTTTCTATTTCTATTTCTATTTATTTCCTTTACCAAATATGCAGCGTAGGACGTCCACCGACAAGATAGACTGACGACCTCGTAAAGATCAAAGAATCAAACTGGATGCAGACCGCTAGTGATCGGTCGCTTTGGAAAGCCGTGGGGGAAGGCCTATGTTCAGCAGTGGACGTCCTTTGGCTGATAATGATGATGATGATACCTAGTAGGAAGTAGGAATTCAACCTCTTTCAAGTATTTGGTTACGGATTTAAAGTTCCGTACTAAATTTATTTTTTCTTGTCGCGAAATTGAAAATAGAATGAAAGTAAGTAAATGTTTTACGAGTAAGTCTAAACCTCTACATATCTTTATTTCGTGTCTTTGTTTTTAAATTAAGACAATGTAGTTCATACCAGAATAACAGATAGTAATAAGCAATCACGAAATCTACTGAGAATGCGTCAGTTTGTGGTAATTCCTAACTACCTACTAACCTACAATTTCGGAAAGTCCTTTTCTTTTAATGATATCCATTGTATACACTTTCCTTTCCATAAATGACATACCTTCTGTGTTGTGCACTTCAGGTAATCGTAGAAGACTATGTTCTCTATTGATTCGTAACAAAATTATTAATTATTCAGCAGTGGACCTGGACACCATTTGGCTGATAATGAAAACGATGATTTAACCTACTACGAATCCAGGATGGTCAAGGATAGTAAAACTTGGTTCTTCATCATAATTATTTTTACTTAAACGCCAACTTGCGATCAAATTCCATAAAGAAATGATAATAATTGACGACAATAGTTAGTTTAAAAAAACATTATTTTTTATTTTTTTGAGCCTTAGCAACAATGACGTGATTTTGTTTAAATAAATTTTGATTTTGATAGCAAGGTGTTAAAAACTAATTATGCCTTATCTGATTAGTTATATTCTTCTAGAATCACCCCAATATCGTTCAAGATCCAAACTCCATGATTGTGATACTGATAACAATGAGGGAAACGGAACAGATCTACATAGACTAAACAAGAGGTCAAAAGCATTTGTTTAAATGAAAATATTTTAATACGTTATGATAATCTTCTCTCTATGAAAATAAGAGAAAGTCATGTCAGTTACACAACTTATAACTAACGGTTGGACCAATTTCCAAGATTTATACTTTGTTGGATTTGTCATGGCCCCGAATAGGATAGGCCGGGGATAGGACAAAACGGGACCGGGTTGGGACAAGGCCGTGGGTCGAAACTAAGTTCGCTGGTACCGCTAGTGTTAACAGATTGGCTTATAAAAAACATGGCATAGACTAGATGGCGTAGACAGACAGTAATGTAACCAATTAATGTCGCGGTTTTATTGATTGCTAATTTGTTCTCAACCGTATAAGATGTTACTACAGTCAAAACGCCTAATGATGATTTGAAGATTAAGCAACGTCTATTTC
Source organism: Pyrausta aurata (assembly GCA_963584085.1). Taxonomy (NCBI): domain Eukaryota; kingdom Metazoa; phylum Arthropoda; class Insecta; order Lepidoptera; family Crambidae; genus Pyrausta; species Pyrausta aurata. The sequence continues at coordinate 342,826 of OY757276.1, read as the reverse complement.
ACCACTTCTAAAAAGGACCATTATAATTGATAAATTGTTTAACAAGACGAACTGTTGATATTTACAAACAAATTACAATAAGGTTAGACGTTTTATTAATATCAATTATTTCTACATGAAGTATTACAAATAATCAGTAAAACATACGAACTTACTGAATGATGGTGAATGCATAGTGCAACAGATTTTTACACTTCAACAAAACAGAGTAACCGGCATTGTGGCAAACAAAAACACAACTCCCCAACATATTCACAGATTCTTAACTAAAATTAAGTGAATCAACTAAACTTCTATCACTTACTGTCACAGAAGAGACAGCACTGGATGTAAAGACACGTTCCCACTATCACAATGACCACGGTCAGTAAATAATAGAACACAGAAGCGTCCGTCATGATTAGTCCACATCGATAGAATACTCACGTATCTACATTTTAATGCTACAATTAAATACGTCGTTAATGTTTGTCGGCGATAAAGATATACCTACTTTTATATTCCGCCGGGCGACTGCGCTCTGAGATTGCAGTCTTAATAGTACATCTAGTTTTTGTAACTACGTATTTTATCTCTTGTAAAATGTGCTTATTAATTTGCAAATGCGATGTAGGTACATTCCGTTGTCGCACTAAAATGCCAACCGATTGTGATAGTCTTAACGAGACTGTACTTAACCAGTTTTATTATTATTTTATTTTTAGGGTAGGGAAACAACAGTTCAAATATCAAATGTAGGGAAAGAAGTATTCTTTACCACGAAACCAGACAATTAGTGTGTTGTCTGGCGCATATTTTATTTTTTTTATTTTATTTTTTATTTTATTATTATTTGGGAAACATACAGTTATAATGGTAAAGAGTTATATTTATTTTTTAAGGGTGACAATTAAAATAATAGCACACTTGAGTTTAACATGTTATGTCAAATAGACAATGCGAAAGATGAAAAAAAAAATAGGGTTAAGTTTACTACGGGAAATCGACGATCCAAGTCATGTAAAAGTGTTAGTGCCATGAAAATTTCATTTGTTGGAAGGAGGGCAAATAAGGCGCAGGTTCAGATTTCGAAGGATAAAATCATATATAAGTAGATACTATAAGTTTAATGATTGGTAAAGAAGAGGCAAAACAGACTCCTAAATTGAAATGAAAAAACTAAAATGTGAGCTTTTGTTTAGCTGCTCAGAGAATACTATTTTGACAATTTAATTTTGCCACACAATCTATGGAAAGACCTGAAAGAGCTAGAAGTGTCCGACTGGTCAGATTTGGCACAGAATAGGAAAGAATTCATTCATTTATCACTGTAATGTCGGAGGCTAAGATCCACTTCGGGTTGTTGAGCCAGCGAAGTAAGTAAACTATGGAAAGAATTTCGAACTACCTGACTTTGAAAATTTTCCTATAAATTGTCTCTCAAAATTGAACACGTCAAAACAGCATTCTCTAAGTGGCAGGATTATAGTAAGTAGATAATCTTTAACTGCCAATAACCAAAACAATTTTATTTTCGAAAAGGTTAATAAACTTAGCACTAATTAATAATTGCATTGATTTATTTATAGAAAGGTTACCTCTATATAAACAAAACAAGATCACCAATTAATAGTACATTAACTTTATTCAATGTGAATAAAAACATGATGAAAACATATTTCGATCTTACTCACCGAATATTTTAAGCACATAACTCCCAACCACCATGTCACAAACTTGTAAATATAGCATTATTAACAGCAGTATGGCCACAAAAAATATCAAAAAACACATTTCTTTCAAATCCAAAAACATATCGACAATGTTAGTATATGTTGCCTCAGATTATACTGAGGCGCTGATGATTATGTTATTAAGTTGCTAAGTGAAATATACACAAGTTATAAGAATGTGAGGAACTGATGGATGATCTCTGATTTAGCCGGGTTATGTGCTTTGAGATGAGTTTAAGATAAGAAGTTGATGTATTAGCCGATAGTATATCGTGTTTTGATGGCCGATTAAAATAACTCGTGTAACGTAATTTTTAACCTGGATTTTATTAAAAGGGTCAATGTCAAAATCTTTTACCCCTTATCATTATAATGACTACTATTGGAACTCACAGGTGTGTATGAGTTATGTTCTTACAAATGTTCAGTTTTACTATTAAATTGCTATAATGGCAGTTTATATTCCGGAAATATATCTCCTTAAAAGGAGTTAAAATGGAGGTGACAATAAGTAAGTAGGTATAGAATATTCGTGCGCAAAACCGCTAGGAACCGCTACCTTACATCAATTAAGGTGTTAGTGGTTTTAGTAATGTGTGTTAAAATGTACATATGCTATTGTATGCATAATCGTCATACCAGATTTTTATTGGATGAGTTTGTGTTCAATCTCTGGTAATGTATTGATCCATTTTAATATCATCTGATAAATAATGATAATCCCTATCATAGTTTGATAAAACTCCACCATTATAAGAAGGTCTCAATTGCGTTGGAAAGTGGACGTGATAAGGTTTCTTCGTGCATTGGACGGGAAATGGTCCCGAAATCATTGTTCTTTAATAGTATAAAATGTCGGAAGCGTTGCATATTAAATTTGGTAACTATATGACGCGGTATTCTAAAAAAAAGTGTTGTGTATCCGTATCTAACTTTTTGGACATTCTCTATAGCTTCTCTCTTACCTGATTATGACTGCGTGACGTATAAATGATAGAATAAATGAATTTATTTGCTGAAAACACGGAACAGATTGATTCAAACAAATAATAGATAGGTTCAGCGTGTATTACTCATGTTTCGGAAGGCAAATATTTGCTGTCGTCATCTAAAATTAACAAAATTCAATTTAATTATAAAAGAAAAAAAATCTAACAATCCTCGCCTTTAAACCTAGTACGAGTAAAAACATGCCTTATGATACAAAACCAGTAATACCAAGTTACTTTTTCATGTCAATTTTTAATATTCCAAGAAGCATAAATAATAATAATACGTCTCCACGAAAAAACCGTCCAAATATTATAACGAGGCAGACGAACTAATTTGCTGCGAGACTTTGCCATAATTACGGTCCAGACACCATGTTTTCGCATTAGGGCTGTAAAAAAGTTATCAACTTATTTACTAAATAATCCTTAGACATAATTTTATTATCGTTTCTACACGACCTGTGTTAATACAGCTGTCACTAAAACGTCCTGAGTAGTTGTAACCTTTTTCGGTCACAATCGTCATTTAGGCCCAATTTCTTCATCGATAGTAATAGTGAAGCTACTTTCTCAGCGGTTAATTATTTACGATTGTGTGTGTTTTGAAGAGAAACTACCTTATCCAAATGTCAGTATGGCTATTTTAATGACCATTGGTTAAGGTTTTTTTCTTCAAAACACACACAATCGTAAATATTCAACCGCTGGTAACGTAACTTTACTATCACTATCGATGAAGAAATTGGGCCTTAAAAGTTAAACGGAAAGCTAAGTGTTTATGAATTATTTATGAATTATTGTTTATTGTGTGTTAGGTAATTAATGCATTTGTTTTTGTAACAGACATTCAGATGATAGACTAACGGCCTATTTCACAATGTCTGTCCCATTAGCGTTATCTGTTCCCTACGAACTGATTTATACGAAATGACGGTCCGTTTTTGAATTATCCGTTGGTAAGTGCTTATTTGTCGAAAAAGAAACAGCCCAAGGATCCAAAATTTCTGATATCATTTTATTTGACCCTATAATTGACACCCCTAAGTATTGCCACCGCAGTGCAAACAGCACCTACGGGCTTCCGTGACGTCACGAAGAGAAACGTCAGCAAAAACGATAAATAATTACTTTACACTCAGTGAAAGTATTCGAAACAAAATCAGGGAAGATATTTGCAAAAAGATTATATTTAATTATCAAATTAAAATGAAAAACCTCATCTTATACCTTACATTATAAAGTACATTTACTCGTACATCCGTCAAGTAGGTAGGTGTGTTTTTTTCTTTATGTCAAAAAAGACCTACATATTTGGTTTACTTATAAAAAACACAGTACTTATATTAACATTTTTCTGAGCAAAATCCTCTGGCAATCATAGTTTTTAGTTTGTTAGTCAAGTTATTAGCTAATAATTTAAAGACAGCTCCTTATGATGAGCCTACTAAGGCCCACTTGCGCACGATGATTTCACTCAGGATTACGCTTACCCAGGATTAAATCATGCGCATGTCCCACTTAGTAATATTAAAATTGAAAAGTAAGTGTTAGTTAGCATGCACTCAGTACAAAACTTATGTAGTTACTTTAATGTAGAGGCGGTTGACTTATAGCCAATTGTCTTCACCTTTTTTGCTCGTTTCATTAACGCGTTAGCTGCTGCCACTTTTACATGTAGATTTAATTTTTAAACTTTGTGGCTTAACAACTTTACAAACAGAAACAAAAACGATAGTGGTGGTAAACTCCCTTCTCTAACTCAAAATAAAAGTAAGTAAAATTCAATATTTTGTAAAAAAATAAAGTGTAATAAAGCATTCGAAGCGTCTTTCAATTACAAATAAATGTACACGAAATAAGTCCCTAAACCTTATCAATCAATATGAAGTATTTGCGTAAACCTTAGAACCAAAAAATATAGCCATTACAAGAAGACAAAAACAGCAAAATTTCCTATAGTGGTTGTCTTATAAGACATTATATCTAATAAAAATCTTATAGACGCTTTACCAAAACCAATGGTTATAAAACAGCATCTTATAAGACGATTTGCGCCACTAGAGCGTTCGCTCCTTATTACTAGTTTTATAAACGTTAATAGGATTACTTTAAAAGAATATTACTAGAGTACCAGTCTTATAAGCACACGTTATAGAATCAATCAGCACACCTTGCTGTTTAATCCTATAACCGCATTTAATAGGATGGATAATTCTGGTTAATGTCTTGGTCCGTTGTTTTAAAAGACAATGCAGTCGCATAGGCGTGTTGAGGTTGCTGCTATAGGTAGAATATTTTATAGGATTAATTTGTTTTACTCGTGACTATAACTAGATTCTTAGCACAAAACTAGCATGCTCTCGGAGTACTTTAGGTAATATTCATACTATAAATGTCCCACCATTTGAATTTATAAGAGTTGACACTATTTTTGGATGAGAAATTCGAGTCTCACGAACGACGGGATGGTTCCGCACAAATCCTGGCTACGAAGATGATTGTTTATGAGAGTTGTAGGAAAAGAGTCCAAGAAGATGTGAAAAATAATTGTGGAAGCAGTGCTAGTAACTTTGATGAGTACATCGTATTGACCAGGTATAAAAAAGTGGTTCACGAGAGGATTTGAGGCTTGTGCAATTAAAAAATATAATATTTTTGCAGTTCTTAAGATAATTTCTACAATGTTCCTGGAAAATTGTTAAAATTGATTTTGTATAATATTTACAGTCTCTTATAGTAGGTAATTTTTCAGAACTAACCTTTTCGTTAATTATTTTCTTTTCTTTCACCTAGATGTCGTCAATATCTCCAATTTCGTTATTTGTAAGTAAATTTTTGTGTATTTTATGTATGTTTATTTTGCCTATATATATTTTTATATCCTATTAATTATTAGTGTAATATTAGTATGTATGTTTATGTCGCCACAATGCATTTTATAATTTATTTTATATTACCCGCTCAGTTATTGCAAACGTTCCGCCACTGATTAAATTTTCTGCATTCCCAAGCGGTTGACTGGTAGAGAATGCCCTGAGGCATTAAGCCCGTCAATTGTGCAATTTACAGTGCAATAAAATTTAAATAAACAAAATAAATAAATAATTTTAGCACGATTGATTTACAACTTTAAATAGTTATGTGACGCAGGATTTTTTCTCTGTCATATTTCTCACAAAGAACCCCAAAACTTCAATATGGTGGTGAATTAATAAGTATGTCCTTCTAAAAAGCAGTATAAAGATCCCGACAAATGCAACATGGTGGCTGTGATCAGACCCTATGGCTGCCTTATTATTTGCAACAGAATACGGAATAACTAAATATTAATAACAAATAATTTAGAAGGGGCATAAAGATATGTTTATTATCGTGAAACATTTTATCAGTAAAATTAATTTTACAGGTTGAATAGGCATTCTATTTACCATAGTCGTATTCACAAAATATACGCTAAGCAAATATTAACTAAGAATGTTTACCCTTTGAAAATGTTTCACATCAAAATATTTATAAGCATCAAGTCAAAACCGTATGAAAAAGTAATACTTGGTATTGGCATCACGCTTATTACAATAAGATCAATTAGTCTAATAGCGGCAAGCGCAAGATTATAATAAGATTAATTATACCAATAACGGCATGCGCCAGCTTCTTACAAGTTCGAAATGCACCTTACTAGACCGTAACAGAACTACTATAGGGTGTAATACTCCTATAAACTGCGCCCATTTCCAGTCCTGTAGACGTTTTGTAGTGTTTTATAGGACTACGAAATGCATGCTCCTAGGACAATTACCAGACTAAATTTTGCTACCTGAACCTTCCTCTTTAGGAAATTTATTTCAATATTCAACATTAGACGTATACACAAACATTTCAATTAAGTTCCTAATATAGTGCTCTGAATAAGTTAGTAACTTGAGACCTAATTACTGATTAGAAGTCATTTTAGTGATAGTAAATATTGGCAGGATTTAAGTATTTTTCTGTAGCAGAGTCCAGACTAGTTATTTAAATAAAAATGACCAATACAGTAGAAACAATTAACAAAAACTCGTTGTTAGTAACTTTGAAACGGGCAAGTTGTAAAATGCCCTTGTTATTGAATAGCCACCATTAATATGGAATGCTGATGTAGCAGATTAAATGTTATTTCAATATTTTGTGATGATTGCTACCTTATAAAAGTATTCACCACGAAAAAAAAACATTACCTCGTTAATGTTGATAACTAGCCCGCAAATCAAGTGATTTCTAATCTTGAAGTAAAAATAATTAACATACATTGAAACATACTTTACTTTTCACATTGGAAAAAGGCATGCCGAGTTAGCATTAATCTAACATTTTGTTGGTCAGAAGAACCTTTAATGGCAGTTTTATTTTTATGGTGAGAGCATTTTCAAAATCAATTTATTGGCAGGTATCTATAATTCGCCTAAATAATGATCATAAGTATATATGAGATAAATTATATCATAATATGTTCTTTTTATTCGTGCAAAATATCGTATTTTAGAAAAAAACAATTTTTCATCAACAATGTGAATTCGCTCTACGCCTGCAACATTTACTCCAGCATTAGTCGCCCGCGGCTCTGCGATCAATTTCGCAGGCGATGAGATTGGTTTCGCACTCGCGTTCAAGTCACCGCGTTCGACACTACTCGGTCCCATAATATTGAACGGTCTCGGGCTACCTTTACTCTGGAATACATAAGTATTCTGTTACTGTCATTTACTATGATTAGTAATTTTTTATTTGCAATCCGGCGATTTCTATGCTTAAACCCTAAAGTGATAATCAACATTATTTTGTTTACGCGACCACCAGCGGCCTTTCGATCACTGAGCGTTTTAGAAATGTTTATTTGGATCGTATTTTTAAAGGAAGCTAAAAACATCTTTTGTACTGACTCTGTAGTTTCTGCCTTGAACAAAGGTTGACAAATGATTTGAGTTAGGCATTAAGTTTTAGTCTATTGATTTAGTTGTTTAAGAACACGTGTTTCTTTTTACCCCAAAAAAACAAATATATGTTTCATAAAAGTATTAAATGAACCTTTTTTTGTTTACTTATTCCTTTATCCATATTCTGGTTCTCTAAAGTATCAAATACAAAATCATAACCGGGAGTGCCGACGCAAATTTAAAATGCAAGCCCTGTCGATACAACGTTACGTCTTTTTGTTTCACAGGTGTTAATTATATTAAGATAGCTTCGACACGGCGATGAACACTTCAAGCGATGACAGCCAATTGATATTTCAATGAATTCACAATCAGGCAGTATTACTTAACTTGAAGCGATCGCAATAGAGATTCTAATCATGTCTGTATAAATAAATAACAATACAATTGTAATTTTAATGTGAAAATAGCAGCACAGGCAAAAAAGGTAAAAGTAAAGGGGCTAAACGCATCTATAGCATTTGTGTTATGGAGATCAGTACCTACCAATTTCAGCAACAGTTAATATAACTACATAACTTGCTAATATTGTATAGCAGCTGGAGAACAGCTGCCCAAATCCGTGAAGATTGGAAAAAGGGTAGGGAGGCCTCTGCCCTGCAGTGGGACACCGCAGGCTCTTAATTATAATAATAATAATGACTTTGATATGTTTCTGAAGTTGAACACTAACTCCCTTTATTTGAAGTCTGTAATAAATAAATAAAGATCTGTCTAAATAAATCAAGGTCGGTCTATACCTAAGAAAAAAATGGTACTTGCGACCGGGGATAGCATACGGAAAATCAGTCAATGGAAATTGCGGTTGGAAAAATAACAAACTCTTGGTAACATCATAACTGTATTGCATGGTAATTTTGAACCCGATAAAAATGAGTCCTTTTACAAACTAAGCAATGCGTTGTAATTGGACTTGTAAATTATGAAACAGTTTGTCTTTATTAGGAAACAAATCGAAGATATTATAGTTTGCGTTTGATGGTGCGTCTTCCTGTCGTAATTCCGCCTCCCCTTGATACATATCTGTACCCTGGTTTCGTGCCGCATTCTCCTGGTGGATTTTTGCTTGCTCCTTTCGACTTTGGGCCTTTCCAGCCTCCCCTTGGCGTTTTAGCGCCTTCCTCCTTTGCTTTTTTACCTCTTTTTGGCGCCTTCCTGCCTTTTGACCATGGTTTTCCACTTCCCCCCTTCGCCTACCCGCTTTCCCTCTATGCCCTTCTAGCTCCCCCTTACGCTTTTTCGGCTTCCCTCTAGTCTCCTTAAGTCTTTCCACTGTATCATTATTTCCTTCGTTTTGTTTTCTTGCTATCGCCCATCGCTCCATTTGCCTCACTCTTGCCTTTTCCATTCTGCTTTTGCTGCGCCTTTTCCAATACTTATCAGACCCTGGAATGGTCGGGAACTTTGTTGTGGTAGTAAGCTCAGTAGTTGGAGGTCGAATACTTCTCAACTTAGGGCTGGAGTATATTTCTACGTTCATAGTTGCTATCCCGCTGTAGTAAAAACCTGTTGTGTCAAGCAAAAGTCAATATAAAACTTCACGTAAGCAGGGGTTGTTTACATTATTAATTATTTTAGTAAATTAGTTATTGGCTGTTAGTTTAGTATGAAAGATTAGCTTAATTTGTACTAAGATCTGTGAATTTTGTAAGAATAAAAAAACAATTGACATTGTTATGCGGCGCAACTTATCATGAGCTCTGTCAAAATAAAGGAGCAAAAGAAAGGGCCAGGCCTATTTTTTTAAATTAATTGCTAGTTACAGGTGTAACAAAGCCCGCCTTACCTATTAATACGTTCAAGTTGTGTCCTATTCTTTCTTGAAACCGCTCATAATCAATTTTATCCTCAATGAACTGTGGCTTGAGATGTGCTGACTTCCCGCCCCATTTGTAGGGAAATTTGATTTCTGCTTCGTGGTCTCTCGGGTGATATTTTTGAGGGAGTTTAAAGAATTTTAATAACTCCGAAGGGGTATCGCCACTGGACGTACTGAAACTAGCTCCTTCATGAGCATCAAACGTTGTTTTATACCAAAACAACGTATCGTTCACAGCCATATTATCGTTATCAATCTGAAAAAAGTTGTGATAGTGAACATTTTCTTTTTTAGATTGAAGCGAGTAAGTAAACTAAAAAATTACCTGCACTTTTATGCAATCGAAATTCTTTTTGTCGTGAAGTCGCATATTTGCGTCGTAGATCGTCAGCTGCAACAAATAAATTATACAAAAGGAGATTCTTACAGGTGAACTCCATCATGTTAATGCTTCACTCTGATTCGAGAAAGTAACGACCCTAAACTGTAAGTCGTAGTGATACAACTGTGGCAAAATACTCAAGAAAAATTCTCTAATCAAGAAAATTTAAAACGTTCTTTTTCAATACTGTTGCATAAGAGTGTCTGACGACACCGGTGCAAAAAAGTTCTTTCACTTGTTGAACGGGCATCAAGTCTCTAGATATGACCTTCTTACCCTGTATTGGGCTACAGCGGGCATATTTCGTTCATCGACAATTTTGGTTCTGTCTCGATAGACTAGGACTTTACGAAGACCGCAAGCTTTCTCGTTTGCACCATCTGAAATAATATTTTTTTAGTAAAATGACACGACTTGTGAAGCTTGCGGGCCACTAGATGCAGACCGCTTACAACCAGTTGCTGTAAAATAGTTTGAAAACCACTGTTTATTCAAATAATGAAGATTTTCTTGTACCTAATGATTTGTAGTGAGAACTATCTATTGAGTAAATAATGAAAGTATCCGAGCCAACTTTATAGGTCTCGCCATAGTTGCGATAGTATACTCTGAACGCCACATTTGATTTGTTGTGTGACTGAGAAAAGTCCTCTTTTTGATTTTCTGAAACAAAAAACTTGTTGATACTAAAGAAAGTCGCATGAAAATACAGTTATCTCGACAGATGTTTTAGACTTACCGACTGCACTCTCAAGATATTTGTACTCTTCAATCTCCTTACTGTTCATTACATCATTCTTCCAATGCCGCAGTGATTCTTTGATTCCAAGCTGCGATTTCCAATTCAAGTTTGCATAGTTTTTGGGTTGTACAGGTGTTCTGGTTTTCGCTAACATTTCATGGTCTTTTGCCTTTTTAATTTGCTTCACAGGAGTAAACTTTGTAACCATGTTTATCCAGGAATAGTATGCAGACATGTCTAGAAACCGCGCAGGAGCATCGCACCCCGGCCCGCGAATTCCGAAACCGATCTGAAATCAAGTCAAATAATATTATAAACTGAAATTCTAGGCATCTTTGTCCCTCCAAGGAAGAAGCAAATAACAATTGAATTGCTATTTGCATTGATTTTGCAAAAAGTGGGTAGGTGTATATAAGTATTATTTTACTACTTACCAGAGTCCACCGGCCCAAATCGTTGAAGACCAAACCCATACCGTTTTGCCAATCGCATTCGTTTTTGTTTTTTGTGGCCAGGCCACAGTACATTTTTAGGTGTTTGAATTTCAGTTCTGTGCGCTGCAAACAAAATCAAAAGTTACGAATAGCAGTAATTTTTACTTACTTATTTACCTATAAGAATTCAATGTGATTTACTGATTGTTGACTGTTTTGTTTCCTTCCATTACATTCTCCAAGAACCTGTTATGTCGCATCAGGTGTCCTATCATTTACATTTGGAAAGAGGGGAAGAGGAAGACCTAGGAGAAGTCATATCGATCAAGTAAAGGAAAAAGTTAATGTGATGTCATATCAGGAGGTCAAGAAAAAGGTAAACAAAAGAAAATAATGGCAATTACTCCACCGACAAAAGCGAAGCTCTTAAGTTTAAGAAGAAGAAGACTGCTTTGTTTTATATATCAAGGAGTAAAATAGTTGCGGATCCTGATATATTTTTTTACTAGCCGTTCCTTCCTGCTGCTGGGCAAAGGCCTCCCACAAATAACTCTCAGCGTCCCTATTGCTGGTTAGGGCTTACCAGTCCTAGTGGTATTTGTCCAGATTGTCGTGCTATCGCTCTCGGGGTCTGCCTTTCGGATTAATATTTTTAATATTTTTTTACTCACGTTATACATGTTTGGATCATTGTAATACTGCATACAATCGGCCAGCTTCACAGATTCTAAGGAGTACATCATTTTCTCCATAATCCCATTTGCTAAAAAAATTATGTCATGAATGTCAGAAACAAAACGGGTACAATTTCGTTTGTTAAACGCATTGAACTACCATTACTAGCGTCACAATCTTGCCATCTAATTGGGACACATTTTGTGCTTGGAATAGCTTCTGTACGTAGTTATAGCAATTCACTAGTTTTACAAAAGTTTATTTTACTTACCATCTGTGTAACCGATCGCATATAAATGGTTTGATTTGTTAAAATGGCGGTCTGGCCAACACACTGGTATGATCGCAGCTGAAAAATATTATTTATTATTGTTATTAAATCGTCTTTGTTTACTATTTAACAACTGTTTGTGTTGTTTGATCTGAATATTTCTATTGCAAAGTATCAGACGAAGTAAGTATTTGTCGAAATGTCTGTTAATAAGCTCCGTTTCTGACGACAAGTAGGCAGAAAATCGACGGCCATTATTCATCTCATCACGTCGACGTACAATAATAGACGACACGTTATCAAGACATCGATATTCGCCCCGCGGTCCAAAAACTTTGTAGTGCGAAACGCCTCAATACCTTTCACGTGGGTCACTGATGAGCTGAGCTGCGAGATGATTAACAGCCGCCGCTTCTGCAGTTACATGAGTCGACAAATTGACGTTGTTAGTTTAAATGATATCAAATAAGTAACTTTATCCGACCTGAGGGCCACAATCTGAGTCTGAGCTGGACAAGAGCTATTGTGTGTGCGGTAGACCCATACTCAGGATGCACCATGTAGTCCTTAGGTCGCACGTACCAAGGCTTGCCACTTTCCCTGATAAACATCGCTGTACTGTGCATCCTAAAAAATGACAATAGCTTTGCGTTTATGCAACAAAAGTTGATTTGTGACAAACTAAACAAAAGTAAATTTGCTGTTCTAATTAGACAATATGGTCCATCTAAGGCCGTATATTCACTCCAAACCTTATGATCAGGTGAGGTCACCTACATTTAAAAAAAAGAGGCAGTATATCAAGTGACAAATATATTTAAAAAAAAACGAAATTGACACCCTTGAATGAGAATTCAAGTAAAAAATAATTTTAATTTAATTATATTATCTTATCGATTAAAACGTTAGGTTTATGTGACTTACAAGAATATGGGCGCAGGTATCCTATTCAAGTCATCAGCGTTGGCAACCGCGTAGTTGTCCTTTATTAGAATAAGCCCGGTGACTGCAGTTTCAGACACATTGCCTTCCTCTGTCGAAAATGAACTCAATTCAATGTAAAAGCAAGAAGTAAAGTTGGCCTGTAAGCAGTCCACTGGTGAGCATAGGCCTACCAAGCGGGCTCAAATCGGATTGGCAGAGGAGTGTTTGCAAGGCAAGCGACCAACCTTGCTGTCAGCTTTTATCAAGCCGCCCATAAGGCCTCTGACTAGGCTTAACGACTAATATCAGCAGATGTTAGCCGGAACCGCATTTTTAACGTGCATTTCGAAGCACGGAGATGCCCGTTAATATATAACGTATATGTCCCTTATGATGATCGGAATGGTCACCCATCCAAACACGACCACGCCGTAAGTTGCTTAACCTCGGTATCTTATTCTTAGATACCACCTGTGTGATTCTTTCCAAGCGTTCTAAGATATTTACAAAGATGGTGGATGATGACCGAAGTTAAGAAACAAACAGCGCGGTCGTGTTTGGATGAGAGACCATAATAAGTGATGAATATAACGAGCATCTCCGTATTTCGGGAGGTAAGTTTTAAGCTGATGGTCGGTGTTAATATCGGTTACCGTTGGCCAGCAGTGGGACGCCACAGGCTAGTTAACGATGAGTATTAAAAATCTACTTACTTATTTCAACTCTGAGCAAACCAAGCCATGGAAAATCACTGTTCGGCCCAATGTTCCCTTCATGAATCGGCATCATACTAATATCATCGCACGTTGATGACTTGGACGGGCGATGTGTAGGCTTTAATGTTGTAGTCAACCCGGGCTGTACCACTGAGGTGGGCCTAGATATTGGTAAAGTGGACCCATTTTCTGTGGCTAAAGTGGTTCCAAGATTTGCCGCCAGGGTCGTACCAGATTTTGCCGGTAAGGTAGGTATAGGTTTCTCCGAAATGGTCGTCCGAGTTGTTTCTATTAAGGTGGGCTCAAGTGCTTCCATCCAGGTGGGCCCCAGTGTTTCTATTGAGGTGGGTTCAGGGTCAGTCCATGAGGTGGTTCCAGGCTTTTCAGTTAAAGTGGGCCCAAGTGATTCCGTTGGAGTGGGGCCAAGTGTTTCCATGGAGATTGGCCCAGTAAACGATGAATCCGTTGAGGTAGGCCCAAGATTTTCCATTGTGGTGGGCTCAGATGTATCCGTAAAGGTGACTCCATGTACAACCGGTAAGTTGGGACCAGGTTTTGTAACTAAAGTGGTCCCAGGGTTAGTCATTAAGGTGGGTCCAGGGTTTGTCTCTAAAGTGGTTCCCGGATTTGTAGTCAAAGTGGGCCCAAGTTTGGTTCGTAAAGTGGGTCTAGGTATTGCCACCTTGGTGGTCCCAAGTTTGCTCGATATGGTTGAGTTTTTTGTAGTGTCGATGTTCGCACACTTGGCTGCACCTAAGTAAACGTAATTTTAAAAATAAATTACTTTTATTAGTTGTGGAATCAGCCAGGTTTATACTGATGCATTTTCACCTTAAACCCTAAAAAAATCATTTAAAATGTTTGAAGAATATAAATCGTCTGGTCGTTTTTTAATTTATTTCGCTGGGGTAATGTAATATTCATTTTCAAAATAAATTAAACACGTAGATACTTACCAATACAGAAAAACAGCAATACACCACAAAATTGTTTTCGTCGGTACATTTATCTGACACAAGAATAATGTAAGTAATATTAACAAAATCACGGTTAAGTCTATAAACCGGCCACGATAATACAAAAGATCAGCTACGACAAAGTGAACGGCTTTCTTCTGGGAGAGCTCGCGTCATCGTCGTCTCTGTCTATGCCGCGTCTTTAGACAAGAGCGATTTTGTTGAAGACAAAGAAACATTGTATGTTTTATAAACATGATACGAGTAGGTATGTATTACAACAAAACAATAAACAAAATATATTACTATAGCCGCAACATCTACTAGCGAAAATGTAAACTTCACTCGACATTCATTCGTAAATGTTAAGTGCATAACATTTCCTTTTAAGGAACTAGAAATGAGAAGTAAAATGACGAAGATGAAATAAGATTGCAACAGAATAATCAATCAAATGATTACTTCCCGCACTTTGTATCTAAATTGCCACGTATTTTCAAAAAAAAAGTCTATTATAAAATTTTTAAGTTTCGTGTTGCATTATATTACAATATATAAGTAATAGTCATCACGTTGACTCGTGACCACGGTCGGTGCAATCCAGCTGAAACGTCAAGGCACTGAGTAATATACTCTTGAGTTTTATTCGCGTTTAGATAATTTACGAAATCTGGCCGTAATCACTTTATTGCTTTAGATTAAAATAAACAGTTAACAAATCCTAAAATAATCCATACGCTGCCATCATATGCAGTTTTGCTTTCCTTTCCGCGACTCTCTCACTCGCTTTTTGCAATCTTTGCCTCATTTTTCTCCGCACTTCAAGAGCAGCCGGTCGATCTTCATACTCTTTTCGTCTATTTGTGTTTGTGCCGTTACTTTTCTTAATTGCAGTCGTCCATCCTTTATTACCAAAGGATGGGCGACCAAGACGACGGGTTTTCTTCTTTTTTGGCTTCTTAGTTGTCGAGTCAGTGGAGTTGGATGCTGGCGGCGGCTCTGGGCGAACTGGGTAGCCGTAGATAGCCAGTTCCATAAGTGCTTCCGCCCAGAATGAGAACCCTGGCAATAAGTGCAAAATACTGGGTCAAGTCAAAAGTTATCATTTATCAAAATCACCGACTGCAAAATGGTGTTTGTGACCTATAAAATTTGGTCAAAATCTTGATGTGGCTTAAGTTACCAAGCCAATACAACAATACAGCTATCAAAACTGCATGGAGATATGGTATTGATCCACATAAATATAACAAACGAATCCTAATTTCCATGCATGGTATCATCAATCATTCTTTTGACGTGTATCATGGAATATAGGAGTCGTACTTTTAAGTATTTATCAAACCAAAATAGCAATAAAGTGTTCAACGCAAACAGATTTCGTCTCACCTAAAACGAGATTAAAGGTCACAAAGCCCGTGTGCTCGCGCTCATCGACGATGTGTTTGGCTTCGAGCTGCTTTCCTGGTGACCAAGTGTCCGGGTCCACTTCTTCAATCTTCGGATACGGCGGGGGGAGGGGGTATAGTTTCATCAAATGATGCGGGGTGTCGCCCGCCGCATCGTGCAAAAAGCTGCCACCTTCGTATCTGTCTATGGAGGTTGTATACCAAAATTTTACTGGTGACTGGGATAGCACCTCGCTGATCTGTGACAAAATAATGATTGTGAGCAGTTTCCCACTACGTCCGATCTGATTTCAAGCTGAACATGTGATCTCCAAAAATATGAGATGTGATATTTACTTATGAGAAGTCGGAAGCTGGAAGAAGGACCCAGTGCTCAACTACCACTGAGATGGTTCTACAACTACTCCTGACTATATTCTTACGGGTTGGGATCGGCACAATGATCTTTCTTTATTATAAATAGATTAGTTAACCATAGATGTTTACAACAATAATTACCCTTAGTTTCATGCAAGTGTGTTTTTCAAAAGTTGTGTCATACATCGAAAGCTGTAAAAGATAGTAAATTATTACATCTCTCTTTCAAGAAAATCAAGTATTATGATGCTATTTTACCATTACTTTACTCACCCGGTAAGAAAGCGTGGCTTCGTTCTGATACTCATCAACGAGCCTCATGCGCTCGCGGTACATTAGCACCTTGGGCTCGGTGCACTTTTCTGCCTTCATGTACACTTCGGTTTGCCCATTTGCGGGTTCTATTGGTGCTTCTGTTGCATTCATGGGATCTAAAAATGCCCAATATTTTTTGAAGTGGGTCATGAGAATTAAAAAACTTTATTGTCGGCGATATAGGAATAGCAAATTATCAAAGACGCTTAGCGCTTATATTATGTAGCCTATGTATTTGAGGCGCAAAATGCCTGTGCATAAAAGTTCCTTCACTTAGTATGCTCGAATATTTACTATAATAGTTGTATTAGTTAATTAGTTAGGATTGCAACATTTTTGTATCGGTGTACAGTGAAAGAGGAATGTATATTTTACTGTGCACTTTAACTATATTCAATTCCCTTACATATCCAAAACACATTGACGTCTGGGTCCAACTCGTAGACCTTAAAGTCCCGAGGGCGGCCTGGGTCTACACCGGGATACTGCTCCCGAAAGAAAGTAGAGTCCACAGATTCAGCCTTTGTTGAAGCTTTTGTACCTAAAAATTAAAGTACAGTTTTAGTACAAAATATTATGCTTTAGCGATGAAAATAATGTAGTCTTATATTAGCTGTTACAGAATTATTAATTCCCTCAGTCCCTCACAATCACATCTTTCTATATATATATACACACACTTATTTATAATGACACTAATTTTCATATTTATATGTTTAAAGTTTATTACATAAGTAATAGGTATATGTTTAGTATATTAACGTGATGTTGGCGTCACTGTTCGTGTACCTCACTCGGCAGGGGCCCACTGAAAACCAGCGTCAGGTCCTCCATGGGACCTGGCTTATGCTGAGTGAGGTCCTCTTGGTCTGGACGTCACCAACACACATTGCGTCTGGCACGCACTGCTTAGCTGGCATTCAACTGTTACGTTTCTAACTATATTTTTATTTTTTGTTTTTTTTTTTCATATTATTTTTGTAATTGTTTCTCTTTATTTTCATTTTTTCTGTTGTGAAGCGTGCGTATGTGTGTGTGTTTGTGCTGTCCTTTCACCAATAAATGCTTTTTCTTTCTTTCTTTCTTTCTTTCTTAATTGCTCCTTCCCTCTACCAAAGGGCATGGAACGGTCTGTCTTAGGACACTTAGTTTCGGTCACAAGACTGAGGCCTAGTGCCATAAAATTAAAGCAAGCGTCACGAGAGAAGAGATCATGTCTCATTGTAATAGTATCACGACAACAGTGTCACGAGACCGTCCATCAGCCAGTGACAATTTTCACCTTTCCTCTGCTAAGGGGCATATAAGCATTTAAATCTCACGATCTATGAGGTTTTTCTATCTTTCTCGGTCTCAGTCTTGCAACGCTCGCTCCATGTCCCAAGACCTGATTCATACCCTTCGTATCTTTCTTGCCGCTGCGCCTGAAGCCTACTCCATACGCCGACTTCTGTGTGTAGTCGACGTCACCCATCTCCTCTAAATCGGTGGCGGACTCTATCCACGGGAAGTACTCCGACATGTCGATGAATCGCGCCGGCGCAGAACATCCCGGCCCGCGGAGTCCGAAGCCTATCTGAATTTTAAGAACGTTTCTAAACAACAAGCTGAACTGAAACTCATATTTGGATTAATAAGCAAAGCAAAAATGTGGTATCGCACAAGTTCAAATTACACAATACCATGAACTAATATGGCAAGTTAGAAAAACAGCATGTATAATTTAATAATTTCTACATAATCGAAAAAGACCAGAACGATAATGTTCATGAGTCAAGTGCATCAAAATAATTAGTTGTGACAAGGAAATAATTTAAGATCTACTCACAAAACATGCTAAATGTTTTATTCTTCTTCCACAGAAAATTATGTCTTAGCGGATACTTAAACAGAAAATGGGACATCATAAACACGCATACATACGCAGGATTACGTTACTCGTTACACAAAACAAAAAAAAACAATTAGAGATTAATGGAATACAGTTGTATGCGAGCCAAGTAGTGCGTGCTGACACGCGATGTGTGTTGGTGACGTCCAGACCAAGAGGACCTCATTAAGCCTAATCAAGGTTCTTAGGAGGACCTGTCACTGGTTTCCAGTTTTCTCCAATGACCATATTGAATACTGTATTGAATATTACGATTACGACTGTATTGAACCAATTAAAATTATTACCAACGTCCAAACGCCAGTTGCGTTTGAGACCATCGCCATGCCATTCTCCCAGGTGCAGTCTTTCTTGTTGTTGGCTGCGAAGCCGCAGCGGACGTAAGTGGGCGCTGTTTTCGGCTCTGAAAACTGCAAATGTGTAAAAACATAATAATAAATTGTAAGTTACTGATTGTTTGATAAAACCACTTTCTCGATTTCGGTTTTATGACACTCAAATCACTCATTCAATCTTAACTTTTCGTTAAATCTTGATTTCCATTTTAAATTTTTCCCTCCCTCTCTTTTCAGCCCTCTCTCTCAATCTCGATCTCTTATTTAGTCTCATTCACTCTCATTAAATTTTCATCGCGACACATAAACTAGACGCGTCTGTCAAATCGTTACCGTACTCACTCCGACTCTGTTGTAAAATTCATCACAAAGGGACGGCTTGACGTATTGTAGAGAATATAACGTTTTCTCCAGGAGCTTATTATCTGAAACATTTGAAAGTAACATAATATTACTTTTTTACTTTTTTTTATATTACTTTTTTACTTATCGCAAGATAGGTTATCTAAATAACGGTGAGTATTGCTGAACTTACCATCCGTGTAGCCTAAAGCATATAGTTGATTTGATGTGTTAAAGAATTGTCCGGGCCAGCAAACGGGCTTGAATGGAACTGAAAATTTACAATTCAGATAAAGTACAAGCCTGCGCACTCCAGGATTCTAGACCAATATCCTATGACGTTATGACGTCACAGGATATCCGTCTGGAATCCTGGATGCTATGACATGACATGATATATGAGAGAGCCTCCTTATAGACTATTATAGGTAGTGCCATCCACGAAGGCGCACGTCAACTTTCGTCCTCATCGTTTTAGTACATTTTGTGCTTGATGATATATAATTTATTATCATTCTTAAATGTTTTAATTAAAAGATGAAATATGAAACCAAAAATTGCGCACGGGCGGGATTCGAACCAGCATCTTTCTGGCTATCCGGGCCAACTGCTCTTCCAATTGAGCTACCGTGTCGTCGGTCCGACCGCGCGAAATTCTTGGTCTCATTGATACGTCATTGCGTGACGTTGGCGCCATCTACCCGTCTGTTTATGCAACAGCGGGTCAATTGCGCAATTTTTGGTTTCATATTTCATTTTTTAAGAATAAAATATGACACTGTGAGTGTTAAAAATATTTTAAAACCATTGTTTTAATTAAATATATTTTTTGAATGCTTGTAGTGCAGTGGTGGCAGCGCTTTGGTAGTGATACCGAAGTTAAGCAACTTACGGCGCGGTCGGTGTTTGGATGGTTGACCATTCCGACCATTTAAGTGACATATATCACGAGCATCTCCGCGCTTCGGAAGGCACGTTAAGCAGTTGGTCCCGGCTAATATAGGTTGATATTAGTCGTTAAGCCTAGTCACAGGCCCTATGGGCGGCTTGATAAAATCTGACAGCAAGGTTGGTCGCTTGCCTTGCAATCACTGAGCCCGCGTGGTGGAGTATGGCTCATACTAAATCATATTTGAGGTAAGGCCTTTGCCCAGCAGTGGGATGCTTACAGGCTAACTTTAATTAAATATTTTAACATTTGCCACACACTCGGCGCTTTCCTTAATAACGGCGCGCGCCATCGTGGAGGGCACTATCTATAGCAACCGTTTGCTAGGGAAAATCATGGGGAAAGCCTATGTTCAGCAGTGGACGTCCTTCGGTTGATATTGATACCTTTTGACTTTGGATCAAGCTCCAGCTCGATCAAAGCTATGGTGCTGTAGGTGGAAAACTCGTACTCGGGGTGTATTAAGTAGTCTTTGGGCTTGGTGAACCACGGTTCATCGCGCTTCGGGATGAACATCGCTTTGCTGTCACTCCTGGAAGATTATCCGGGTTGAGATTCCACCGTGAATGTTAAAACAAAACAAGTCTTTTAGGAACACAAATACGACACTAGAGTGTTTAAAATCATTCTAAACCATTAAAACAAAACAGTTAAGTTATTCTAACAAGATAATTTTTAAGAAAGCCAAAACATGCACGGGCTGGATTTGAACCAGCAACCTCTGGCAAATCGGACCAATGCTCTTACCTATCGAGTAAACCGTGCCGATATTCCACCCGCACGAAAGATCTGACCGCCTATGAATACTTCATAATACGTGTCGTGACGCGTGAATATTTAATCATGATAGAACAAAATAATACTGTGTCAAATGTTCATAAAAAAATGTGGAAGGCCTGAAAGTAGATAGCCGTGATTCGGCCCAGAGGGCTGACTCTGTAGGTCTTCGTGTAGTCGTCAAATGACAACACAGCTTAGCATAGCTTAATTGGAAAGAGCGTTTGCGCGGTTAACCAAATGTTGCGGATTCGAGTCCCGCCCGTGCGCAATCTTTGGTTTCTTATTTCACCCTGTAGCAATACAAAATAATACTGAGTGTTAAAAACATTCTGAGCCATTGCCACTTACTTGAACAAATTCTTGGGTATCTTGGAGATGTCATCAGCGTTCGCGATCGCATGAAAGCTTTTGACTAGAACGAGGCCCGTCACGGCTATCTTCAGTTCGCCTGTTGGCTCATCTGTTGGACACAGTTTAAGCATCACCTACTTATTTTTAATTTTATACAGAGATTAGCAGTGAAAGCTGTCATTTTTTAATTGATTTATTTTTACTCTGAGCAGACTAATCTACCCACAAAGGCATCCGCTGAAAATCAGCGTCGTGGTATGCGTTCCGCTGCCACGACTTATGCTGAGCGGGTGCCTTTTCGACTCGAGTAGTCTACCCAGCTCTGCATGTTTTTAAATGTTTATTTATTTCTCGGTCGAATAAATGTGTTTTCTTTCTTTCTTTCAACATTCTTTCGTGAGAGTAGAAACACATCTTCGCTTGTAAGCAGAGACCTCGAATGTTACCTTCGCACGGTCGAGGGCTCTGCCTCCTCAACAAAAAACGACGCGACGTGCAAGCGATTTTGCCTCTCAGGTGCTATTATGGCGAGTTTTTTCATGGGATTTATCGTGAAGTGTGCCCTTACGCAAGTGCACCCTGAGCACTCCTAGCCAGGGGAAGTGCTCCACTTGGCCGATGTTCCCTTCGTAAAGATGCTCCACTCGCGCTTCCTCGCATTCCGGAGATTTTGGAGCTGGCACTGGGAGTGAACAGCCTGCATAGAGAATAACATATAAAAAACATCAGTTCACTAGTTCATTATCCACATTATAGATTGGTGTAACAGAAATATTGACGTTTTCAAAAAGAGTGAGTAGGCAAGGCAGACATGGTCCATTTTAGGCCGCATCGTCCCTTAACATCAGGTGCAATCATGGCCAAATTACACCTGTCTGATTATCAAAAAAAAAAACTGAAAGAAAGGCAAAGGGGCCAAAGGAAAAACGTCGTTGTGGTTAACATCTAGCAGCCAAGAGCCAACCATCTAACTAGATAACTGTCAATCTAAACATCACTAGTCCTGCCTATCTTTGTAATCATAAATGTATTGAATTTTACACACATTATCACACCTATATAATTTATTCTAGTTCGAGTGCTATTAACTTAGTTGTTTCGTTTTTTAATGCTTAAATTGACATTCATCTCATACAGATCATGAATCATGCTAACGTGTAGGTACATGTATTTAAAATAATTTGGGTAATTTTGTGTATTGTCGATAATAATGTTGTAATGTAAATAAACTTACCAATCAAATAAAACACGATAAAACCACACAACAACTCTCTTCTATCGTCCATATCAGACACCAGTGATTGAATGAAATTAAACAATTAATCAATTTGTTAGTGTGGAACTGCGGAGATAAAGGTAAGGTTACACAAACAAACAAAAGGAAGAATTCACAATAATAATTTCACACTCACCCTGTAATGTTAACATGCTTTAGTTTTATGAACTTGGCTGCTATATATTTATGATACACAAAATATATTAATTATCATCATCATAGTCTCTACTAATCCACCACTATGGACTTGTATCATTATATTGATTTTTGCAATGGTGTTTTTTTACTTACCTGGTCATTATCGTTCAAACCAATTTTCGTTGAAAGTATCTTCTACATCACGTTTCTTTTCTCAAAGTTTTATTTTTATTAGTTTAAAAGTTAGAGGGACCATTTTACCACTTCGTTTTATTTTCACGCATGGAAAATGTTCCTTAAGGGTGTTTTGTATTTTAATAATCGGCTACGGAATCTTAAAAACGGAATACATTCAAAAATATACATAGTTGGTCTCTTTTATTGATTATTTGCTAATAGTATTCTCAATTGCATTAAAGTCTTTATAATCTTTGGTCAGTACCAGTAATAAAGTTTGGCGAACAGAACCAATTATAAACTCATAACGAAACTAAAAGCCCAGTTTTCGTGTGGGGTGTTCATACGGCGATGCCATCATATACGCTTGTTAAAATTTTCGTATAAGGCCCGAACACACTAACGGCTAACGAATTGACCGCTACGTGACTGCGTTGCGTAATCATTGCTTGAGACGCCTGCGGACAGACTGGTAAAAAAAAACAAATGAAATGAAATAAAACCTCGCTGTCATGAAGTTTGCCAAGGGTAGGAAGGGATGTGTTTTTTTATTAAGAACCTATTAAATACTTGGATATTTTTGACATGAATACTTGAAGAACAACTTCTCGCATTTTGTTACTATATTTTGTTAGGAAAAATAATGTTAACTTGTCTCATATCCATTATAATGCCGAATTTGTGAAAAATTTAGTGTGAAAACACTAACAAGTTACTGCTTATAACGTATAACATACGTTGAAGCTGCAATAAGCTATGATGATGATGAGGCACCAATATTATCAATAAAATTATATTGTTTATTATCCAGAAATATACTTTTAATCAATGTAGCAACAGAAAAATCTTCAAGACCTTCAATCAATCAATGAAGACATTATATTTTTCTTTAATGTCCCGGATTCGGGTGATGTAGCACTACCGTTGTTTCTGATTTTCATAACACAAGTGCATGTGTTTGGTGACCAATATTTATTTATTTATTTACTTCAGAAAATAAAAAGTTATATAAATTTCAAGTAGACAGTGTGTTTTAGGACTAATAGCATTCATTTAATCGCTTGTACAATGATGTTATGTTTGAGGATTTTTAAACGCGTTTCGCTATGTAGCTGGAATACTAAATGAGTTTAAGTAATTACGATTTCTCTAGAATTTTGTAAGTAAAATAAAAATACATACTACAAAAAATAATATTTTTCAAAGAATTAAGTTAAGCGACATCAGTATGTCATTATTTAGTCTATTTGTTAAAAAAAAACGTTAGCTTTTGAATAGAGCAAAATGATTAACATACATTTTATAAGAATCATAATAAATGTTTCTTGACACAAAATATTTTGAAATCCTATTGAACTTAACAACCCAAATCCCTTTTACTCGTACAAAACTATGATTTCATTTTAATAATATGCTTTATAAAGCATTTTTCTGTCCGCATGCAATAATAATCATATTTTGGGCCCATAACTGGCGTATTAAATTCAATATTCACCCTACATCTATTGTGTTTGTTAATTATGATATCGTACATCAACTCTCGCTGAGGAAAATAATAAATCTCGGAGCGAGCGTAAGGTAGATAGATGCAGCATGTTCAATCGTTAAGAGATGATACAAAATTAGAAGTAAGTAGTTTTTGTAATTAAAAGATATGTATATGATATCTTAATGCTATTTCAGAGCACATAATTTTAGACAATAGTATATTTATATAAAACTCTTTCAAAGATACGCTACTCGTATCTAGTAAGATACGGATGTTCGATAACTACTGTACTAGTTTTACTAAAAAAACTGTATAAAGAGTGATTCTCTCCGATAAACCTTATATTAATACGAGTCATTGCTTTTGTCTAAAAGAGTGAAGAGTTTATTTTAGACTTTTAAGTGCATTTTTATTTGCGTAGGTAGCGTAAGTTTTTTAAGTCAATGCGAACGTAAAAACACATTTTGACGTGACAACGTCTTAAATTAGGTTGCGGCTGGGAGTCACTTATGAAAAAGTGTAACGCTCGGTAACGTTACGATGAGTCACCGAACGAGAGAGAGGCCCGCCGAATGCCTTGCGTCTCTCGTTGTCACGTAAAATCTTCGCCCGTAAAACCGACTTTACAGGCAACCATTTTTTTTTTTGTTTTAATACGCTATAGTGATTACCTATAGGAGTAAGATTTGTGTTTTAAATTCACACTAGCCTTTGCCCGCGACTTCGTCCGCGTGGAATAGTGACTTCTTTCTCCCGTTTTTTACATATTTACCACTATATCTTTGCTCCTATTGGTCGTAGCGTAATGTTATATAGCCTATAGCCTTCCTCGATAACTGGACTATCCAACACAAAAATAATTATTCAATTCGGACCAGTAGTTTCGGAGATTAGCGCGTTCAAACAAACAAACAAACAAACAAACAAACAATCAAACAAACTCTTCAGCTTTATAATATTAAGTATAGATTAACAGTCGACAAACTACAACCATAGTAATTTAAAAAATATTTATTAATTTACGAAATGACGTTAGCATCTTTTTGTATATGTAAAAGATAGATAAGAAAACACACAGCATCTTAATAATCATGAGCGCAAATGTGAATTGAATCGCTCTTGTTGGAATCGACAATTGAGAGGGCCTACTGCTTCTGTTTTCTCCATGACAGCGGTCGAAAGGACCGAAAAAAACGTTTGAATAAATAAAAGGGCGATAACTCAAAGCAATGGCTTATTATGCGGCACTATTCGGCAGAGGAAGTATTAAGTGTCACACATATTAGTTACGACGATTGGGAGTCAGAGAGCGCGTTTCCATGGTTGGACGACGCGAGATTCTTTAACTTTATTTCACACCAGCTATCCCAGAAAACTTCGTTCCTTCCTTGCCTGCACGCGGCCGGTGCGTGTGATGCGCGTTTACGTCATCGCTGTGTTTGTCGTGCTGGCGGTGCCAGACTTATCGGTAATTGTGTGTGTTATGCTGTCTGGTACCGTCACAATGTATTTAACGGAGTTGAAGCGACGATGAATGCAAAGTAAATATTATGAAATGAGTCCTTTTCTCGAGCTATTCGGCCAAATTCTTCATCGATAGTAATGATAAAGTTACGCTACCAGCGGTTGAATATTTACGATTGTGTGTGTTTTGAAGAAAAAATACCTTAACCAACGGTAATTAAAATAACCATTCTGACAGTAGAATTTTAGGTTAGCAATTAAAAACACTGTGTTTATCTCACACAATCACTTGCTATAGAATAAATCATCGCCGAGGTATTAATGGAAACCCGGCCTCAGGAACAATGGTTCATACAAACCGTCCTACCGGCGGGTGATCCGTTTCGGCTTTTCTAATGATCATATCACATATTATTTCCTTACAAAAACATCATTTTAATCATCAAACTACATTTGTATAAGGTAAGCATTATGTCGACACAAGATTTATACTTTATATGAATTTTAAAATACTCACAAATAGTTTTTTTTACACTGCGTGCTATACATTGGCATATATAGATAAAGTAACATGAAGGGGATAAACAGGATAAATGAAGTATGCCCTTTTAAAAAGAAAATTGATCATCATAATAATTGATTACTTTTCAAGCATTGAAAATAGTTTATGTTGTCCCTACCAAAGTTTTATTAAATAAAATAGATTTTAATTTATTTTGGACACTACAATACATACATTGCTCTGACGGAAATCAAAAGCAATGATAGTATCAAGGCACCTAGACCCGGGGACCAAAGATTAAACCCAAAATAGCATTATATTTTACGAGTAAATCAAACAAAAAACATTTCATAACGTACTTTTCATCATTAAGTTTAACTAAGTTGTACGACGTACGTACATTGTAGTGTCAAACTATCTTACTACAATCATATAGAAAAAATACTTCTCTTGCTTATACTTTCAACAACACTCGTATTTAAAACCATAGCCAACCATGTTCTCATTTCTGACTTATAGCTACTTCATCCAACATCCAAAGCTTAACGTTTGTATTTTTTATTGTTTTTTTTCGTGGCGCTCGAACCGTGGCCATTACGAGGCGCAGGCGCATAAACATGTCATCGGTAAGGCTCTATGGCTAGGGCTGCCACCATTAATACAGCTCCAGTATTTAAATGGTAAAGTCATATAAAAAGTTTAAAAACGGATGTCAAACGAAAATTACATAAATCAGAGATTCCGAATTTGGAGGCTTTTATGATAAAGACAAAGATGAGTATTTTAAATAAATTATGAAGCTCCACACATGGGCACATGGTCAGGATAAGCTTAGTATGGATTTAATCATAATTCTAGGTCTTAAATGCTGAAAAGGGCCTGAAAGTATAAGAATTAAAAAATAAACTAAATCACGCATCAACCCTAAAGTGACACATCTGACCCCACGCTCTCCGTATGTGTGGAATCGCTTGGTCTATTTATTTTGATTTATTCCGCCCTGAGCGGTGTTCTCCGCTTTATACTTTTCTTTGAAGATGTCATCCTGATAGTTCTACATGAGAAATGTGCCGTTTACATTTCTTACATCTGTATGTTTTGTTTAACATGTAGCATCATTTGTGATAATTAGGTCATTCATTTACTCGAACCTACTAAACCTAGTTACATTATCATTTGACTGAACAGAACGTGCAAGTGGCGGTAAGACGAAGTATGCTGTAAATAAATTAATAGTATGGAGAAAAATACAGTTTTACGGTCACTGTTATTGTTATGTTATATTTTCCTAAAAATATGAATCGGACAGTGTACGTTCGCTCAGCGCATGATTCCTATACACGTCTTCTGAAAGTGCATACAAACAGACGCACATCAACTACCTTTGGTACAATGCTAGTATAATGTAGATTTACAATATTGCAACATAGTAATAGCCAACCAATAAAATGTTCCAACCAGTGAAAGCGGACACCGGTCATGATTGGTTTAAATCTATTATCATGGTTATTGTGCTCCGACACGGCAAAATGGTCACTTACATTCAATTATGGATCGGATTATTATATTTCACTTCAATTATGACGATATTGTTATTTAAGAATAGTAGAATAAGTTCAGTTTGCTTTTTGGGGTAGTTTTAACTTTAGAATACATACACTGGGCCTAATTCTCTTTCATAATGCAACGGACTAAAACCAAATGTCGCTTTGTCGCTTTCTCTTCTAAATAAATAAAATGAGTTAAGACTAATGACTAAAAGTCTCGTAAATATAAATACTCGAATAATATAAATAGTTGACTATTTACTAAAGTACTTAACATTTTAAAGGCAAACAACGGAGGTGGATTACATTGCTAAATTCTAAAACCGTAATATTTTCTAGCACAGGAGCTCGCAGTGTAGCAGTGCTTTGGTAGTGATTACCGAAGTAATGCAACCTTTGGCGCGTTCGTGTTTCCACCATTCTGCAAATATAAGTTACATCTATCAAACAACTCTATGCTTCGGAAGGCACGTTAAGCCTTGGTCCCGGATAATATCGGTTGATATTTCGTCTAGGCTTTTCTCGAAGGACAAGCTGTTCATTTACGGGCCGCTCTGCAATAATATAATTGAGATGTAGTAATAAAAAGATCAAAAAAGGCTTATTTTATTATTTGAATTGCTAAACGAAATCTAAAACTTCATAATGTGTTGCAACCTGCGCTTGCACTTATTGTAGTGCAACAGAACCACTGCTGCGTCGAGACGCCATCATACATCACTATAGAGAGATGCGTAGGGATGAGACAAAATTACAAAATCAAATTTAAGACCAGTATTTGATTAAGATTTGATTTTGATCGTTTTTCTAGGACTTAATTGAACCCAAATGTACCTACAAAGTTTAACCTAATGCTAAAATCATTATCTGCCAGTCAAACCTTTATTCAGGTTGGAATACGTCCATAATGTTTCCCGCAGTACGAATTAGTTGTCATAATCAAAATAATGATGCCAGCATACCCAAAGGCTCTGACTTTTATATTTAAAAGAAGTACACTTTGTTCAGCAGTGGAAGTCCTGCGGCTGATAATGATTATGATGGACTTTATTCAAAGATTAGCATCGTTTACCATTTTACGATAAATTTTAATAATGATTCTATTGATGTCGACCTGTTTCACAATTACCTTATAAGTTCTGGATAGCGTTTTCTGTCTAATACTACAAACAAAATGATTAACGTTGGTTAGTGTTTATTTGTTGATGGTGAAACATCACATGAAATAAATATTTTCTTCCAAAATTATTCTTCAAAACAAGAGGAAAGCTAGGAACAACTTAACATCACTACTAGAGAACATCATAAATACTAGGTCCGTCGGCTCGGCGCGGTCGGTCCGATATAAATACTAGTTCCGCGCATTACCGACTATTACAGTCGCCGTTTGTCTTGCCTATCAACATTTGAA
Organism: Pyrausta aurata; assembly: GCA_963584085.1. Lineage (NCBI taxonomy): Eukaryota > Metazoa > Arthropoda > Insecta > Lepidoptera > Crambidae > Pyrausta > Pyrausta aurata. Next base: position 313,497 of record OY757276.1, on the reverse strand, counting down.
TAATATAATAAGCCGGCCGATTCGATTGTTCACGCAACACCTAACAGAGGGTCTACTCTCAGCTCTAATTTCGCTTGGGTTCATAATTTCTTTGTTGTAAAAATATTTATATTTTCCATGCGTAACTTATTCACCGATTCCACACTCATACATATCCTTTTTCACACAGTCCATCCATCTTTTCAGATAAAACCAAAGAAGTGGTAGCATCGTAATGTACATCGCAACAATCATGGCGTCAGCGATCTACATTGCAACAGCTATCAAATGGGCCCAGAACACTTCAGCACTCTGCTAAATGTGGATAGGGCTGCTGACCTGGAACACATTCGTTCGATTCCTCAACTCCCTGTCGCTACTGAGCTGGACGAGATACCCACTCGTGAGGAGATTGCTCTCGCCATCAAACAACAGCAAAATAAGCGTGCGGTGGGCATTGACTCTATACCGGGAGAACTGCTTAAATACGGCGGTGATGAGTTGCATTCGGCTGTATGGGAACATTTTGTTCGTATGTGGCAAGAAGAACAAGATCCATCTATTTTTAAAGTATCGCGTATCAGGGCGCTATATAAGAACAAGGGTGACCGGTCTGATTGTAATTCATACCGTGGTATTTCACTGCTATCAGTCCCGGGAAAAGTCTTTGCACGAGTATTGCTGAACCGCCTTATGACGCTTTCCGAGAAACTTCTCCCCGAAACCCAGTTCGGCTTCCGGCCAGAACGAGGTACGTGTGAGGCTATATTCTCAGTGAGACAATTACAGGAGAAGAGCAGAGAGCAAGGTCGTCCTCTATATCTCTGTTTTGTTGACCTCGAGAAGGCCTTCGATAGTGTGCCTCGTGAAGCCCTCTGGCTTGTACTTCTTAAAATTGGGTGTACAGAGAAGTTTGTGAGACTTCTAAGACTCCTGCACGACGACATGCAGTGCTGCGTCGCTGTTAACGACGAACAGTCCGATTTTTTCCCCGTCACCTGTGGGGTAAAACAGGGGTGCGTTCTAGCACCCACACTGTTTGCGTTATATTTTTCAGTTGTAGTCCAGGAGGTTTTACAAACGACTTCTGAAGGTGTCCGCATCCGCTTTCGCACGAACGGCAATATTTTTAATCTCGCCAGACTGAAAGCTCGCACCAAAGTTTCGCATGCCGTGATCACTGAGTTGATGTACGCCGATGACCTGTGCTTCGTAGCAGAATCCCAATTTCCGATTTCCACGAGTCGTGCCAAAAATTCGGTTTAAAAATCAGTGTCAAAAAGACGGAGGTGATGTCTTTGGACATTCATGGTCGCGAGTCACTGAATATTACACTCGGAGGGGAAGAGCTGAAGCAGGTGGACAAGTTTCGCTACCTGGGGAGCACAATATCATCTAAGTGTGATCATGATTCAGAGATTAACGGCAGAATCGGCGCTGCTGCAGCGGCCTTTGGCAAGCTGGACTCTAAGGTATTTAACTCTCATGACTTTAGGCTGGCAACGAAGATTGCTGTCTACATGGCAGTCGTGCTACCCAACATCTTATACTCTGCCGAAACGTGGACAGTGTATCGCCGTCACATCCGCATGCTAGACCGATTCCACCTCAAGTGCCTACGGAAAATACTTCACATCCGATGGTCTGACCGCGTACGGAATACTGAAGTGCTGCGAAGGGCCAATGTAGGTGGCATTGAGTCGTATCTTATGCGGCGTCAGCTTCGGTGGTGCGGGCATGTGACGCGTATGACGGAGGAAAGAATAGCTAAGCGCATCTTTTACTCAGAACTTGAGGAAGGCAAGCGGAAGCATGGCGGACAACTCCTCAGGTACAAAGATGTGCTGAAGCGACACATGAAGCAGTGCGACATCAATCCTTCGATGTGGGAGCAGCAGGCTGCCAGACGGCCGGAGTGGAGAGCGCTAGTTAAATCTAGCGTCAAAATTTTTGAAAACCGGAGGCTCCTTGAGCTGGATGCCAGACGCGACGAGCTGAAAGCCCGACCACCTACGGCTATCAGCTATAATTATGTAAACGGAGTGCTCTCATGCCCGCAATGTGCGAGGATTTTTGCAAACAAAATTGGCTACATAAGCCACATGCGAGCACATCAACGGCAAAACCGGAGTTGAAGACAGTCGCCGTGGCCGAAATCGGCCGGGATTACATCATACTCGTATAGTAAGCGGTTCCACAACACTTTCCTACCATTCTGACGTCTGACCCTGGGCAACCTGGACGTTGCTCTTCTTACATTGACATGCTTATCATAAAAATCTAAATATCTACTGTTAGGTGAGGCTAGGATCTCAGGGAGTTGTTTATCATTCTTGACCTATAAATTAGACATTTGGATCTTCTTCTCTTCTTTTTCCTTTGAGCACACTACTTTCACTCGCTAGGTAGTTATTCCTTGAGTGTCAGGAACAAGAAAAGATTTGAAAGTACGGTCATTATGTAGTTGTGGAACGCAGAGTAAGGGCTTAGGAATCAGGTGTATTTGCAACCTTGTCCGTTTTCACTTTATCTCGATTGTTCAAGTGTTTGTAACTGTATATTTGTGCGATCACCAAAAACTTAGGAAGACAATAATTCCTTCTACTTGAATAAAACATCACGAGTTCGCGTATAACATGAAGGTTTAAGTTTTTACTGGCACAATATAAAAGTTATAAGGTATTCTTAAAAGATGAAATATGAAACCAAAAATTGCATAAACAGACGGGTAGATGGCGCTAACGTCACGCAATGACGTATCAATGAGACCAAGAATTTCGCGCGGTCGGACCGACGGCACGGTAGCTCAATTGGAAGAGCAGTTGGCCCGGATAGCCAGAAAGATGCTGGTTCGAATCCCGCCCGTGCGCAATTTTTGGTTTCATATTTCATCTTTTAAGAATAAAATATGACACTGCGAGTGTTAAAAATAATGTAAAACCATTGAGTAGCGAAGCGTTATCATTTCCAAGTTGAATTTATTCTGTAAAGAATAACTACTTGGCCCGCTGTTGCATAAACAGACGGGTAGATGGCGCTAACGTCACGCAATGACGTATCAATGAGACCAAGAATTTCGCGCGGTCGGACCGACGGCACGGTAGCTCAATTGGAAGAGCAGTTGGCCCGGATAGCCAGAAAGATGCTGGTTCGAATCCCGCCCGTGCGCAATTTTTGGTTTCATATTTCATCTTTTAAGAATAAAATATGACACTGCGAGTGTTAAAAATAATGTAAAACCATAGTTATAAGGTACATTGTTAATAAATTTAATTCATTAATTTGATTAAGAAAACCAATTCTTTTTTTTACATATTGTGCCTGTTGTAATATTTTACTTTTTTCCGGTGATAAGTTCTTTAAAGACACATGATAGATACCAACTCAAACATGTTACGTAAATACCTGTCTTAAAAGACAGCATTTGAATCAAAACTACGGTTTCACTTGTACGAAAATGTACCCTGAAAAATACCACTAAAGCTAAGTAGGTTTTTACTTTATGTGAGAAAATAATTTGACACCATTTGTTTGGTAAGTAGTTATTACCAAATAAATAACGTCCGCTTAAATCCTATTTATTTCGCGCTCAAACCTCATAAATATCTCAATTACTGTCGTGGCTACGATTTGCTTAAACTGGCCAATTATGTAACTCCACAATATTGGCAACTATATAATTTCATATTGCTACCACAACCATTGACTATTTACGGAGAGAAATGTAGCCAGAGGATCTTTGAAGAGACTTCATTGGTCATGGAAGTTGTAAGATATCGTAAGGTTTTGAAATCATAGGATAGGTGACTTCGACAAATGCATTGTTTATTAGACAAATCCCACGTCGGTGTACCGGGCAATTGTCCAGGACAGTGTGTTTGCCTATCTTTTGTTAAAGGTTGCCTAACTCTAGGATTTGGGTTTTAGGTTAATTTATATGATGTTATGTCTTGGCAGATAGTAAGTTATTGGCTGTCGTTTGTCATAGAACTTGAGTATCCACTCGGCTACGTAATTGGAATAAATCTGTGCTATGATGATAGAACATGCTTAGTTACATTGTGATTTGTGATAGTTTTATATTTTGTAATAGTGAATATTATATTTGATGTGTTTAAATATTATAATTTTTTTTAATCTCATGAAATTCGTATGCCTTTAAGGTAGATCATAGTGAAACACTCTAAATGTAACAACTAGCCTTTATACCTATGATGACGAATAAATAATCATTTCATTAAAAAAAAAACATTTCATTTAAAAAATAATCATTTCATTTCATTTCATTACATTTACTTTAAAATACAAAAACAAGTTTTAGTTACAATTATAAACAGAATTTTCAAATAAGAGTACCTACAGTTGTTTGGACTTTAGTTAAATGATTAAACAATCGAAAACTCTGTGAAATCTTTGTAACCCCTTGTTTATATAGATATTGTCTAGATTTATCTTAACCCGTAGGCCTTTCCCGTCTACCGTTTTCGTTAGGACCACTACTTACGGGACATCCTGTAAAAAGCTAAATGCCATTATTGACATTATAATCTTTTGTCCCCTTTTCATATTTTAAATGGTTCATACAGTACTTTTAATGTCAATGTAATATCGGATGTAGGTTTATCGTCAGGGCATCGATAATCGTGACGTGGCGATAGCATCGACATTCGATTTGCTATATCACTAGCGTGCCTCTTACCAAATACGAACTTAACTTACTAGAACAATATCAATATTTTGCACTTGCTACTTTAATAAGTCACGCAGTCCATGTTAATAAACTATTCGGATATAATAAATTCAAGTTAATATATTGATTTTAATTTACACAGAGTTTGCCAGAACAAATCATAAAATAAATAATTACTTTAAATAAATTCTTGAATTTGAGACCTTTAGGTGTTAACAAAAACTGCTGTTTGTTTGAACAGGCAAATCTAAGAAAGTTCCGGTCCTATTTGTTTTTTTTTTGTAGATACAATATAACTTATGTTTCAAGGAAGGCTATAAAACATACCCCGGTGGAAGTCGCGGGGGACCGGTAGTATTAAATTATATCTGTTCGAATCTGAACATCTGATGCCATGAACAAGTGCACCGACCATAAAAAATAAAGAAAGCGAGTTATCTTTTTCTGCTGGCATCGTTTCGACACCTCGTAGTATCTCTGTAGCGACGCATCAGCTCGATCGCTTTGTACTTATGTTCGCCTTATTTTACTTGCTAGGGTTATCGAACAAAAATTTAAAAAACTCCCACGAAAAATTTACTAATTTTGTGAAAATCGCAGGATCACATTGGATGCAAACCGCTTGCAACCGACCGCTCTGTAAAATGTTAAGGGAGAGGCCCGTGTTTCACAATAGAAGTCCTGCAGCTAATATGATGACAATTAAGATGAAGAAAAATTAACAAATCAATCATCATATTTTAGCTAAAGTCCATCTCAAGTCGTCTATTTCACTACGAGAAGCTCGTAGCTCAGTGATAGCAGCGCTTGGGTAGTAATTACCGTAGTTAAGCAACCTATAGCACGGTCGTGACTGGATGGGTGACCATTCCGACCATTAAAGTGACGTATATCACGAGCATCTCCGTTCTTTGGAAGGCACTGAGACATTGGTCCCGCCCGGCTAATATAGGTTGATATTGTCACTAAGTTTAGTCAGAGGCCTTATGGGCGGCTTGATAACATCTAATGGCAAGGTTGTTCGCTTTCCTTCCAAACACCCCTGTACCAATCCCCACTGAACCCGCGTATTGTTCAAACTACCTCACAGTTGTGGTTAGGACTTTGCCCAGCGGTGGAACTCCTTACTTTGGAGAAGTTTCATGTAACGTTTTTATATGAATCCATGTACATACGTATGTATATTTTATATGAACCTTTTCCTACAGAAGATTGCCACTAGACGGCGCTGCAATAACCCTAAAAACTTTTTGTACCCCTGGTACCCTTATTACGAACTACTTGCCTACGAACAGCGCGTAATTTGAGTAAAAAATATTTTTAAAAGCTTTGTTATGTAAGTAACCCTAAAAGAATAGTTGATTTGTGTTGACGTTGATTCGATGGAGCGTGCACGGATGCCACGATCTACTGAGAGATATACCTCTTGATTATATTGAAAAAACAAACAAACATTAAACTTTGAGTTATATTGTTTTATTCACATTTGGAATACTACAAGTTTATTTGTTCACCCTTGAAGTGACAACTCAAAAATGATTGCGAATATAAAAGTACCCGTAGTTAGCTTTGCGACGCCACCTTTTTTCGGTTTTAGACGAGACTTTACTTATTGATGTTACGTCTATGTATTTAGAAATAATTTCATAGTCAAATATAAACACACATAAAACAAATCAGACAGTTCCGTTACTTATAACAATTGGTTGGTTTAACACAATCTTACGATCATTTTTCACCTGTATTTTAAAAAAGTTACTAAGCTGTTTATAACACTAATATTAAGCTAGCCTAATCACCTTTTTCTTCTCTTACACATTTAAGATACATTTGTCAAATCGCGCACCGAAACACATCAGTTGTTTTTTGTGTTTCCTCTAAAAGTCCCATTAATACACAATAGTAGCGGCTACCTTCGCACAAAAAACACATTAATCGTGTTTGGCAAACGGACGCCATGGCGTATGAGATGTTATATCAAGTTGAAAGATAAACAGCATTGGCGATTTTTAAATCGTGTACTATTTTATACATATTATTTTCCAAAAAAAATACTACTTTAATGATCGGACCCTTTATCTAGTTTGGCTTCTTTTCAAGTTTTTTTTTTTAATTTAGTGAAGCTTATCAATAAACCAATCATTTAAATTATGTATGTAAATCTTTGATTAAAGTAAAATAGCGGAAGATAGGTGACGCGCCACTCGAAAGTGGACCGCTAAAATCAGGCCCCCGTCGCCTAATTTCCATTGGATTGCGTGTGCGGGTGACATTTTTAAGACGTGTGACGTAAGGAATGTATAGTGCCATTTTTTAGCTGACAATTAGTATGACATGCCGTATTTACCGCTATTTTACTTTAATCAAAGATGTAAATGCAAGGATGCCCCCGAAGCTGCAATAGTTATTGCAAAAAATGTTGCACAGTGAAAAAAAAAGGATTGCGCTACTATAAAAAAACAAAACAAAACTTCTCTTGTGGTCTTCGCCATTGTGGATAAAAGTATGTGTGTACATTTGAACTGTAAAAAATCTTTACATCCTAAACGTGCTTAACAGCCCAGCTTAAAAAATATTTATTTCAGTTTTATATACGAGTACTTGGCATCCACGATAAAACCTTCATTAAAAACGAACTAAAACAGCCCTCAACTACCAGTATCAGTTTTTTGTCAAAGCTTGTGACGTCAGACACGACGTGTCAAACAAAATAACACAAGTCGTAAAGTAAGTGACGGATCGTCAGCCCAACATAATGGGATCACACCTTTTTAGGGTCTTGGGTGAAAGAAACCGTCTTGTGATAAGAATTTTAATGACCGGTTGAAGATAAGATTTTTTACGCAAATCGATTAAGATTACCACCTAATACTGGATGGTGAGGCCTTGGTCCAGCAGTGGGATGTTTACAGGCTAAGTTGACTATTTTTTAAAGATTAAGTGTAAACATACTCGTAAGAGAATCATTACACAAAACATGCGAGCATGGAATGTTTTGACAAAGTAATACTAGTAACTTTTTTATCAGTCACATTCACTCAAAATTTTTAATTTTATAAAATTATCATAATATCAGCTTGGATTACAATATGCTCATAGGTATTGATTTTAAGTTTTAGATGGTTTTGATCGAACTTTTACAATAAATTCGAGCAACAGTTAGTTCACAAAATCTGTACTACAATAATAATAATAAAAAACAACAATGGTAAAAAACAACACGTGTTCCACGGAACCTTTCAACTAATTTCAATGCTGACCTATTAAATCCTATTTTTGATCCAAAAAACCTTTTAAGGGTGCACCTATCACCACTCGTCGAGCTATTTGTTAACGAATTAATTGGCCCAGGATCCTCCATTGTGACAGATAACAAAGGTGCTTTGTGATCAACCAATAGATACGAGGATGTTGGGAATTCTGTGAAATGGCGTCTTTTTGGGATTCCGGGACAAAGTTTTGAGTTCGTTTTGACTGCGTATAACAAACGTGGTTTTGAACTGAGTGTGCGCATGTAACTACAAATAGGTAACCATCGATATCACAAATATGCGAAAATACCGGTCGTCTTATTTCAGGCAAAATTTATTTTTATTTTTAAATAATTACTGTAAAATAGTTGATCCGTAATGAAATCGATTCATTACAGCAAACATAATTCTATTGTTTAAATATAAAACCCTACCGTAAATACATCAAAGTATACTAGATTTATTTATGTTTGATTGTATCTACATTTAAATCAGTAAAAACATTTAAAAGATACACAATTTGAGATACCTAAACCATTAAATACCTACCTACCTAAACGCAAAAAAATAAAACAACAAAATAAAACATACAATTACCAAAATAAGACAGATATTTCTGTGGTGCTTAGCTATCATTTTTATTTTCTTAAAACCGTTCACAAACACAAAGTTCAGTTAACCTACTCTCTGAACTACGTTCCGCCCGCGGCGCCGCTCGTTACCTCCCATTACCGTGTCACTGTCCGTGCTTACGGGCCTCAGAGCGGCCCGGTCGTACTCAGCCGCTATTGTCAACGTGGTAATGTTACTAAATCACAGGCATTATGCACGATTAGAGAAACTTACCGTAAAGTGTGTGTAAAAATTGCAGCCGAAGGGTTTCTTTTAAGAAAATGTACGTGTTGTTTTTAGTTTGACAGTTGTAACAACGGTATTAAGGCGTTGACTGCCACGAAACTGGACAATAGAAAAATATTGTTTGGGGTCACCGGTGCCCACCATGGCGGTTAATGTGTTAAACCTTGGTGGATTGCAAGACATTACTATGTAAAAAAATATGTTTTAACCTATTATGCACATTTATTATATGTGATTTAATGCTCACGTCTAGACAGATAAGCAATGACAGAAGAGATTTTCCAATGATTTTTCTACGCACTATGAGACTAAGGAAACAGAGAGTTCATGTGTGTATTGCGTAAGTACCTATACTTCTAGGGTTTAGACCACTTGTGTCATTATGTTTTTGTGGCGTCACTAAGAGAATGATGGAACAAAGAATGCACCTTCTAATTCTTATCCGAGCTATGCTTTCATCCATCGAACTCTTATGAATGACAAAATGTCACAACTAATTTACTGACATTCATTCGGAAGATAAAACTTCTTTCAGGCGCTTAAAACAGGATTTTCACGGCATCCAGGAGGCAAGTCCCTTTTACAGCCGTCCACAAATTACAAAACAGCTTATCAGCCATTACCCTACTGAGAATAGGGTTGAAATTGCCGCAAATATCTTTATCCTATTCCGATTGCGCATTGTTTGCGTTCGTTTGAGGCTCGTTAACATAATGGCAGCTAAGGAGCGATTTGGTTTGTCCGAGCTAGTAGGGGTATTACTAAGGTACCTTGAAGCGTTTGCCAAAATGTCTTTCCTGTCTCGTCCCCAAGCCATCGACTATTACTTGACGAACGAGCACAAAATTTATAAGTGCATATGGCTACCCTTAAGCAAAAATGTCCTACAGTGGCGAAAAGACGGATTAAATTGCGCACCTCTATTCCATTAAAAGTCTATTTTCTTATTGATAAAACGACTGCTCTCATTCTAAGCGAACAGACAGCTAAATGACCTGACTCCCTGCTATATCTGTAAAAGCCTCAGATCATAAAGATAATCCCTCTCTGGTATCTGAGATAAAATATCTAGATTCAGATTCGGATTCAGCTATATGCATACCACATTGTTGTACACACATAAAGGAAATATTTTTTTAATTTTAAATACTTTTTTGATTTTAAATACTTTCAATGGTGGATAATTACATTCAAATTATTTTTTTCATATTTGCACTTTGTAAATTATAAAATAAATACATACTACACTAACTACACTCTAATAATGAACAATACAATATAGCAAATTAATTAATAAGATAGCACGTCTATAGCCCTGATTATAGCAATCAAACAGATATATTTGTTAGCGCTGTCGAATTCTAGCTAATAATATAAAGTATCAGCGCTTACTTCGGACCTATCCAAGTACAGTCGCGACGTTATAATAAGCGATTGCAACGTGAAAGCAATTGATTTAGGTAATATCGCCGAACCAGAACGGTGAGAGATCGCTTTGGTGGAGAGTAATTGCAGCCATTTGTGTGAGAAATGCAAATGCACATACAGTTTGAGGAGCATATTCATATTTGAAGTCATGATCTATATCTATACTAATATTATAAAGCTGAAGAGTTTGTTTGTTTGTTTGTTTGTTTGTTTGTTTGAACGCGCTAATTTCCGAAACTACTGGTTCGAATTGAATAATTCTTTTTGTGTTGGATAGTCCAGTTATCGAGGAAGGCTATAGGCTATATAACATCACGCTACGACTAATAGGAGCAAAGATATAGTGGTAAATGTGTAAAAAACGGGAGAAAGAAGTCACTATTCCACGCGGACGAAGTCGCGGGCAAAAGCTAGTGTATAATATGCAGAATTTACCATTTTCCTTTTTCATAAATAGCCCCGTGTTAAAAAAGTCTTCCTCACTGTGAGAAATACAGTATATCTTTATAAAGAAATGAAAGTCGAGTCAGTTACACTGCCTACTAGACGACGAGATGGACATAGGATACTTTTTATAACTACTTTTTACTTGAAAACGGGTGGACCGATTTTCGTGATTTTCAGGGTTCCGTAGTCCATCAAGAAGGGTTCCTTGATTAATAAAATTATAGTTTCGCCATGTCCGTCTGTCCGTCCGCAGTTCAGCGCAAAGACCTGAGGCGCCAGAAAACTGTAATTTGGCATGGGCACCTATATTCCCATCTCCCCGCCAAAGTGGTGTGTAATAAGATAAGATAAGATTTAAAAAATATTTTTTTGTGGATAACTCATACAAGTAACGTGCGTGCAACTCAAACCAGGAAACCCAGAAGTTTTAGAAAGTGCAAAGGATACCTAACTTTGATTTAACTCAACTTTCTCACTAGTTAGATAAACTTCAGTTCTTCTTAAAGTAAGATGGATTAATTTCAACTGAAATGTTTCGACTTTCTAATCAAAAACTAAGTGTGGGTCGAGAAAACAACGCGAGCACAAAGGGTGCAATATTTACTTCGAGACCAAAGCGAATATATGCAATAAACCTATCACGACTCCACAGCAAACGAGGTTCCTATTAAGATTGGACAAGACAAGAAATGAATATGTAAGAAGAAGTTTGCAAATTGGAGAAAATGAAAGATGATGCAACTTGATCGTCTTGATACGTTCAGGCAGGGTGACGTAAAATTATGGCAAGAAGAAAATCAAAGCGTGATTAGTGGGAATGTTACTGGCTGCAAGAGAAGAGGTCGATCGAGAAAGAGATGGAGCATTGTATAGCAGTAAGATATATTAATTGTGAACTAAGTGGATGGATAATTTTATAATGACTTTTTATGTATAGAAGAGGAAAACATACGAGGATGACCCCAGATGAACTGGGAACCGGGTGGAGTAATAATAATGTTGAGCTACCAAAAAGAGTTTTGTATGGCTTGTAATTAATATTGAGGGATACAATAAATCACAATAGGCTCAATTTTCAGGTGCGACCGACTAAGGATAGAACAAAATTTTATATGTCTCTTTCTCTGATAAATAAACGAAAAGAGATAGATTATAGTGACTCAGAAACGCCAAACTAGACAGCTGTCAGGTGCTAGAAAAATCCGAATGTATAGACAACTTAGAAAAGTAGACTAAGTAGACCCAAACAATAGGCAAGGCGAAAGATTTTGAAATCCTCTTCCGTAATGCAGATAACCATCTACTGTTTACAACAAAACCTTTATTTCGGATTAAATTCGTAATAAATTTAAGATATTGGAAATTAAAAGCCATTTTTATAATCATTTTTAAATATTGCGCGAAAACAGCTCGCCGTGTCATGGCGTCGTATGTGACGTCATACTTACGTAAACGTGAAATTTGTTGGGTGTCGTTATTGATGTATTTTTGCACTGAGGCACTGCACACCACTTATAAACTTTAGAATTCATTTTTAACACAAAAAATACGCAGTGTTTGTTAACTTTGCTGTCTAGCTGCGCGTAAACAAATTTCATGTTTACGTAAGTATGACGTCACGTACGACGCCATGACACGGCGAGCTGTTTTCGCGCAATATTTAAAAATGATTATAAAAATGGCTTTCAATTTCCAATATCTTAAATTTATTACGAATTCAATCCGAAATAAAGGTTTTGTTGTAAACAGTTTCTGTCTCTCGAGAAAGACAGAGACATAAAATTAATCCTAGTCTTAATCGGTGGCACCTCAGAATTGAGCCCAATGCCCACAACTAATAAATACTGTAAATTAATTGTGACAACGGTATTAGTAGAAAAATATTTTTATTTTATTTTATTGAAAAGGCACACCAACAGTTTACATATTGTACCCACTTAACTAAGGTAACGTTGACAATGTTTATTATATTACTAGCATTTGCCCGCGACTTCGTCCGCGTGGAATCGTGACTTCTTTCTCCCGTTTTTTACACATTTACCACTATATCTTTGCTCCTATTAGCCGTAGCGTGATGTTATATAGCCTATAGCCTTCCTCAATAACTGGACTATCCAACACAAAAAGAATTGTTCAATTCGAACCAGTAGTTTCGGAGATTAGCGCGTTCAAACAAACAAACAAACAAACAAACTCTTCAGCTTTATAATATTAGTACAGATATGTAGACCTATTAAAGGTGTACACAGCATTGTAGTAACGAAACAACAGTAATTAAATCATATAGTCTTAAGGACAATTTTGAAATAGTTATAATAAAGGTTTCAAGATAAGTTACCTGAACAACTTAATTAAACAGCCTTAATCCAAAATTTTGACAATAACTATGCATAGTTGAGAAACACTGCTTACAAAAAATATTGAAACGCATTACTCATTCAGCAGCTCAGACAGCTTTTTCTTAAATTTAGGCAAGGTATCATGGAAAATGTCTAGATCCTTAGTGCAAAAATCGTTGTATTGTGAGCAACATCTGACGAGAGAAGCGTGACGGCCTAGGTTGGTTCGAGTAGGAGGCAAAGCAAAGGTCTTTTTTATGGGGTAACGGGGCAGACGGGGTGGCACTGTTAGTTTAATACGTTCAACGAGATCAGGGCATTTCATTTTGCCATTAATAAGACTGTGCAAGAATAAAATATCCAACTGTGCTCGACGACTACGCAGGGTGTTCATTTTAAAAAACTTAAGTCGCTCGTTGTATGGTGATCTATGGGAAATGCCCCTTGCGATGAACGCAAGATGTCTGGTGAATGCACGTTGGATACCCTCCAAACGCTGTGAATGAACGGCATACACGGGACTCCATGCGACGCTCGCATACTCCAAGTTGCTACGAACAAGAGCATTGAACAGTGTTATGCGAGTGGAACTGAGTCGGAAACCTGTACTGACCCTTCTTATAAATCCTAACATTTTGTAAGATTTCTTAACAACGTTATTGATGTGAGATGAGAAATTAAGCTGCCTATCAACCGTGATACCCAGATCTCTCATTTCCTCCACTTCGGTGATTTTAGTTTATTTTAATATTGTTTGGGGTCACCGGTGCCCACCATGGCGGTTAATGTGTTAAACTTTGGTGGACCGCAAGACGTAACTATGTAAAAAAAATGTTTTTAACCTATTATGCACATTCATTATATGTGATTTAATTGCTCACTTCTAGACACATAAGCGATGGCGGCAGAGATTTTCCAATGATTTTTCTACGAACTATGAGACTAAATGGGAGAAAGAATTTTAAGCGGTAGAGACTTCTTAGACATGTGATAACCTTATGGCTGACCTCTGCTATATGATTAGTCCATCCGTGAATCCGTAAGGAATTGTCGTGCCTTCATATGCTATCGGGTCCAAATCAACGGAACTAAGCCTAGAGATCAGTCCCGGACTACCTACGATGATAGCCTGACACTTGGTGGGGTTAACTGAGATTCCAAAATTGTGCGACCAAGATGCAATAAATTCTAAAGTCTCGTTCATTAGCTGTATTGCAGCAGATATTTCAGCAATTTCGGATTGTACATACAATTGAAGGTCATCTGCATACAAATGATACGAGCAGCGAAGGTTGAGGGTGATAACATTAATAAAAATGGAAAATAGAAGGGGGGATATTATCCCACCCTGTGGTACACCAGAAGTCAGCGTGTACCAGTCAGAAATTGAGTTCGAAGTTTTAATTGACTGCTGGCGACCGCGCAGGTAGGATACAAACCAATCTAGAGCTGAGGGGGACACTTTTAAGTGAGATAGTATAGCCAGAAGGAGATCATAATCAACAGCATTAAATGCGTTAGAAAAATCTATTAAAACAAGGAGTGTTACTTTTGAGGAATCCATTCCCTTCCTAATGTCTTCAGTTACCTTCAGTAGAGCAGTGGTAGTGCTATGGCCTGCACGAAACCCAGACTGAAAGGGATTCAAATGTTTTTTCTTAAAAAGGTGAGAGGATAACTGTTTAAGAGCACATGACTCTGTTACTTTCGAAAGAAATGGCAAAATAGAAATCGGCCGGTATTGGCTCGGTGAAGTGGGGTCTAAGAATAAACAATAAAAGTTAAAAACTGACCTGGATGTTGGAAGTAGCTGTCTGTGCACAACACGAATCACTCAATCGTTGGTACGAAATATTATGAAGATAGCTTAGTACCTAAAACAAAACAAAAAAAATACTATGACCGTATGCTTTTTAAAACTACTAAGCCTGCAAGTAAGAAGTAACATATTTAAACAAGTATCACCACAAGACACACAGATATCACAAATTAATAATAATTAACGAAACAATTAAAGCAACGGGACGGAGCAACTCGATCTATAAAGGTAAAAATGTACTATTATTTACCAGCAACAAATTTTGATCAACATAACTAGCACGAATCACGATCGCGGAGTTAATAAAAACTGGGCGTTGCCGCGTCGTCGGCGCCGCGAGCGAAAAAGTTTTCTTCCACCCGCACATTATCAATATCTGCTGTTGCGTTCGGGAATGCAACAACAAAATTTAAATCACGTCGATGGAGGGATAGTACACGCGGTAGACACGAAATAATAGTCCAGTTAGGTAGTTCTAGCGTCTGTTTTCACAATTGATAGAAAATCACCACAAAATTAAACACGATCAGACGGATGACTTCTGATTACTGTCTCAAGAAACGCGGAAAGTTCGGTACAGCGACGCACTATTCAAATCATACCCGATCAGCAGGTCAATTCAACGTGTAAACTCACGGCCAGATCGCCGTGAAAAGCTCGTAGCTGACTGGTCACAAATAGATCACGGACAGACTGACAACCGCGATGAACAGATCCCAGTGATGCGTGGTATTCACAACATCGTCGCTAAATTAAATTACAACTAGCAATGTCACGCGGTTTTACCCACTGGTGACTTTCAAGGACGCTTGTACTGCCATCAATGTAGCAGCACTCGCAGGTGATAGATTATTGTAAAATATTACTTTATTACATTGTTAAAAAAAAGAATAGGCAGGTTTCTAAATACTTTGTATATTAGTGTTTAACATTGTTATAAATCATGAAACAATTTAAAAATATTAAATATAATATGCTAAGTGATTCAAAGCAATATTTCCTAATCTTAAAAAGTACTGATTTGACTTCCTTGTTCCGCTTTGACGTTTCTTGTTTCTGATTGGCTGATCGTAATAGTGCACTACTATTGGTCAAACAGGCTGTTTCTAATTGGTCGATGCCATCGGTGACGTGATATTTTTGTATAAAAGGCCCGCCCCGGGCAAATATTATTCATTCTCGAGTTGTCGTTGTCACTGGAAGGTTCTGCCCAGATCGTAAGTTAAGTACATTATATTATTTAATTGTTATTCTGCTGCTTTTCTGTTTTAGTTATGTGTTAGTTCAATATCAATTATAATATGCTGATTTATACTGATGAATTTTAATTAACGAAATATTTTTTGGGCTTATTATTTCCTTACATAAAAATAACATGTAATAGTCAAGCTTTTAGCAAAGCAATAAAGATTCAAGGGATCCTACTGTTCAAGGTTATTCTAAACGCCCAAAAATTGAGAACCGTGAAACAAAATGCTTTTTGTGTGGGAAACAGGGGCATACCAAGGCGCAATGCTATCATAGGAATGACATGCGGGGTAATCCCCCACCAAACAGTTATGAGTCAAAAGAAAAAAACCGTAGCGAATTTGTCAATAAATTTTGTTCATTTTGTAAGAAGGGTGGGCATACAGACTCAATTTGTAGATACAAACCAAAATCCGATAGCAATCCAATCACATCTGGTGAAAAAGCGGTAAATTTTTTAGAGAATCCCAATTGAACCTTACCGAGGTTTCTATTAACAATGTCACAATTCATTCATTGATTGATACTGGGGCTAATTGTAGTATTATAAAAGAGTCTATAGCACGACGCCTTGGTTGCAACTTGATTCCATGTTTTTTTCGTCTTAACGGCATAAGAGAAGGCAGTCTAAAAGTTTTCGCAAAAATATCGGTGCCTGTAAGGTTTGAAGATTTGTGTGTCGAACTTGAAATTTTTGTCGTAAAAGACATTGGTTTCAAATACGACCTTTTAATAGGTAGAAACGCAGTTCAATTTCCCGACGTTGAAATTATTACCGATAGCTCAGGTTCCCGTTTAGTACGTAAGAAAATGGAGCTATCTGACCATAAACTTGAGATTAATACTTTACAAGATAGTTTTGCTGACCTTGATGATAAAATAGTTCACTTAGACGTCGAATTACAGGATAAGGTAAAATCCATTTTTCAAAAATATCCTTCCGTTTTCAATGTTATTGGAAATGTAAAAACCGGGGAGTTGGAAATCAAATTAAAAAAGAAATGGCATGAAAATCTTGAGGTTAAGTTCTAGTTTTAAGTGTATTTAGGGAAAGGTAATGCTGTGGGTATGCCAATTAAATAAAATCTCCGAAATTATAGCAATCAAATTATATAATTTGCTAAAAGCTTGACTATTACATGTTATTTTTATGTAAGGAAATAATAAGCCCAAAAAATATTTCGTTAATTAAAATTCATCAGTATAAATCAGCATATTATAATTGATATTGAACTAACACATAACTAAAACAGAAAAGCAGCAGAATAACAATTAAATAATATAATGTACTTAACTTACGATCTGGGCAGAACCTTCCAGTGCCAACGACAACTCGAGAATGAATAATATTTGCCCGGGGCGGGCCTTTTATACAAAAATATCACGTCACCGATGGCATCGACCAATCAGAAACAGCCTGTTTGACCAATAGTAGTGCACTATTACGATCAGCCAATCAGAAACAAGAAACGTCAAAGCGGAACAAGGAAGTCAAATCAGTACTTTTTAAGATTAGGAAATATTGCTTTGAATCACTTAGCATATTATATTTAATATTTTTAAATTGTTTCATGATTTATAACAATGTTAAACACTAATATACAAAGTATTTAGAAACCTGCCTATTCTTATTTTTAACAATGTAATAAAGTAATATTTTACAATAATCTATCACAGGCGTATTATTTTATTTGTTATTGTTTCTTTATATGTAGAAAGTCATCATGAGCTGTATACTTTTTGCGTAAAGATAAAATTGGTCTTTATTATTTACAACAAACAAACATACATACTTCAACTTAGTATACGAAGTTTTGTCAAACCATAGAGCAAAAAATTTAAATAAAAAGTAAAATAAGGTTTTAATTGCTCATCTGAAAAACCTGAACTTGAACTGAAAATTAATTTAAGTATAATTTATTAAAAACTCCAAATAATCTAGTATAGTTTATGAACATTGGAAATGAGACCGGGTAGAGAGAGCCCAATAATCACGTAATTTACAAAAGTTGTAAATCACAACTAAAACGTCCCATTTGCCCACATAAATTGTAATGGTGCATCCACACATCCAAATCGGCTTTGCCGGCGGTATACGTCATGAACTGTATTATGATTCGTCAAAAATAATATGTATAAAGCATAAGCGGTGTGGCCGCCGGCACGACCGCCAGCACATGCCGCCGGGCGGTGTGGAATGTGGATACACCATAGGTAATAACCATAGGTAATTTGGCTCGTGAAAACTGAACCGTGATTTTTGAAATTGCAACACTCAATAAAATCAAATTTTGACACTGTCAATCAAATAAAAATATGTTTATTTATTAAGACCACCGAACATAAAAAATATATAAAGTATTTAAACTTAAAACAGAACAAATAAAATTATTGTTACATTAGAATAAATATATTATTTATAATAGATATGATATGCCTAAGCATTTACGCTATCCCTCTCTTTTATGTGGCTGATCCTTTATCATGAAAATCATGATCTTCCACCATGCTTAACCTGCCCGGTTTGTTAGGTTCCCTTATTTCTGGCAGTCGTTGGTTGCAATACAGATCACTTCATGGATGTTATATGTATTTAAGTATTTATGGGAGACGCTCCGTCATAATCGTTATCTGGTACTTCGTAACACAAGGAAGATAATATTCCTTACCACGAAACCAGACAATTGGTTTGTGTTGTCTGGCGCATATTTATATTTATCACAAATCAAGTTGTCACTCTCTCAATAAGTATTTCAACTTAAAAATCCACAAAATGTATGAAATCATTTCGAAGAGTTCAACGGACATAGTACCTAGCACAATATGCTCAGCAAGTACTCCCTTAGCGTCTTGACGACGGAGCATGATTTACTCGATTGGCAACTTCAAGGATATTATTTTTTGGTTTGTGCTGGCTAGAGTTGAAGAAATAATATGATGAATTTACAGCCGAAAATTAAATATGCTTGAAAATAGCTTTTGACGTAAAAATTTATTTGACAATGTCACGTATGTATTTCAACTCGACTCAGTCGATGTTATGAATCGGAAAAATGCATTACAGTAAAAAGTGTTTTAAACGTAAATCCGTAAAGTTAGTTTTTGCATGCATAACCGTGACATCACAAGGCGAGGGCGAGGTGAGTCGAGAAGGTGTTTGAGAGCAAATGACAGGTGTATTTAACCATAGAGTAAATAAAAAAAGGTATGAAAAATGAGGTTTTGATCTGTACCAAAGAAAACTAAAAATCTCTCATCAAAAAATTAATTGATCAGTGTCTTTTAAATCCAGCACGACTTCCAGGTCAAGCCTGCTCAGTTTAGCCTACAAATGGTAAAAAAAATATTTCAATCATGTCTTTAATAAACAATGTTTAAAATCATGTCTTTAATACTGTTTCGGAAATTTGAGAGGGCTAAGCGCGTGGTGCGGGGGCGGGCTACGCGTCCTTGCGTGTACTACTTACTTACTACGCGCTGCACTCGCTCAAATCAGAGTGATACTTTATTTGCTCATCATTTGGTACTCCATATTCATTTAAATTAGCATGAATAAATTGCATTGTATAAGTCCTTCAGTAGCTCGAATACTAATGATCTCAAAGTGAAAACAAATGGAACAAAAGGAACGTGCATAAACCAGATGAACAGTGGAAAACTTGTGGAAAAGAAAAACAGCATTTGGCACGTGCTGTAGTTAATGCAGTTCCTACATCTAAGTACCTGTATAAAATTAAAAAAATATTTGGATAAATGGCTATTATTTATTATGTTATTTATAACAATAAATATTTCACACTTATTTTATCCTGCATCACGAAGCTCATGGTCAACATGCATCAACTGCCCTTAGCGGTTTGTTTGGTCTCTATTTCTTGGGGTTAGTAGCAATATAGATCACTTCATCAAACCTATAGGAAGTGCTCTATTTAGTCCGACAGTTAGTCTAATAATTTTAGTGGGGTTCTTCCTCTAGCTCTTTCGCTCTTTACGTTGGCACAAATAATAAAGTTTTCATCTTAGAAGTAAGGACGTGGCATCTGTATATTGAAGACAAACGAAACGATATTTAGCACTGGGCTGTATTTTGTATTATACTCCCTCTAATTCCAATGTATTGTACCTACATAGAATCTGAAACAACAGCAAACGATACATATAGGTTATTTCATATACCTACGAATTTTACAAAGTGATTGATTACACGTATCACGTGCTTACTTCTTATCCAAAGTATTGTATAGGCTCTAGCCCTTCTATTCGGTACCTTTGGTTAGAGTAGGCCCTTACTATAAAAGTTGGATTAACAATCTTCATTCTCTTTGGGAATCCACACCACCAGGATTATCCGTTAAAAAAAGTTGTTAATTAAGTACTGCTCCGTGTAAACTTGATGCTCGCTCAGGCAGTATTTTTGGAGAAAACTTGTATTTCGCAAAATTATTCTCCGAGATCCGGCTCGTATTACTGTGGCGGCTGCAGGAGTCTCGACGACACGCAGAGTACCTACCACAAGTTTAATCGGATTCTTATATGGCATTATTTTTAGGTTAGTGATGGCCAGATTTGCACGAAATATTATTAGTTTTATTGTAAAAATCTATTTTTTTCTGAAAATAGGTATTGGCGTCTTGTTAATTTTGACAGAACTCTTTCACGGACGGATCTCACAGTAAAGTTGTGAATACGGTAATGAATGTATTCACAGTGCAGTTTATAGTCAGTAGACACAGTGCAATGTTTTATGTTTTTGAGGGCTATCATGTATGAAATAAAAATAAAAAAAAAACAAATTAAAATATCTCTATGATGTTATTTTTATTCTAACAAGATAAAATAAGAAATCTAAAATTTCATAATAATTGTTGGCCTGGTTTGTTAGCCAAAAGTTGCTGGTTCAAATCCAGCTCGTGCGCAAATTTGGATTTCTTATTTCATCTTATTAAAATACCTAGTCGATGTCGCGTTGATATTGGCTATAAAGACATAACTTTTTGTGTCCGTTGCTGTTGGAATTAGTTCCGGTAGCAAGTTGATAGGCTTTTCTTATTTATCTAAAGGCCTAAATACCGATTTCGCGTTTGAAACGTAATCTTAATAAGTCATATAAATTTTGCGATATTTTCCAAGAAAAAAACCCTCATTTCAACGGTCTGTCATTTTTATTACCTTCAAGGATCCGATAAAAGAGTGCTAAAAGTGGTTACTTTCACCAATTTTTTTTTCTAAATACTACTTGACCTTACTTTACTGTGACATCGACTGAATCGAGTCTGCAGCTTTGGGAGGCTGTGATTTGACAGCTGCCAAACACGTCAAAATCCATAGGAACGTGTCAAATAATTCGCCCAGGATTAGTTTCAACTCACGCCGTTTGGTGCGAACAGCGCTAGATTCGATGTGAGTTTGTGAATACCAATTTTTCTACTCAAGCGAACGCCCATATATGCCGCATATATGGATCAGAGTCGAGTTGTACATCATGAATCGACAGGCAGGTCGGCGTTTAGGAACAGAATAACCGTGGTCCGTATTTTCTCGCTCCGCGAACGAACGAACGATCGAGTGCACGAATGCACGAATGGTTTATCGAACCGGTGCTAGTGTTGCCCTCGCTGTATTGACCGTGACCAAATGAGTTACTTTTTATTCGCGACATACTCGATAGTTCAAATTCCGGTTAAATATTGCACTTAACTGACTTTTTAAATTTGAAACTTATTTTTGGTTCGCCAAACGAATGCAAACGAATAGAATATTTTAGCTTTTTAACCGACTTCAAAAAAGAGGAGGTTATCAATTCGACTGTGTTTTTATTTATTTATGTTACCTCATATCTCAATCATTTGTGGACCGATTGAATTTTTCTGTCCCATCCCATTCTGGCCAAATCTGGATCTGATGATGGAGTCTTGGTATAATCGAGGGAAACCCTCAAATTTAAAAGGCACGCATAGTATTTTTATACTAGTATCTCAATGTTGACAAGTCTTCACGTCTGATAGTAACTATTTTGTGGAGCTGAGCTGATAGTGGAACTCCTTAACGCTTAGGAGTTTAGTGATTATGACGCCAGAACTTAGGTAAGATACTTCGTAACTAGCTTAATAGAACAGAGTCAAAAGGTGCAACCCTCTCCCCCTCTATTAATTACTAAAAAAACCGGTTAAGTGCGTGTCGGACCCGCGCACTGAGGGTTCCGTGCCACCCATAACTAAATTCAGGGTCCACTTACTTTCACTTAACGAAAACATCACAATATATTGCGACAGCAAAAATAACTTTGTTTTTCATAGTGTTTGTATGAAAGACAAAGTTATATTTGCGGTTGATAAAAATGTACAATATCTCAAAAACTACTGGTTCGATCTCCTTCAAACCAATTTTCGTTGCAAGTTTTTGTTGAGATCTACATCATATATTTTTTTCAAAATTTTCACTTCCTTAGTTCAAAAGTTAGATGGGGGGGGACGCCCATTTTACCACTTTGGAAGCGTCTATATCTCAAACCTTACACTTTTAGAAAAAATGGTTTTAGAAACCTCAACATCATTTTCAAAGACCTATCCATAAACACCCCACACGCATAGGTTTGAGTAAAAAAAAATTTTTAGGTTTTAGTTTCATGTATGGGAGCCCCCCCTTAAATATTATTTTTTCTAATTTTTTGTATCTGAATCGGAAAGCGGTAAACAAAATACACCTACCTACCAAGTTTCAGATATGTGATGCTTATAGTTTCAGAATAAAGTGGCTGTGACATACGGACGGACAGACAGACAGACAGACAGACAGACAGACAGACAGACAGACAGACAGACAGACAGACAGACAGACTTGACGAAACTATAAGGGTTCCGTTTTTTGCCATTCGGCTACGGAACCCTAAAAAGGACATTGTTCCGTGTCCATATATCGTTCGCCTAAGAACCAACAGTGATGAAAAGTACCTTTCTAGGTTCGAAATGGCATGTATTTGTATGTAAGAACAATATTTTTTTACAGACACTTCTATAAGAACATACTAATAGCTTTATCATAGTGAATTTTAGGTAATGTTTTATTAATATGAAACATTATTTTAATGACATCGTGCTGCTATTTAAACGTCCCGTCACTCCTATCATCTGTCAATTTTTTTTTTGAGAAACAAAGCAGATTTAGCCAATGACGGTACAATAATATTGTTTTTTGTCAATGAAAAACGTTGAATTTACAGTTTTCTATTTTCCTGAGGCACATAATAATTTATATCTTTTTAGCCTATTTACTAACTAAAGTGAGTAAGTGGAGACCGTATTGTGGTATTGGCCAAATGTCAAAAGCCCACACAGAGCACAATAGTATAAAAAAGATTATGTGAAGGGTTCAAAAGCAAAAAAGGCTTTTTAAAATTGATTTCACGATACAAAAGTGTCCGTAACAATGTAATGAAAATTTATTAGAAAAAAAGACATGAATTTTGGTAATTGAAAAATTTGTGTTGATTCTCAGGCCAGTTTTATCAATGTCCTTTGCAAATAAAATTACCTTTTATAAAAAAGTAGAAAACCGACTTCAGAAACAAATTACAATAAAAAGTCTAAAATAAACTCTTGAAAGGTCTCTATTTTAGGCAAACCATTTCTTTTCGGAATCCGTAAAAAATAATGTTTTTTTGGGGTACATGGGGTACCCTCATACAAGGCAACGTGGTTATGATTTTGTTTCTATTGGCAAACCCATTGTGTGAGGTATCGTTGAATAGGTATTTTTAACTCTTCACGGACAGTAACCGCCTATAGGCGTGATAACAATAAAATTTATATTGTGTCTGAAGCACTGTCCGCAAAAGTGTTAAATGATTATGAATTTGCAATCATAACTTTTCGATAAAGGGATCTAAACTGGTCACTTTCCGTAGCATTCAGTGTTGAATGTCCCCACCCTTTTCCAACTAAACGGTAGTAGGTAATACGTGAAAAAATTCATAGTACTAGCTTAAATGATGAGTTCAGAAGGAAAACTGTCACGGCTGTGATAAGTAAGTTGTAGTCCATTAACTTAATACAAAATTATTTTTCATGGGTTTAGTAGATATTGGACCTATTTGCAAAATGACTTACGCCAAAAAAAACGACCTATTCTCGAAATGACCTATTCTTAAATAGACCATTTCGCATAATACCTCTTTCTGCAAAAGACTCATTCCTACAATCCCTTATTCGTGAAATGACCTATTCTTAAAAGGACTCACTTTTTAAAATTCCTATTTGCTTTAAGTTTAACAGCAAATAATTGGTAACTATAAGGTAATAAATTATTTATAACCTTTTTGAGGGTTTTTGCCGAAATATGAGACATAAAGACATTATATTCGATAAAAAAAAAGTATTGATAAAATTAGAGACAGTAAACGTGGCTCAATTTCTAAAAAAGATTGTGTTTTTACAACTTTTACTGTTAAACTATTGTTTAACTTATTTCTATTGACGTAATTGATTGAAGAGAACTTATAAAACTAATAAAATAATTATAAAACTTTACACTAAAAATTCCTTCATATTTTATTTCTTGATTTTGATTGTAAAAAGATGATAAATGATTTACAATTATTTTCTTTTTTTCTGAAAAAACCCTTATAGCATCGTATTAACATGAATTATTTTACGTTACTGGTTACTAAAAAAATATTGTTTATGATCAAAAAACTAAAATACATATTTTTACCAGAAGCGAACACTTACATAATTAAAGGCCATTTCAAGAATATGACTGTCCTTTTAAGAATAAGTCTTTCAGCTAATGAGTCCAAAGTATAATAAGGTGATTTGCGAATAGGGCATTTTTAGAATGAGGGATTTCGCGAATAAGTCCAAAAACGACTGCAGGTCATTTTGCGAATAGGTCCAATATCTACTAAACCTTTTCATGTATATTTTCGCTTAAAATTATTTAACCTCCAAAACGCGCTACGGATATGAAACTGAACTGAAGTCAAATGATGATTAATATGTGTAAAGAAAATGAGAATCAGCGTCATCAAAAGACATAACGTGTTTTGTCTCATAATTTCGGACATGTTATTATTTTATGAGAATCAAAACCTTAAAAGATAATCTTAATCATGTTTTACAGGACGTTATAAGGGCAATAAAAGTGCATACATACATAGTAGATACGGAACTCTTAGTGCGCAAGTCCGACTTTCACTTGGCCGGTTTTGCTTTGTTTTATTTTTACCTTGGCCCGGAATAGGATGTGATATGTTATGATATGCGAATATGTTATGATTTTTCATAAAACGGGGCTGGGGCGCGGGACAAAGTTCGAGAAGACCGCTAGTTGATTATAGAGGTAATTATAACTCATCACATTGTATAAACCATGGAAAATACCTTTCCAAGATTTTAATGGTTTGCGGTATCTATCACACAAATGGATTTTACATTTTCAAATATTAGCGATTAGCGATCATATAATAAACATTTTCACTCCGTAGATCCATTTCACCTAAGTAAAAAATCATTTAAAAAACGCGTTCTTGAACTTACTAGATCTGACTCCTAGGATAAACACACACACTCACACAAACATACACACACACTCAAACACATACACACACACACACACACATACATACATACACATAAACATGATAATTCAAATTAATCCATATTTATATCGTTGAATTAATTGCATAAGAAGATCGACGACATCAGTCACGATCACACTTATATGTCTTTATTTTATAAAATGTAAATCCAATGTTGGCTGTATGATTAGTATTTAAGAAACATATAAAACTGTATTTTGAGAGCTGTGGATTTTGTTGCAATAAATAAAAAGAAAAAAAAATAGTAAATGATCTCTAATCCAAGTCCGGTTATTTACTCACATAATATGTTTAGTAGATTAACTTTAGTATTGTCTATTATAATTGGGTGATTGGGTGGTGTCGGCAAACGCGTTAGTGCATTCTAAAGACCTGCGCGTGAGTCGATGTAGATATTTTAGGGCCCAATTTAACAACGCACCTGTTTTCTACTCGAAAGTTTATAAGATTGTTATAGTTTAAAAACTAACTAGGGCCCTATTTTTGAATCACTCGCGTCAATATTACGAGTGATTTTCGTTCAAAAACGCGTTATTTTCCTTGACTTTTAATTCATATTCAAACGAAAATCACTCGCGATCTTGAAGCGAGTGATTCAAAGATTCCTGGATTATTTATCAAATACTTATTTATTTATAAATATGAATTAAAAACTAATTGCTTTAAATTCATCCCTAAACAGAGGTGTATAGCATAGCAAAAAAAATATATTTAAATAAACAAAGTCATTTTAGATGGATAAATAAATACTTCATTTATACCAAAGATCTAAATTTTGGTAATAATTTAACACCGGCAAAATGTAAATGACTGATCGACAAATACCGGGGCATGTGTCCTATAAAAATCTTTTACAACAGGTAGGCATTAATTATCAATATTTAAACTATTTAAAACAACTTGCTTAGTAATAAATATATGACCGTAGAATGCAAAATAAAAGCCCACCCACTACTAGCCCAAATAGAAAAGTGAAGTCAAAAGTTATCATTCGATCACACTCATGATTTTAAATTTTGTTAATGCACCTTCAGTGTCTAAAATTTTGTATCATAGTTTATTTTATTGCCGTTTTTTCAGTTGCTTGCTTATCCAGTTTTTTTGGCTACCCTGTATTACAAAGCAGACGGTTTTTATTTAAGGCGTGTTTACCTACGCTTACCTACAATTCCATGTTTAAGTAGATACTGTACGAAATGAAACAATCATTATGACATCTACTTTTATCACACTAAATACAGAAAAGATTTAGTATATTTTGTACCGATGTACATGACTGTAATTCATTTAATAAATTGAGTACCTTAATGTGATCGCATTATCTTTGTTTTTCCATGCTTTCATTTCCTTTTCCCATCCAAAGATTGCGGGTTCTTGCTGAATTCTTACTCTTTGAGTCTGTTTGCTGTAAACACGAACATAGAGTTAATCTTAGATTCTATCTACCATAGCAGCAGTTCGTATTTTCTCCCTAAAAAGTCGTACTGTAGACATTAAACTATAGGCATTACCTGCCTTTCTACCCTTCTTATACTATTACACTGTATTTTTGGTTCATTGTTGTTTTCTAATCCTTTTTGAACAATATTTATTGTGAATCTAAAAATGTCAAACTTTCAAAGCTCTGTTATTCTACTTTTCTGTACATAATACTGTAAAAATAGCTGTGTTTTACCTTTGTTTGCAATTTTCCTTTAATTTGCATTGGGTGATGATTAGTTTTCCTTATTAATTTAATAAATTCCTTGATTTTTGACATTTTTTTATCTTTATTGACATGGTTGTTATGACAATATCTTTCAAAATCTGACAACTTCTATCAAAGTTTATTACTTTTTCGGGTTTAATCCTCTTTAAACCATCAGTATTCATGTTCTATTCTAGAACCTACCTCGTTCTAAATTTGAACGGCCCAGGCCCCTATATAAGCCTGTACTTTTTTCATTCATTCATTCGTTTCCGAGTTCTAATCTCGAACAGTCTTCAACACTCTACATTTTCCTCAAGAAGTCTTGAAGAACCGCCGGTGACTACTGAAACGCCTCCTCGCACTAAGGGAGGGACCGGACACATTTCCGGAGGAGGATCCGAGTCATATTGAGACTGCAGTACACCTCCTCGCTCTAGGGGAGAGACCTGTCTCCTTCTCGGAGGAGGATCCGAGTCCATATTGAGACTGTAGTAACACCTCCTCGCTCTTGGGGAGGGACCTGTCCCGTTCTCGGAAGAGGATCCGAGACCAAGTACTTCTGGCACTCCAACTGATCATTACATTTTCTACATAGTTTTGGATACCCTCATCACTGCCGAGAGCTACTACTTCACTTCTGAGAGCTACTACTTCACTGCTGAGAGCTACTACTTCACTGCTGAGAGCTACTACTTCACGGCGCCTGACACTGCTGCACATCGGCGTCGCTGTTACCTCTGCTGTGTCGACCCTGCACTCCGACTCCGCCCTCTGCTGCCTCCAGGATATAGAAGATCTGAAGACACTTACTCACGCCCACTGCACTCTTCTTACACACATACATTCACTCATCATCTTTTTTTTCACTAATCGGTATTGTAAATATTATTTTTATTTTTATATAAATTCTGTTCCCCTCTTTTACCTCTTTTCTTAATCTTCTCCCTTCACATTTGTCGCTTCACGACAATTTATGTGGTGTTTGTTCAGTCTTTACTGGTAATAAATTTATCAATTAAAACTTTTTAAAGTAAAACCGAATCATCGTTGAGTCAATTGCCGTAATCTTTATAGCATTCTGATCCACGAACGTAAGCATTTGAGCTATAAAAATTGTTGCCACATACTTAAAATTGTATATGCTTTAGGTACTTGTTTGTTTGTCGTGGGAATTCGTTTACTTTATTTTCTTTAGGTCGCACCATAAGTTGACCTCACAAAGATTAGCGTGTTCAAACAAATTATTTATATTTAATTATTTTATGTATTTGGTCTCAATAAAAGCTCTTAACTCGTATCTTTTTTGTCTGAATTACTCCATAAAGAGAATTAGACTTTATGAGTTTGACTTTATTAGTATCAGATTCTCCTATTCATTTTACTTATGAATAAATTGGTTCGTTATAATAAAACTAATGAATTCATCTGTGAACAGTAGCAAGTACTTACGTATATACAACCTGATAGTTGAGACAAAGCGCCGGTGTCGAGTTACCCGGGATTGTCTGAGACGATTGTGTACTGACTGCAGAAACCTACAAGTTGGGTTTACCTTAAAAGCGCAAAATACCACATAATATGCCTACCTGATAGATTGGATAAATTAATAACTTATGATGCTCGTAGAACAAAATATTTGTCATTCAAATTCAAAATCTTTATTTCAATTTAGGTCATGAAATTACACTTATTAACGTCAAATATACAGTGAAAAAAAAATATGCCCTGAAAGGGCCGATACATGTCTCCTTATCTTTTGGGCCCTACCAGCGCTTTGAGATAGAACATTTCTCATCATCATTCAACTGGTTTTAAGATAAAAAGTGCGCATGAATTTTCATGTCGTACATCAGCGAATATTATATTATAATGTGTGAGTAAGTAGGAATTAAGACGCCTGAGTAAATAAAGTGTTAAAAATCATTGTCTGTCTTTACCTAGCTTGGCTTAGTTTAAAGTCAAGAACATTGTTCTCCAAATAATAACATAACACAGTAGGCAATTTAAATATATTGAAAAGAAACTTTATTCCACAATTAACAGGATGCGTAAGGTGGACTTGATGCTAAAAGCATTATCTCCCAGTCATACTTTAAGGTCACGCAGAAAGATTGTAATGGGTGCAGGAGAAAATAAAACCTTTGTAATTAAATAAACCTATTTTGCCGACGCTCCCTAATCCAAACATTAGGGAAAGCTGCGGTCTGCGGCTGCGTCGATCGCGGCTGCTAACGGTACCAGACGGTATTGGTTCACTTGTCACTTCGAGTTCTGTACTGAACCTTACTGAGCTCTGGAATTACTGAAATAGTAACGGAATTTGGAAAAGTAATTAACGACTAATTTAGCAGCTACTTTTTTGTTTAAATTTTATACCTACGGGGTATAAAATTTAAACAAAAAAGTAATACAAAAAATACATCTCATAAAATATACTCAATGTGGGTCACTAAACGTTCAAGTTTATTACGCTCGTAGTGACAGTAGTTATCAGAATAGGTAATGCACATAAGTTACTACACTCCAAACCATTGCAGAGGAGATAATCTTCTCTAGGTACTTCGGTATATACAAGAAAAGTAGAAGACTAAATTGATTAATTTGTAAGTTAATTTCAGAAGTCACTTGAATTTTGAGTTCTCAATAAAAATCCAAAGGAGATGTTTACGTTTGTATGGAGAAAATGCCAACACCTTGTACATGACGCTAAAAAATTTTTTATGTAAAGCTTAATAATTTTAATAATGATTTTCGTCCGGAAAATATTAAATATTTAGGTAATATGTAACATAAAATAATAAAATCTAGCAATATTTCATTATGACTAATAAACCTGTCAAATACCTATCAGCCAATCAACTGTTTGAACAGATTAAAAATATCGAAAATGAAAAGCAAAATGACATTTGACATTGACAGATTAAGAAAAATGACAATTGACATTGACAGGCTTACTTTTTTTGTTGCACGTTTCAGCATGTTTTTGGAGTATACAAAGAAGAAGTTGCCTTTTGAGGTTTTTAAAAGTTTATTATTTTATTATTTAAATTACCTAAAAATTGTGAATTAAATTAAGATTACATATAGTATGTCTAATTACCTGTATTTTTAGCTATTTTTAGAGAGACCGTACATGGTCTTGACATTTTGGTAAACATCTCCTTTATTAACAAAACGACGTAAAAAATGCGAACAAAAATATAATCTGCGGACTACCTACATTTTCTAGGTCGCAGGCAGTGCGCGCTTTAGCCTCAATTTATTCTAGATAACGATACATGTAGCAGTGATTACGAGGGATAAGGTAGCGTAGCACTGATTAAGCTACCAGTGAAAGCACTGGACGGTGAATTTGTTTTATTTTTAACATTTTCAGCTCAATGTTTTCCATTAATTGAAATGGTAAAAAAGTCGATACACAGTTTGTACGGGATAGACATAGCCATCGATAGAATCATCAAGGTAGGTAAGATTTAAATATAAAAAAACTGTTTTTGACAAGTTTTCGGTATTATTTTATTATTAAAGTTTGCTTTAAAATACGTACCTCTAGTGTCGCTAGATCTATCTTGGACACACTGTATATATTTTATCTAAATAAAAATATAAAATCCTATTTTTCAGCTTTACGCACCTAAGTATATTTTATGGAATTCATAAATTTCACTTGTAAGGATTTGTTTAGTAAAATACTTCAAGTGAAAAGAAACCACTTGTGCTTAAGAAAGCTTCCATACAAAAGACATCAACGCGCTAGCTTTCTAAGAAAGCAACCGTTTTAGCGTCTTGAAGTTTTTACATAGTTAATTCTTATTCACCTACAATTAAGAAATTAATCCCTACATTAAAATTAAGTAATCAATATTTAAAACTAAGATATGCATGAAATCATCTAAAAATAATTTACAACATACAAAAACAAAATGATTATGATGCCGCGTTGCATAGCTATACTTATTCTTTGTGCTAGGAAGGAGCCAGTTTTTTTAATATTTAGACTACAGGTATATTTAATCTGATGATTTTTATACATCACACCTTTTTTATATATCAACGAAGTTCACTCTCAGAAAATACATTACAATTTCTTAGCCCAATGTTAATTGAAATATCATTCAGTTTATTCACATACAGAAGCTATCCAATAACAGTCTAATACGTACTATAAATATCACGTACAGAAGTCATTTATCGAGTGTCACATTCATGCGACATTCCTCATGCATGAACACAGCCTGCAAGCTGCGTCAAAGCCTCATTACTCTACAAAAAGCTCGCAGGCTTCTCCGCACATGGCGCGTCGTAAAAACTGATATAAAGAAGTATTACGAGTTTGTATGATAGAGACTGGTTGAATGTACAGTAATCGCTATAGGGTAAAACTTAAAAAAAAAACTGTTGTGTCCAGGGAAACCGGGACGCGTATACTATAGGAATGCTACTTAAGTACGTTCCCCGACGGTTGCGACGAGCTAGATGAAATTCAAATTCAAAATCTTTATTTCAATTTAGGTCATAAAATGACACTTATGAACGGCAACTAAACAGTGCAAAAAAATATAAAAAATGTGCCCTGAAAGAGCTGAATCATGTCTTCTTATCTAATTAGAATTCTCTTACTTTTTGTAACGATAACCACGCAAGTCTCCAAGGGTGACGTACTGCAGTAGGGTTCCTAGGTTAATATGCATTGAGATTTACTAGAATCTCTCATCTTACTCGTCAAGCTCGGGTGATGTATTGGCGTAGGATTCCTAGGACTAAAATTAAAAATCGACGTCTCTATGCAGGTACTGCACATAGCATATAAGTGCACATTTTTACTCACTCTAACAGGATTTGGAGCTTAAAACGTGAGGAATCTTAAGTGTTTACAAGTGCAATGCATAATTTTAGTTTGTATAGTGACAAAATATTTAAAAAAATACAAAAAAATATACGAAAAGTGGCCAGTTTTATGAGCTTGCTTTCTATTCCAACTGTTGTTTGCCCAAATGTTCTCAAAATACAAATTGAAAGTTACTCTTTCCCCAATCGCCTTAACTTTTTGTAATACCTACAGCCGTCGC
The DNA here is from genome assembly GCA_963584085.1 of Pyrausta aurata. Lineage (NCBI taxonomy): Eukaryota > Metazoa > Arthropoda > Insecta > Lepidoptera > Crambidae > Pyrausta > Pyrausta aurata. The sequence goes on along the minus strand of OY757276.1, from coordinate 281,084 downwards.
GACGTCGACATAATGATCTGAAACCACGCGACTTGCGTTACAATCCGATACCTTTATGTAATGTGGAATAACGACATTCATCATTCCGGGTTTTATTTAGACCATACAAGCAGTATTATTTAATTTTATCAGTTAGTCATATTTTGATTTAAGATGTATTACCGTCGCGGGTAAACTATGGCTTTAATTTCAATTATTATGATTAGTACTTGTCAAGCCCTACGCACTAACATCAATACAAGAATATGGAACGTAGCATAACTACGGGACGTAGGAAGTGGAACGTAACCAGCCAGCTCTCTTCTCTATGAACATGGAACAACGCATTCACTTATTATACGTGTCTATATTTTCATATTACAAAACACACAACAACAACTTGTCTTTATTGTTACATTCATTAGTTACATACATAACAGTACTTAATGCTGATTTGTAGTAAGAGTAATTATCTACATTAGGTAGTAATATAATTTAAGGTCAAACTTATTTACTTTTTATGTATATTATTTTTTAATCATGAGTCATGGCACACTCATGGTCGATTTAAGCAGTGGTGCTCTAATCAAAAGAAAACATAAGTGCTTAATATTAATTATAATAAAAAGTACATTTTAGAACTATTTCAGTCAAAATTAACATATTTTTAATTTTGATACAAGATTGGTTTGGAATTGTATTTGGATTAATTGAATTGGACATGTAAGATGAACAAAAAAGTACATCTACATATTTATTTTCACAATTTTAACTCTTTTTTAAATTAGATTATTCTTGTTATATATTTCTATCACATCATTTAACAACACCCCGTGTACCCATTTATCTTATTAATTTATCAAACCTTTTTCAATCAATAAATATTTTTTACCATTTCGTATTATCAAAATGCATCTCCCTCAATTTGTGTTCTGAATGCATTCAATTATTGGATTGACCAACACTTTCACTTAATTAAAAACAAATTACAACCGAACAGTTTGCATCACAACGGGCCGGTCAACAATGCCCAACTAGCCACAGAATGGACAGTACAGTACCTACATATAGAATAAGGGGCTGCGCAGACGTAGAAACTTGTTGCCGATACGGCATACCATAATGGTACCGATTCTTTTTGTACAAAACGAGAATGTTTCAAGCGGAAGTAACAAAAATATTTACATCTGCGCTAGATTATTATGTACATACAATAAATTCGTATTATACAGTATATTACATGTATCGTATTATACAGTATTATATTATACAGTTACACAACTTATAAATCGAGAACTGTTGGACCTATTTTTATGTTTTTTTTTGCTTTGTTGGAGTCGTATTTGCCCCAAATAGGACATAGGGTAGAAAACGAAGTTCACCGGGACCACAAGTCTGACGGATATAAAATATTCACTAGTGGCTAGCATCCAACACAAGACACAAAAAGCCTTCGACGGCAAAGCTTCTAAATTTCGTATCAGACACAAAAGGAGCATCACTGTATTGCTTTTTAAGCCTTGGTTCGCACACTCATTACAATACGTTACGATAAGTATGCGTTGCAGTAAGGAGTTTCATTACAAAGAATACTGAAAGGCTCGAGTTGCGGATGTTCCTTTTCCAATTGGTTAGGTCTGCTACGAGCCTTATACTATAGAACGACGATTCACGTTGAGAGAAGCGGAGCTATTCTGAATCAGTGGATGCTGTGCGTTGAAAGCGACCGCACGACGGCATATTTGCGCCGGAACGCGGAAAGATACGAAAACTTTTTCGATCACCCTTTTTTTTATTTATTTGCGGCCAGTATTATTTTAGTGTTTTGTTACCAAAATAATAATATAAACTAAAAAACAAGTGTTTTAAATATTTTTTGGACGTGTGTTTTTAGAGTTTTATTTAAATTGTTTGAAAACTTTGTTTCGTTAATTAATTATTGCAGTGTTCAGTTATCGTGATCAGAAAATCAAGAGGATTTTAGGATTGAGCAAGGTAATTTATTTGTTTACACTATTTCTTTTAATTTCATATTTAAAATAAATAAATAAAAATGATCTGCTTTTTCATAACCTCAAATATTTGTAGTAGATAAATAAATGTAGCAATAAATCTTTCAAATACTACAGTAAGATTTAAATACAAACTAACACAGATCATATTTCTACAAACGAAAGCAGGAAAAATTTAAACTTGACGCGATTTGTTATCTTCATACATATTCAACAGTTGCAGTAAATTTAGAATCAATTAGTTTGACCGTTTTATTAATAACATTAATATAAGCACACACGAATAAATAAATATCAATTTTTAATTGCAGATGAATATCTCCTGCTATAAAATTTAGTTTTATGAAGCGAAAACAAATATTGTAAATTAATTTAGGGTTCTACTTTTCAATTTTTGAGCTACTACAAATATTTAAGGTAATCCAAAATCAATTTCGCATGCATTTATTTACAAATAATTCAATTTCTTTAAAAACTTCAGGTTTAGAGAGATCGTTAAAAACTTAAAAGTAACTATTTTGCTTGAGTAACTTTGTACACGCCTGAAAAAAAGCTTGATTATAAAACATATCGCTTCAATAAACTTAACTTTGCGGAAAACTAAGGGCCACTTTTACAATCGATAAAATAAGCACTAACAAAAAGTTTTAATGTAGAGTCGTTAAAAGTATTAGGCAGATAACGATAACCAGAACTTATTTAGACATTGTGAAACATGTCGTTAGTGAAGTATTTTCATACGTTGATACGATACCTTTTTCACTAGCTGACAGACTTGATGACTACATTTATACATTCGACTTCTTGGAGAAGGATGGAATTTTGTGTGAAATCTTTAATTACTTATTGCGTGGGGTGAAACCCAATTAGTATTTTAATCAGTCAGGTATCAAACGACTGCCGGGAGTCGCATAATAATGGAATTTTTATTGTGTCTCGTTCACACATACTTGACGAGTTAATTTGTAAGAGCGCAGTGGTACAATTCTTATTTTTTTAAGTTACTTCATTGCATGGGAGAGATTCAATTCATTATTGTACCTAATGTTCCGCACGGAAAAGTTTTAGGTTTATTACATGAGTAATGTAATCACTTCTTACAGTGCACATGAGTCATATTGCGAACTACCATAAACTGATTATAATCTACGTAAAATTCTATGTAATTATGGTCGATGTACAAGGATGACGGGGTTTAAAGTATTTATCCGTATAGATTTAGAAGAAATTACTTAGATAAATGATAGTCTACCTACAATGGAAAATACGCAGTGGAACGGAAGTCACGGAACAGATAAATGACTGTTTTTTTTGCACGAAGCCTATAAAATTCTATTCAATGATAATAAACTTACCAATATAACATATTTTTTAATATTGTAGGATCATTTTTTTTATTAACAAGAAATTCATATTGTATTTTACCAAATACGTATACTAATATGTTATGAGACAAAATACACAAAATCTCACGACGACGATATTTAATAAATAAATTGAGTATAAACCAGGACACCTGTCCACCGGTGTACATCAGTTATCCGGCCGTAAAATGCAAATTAAATATTATTTTTATGGTCACAACCGCAAACGCATTTACGACACTTTTTTATGTTAATCGTTTTGTATAATCATATCGTTAATAAATCGACACTAGATTTTGCTACCATGCAAAAAGTTGACAGCATTTTTGACACGTCCTTAATGTAGGCAACTTTGCTTGCCACGACTGTATTTAACGGTTGTGTTCCATGAAATAAGTATAACATGGTGAACATTTGTGTTATCAATGTGAGTAGGTATTTATTTATTTTAATTGGACTTTATTGCACAACCAAGTTTGTACAAAAGGTGGACGTAACAACAAATAGCACCTCCACGAATCATCATTATTCGATAACTTAACGACGACAATACCTCAACTTGAAAGAAAGAGGTAGGTGAGATTTTTATAATTATGGACCTGTTTCACCAGCGACAAATAAGAACTAAACGGAACTTATTGAGACATTGTGTAACAAGCCATAAGATTCACATCACCATCGTACGCTCACGATTTGTTTAAACTAATGTATAGAAAGACTTACCTCAAATCCTACTAAAAATAATTTAAGTTCCACACAACTGATTGTAAGTAGCCAGACTTCAATGAGTGCAAAATTCGTGGGTGTAGCTAGTTCTTCTTAATTAGAAATGCAAAAGGAGTGGTGTTATGCCTCCCAGTTTGCACCTTTTTGCTAAAAACAATAAACCTGTTCATGTTAAGAAATTGCGACTAAGAATAGGCTTTGTAATTATTTCTTAGGTGGTATTTATGATTCCGGAACCAAATTGTGTAACTTCCCAAAATCATTCGATTATTTTCATAAAAAAAACTCAAATAAAATTTTGTTTGAAGTATATTCCTAAGTGAATTGATAAATTATATTCCAATTTTGAAATCTTAAAAACACCAACGGCCTGTTTCACAATGTCTAAATAAGTTCCCATTAGCGCTATCTGTCCGATACTTCAAACAAAATGACATTCCTTTTTTGTAAGTACTCGTACGTCTACATAAAAAAAATGTGTATTGAATCTGCGAATAAAAAAAGTTTGTTTCAAGCTTTAAAAAATACTGTAAAAAGTGAAGTCGCCTAAACAGCAATGATGTCACATAAAAATCGATTTCTAATCAATCGAAAACGTCGCGACAAGTCCCAAGAATGTGTTTAATTAAGTATAAACGGTTGTAATAACCGATCGAATGGCCATCGGAAACTGGGGAATTGATGGCAGATGGAAACTTGTGAGCGTTGCGTAAAATTGTGATAGTCGCAGACCGCTACTTTTAGTTAAGGTGATATTATTACTTACTTTTATATCTACACTAATATTATAAAGCTGAAAAGTTTGTTTGAGCAAATCCAGGGTCCGATTTAAAAAAAATATCATTGTGTCTTATTCATCAAGTTCAACATGCAAGTGCTTGGTAACGAGGGATAAAAAGTTTAATTTTATTTTTGTGAAAAAAAAGTTACCACGTTTTTGACAAATTCTGTAGCATGAACCTAAAAATCGGACTACCTGATTGGTTCGAAACTCGAAAAGCTGTCAATCGCAATGACATCATTGTTTTTAACCTAGATATGTTTTAGTCAGGCTGTCGACTATAATTGATATAAATTATATCAGAATTTGAAATCGAGCTAAGTCTAGTTATATCAATAATTACTATTAGTTAGGTAATGTTAAAATATAACATTAAACTTTCCAGTTTAAGTACATCAGACATTAATACAGAATCATTCATTAATCTTTATTGCAGACCAGTAAACCTCAAGAAGCTTTTAATGTAATTTAAATAATATCAAAGCTCAGGCCATTCGCGTCTTGACTATAAAACCGCAAATGATTTCGCGTTCGAATCGAATCGACGCGTCTTATTTACGGCTTATAAATTGACTCGCCACTTCTAAGAACACACGACTGATGTGGGAAATAAATTGGCGATGAGGATGCGTTAACATGCGCTAGTTAAATTTTTGTAATTATATTTGATGTTATTTTCAAAACATTTTTAAATTGTATCAGGTAAAGTGTGCGTCAACTGTGCATCTGAATTTTACATTTTGCAGAGCTTTTGCTTTTTGTGTGTTTTTGTTTATTACTCTGTAAATAATACTTTTTTTACCACTTTCGTACTTTACCACAATGTCCTGTTTCACAATATCCTAATAAGGTTTAGTTAGCGGTATCTATGGAAATGACGTTTCATTTTTCAATTTTTCGTTGGCTAGTGCTTACTTATTTGTTGATAGTTAAACCACTCTTATTGTGTTGCGACGTTAAATTGCAAGATTTTCTGTAAGATTTTTCGTTTTTGTTTATTTGTTGCATGACAAAGTGTAAGTTGAATAGATCTTTATTGGGTGTCTCAAAAGTTATAGTTCAATTTCTTTTCACCCTACTATTATAAACACAAAACTTTGTGAGAATAGATGGATGTGTCGATTTTGATGTTCGTTATTCTTTCACGCAAAAACGTTTTAATAGTGTAATAATGTTTCATTAAGATCTTATATTTACTGGTGAAACCGCAGAGAGCCGCTAGTTATTCATAAAAGGTGTTGCTATAGAAATCCCTGGTTTAAAAAGCGTATTTCGATCAATAAATGATTAATGTGTATCATAAAGAACTGGCACAAAAACTACCTGACAAACGACGACGATTAGCTATATTGCCCATACATATCATTTACTACCGGTTTGTGAGTTCTGATTTGCTAGGCATGATGGGTCATCATCATCATTTGTACCCATAGGTATATACTTAAATATAAAACTGTCTTTAATTTTTCGCTTCTAAAACTTGAATATTCCTTGCTAGGCTGGTATATTTTAAAAAAATGTACATATTTTTATCAACAATAAAAAAATCAACATCGTACCGACCAATTTCGCAACTTAGTGCATAATTAGCTGCACTTTGTAAGACATTAACGGGGTTTCAAAGTACTTAAATACTCGTAACTAAAATGTACTTTTGTAAGTGTATAAATACATTTTGAACATGCAACTTTTATCACCATCGCAAATGTCATCGGGCCATTATGTCATTAGTGGAACATTATCATAAGTAATGAACATATCAGCGCGGTTTGTGTCGGGCGAAGCCCCCGCACGCGGAAGCGGCGAAGATTAAGTGACAGAGAGACACGCCTTCGATAAACTAATGAGACATCATTGGCCGAAGAAGGCGCTTCTTGCTAGCAAAATGGTAGATGCTCAGTTTTTTTTTTGAATTTTTTTGGAAGCCCCTTAAGAATCCCATACGCTCCCCTCCTATTGATGAGTTTTTAGGTACTAAGGGTCAAAAACTTTGTTATGACCTCTAGTATGCGTGTGCCAAACGCCTACACAGTACATTAATTTGCAGATTTTCTTTAAAATTGAAACCGTACAACGTCCACTATGATCAAACGTTCTCAAACTACATTCTTAGAGTTAAGGAACGGAAGTTTCTGCCAGCAAACCCTAGCCCCCCCCCCCCCCCCCCCCCATTTGAACGTTTTCAAGCAACAAATAAAGGTCGTTTTATTAAGTCAGATTCGGTAAATATTTGGCCGCTCTATCACCTACCATCAGGCGATATTGTGGCCAAATGTTAAACTATTTACATTTTTATAAAAGTGTTGAAGTTTGACAATTTTGCATCAATTCGTATACAAGAAAAGCAAAATGACGATATAACTCAACGTATTTCCTGCTAAGATACGAGGAGTGCCTGCAGTCAGCACTCATCAGCGCTACCAAGTGCTTAAGGCCAGTTTTTTGATTCGTATTCAATTCCATTCAATCAACATTTACGATTGTGTGTATTTAAAAAAGAATCCTTAACCAATGGCCATTTCAATAGCCATTCTGACATTAGGTTAAGGTAGTTTTTTTTTAAAACACACAACGTCGTAAATATTCAACCTTAAGTAACGTAACTCTACCATAACCATCGATGAAAAAACTGTGCATTAGTAAGCGTGATCTGCAGCTGTTCGTCACCCATCATATTATACCTACCTACTCTTATTAAAAAAATAACTCGATAGTGCACACATTGTGCATCTTTTGATTTTTCACGACATACGTTTTGATAAATAAATTGTAATCCACTCACGCAACCAAAATTATTTAATTGTGTATTTTACCTGAAAATTATTCTTTCAGCGTATATTTTGTGAAATAAAACTACCAATCTATCAATGTGTATTATTTCTATAGCCAATGAATTGTCATTTTAAATGTTAAACATGCAAAATATTTCTACTATTCATCGTGTCTTCTATTTTATTAACATGTCAAAATTGACCAATTTTCATAAGGCTTTTATAAATTCACCTAATGATCTCAATTAATTAATAATGAAACCTTATCCTACCCTACCCTTATAAGGAGTTGGTGATGTATTGATGTGAAATACGATAGCGCCCAAAAAGTGCAAACTAATTAAAACTGTCATCGTTAAAATTAATTTAGTCTTTGGCCTAAACAGAAGCGATTTTGGACTAATTGGTGGTTTAAGCTATGAAGTTGTATTAGGTACGGAAATTGATTGCGACTAATCTCTATGAGCCTCTAACTGTCCTGAAGTAGTGGAAAGGTTAATTTTGTGATAGAGTCAGTTTAAACGCGCAAAAGTGTTGTTGTTGTTTTTTTTTTCAGGATGTTTGGCAGTATATTTAGTATTTTATATTATTTTGTATTTCTTTTAAGTGCAAGGCAAGCATCTGCCATTTACCTACATACCTACTACTTTTCTTTCCATTGTAAACTATGACATTACATTAAAAAAAAAATTAACCCTGGCGTTATGTTATTTGCGTTAGGTATTTTGACGGAGTGCAGATAGCCTTCATCAGCGTTTGTTCACATATGAGCAGGCGGATTTCTTTGCAATAAATCATAATGACATTGGACCTGATGATTGCTTGATAGCTATGCCTACGATAGTTGAGTCCATGTCCCCAAGTTTCTATGCGTTTGATTTTTGCAAATTACTATTTCTTTACGTAATGCAGACTCGGCCCTGCCCAAAACCGAGAGTATTGTTCGCCAACCACGCGTTCTCGAAATTTATTTTATAGCCCATAAACGTTGATTGCCTTTTAATTAGACTCTAAACAGATTGTTTATGCTTTATGGTGATATAGCGGAGTTAATTGGGTGGCGTAACAAGATGAAACTAATTTATTTATCGTATTAACCACTTGGACTAACGTTTTTAAGGCCATTTAGTTATTACAACATGTGAAACTGCATGAAGTAATAAAATTTAAATTCAAGAAAATTAGACGACAGAGACAATATTTATTCAGCATTTTTCAGTTATTTCGTGAAAAATTAAAAACAAGAGAGAAAATAAACACATTTTTTTACGAAAGAGTCGGGTTCTCAAAATAAAAGTTAAACGTTATCAATGCGTTACCTAACTTCAAAGCTCGGAGAACTTTCGTGACCTACATAAAATTTATTGACACCCAAAAGAAGTGTGAGCAAAAATGTTTCCGCTAAAGCTTCCGTTATCAATGTTATCATAAAAGCGGTTTCGATCGCGACCACGTGACGATTTGTCACCACTAGGTACGTCTTTAATTAGCTGATCGATATCGGAAATACCGAAGCTTTGAAATTTTCTTTCAAAACACACGAATTGAGAATTTTCACACGATAAACTAGTCAGTGACTGGATAAATGGACCAAAATTCCGAATTTCCACACTATATAGTGTTATTTCTAGTGTGGAAAATCGGAATAACACAGTAAAAGTGTAAGACCGATATTTACCAATGGCTGACCTGTCACAAAAAACTAACCTGTAATTATCTTATCAAAGACCATGTCATCGTTACTATGCCAGAATAATCTTGTAGAGGTCCAAATAAATATATCACACAAGCAAGACCAGTGTGTGACTCATGCATGGTAGCCATTTATAATATCTCACTAACGAGGCGTTATAAAACTTTACACGACTATTACACCCGGTGTATCTTGTATTGCAAGTTCAAGATTATGGCTGTATACTTGTATTCTATTGTCAATTTACAGCTTTCTAATTAAATGGTTTATTGGTGTTGTAAACTAATTTGTGTAGGCGGGTAGACCAATATGCCGCTTGTCTGGATTTGTAGTTCGAACATTCTATCTTCGATGGATGATGACAAAAATTTTCATGTTTTTTAATAGATTTATGAAATAAGTTAATATTTTTTTCTTTTACCTACTTTTCAATTATAAGAAAAAAAAGCAAATTAATACTTAGACGAGCATGGCTACAAAGCCGTTTCCTTGTGGCAAGGAGGCGATGGTACTGACTGTTTGCGTTAACGCGTTCTCTAGCATTCCTGTAAGGTTGGTTGTAACCTTACAGGAATGGAGTGCCTCTTAATAAAAGGCCAACTTCGCTGGTGCGGACACGTCGTGCGCATGGAGCCTACCAGGTTGCCAAAACGAATATTTTACTCTGAGCTTAGCTCAGGTAAACGCAAACCGGGTGGGCAGTACCTGCGTTACAAAGACGTGTTGAAGCGCCACCTGACTGCTGCCAATATACCGTTTGACTCGTGGGAGAGGCTGGCGACACAGAGGATTGAATGGCGAACTGCTGTCAAGTCGGGTTTGGAAGATTATGAGCGAGCCCGGCTCGAAGATCTCGACGCCAAACGCCAAATCCGCAAGTCTCGGCCTAAGCCCTCCTATGAGTACAAGTACAATGAATCTGGGACTCTTTACTGTGCCTCTTGCAACCGGACTTTCAAAACCAAATTTGGCTATGCAAGTCACGCTCGCGCCCATGCAAGAGCCCAGGCTAACACTAGCTAAAGGTGTCGCCGTCGACGGATACGTCTGGGAGGACATTATCATCATCATCATCATCATCTCTAGCAGAACTAATCTTTTGAGCTAGGAACCAGCCAGCCTTATTATTTGCCAACACATAATATTATTTCGGTGCAATACTTCCAAACAAATAATATGTAACATAAGGTCCCCACACGGTTCAAACGATTCAACGCGCAAACACATAATCACTTGAATAAATCACTTGAGCAAAAAATGCAGGGGATTGATAAGTATGATTTAAATCATTTTATAGCCAAGTATCGCTTGCAAAGTACCTGCCTAGATTCGTTTATCTTAGCTTATTAATTGTGTTAACAGCAAGATACAAAAACTTGACGGCTTGACACCTTCTGATACGTAACATACTATTTTTTGTAAAACTCTCTGCGAAACTTTGTTTTTACGATTGGTGGAAGTTACATGATTTGAGCACGAATGAATTGTGATCAATATACATAAAATAAAGTCATGTTAATTACAGTTCTTATAATTCGAGAACAGATTTTTAAGATTCCTACTCTGTGTGATTTCGTCTTTCCCCATGTTCTATTCGTTACGAATAGGACATCGGCGGAAAACAAAGTTCACCGAGACCGCTATATGGCATTTAACAAATTTTTGTTTTTTTTACGTTGAGCTCTCAATTCCCCGCTTCTGTTTTTTCTTGTGATTGTATTGCCTATGTTAGCACATTTGACGAAGTCCATTATATGTGAAAATATTTGGGTACTTCATATTCAAAATATAATAAAGAGCAGATTCTGATCAGATATAACATTTTGCGCATGACACTCCTCTTAACTGATCATACACTGACACGCTACTAACTAAAACTTACAGACTAAACTGAACCAGACCTAATAACGTAATTTATTAATTACAGTTATTTCATAACGTCTATCCCGAACCATGACATTTGTATGCAAATTATAAATCAGAAGTCTAGACGATAAATGTTCCTAGGCTTAATATCAACGTACCCTCAGGTGATGTATATGATTAGAGCTAACACGAATGAATTACGACTTGTGTGTTTTTGCTAGAGGAAAAAAAACTAAAGGAATGTAATGATAGGGATTGTAAAATGTTAGCTAATTGGAATATTTGTTGGGTTCTAGGAACTACGAGTATTAAATGTAGGACGAATTTTGTAATAAATTATTTTAAGAATTTTAATGATAGCGAGGAACTTGTATTCAAATATAATTTAGTAAGTATTCATAGGTTTTTGTAAATAGTATAAAAATAAACAACAATTTAACGTCTCTGAACATTTCAGTAACTCCTGTTTTCTGTAATTCGTATAGAAAACATCTTCTTTCGTTGTATTATACGAGCATTACATACATTTGTTTTACTGTATTTTTATATCTTTTTCATGATTTCAGCTTATTACGGCGTACATCGTGACGTGAGTTTAGCAAAATATGGGCGATTTTTCAGCGTGATGTTTTTTTTTAAATTACATTTAATAAATCATTTAAAGCTGTTCTTATAAAAAAAATATTGTCTTAAGACCATGCTGCAAAGTTTTCTATAATATTTAATCTCAGTTTACGATCCACGTAGTGATAAGTTTGATCGCAAATAGTACCGTACACTACGCGCGAAGTTTATGTCTTCGGTAGGCCGAACCACGTTCGGGTACACTCAACTAAGTACAAATACTCGTAACTTAGATAAATAGATAACTCTTTAATGCACATCACATAGGTCACTTACAAATAATTTTGGAAGTATTAATGTACAATTTAGGTATTAATATTATAAATTGTATAATATTATAAATTGTATAATAACGCGCTGAGGGTGCTCCTTGGGCTGCCGCGATATTGCAGCGCATCCACCATGTTTGCCGAATTGCAAATAGATGGTTTCCACGCCATTATTAGAAAACGTTGTGCGTCGCTTTTAAGTCGACTTAAGGGCAGCTCAAACTACATCCTCAGCGCGTTAGCTGAAAGGTGGGACTCGCCGTTGCTTCGGCACTGGATGCGCCTGCACACCCAAAGGTGTATAGGCGCACACAGTGTGCGTCTATCATTTATTTATGTTCAAATTAATTAGTATAAACTAACACTAGTTTTTAAGACTTCGTGTACTACTAACAATCTATGGATCAAGTCCGAAATAAAAATATATTTAATTTAATTTAATTTAGGCGGTCTTATCGCTATTAGCGATCTCTTCCAGACAACCTTTTGCATAGGAATTAAGTACATTTTTTATTCTTATTTAGTCTTATTAGTATTCTTTACAATCTTAACAAAATATTCATGTGCTATTTAAGTATAAGGTAACTAAGGCCTAATAATTATAAGCAATGGTGCTTTTAGTGCAATAAACAGAAGGTGAACTCAAGTGTCATTATTCGTTTTATTCGATCAATCCCCTTAAAACAAGGTTACCTTACTTCCTTTCCAAAAAAATAATCGTACAAGTATTAGGCCAGTAACACATTCAGATTCCAAAAAATATATCAGCATTATAAGCTTACTTTATGTCTAACTAGCGGTCGCCCGCGGCTCCGCCCGCGTGGATGTCGGTTACCGCTGCAAAAAGCCTACCCAGGGAAGATACGGTCAGCAAACAAAATGATTCCCAGGTCAAATCACAGACACCGACACTAACATGGATTTCTATCCTAGTTTACTCTCCAAGTGATGCTGAGTCAAATAAAAAAAGCCCCATCAAAATCGGTCCAGAAGATTCTGAGATTAGCTCGAACAAACAGACAGAAAGACAGACAGACAGACACACAGACAAAAAATTCAAAAAAAATATTTTTGGTATCTATTACGTGTAAGAAGCCCCCTCAATGCATTTTTTTTAAATATGCAATGTACAGAATTCACCTACTTTACAGTTTTGTTAATGCAATTTTCTGCCTACCCCCTAAGTCAATTAGCGTGATTATTTATATCTCAGTTTACTTTCCAGGTGACACTGAGTCAAATGAAAAAAGTCCCATCAAAATCGGTCCAGTAGTTGCTGAGATTCAATTTTCTGCCTACCCCCTAAGTCTATTGGCGTGATTATTTCTATCCTAGTTTACTCTCCAAGTGATGCTGAGTCAAATAAAAAAGCCCCATCAAAATCGGTCCAGTAGATTCTGAGATTAGCTCGAACAAACAGACAGAAAGACAGACAGACAGACAGACAAAAAATTCAAAAAAAATATTTTTGGTATCTATTACGTGTAAGAAGCCCCCTCAAAGCAATTTTTTTTAAAATATGCAATGTACAGAATTCACCTACTTTACAGTTTTGTTAATGCAATTTTCTGCCTACCCCCTAAGTCAATAAGCGTGATTATTTATATCTCAGTTTACTTTCCAGGTGACACTGAGTCAAATGAAAAAAGTCCCATCAAAATCGGTCCAGTAGTTGCTGAGATTCAATTTTCTGCCTACCCCCTAAGTCTATTGGCGTGATTATTTCTATCCTAGTTTACTCTCCAAGTAATGCTGAGTCAAACAAAAAAAGCCCCATCAAAATCGGTCCAGTAGATTCTGAGATTAGCTCGAACAAACAGACAGAAAGACAGACAGACAGACAAAAAATTAAAAAAAAATATTTTTGGTATCTATTACGTGTAAGAAGCCCCCTCAATGCAATTTTTTTTTTAAATATGCAATGTACAGAATTCACCTACTTTACAGTTTTATTATATGTATAATAGATGTATAGATTGCAGAAAATTTTATACATAAATGCTGGTTATTGAATTATTAGGTAAGTATTTTTTTAATTAGTAGTTTGATAATACATTTTTATATGTATTATTATCAAAGTTTTCAGTGTTTAATAGAGCCGACTGTCTGTACCATGTAAGTTCAGTTCGAGCGCAGTGGTAGCTATAACTCGGACACTGAAGGGGGCTTGTACCAGTGTAAGTTAACCAGAGGCAGTACCTGTCGCTTGGCATTAGCCGGCTAGGGCTAACATTACACAGACGGGGGGAAAGTGGGAAATTATCGGGGCTTCATTTATTGCAATGTAAGTTTAGTTTTAATAAGACAATATGCCGCATCAGATTTGATAAATTAATTATACTGGAGGTAATAATAGTAGTTCAATGACGGGAGTTTATATAGGATTTTAAACTTTCGCGTTGCATTGCAATAACTATTAGACATGACGGGTCTAAACGCGAATAAAAACTTATGAGTTGCTATTACTCACTGCTCGACGTTATTTATTATTATTGTTATTGTTTGCTACTTATGACTTGGCGAAGCATGTTGCTAGAGTGCTGCAACCGCTAGTTGGGAACACACCGTCGTACGTGAAGGACTCTTATCATTTTATAAACATCATAAAGGGGATAACTCTGGAACCAGGTGACATATTGGTAAGTTTCGATGTTGAGTCGCTATTCACGAACGTTCCCTTAAAGGATTGCCTTGAAGTCATCAAAGATAAACTCTGTGATCATGAGCTCCCGAAGGAATATATTGATCTTATTGAAAACTGCTTAGACGGTAATTACCTTTTATTTAGAGACCAGTATTACCTCCAGATTGATGGTGTTGCCATGGGTAGCTCCTGTGATTGCCAACATCTGGATGGAGCATTTTGAAGAGACAGCACTAGCTAGTGGACCTTTTACTGTGAAACTCTGGAAGAGGTACGTCGATGACATTTTTTGTGTTATCAACGGAGGTCAGCAAGAAGTAGAACAATATTTGCAACATTTGAATTCCATACATGAGAAAACAAAGTTTACTTTCGAAATTGAAAAGAATAGATCCTTGGCTTTCCTTGATGTGCAAGTAATGGTAAAACCTGATGGCAAATTGGCTCACTCTGTCTATAGAAAACCTACACACACAGATCGGTATCTGCACGCCACTTCTCATCATCATCCTCGGCAGCTGCAATCTGTTAGGACTTCACTCATCAACAGAGCGCATAGACTATGTGACCCTGAGCACCTGCAGTCGGAGCTGACACATGTTCAGGAGGTACTCAGTCATAACGGATACGCTGTACCGAGACAAGGAAGACGAAGAAAGGAAAGGGTAAAATGTCCTGAAGTTAGTCGTCAAGCAACGTTCTTGCCGTATATCAAAGGTGTAACGGATAAAGTTGGAACAGTTCTCAGAAACTTCTCAATTAAAACTGTATATACTCCGTTATCCAAAGTGTCAAGATTTCTGCGAACTCCTAAGGATATTGTGCTCTTCCAAACACCAGGCGTCTACAAGATTGATTGCAGTTGTGGCAGTTCTTACATCGGGCAAACTAAGCGGTCAATAGCTGAAAGAGTTAAAGAACATATCACAGCTGTCAAAAATCTTCAGGTTAATAAATCAGCGGTGGCGGAGCACATCATAGAGGAAGGAGTTAACCACTGGATGGAGTTACATAATCCTAAAATCCTCTCCACCGATCGTCATTATTATACTAGGATAATACGTGAAGCGGTTGAAATTCGAAAATACAGAAATTTCAACCGGGATGATGGGTATAAGTTATCACCATTATGGAATCCAGTGATTAATAAGTGTAAACCGCGTGTAAAGCCGTCAAAACCAAACCGCGATACCGTGAGTGTTGTTTGTCGAGGTGACTGTACTGACAATAATTTATCGAGTGTAGTGAGGGTGGCGGAAGAATCTTCAAGTCGCTATACTGACAATTTATCTAGTGTTGTGAGGGTGGCAGAAGAAACTTCGGGCCGCTCGCGCAGGCGATGTCGCAATCCACCAGTTGACTCGTGACCACGGCAGTTGCAATACCGCCGAAACGTCGAGCAGTGAGTAATAGCAACTCATAAGTTTTTATTCGCGTTTAGACCCGTCATGTCTAATAGTTATGACGGGAGTTTATATTTAACTTTGACTAAAAGTAGCTACGTAACAATGAGTATATGTGCAATGGCTGAGGAAAAATGATTTCTAACTTTGCATAAATTTATAGTTTGCCGATGGCTTTTTAAAACCTCAAAGACGACACGATAAAATAATCATCAAACTAACTGCATTTAACATCATTCTAATCCTGGTTTACAGTTTATGAATCCCAGTTCACACAATAGTCTTCCAGCCGTGAAGTTAACAACTAGGTCGTGACAAATATCCTTTACTCAAAACTATGTTTATGTATTCAGCTCCAGATTTGCTATCTCTATCACACATGAAAACTTTACAGCATGAGTAATGGAGAGGACTAATTTACGAATGCACGGAAAGCGAATCCAGAGTTGGGGATATTGTGTTTCCAAGAATACACGATAGTGTGAGCTGTAGTCAGGCGTTGAGATCGCTTCCTAGAGCTAAAAAGAGGTTTAGAACCAATTGTTGTTTATTGTTTGACTTCTGTTTTGTTTCTAAGTTCATGTTGTGTTCTAAGAAAAGAAAGGAAAGTTATACGAAAGATAGAAACTATTTCAGACTAGAAAGATTTTAACCACTCGTAATTAAGTATGTAGCACCATGTATTGATTTATTAACATGACTTCAAAGGAGCAACACATTGTCTCTTGACTAAATAGAGTAAAGAACATACAATGTTGGCGTAATCTAGTTTTTAATCTACCTTCCACACAAGTTCTCACACGGTCACCCATCAAAGTCAAGGTCTCGTATTTTTAGCGACTGCTGACACAATAGTTCAATTAATCCATTTAATTATAGATCTCCGCAATTGCCTTGATCGGACCGAATACGGGTAACGGGGCTTTGATGACCTAGAAACTGAAACAGACAGACGGGTCGTCGTCTGAAGATCAAAGCATGAGTTAATTTCCACCAAATATCTTGCTTGAGGTTAAGGTATTTCGACAAAAAGTCAAATATAATATGTACATGTAGGTTATCTCTTCTCCTTCTTCATTCCCTATTCTTATCATCTGGGATCGGACCTCCTCACACTTCTGCGCCAGTTTTCTTCCTATCGTGTTACTTGCAGCTTTATCACTTGTTCTTATTATTCAGATTAGATCCGATCCGCGTCATAAGTTGCTGAAAACTTTAGTTACGTACCATGTCAAAGTAACATTTTTGGTGGCTTTTTTTTTTAAATGAGTGGACAATTTGTTACATTGACATAGTAAAAGTTTTCAGTAATTTATGAAGCTGATCTATACCTACCTACACCCGGTTTTATTTACATCATGAGTTGAAAGCAAATTATATAGGCAGAAAACAAATCAGCTCACCTTCGTTTCTGCTGTCATTCGATATCACCTATCGTATACCGTTAAACCAGCAACATTTATTGGCCACCTCGACACCGATAGTAGCCACAAATCGCACAAATTGACACACGTCTGTTGTGATGCTGATTAACCGCGGCGCGGCGCCATCTCTCACGGGGACAGATTGCCGCTTGATGTATGGTGGCATCGGTGATGATACTGATCGGTATTAGGGAGCTTATACACGGACTGCTGTTTGACAAGAAGCGGCTGCCTTCTGCATGCTATCGACGTGTTACCAACATGACGCCGTAAATTTTTAACTAGCCGTCAAAGCGCCGTCGACACGCGCCGTTAGCTTTGTTAGTGTTGGTGTCGATACTAATCAGCGGCAGCCAAAACTTTAAAAAGTCCAAACTCTAACGTCAGTCATCAAGCCTAACACACAGTTTCAGAAGTCCTCAACATCTAAAACCAAACAACATTAAAAGTCTTCTACAATTTTGTCCCGTTATTATCTGACTCCGCAACGTTTAGAAGAGTTAAGAGCAAAACTACCAATCCCGATCCCGAATGAAGAACATCATTACAGTAAGCTTAATCATAAGCGTTCGCGAAACCACATGATGAGCTCACTGCATATTGGGTAAAGGAATTTTTGTAAGCCGAGTGGCAACCCGGACTATCTTATCCTGTAAACAGTTAGTCAGACCAATTGCTTGACATGTTTTAATAAGCTAAGAGATACTTTTTCACAAAGTGTTTTTTTTTTAAATATAATTTACTTACAAATATGAAAACATACATACTCAAACAAAATTTTACACACGTGCTTGGAAGGTTTAAGAGATCACTTCCCTCAAACGTAATCAAATTCTAACGAGGCATATCACAGCCATATAGGTCGAATTAATAGGTAACCTCCTTTTTTAAAGTCGGTTAAAAATAAAATGATGTACTCTTTCAGTGTGCACTCGCCCTTACTACCGGTGTGTCGCCGCAATTTTGTCAAACGGATCGTAACACGGGCCACCAGCTTTAACACCATAAATTAAATTTTACAACGCTTGTAAAACATTGAATTTGTACGAATATGCCGCGCTGTTAGTCTCTCTTCATACTGCAATATATTAAACACGACAAGTTGACTAAGGTCTGAATTCTGAGGTTGTTCTGAGGTGCCACTGACTAATCTAAACATATCTTTGACTCTGCTAAAAACGGAAAAAGATACCAAAACAATTAACAAACATCAATATCAGCTGTCAGCTGCTAAGAATTTACAGACAATATAGGAAAGGACATCTAACGGTCATTACATGACTAAACTCTCACATGAAAAACCGTAGGACAAGACATGTGAGACCGCGTTACTTAGTTAGTCACTAGCATTTGCTCGCGACTTCGTCCGCGTATAATAGTGACTTCTTTTTCCCGTTTTTTTACACATTTACCACTATATCTTTGCTCCTATTGGTCGAAGCGTGATGTTATATAGCCTATAGCCTTCCTCGATAACTGGACTATCCAACACAAAAAGAATTATTCAATTCAAACCAGTAGTTTCGGAGATTAGCGCGTTCAAACAAACAAACAAACAAACTCTTCAGCTTTATAATATTAAGTATAGATTAATATAGTTAGTCATTAAAAATTATTATTGTCAGTCTCTTTTAAATTTGATTGAAACAAATATTGAACATTTTTCAGGCTTAGTCGGTGGCACCTCAGAATTGAGCCCAATGTCTAGGAGGCGATAGCGGTTTGTGATTGCAACTATCCGATGTGTCAAGTCTTTAGTGCCAGATTGCGGCAATAAAACATATGTTTTAAGCGATTGCATCAATAGAGGATTGTGCGCCTTGAAATATGATACGCCTAATGCACCGTAACTACGAACTTTGTAACTCGTTGCAAATGAAGCTATTGTTCGCGTTTATATTGCGATGCTAACTTTTATTGTTGGTTATGAATCGAATGGGTTAAAAGTTATTGGGTTGCCTGAGTATGTATTACTTTTGTTCACATATCCGTGGTGTAGTGGTTAAGCACGCTGGGTTTCAATGCGTCGCCGCTTCGAGGTCCCGGGTTCGATTCCCGGTCGGGTCAATGTAGAAATCATAATTTTCTATATTGCCCCGGGTCTGGGTGTTGTGGTACCACCGTTGTGTCTGATTTCTATAACACAAGTGCATTAGCTACTTACTTCGGGGTCAGAGCAATGTATGTGATTGGTGTCCAATATTTATTTATTTATTATTTAATATTTAACCAAGAAACTAGCGGCCCCCCGCGACTGCGTCCGCGCATTTTGGGTTTGCTCCCTCCCGTCGCAGCGTGATGTTTTATATCCCAACTAAAGCCTTCTTAGATAAATGAGCTATCCAACACAAAGCCTTTTTTGAAATCTGTCCAGCGGTTCCTGAGATTAGCGCGTTTGAAACAAACAAACTCTTTAGCTTTAAAGTAATGTAGTATAGATTTGAACCTGTAACTAAGACCATAATTTAGGTGAGCCCCGATTACCATTTCAACTCTAAGACCCCACGTAGACTGCAGACTTTTTATCGGCCGATAGTTTAGTCGGATTCTTCATCAGTATGGACAGATATGCATGTGCGCACATTACAACGACTCTGTATCCATACTATTTCGTAGCCGACCAAACTATCGGCCGATAAAAAGTCTGCAGTCTGCGCGGGGTCTTAATGTTCTTCAATCATCTTGTATACTCGTACGTATTATGTGATTGGTTGTTCAAAAAACATTAGTATTATTTGATACACATTCAAATCTTTATACCTCAAGAGAAGGCGACTTGTCGAATCAATCTCGCAGTGACATAGAGTGTCGGGTTGCCCGTGGGATTGTCATCAGACATCATTGTCTATAATCGGCGACGTCCATATCTAAGAGTATTTGTGCGAGTGATTGATACGCCGTTACTAACGTAAATAAGCGAGCGAAACTTTAACGATAGTGGAATATAATGTTTTTGTAACTTGTTGAAGATTTTCTGAGAAACCCTTTTGATCGATCTTTTATCTTTGGTTAAAGATAATATTTATTTTGATAGCTCGGACAATCTTAAGCATATAAATACGTTGAGTATTCGCTATTAGATAAGTTCCATGAAAGGCCATTTGAACACATTTGACTATAAAACAAAACTTTTCGTCAAATCAAGCCAAATCTTACGTTCTTTTAAAAATAAACCTAACAAAATCAATACTCTAATAATGGACATAAATCAAAGCCACAAAAGCTACAAGAAATTACGAATGATAAATGTAATGGGTATTTTATTTTATCTCGAGCACTTATCGCGCCAAATCTTTAAACAAAATACTAAATCGGTGTGTAATAAAATATCTGCTTAGTGCTTACTTATTAGCTTCAAGTTTCCCCGGATAAACTAGTAAAAACTAGTAGGAATAGTTATGAATTTGAGCTGTCAATCATAGAGTATAATAGGCTGTGAGGCAACGGACCAATCACGTCAGGTTGGGCTAATGGTCAACAAGAAATATGGTCTTTAGTGGACTTTACATTTCACGATTTGCTGACTGTGATAATTTTACAAGTAAATTAAATGATTCGTTATTAATGGTTCTGGATACAGTTTATTTATACCAGTCACTTTAGTAAAACAAACATAACCATAAAATAAATATGAACTAATCTAATAGATAAAATATACAAAAACTTAAAATTAAAACTGGTAATTACTGTAGCATATAATTGATTGTACATACATGAAAAAAATGAAAAAAAGGTAGCCTTAACTTCATCATGACGCAAGCTCTACCAGTCGTAAGTACTTTAAGGCATTGCAGATATGAGGCGTGTATGCAATTGTATAATATTTTCAGTTGATGTTTATAAAAGTTAGTAGTTACCTTTGGTGATATTTTTCTCGAGGAAAGTTTACTTTGTTACAGACTCAGGGATAACGTAAAGTTTCAGAGTTTTAAATCACATTAAATTACCAGGAGAACCAAAATTATTGTAGTTTTCTCACAATAAGAGAACACATCTCAGTTTTAAATGTGTTCCTTCTAGAACAATTCTTTGAAGGATTTCGGATACGTCACAGTTCCGAAAACCTAAGTAGCTCTTCATATACCAAAAGATATATAGCAAAGGATACAAATAACTAAATTCCAATTATGGAACACTAAAGCTATTTTTTTCATTTAAAGTCTAACCGTATAATACCCCAGCCTGACCAGCGATCGGTCTAGATTAGTCCGAATGTGATCGATGGAGCTCAGTGAAACGAACTTTGAACAAATGGTTCTGCGAAATTAATGTTTGAAAACCAAAATCATGGTATTGTAAGCCGTAGGTTAGGATTATGTCTTATCATGTCCTATTATGCTAACTATGTATATATCACGTGTGTTATACATATGTTCTATGTTTATAAACAATGCGGCATATAGTGAGTAGGTATAAGCTTGTAAAAAACAGGAGATACTCGTAGGTCGGCACGGAATATATTATTTATTATGCTATTTACATAGATATAATTTGTTACATGCATTTATAATTATAAATTTAAGTACTTATTTGTATTTTTTTCTGCATTTTTTATTGCAGTATTTTTCCAAGTATCATGAATGGATTTTTTTGTAATCTTACGACAAATAGTATTTTTTCAGTAATTTTTAAAACTTAAGGTTATTTTATAGCTATTTCTTTACTTAGCTACCAATTTTACTAAATAGACACAGGAAAAGCTTATCTTCAACAAAATCAAATATAAATAAATTACCATAAGCACTCAAAGATTACAATTTGTTTGAACATTAGTCCGAGTCAAGCATTCACTCAGAGATTATTTTAAATGAACGCATTCAATCTCGCTTTGTATGGGACCCGTTTAGCGTCAAATTAAGTGTTTAGTTTGAGAAACGGGTAATGCAGAAAGAAGCTAATCTTGATAATATATTATTTATTAAGTTACTATTAATGTAGTTATAAATCATTAGTCAATGATCATTAATTTTGTTTTGATAAAAGGGCTATTATGGGATTTGAAATCAACTATTCCTTATTAAACAAAGTTTTAGGCCCAGTTTTTGCATCGATAGTAACAGTAATATTACGTTACCAGCGGTTAAATATATTTACGATATACAGATTACAGAATGGCTATTTTAATTACCATTGGTTAAGGTAATTATTTTTCAAAACACACAATCGTAAATATTCAATCGCTGGAAACGTAACTTTACCATTACTACGGATCAAAAAACTGGCCCTCAGTCACATACGTAATGGTTTAGGTTTTAAGTGTATTCATACCTTTCTTATGGTGGATGATACCTATTTGAATGAATTACCATGTTATCAAACAAAATCATACTTTCTTATTAATTTGCGATTGAAACGAGTAAAAAGCAAATAATAGTTGTGAAGATACGAGGTGACATGAGTGTCATACCTAATAAGACGTCTCAAATCACTTATTTGCACATTAATTCGAATCTCAATTCATAACATTGGCACTTAAATCCTTTCCTCTCTTCAAAGCCGCTTAGCACCGAATTTCCCAAAAAACAACGCCGATAAAATATTAATTAACTCAAATTCCAAACGAATGCTCTCCTAAAATCATAACCATTATTACGCTTGCATACAGCATAGTTCATACCGCTAACATCATAAAGTTTAATATTCAACCACGAAGTCCGAATAGAAATTGGTCAGGAAGATTGTTTGTATATTGGATTTATCAATATTTGAACAGAGTGCACGTTCTGAATTAATAACCAGTTATTAATAAGTCGGATGTTGTTCGAAATTAATATCATTATAGTCGGGTGGTCTATTCATTTCACGTTATCGCCAATAACAAACATTCGTGAATTTATCCCTACAAAACCCAACAGTCTAATTATAAAATTAAACGTATCAAGCGTTTCTTTAAAAGTTTCATCACACAGATAGTTTTGTTCATAATATTGCAAATTCCAAGAGTTAAGAGAAAAGCATAAATACCTTTGTGTAGTCCAGGTTTTTCGTGCCCAATCATTTTCAACGAAAATCACTTGCAAACACGAGGACAAAAAGGGAAGTTATTTACTTGAAACAAAAGACGATGCGAGGTGCGAGTGATTTTGGCTCTTAAGGTGGCTAGGCGATAAAGTCCTTGACCGTTCTTGGCAATAGACCTTTATTAATAAAGAGCTGTGAAAAATAAGATTTAAAGAGCCCATAAGACAACGACAATCGAACAAATACCTTTTTTTTTACGCGGAGGAAATGCTTTACGCATACCTACTACCGTGGGGACGGCAATAGGTGATGTGGGACTCCCTTGACGAATGACAGACCACTCGTCAAGTATACCCACTAAAACCTCCGCGAGTTCCCGCAAGCCGCTATAAGCAGGACGACGAAGGATCGCTTATCACATGCGCTCCGTCATCAAAGCGGCAATCCGCACAATCTAACAAATACCTGTCATAAGATAGCAAAATGTAAATGCTACGATTATCAAAATATTGTATGTTCAGTTCATAATCATAGGTACTTCAGTTTAAAGATATATTTATTCCCATAAAAGACAAAAAAACAGTCACTTACATGAGAACAATCACTACCAAAACAATATATTCACGTACGTTCGAACATTTTAACACAACTAACACAATATCACATGATGTCGCACTTAGCGCATATTATACTTAATATTAGATTACATATTTTCAGTAACATAAATTGCAAGTTTAGTTTTGAACTCCTCGAGTGAGCTTACATTTCTTGTAGAAGAGGGTACTTTGTTATAGACTAGCGCGCCTTCAAAAGTAATCATTTTTTTCTCGTAGTTCGTTCTTACTTAGATGTGTTGATAAGCAGAACTAGAATAGAGAGTGAAATAATAGAAGTTTTGCTTTCAGAGCTTAAATAAACTGCACCGCTCGCAAGTTTTTAGCATGAAGTTTGTCTTTAGTTACACATTGACTAGTAATCTTCCCATTTTTTTAGACAAAAATAACAGGTTGCAATAATTTACAAATTCGAGCAAATACTTTATTTGACTAGAGTGGAATCATCTCGTTGAGTTTCATAATTAGCGGTTAGTTTTACCAGGAAAGCTATTTTTATCGTTTATCCAGAACTAATGGTCGGCGCCTGCGCAAGAATGCCGAGTACTAGATCAAGACGAATAGCGGGTGCTGGGAAAAGCGCAGGCTTTCAGGGCTGCCTACTTATCAATAATTATTTGATACAACCATGATATGTTATTCTTCGGGTTTGCTCTACAGACATTAAGGCCCAATTTCTTAATCGATAGTTATGTGTAATGATGTGACGAAACATTACACATTACTATTTTACGAAAACACTGAAAAATAACAGTTTTTTTTTTTAACTTAACGCATTTGCGGTTTCGCAATGTCTTACTGTAATCAACATTTAAAAGAGAAAATTAGAAGAAAACATAGGAAAATTAAGAGCCAATTGTATATTTTCTCTAAACGATTCATTACTTTGTATGTAACCAACTTGTAACTGGCAATACCTAAATGAATCAGAATCTGAATCTGTGTAAGAGTTATATATCTATACTAGCTTTTGCCAGCGACTTCGTCCACGTGGAATAGTGACTTCTTTCTCCCGTTTTTTACACATTTACCACTATATCTTTGCTCCTATTGGTCGTACCTTGATGTTATAGAGCCTATAGCCTTCCTCGATAACTGGACTATCCAACACAAAAAGAATTATTCAATTCGAACCAGTAGTTTCGGAGATTAGCGCGTACAAACAAACAAACAAACAAACTCTTCAGCTTTATAATATTAGTATAGATTTAAACTAAAAAAAACACCACTTATTTATAAATCTAAATCCATAGCTGATAAAATATATTCATTTTGAATAATTTCAGGACTTTCCATCCATTTTAATTTCACAATGGATTAAATTACTTTTGTCACAGCCCTGATTATTAAATGATTCACTGCCTGTTTGTTTCACCAGACATAATATATTTGATCGCATTTATCTAGCCTTAACCGCTTCTTCTTATCACCCTTATTCAGCTGTAATAAAGCATATATTTGCATACGCCTTGTTCGTCCTGGCAGTATCATTTACATCCATATATTTGTCACTGTATAATAAGTTTGTCGCAAAGTTGTAGAGTACGATGTTACATTCAATCTAAAAGTACAACCATCAAGCGCAAGTTAGAGAGATTTGCATCTTATTTATAGAGAAGTAGGAACTAATTTTTGAAGTTGTTGATGTTTGTATAGTTTGAGCCAGTTCTGGCTAAAAGTGTTCAATCAAGTGATAATCCTGAAGGAGCACCTGTGCCGCCATGTTGGCATGAATGAAAATTAAACATCTCATCATTTAACTCCTGAATAGTTTTACTCTTTGATATTCGAATCATAAACAAGGCTACTCAATACATTTACTTTTGACATTTAACTTTCGAGTTGTAAATTTATCACAACTGATAAACTTCTTACTTGTACTATTTCCTTGCAATTTACCTACTCTCTTCTGATATATTTTGAAGAATCTCATATTCATTTTCCTAATGAGCTAGTTCCTCAAATATTGATTTCACAATTTATTTGTGTTACTACCTTTCATACAAAATAGGGTGAAAGAAATATTACAGATTGTTTAACCTTCAACCATTATCAGGAGTTATCATTAGGTAGATATATATCATCATATTGCATTAGGAAGTTATAAATGTGAATTGCAATCAAACAATCAAGACGTAAAAAGTATTTTCATGACGAATAAAAATTCTTGTTCAACCTTGAAAGTTGAAAAACATCGTGTCGTATTGCGCTAAACACTTGTTGTATCATCATAAAGGGCTACAATAAGAAATAAAAAGGGACGATCATTACATGGGCGAGAACATCGCCCGCCATGTCATTGGAGGCGCGGGCGCAGGTTGTATAGTCGGGCACGTGAATTAAAATACGAAATGCATTTATAAAATAACGACAAAACTGCAACCTATGAATGTAAAAATCAATGAGTAATTTTTGTACTTTTGCGAGACCTACTAGCAGAACAAAATCGATCGTGAAAATTTTTTATCCGAAAAAGGAAAAATTACTCAATACGGTACGGTTGTTGTTTCGTATTGCTGTCTTGCTCAGTGTTTTCATTAGTATTTTTTAAATAATTATATAGCCGGACATTTGGCTACGATTACACCAGATGTTAAGTGACAATGTAGCCTAAGATGGACCATGTCTGCCGAGTAACAGCCTATTTTATATAGCGGCACAACAAGGCTTAAAGAGGTCAGTGAAATAGTGATGATGATGTATGGCTTAAAAGTTACTATTCTAATTTTCAAAATGAAAATACATACTTATATTTCTACAAAAAGTCAAAGTAAGTAGTCGATTTGTTGGTTCGAGTGTACACAATAATAGCGTTCCCTTGTAAAATCGATTAATGCGCTCGATCGCGCCTGCGCACAAATACCTGCCGATGGACATCGTATAGTAATGTCTTTCATAACGAGGCGCAATAATGATATGCGTGATAAAAGGCCTACCTTTTAAGAAAATTGCATGGCATAAGTGCTGACAACTGATTGGATCAGCCGTTTTATTGTATGGCTAACAACATCTATCTTATTTTAACTACCACCGGCTTACAATTATACTTTTCCAAGCTGATACTTATTTTCAGCTTATTATAACTTTATTCGATTTTAAACAGCGTTGCATTACAGTTCAGTCTCATAACTGATCCGATCTGATCAATGCAAATTGCAATAAAAATGACCTATTATAGTAGTAGTAGTAGTATTATAGTATTACAGTAGGCATTGGATTAACGATTAACGGACTTAGCTGCATATTAACGGAAGTTAACGTGTCCGTTAACATTTTTTAAAGTTAACTTAAAAGTTAATCCGTTAATAAAAATGTTAACTTCGTTAATTAACGATTAACGGATTAACGAGTTAATGCCCAGCTATGAATATTATTATTCTACACTTTAGAATTTTGTTGCAATTTTAATATCTATTAACAACACTCTCCTGCACCCATCACAATCTCTCTGCATGACCTAAGGGTATGACTGGGAGAGAATGCTTTTAGCATTAAGTCCACCTTTTGTACACTTTTATTTGTAAGTTTTTAAATAAATAAATAAATATTATAGTCAGCGATTGCTATGATTTTTATTTTGGTACAAAAGCTATTATCATTGAAAAGGAAGGTTTTTTTACATACAATCACGAAGTTTCAACTCTCGTTTCGGTCTAGTTTTTTCAGAATAAAATTATGAAAATCACTAAAATCGTGGTAAAATTTTGCAGTGTTTTTTTTTGACGATTGATCTGTCACAAAAAAAAAGTACAAAAACTGTCTTTGGTTCATACATTTTCAAGATAATTATTTATGGTACCGCGGGGAACCTCTAGGAATGAAAAAAGTATATAATATGATTGACATGTAATAAAATCTATGTAATTGTTCCTAAGACCATGAGCCTTGTCTCATGTCAACCACTGATAGTTTATTAAAATTGATGTGCAAAGATGTAATGTTCTTGCAGCGATGCACGAATGTTCCACTGACTCACCAACAAAAACATAGCCGATACATAAAACTATTATTAGTGCGAAGTAAACCGCGAGCTATTTCGGCGACATTCTAACTGCCGCTAAAATAGACTAACACTAGCTTAGGCTAAAAGCACACTAATATACCGAACAGATATTAGCCCATAAAAATTATGTGAAGTTTCTGTCGTTTTTATGACACGACCTGAGTTTGTGAATATTGTGAATAGGCAGAATCTGTAAAGCATTCAAAACGGCAGGCGCTTTAATTACATACAAAAAAACCGGTTAAGTGCGTGTCGGACCCGCGCACTGAGGGTTCCGTGCCACCCTTAACTGAATTCAGGGTCCACTTACTTTCACTTAACGAAAACATCACAATATATTGCGACAGCAAAAATAACTTTGTTTTTCATAGTGTTTGTATGAAAGACAAAGTTATATTTGCGGTTGATAAAAATGTGCAATATCTCAAAAACTACTGGTTCGATCTCCTTCAAACCAATTTTCGTTGCAAGTTTTTGTTGAGATCTACATCATATATTTTTTTCAAAATTTTCACTTTCTTAGTTCAAAAGTTAGATGGGGGGGACGCCCATTTTACCACTTTGGAAGCGTCTATATCTCAAACCTTATACTTTTAGAAAAAATGGTTCTAGAAACCTCAACATCATTTTAAAAGACCTATCCATAGACATCCCACACGCATAGGTTTGAGTAAAAAAAAATTTTAGGTTTTAGTTCCATGTATGGGAGCCCCCCCTTAAATATTATTTTTTCTTACTTTTTGTATCTGAATCGGAAAGCGGTGAACAAAATACACCTACCTACCAAGTTTCAGCTATGTGATGCTTATAGTTTCCGAATAAAGTGGCTGTGACATACGGACGGACAGACAGACAGACAGACAGACAGACAGACAGACAGACAGACAGACAGACTTGACGAAACTATAAGGGTTTTTTGCCATTCGGCTACGGAACCCTAGTTAGTTAGTTAGTTAGTTTGGCTGGGGTGTTTCCGCACTTAGCCTCACGATTGGGCCATTGTACGTATATCCCTCTTTTTTCATTCTAACCACCCCAGGCTCTCCCAGAAGGCTAGCAAGCTGCCTAGATTGCTAAAGACCTCTGGGAATGTTGCCGGGGATTTGAGAAAGTTTGCCCGTTGTTCCACCACACCCATACACTCCATGAGCACATGCTGTGGTGTTTCTTCTGCCCCCATGCAACCTCTGCATAGGGGACTGTCTGTTACACCTATTGTGAATAGATGTTTGTTTAAGAGACTATGGCCAGTTATAGTGCCTATAACCATGCGCAGTTTGTCTCTTGGTAGCCGGATGAGACTGCGGGCAAGCCTTTTCGAAGCTTCCGGAATTGCGTTCTTAGTTTGCCTGCAACCTTCACCATTTCTCCACTCTGCTTGGTGTGCTGCTTCGGTTTCTGCACGTAGCCAAGTTCTTATTTGGGCCTGCGGTATAGGTAGTAATGGTTCCGGGCCATATACTGTTGTCGCCGAGCCCCTCTTGGCTAGTTCGTCGGCAGCGTCGTTGCCTAGTGAGTTACTGTGTCCTTTGATCCATTGCAAGGTTACCTTATTTGTGCTTGCTATGGATTGGAGTGCTTTGTGGCACTCCCAAATAAGGACAGATTTGATGCTATTGTTTTGTAGGGCCTGGAGCACCGATGCGCTGTCCGAGACGATTTTAATGTGTTGGTCTTTTACGTCTCTGGCTGCAACCGCCTGTGCTGCTCTGGTGATGCCGATACATTCTGCTTGAAAGATTGTATTTAGCTTGTCAAGAGTAGTTGATATATTAATATTTAGGTCATTCGAGAAGACTCCAGCTCCTGTACCCTGTGAGGTTTTGGAACCGTCTGTGTATATCCGAACCTCCTTTATGCCTGAGCTGTCCCTGGGCTCTTCAGTGAGTTGGATATTGTATTTTCTGTCGAAGACATGTTGGCCTAGTATTCTGTCCATAGGTGCGTCCAAAAGCGGCTTTGCTTTCAGAGTCCTATCTAGGATTTTTGAATGTGTAGTCACTGTGTTTTGTTTCCATAATCCGTTCGCTCTGAGTCTAAGGGCAGCTGCCCTTGCTTCCTCCTGGATTACCAGATGAAGCGGTCTTAAATTCAGGAGAAACTCTAGCGCGGCTGATGGAGTGGTTCTCATACAACCTGTGGCTGCGACGCTTGCTAAACGTTGTAGGCTTTGAAGTTTTGATTTGATCGTGGTCAGTTGCGTTCTGGGCCACCATACAACCGATCCATAGGTAAGCGAAGGCCTGATAACTGATGTGTATAGCCACAGTGTGATCTTTGGGTTAAGACCCCATTTCTTGCCAACAAGTCGCTTACATTGATAGAAAGCTATACAGGCCTTCTGCATTTTATCATCGATATGGCTCCCCCAATTTAATTTACTATCTAAAGTGATGCCCAGATATTTCACTTGTGATGAGAGAGCTAATTCGGTGTTAAACAGTTTTGGTAGCTGTAGTTCTGGTAACTTCCTTTTGTTGGTGAAAAGGATGAGTTCTGTCTTTTTCGGGTTTACTGACAGCTGGTGCTCGTCACACCATTTTTCTACTATCTGGAAGGCAGCACGCATTATGCTGCATAGGAGGTTTTCCGCGTTTCCGTTTATCAGTATGGCTAAGTCATCCGCATATCCAACAGTAGTGTATCCTCTTTCATTTAGTTTGCTCAGGAGGCTATCTACTACTATGTTCCATAGGAGCGGAGATAGGATGCCGCCTTGTGGGCATCCCCTAACTACTGTTGCACGCGTGGTAGTGTGTGTGGTTATTTGGACTGCCCTTTTGCTGACCAGCTCGTTTATCCATTTTGCTATTACTGGTTCTACCTTTAGTTTTCTTAGGGCATGGTTGATGCTGTTGTGCATGGTTTTGTCAAAAGCCCCTTCTATATCAATGAAAGCGGCCAGTGTTGATGATTTGTTGTTGATGGCTGACTCGATTTTGTGCACTACCATGTGTAGTGCTGATTCTGTCGATCTGCCTTTCCTGTATGCGTGTTGCTGTGGGTGAAGTGTTATGTTTCTAAGCACCTCATCTCTTAGATATCTGTCCACCAGTCTTTCTAGCGTTTTCAGAAGAAATGAGGTTAGGCTGATTGGCCTGAAGGATTTAGCCAGCGTGTAGTCTCCCTTACCGGGCTTAGGTAGGAAGACTATCTTTGCCTCTCTCCATAGCTTTGGTATGTATTTGAATGCTATACAGGCTCTGTATATTGGTAATAGGTAAGTGATGATATCTTGCGAGTTCCATTGTAGAAGGGCTGGAAAAATCCCATCTAGTCCCGCAGATTTGAATGGTTGGAAGCTTTTTAGGGCCCAGGTGATTTTGTCCGCTGTCACGATTTTGGTTGCAACTTCCCATTCCTGTGATGTTGGTGTCTCTTGGAGTTCTTCTGGCCATTCTGGATCTGGCGCGATTTCACACCCTGGGAAGTGGGTTTCTAGTAAAACCGTGCAGGTTTCTTGGTCTGTGTTTGTAAATGTACCGTCTTCTTTTCTTAGGGATCCCAGAAAATTGAGATCACCTTTCGACAGTATTTTCTTTACCCTCGCGGCTTGATTTGTTGAGTCAATGCTGCTACAGAAGTTGTGCCAGGCTTCCGTTCTCCGGTACCTGATACGTTTCTTGTAGTGTTTTTGTGCTGTCTTATACTTTTCCCAATCCTCAGTAGTTCGGGTGTTTTTGGCTCGGTTAAACAGTGTTCTGAGAGCCTTTCTTAGCCTTTCTAGTTCTGGCCCCCACCATTGACTTTTGCCTGAGTTATTCGGTGTAACAGTGGGACAGGCATGCTCATAACTGTTAAGTAGGGTTGTAGTTAGGGATTGTACGGTTTTTTCTATGTTAGTCGTATTGAGGGTTACATCGGCTGTTTTAAGGCCGTTTAATGTTTTTGTTAGTATGTTGCTGTATTTTTTCACGTCTGTTTTCCGAGGATTACGGTATGGAACAGGGTCTGTTAGTTTAAAGTTTAATTGAAAGCATACACGCCTGTGGTCGGCGAAGGATGGTTCTTTGGACACATGCCATCCATCGATGAGGTCCGCCGCCTTGTGTGTAGCTAACGTGATATCTATAGTGGTTTGGCACCTTGAGGTCACGAACGTTGGTTCCGTGCCCCTGTTCATGATGTTAAGGTTAGTTTGTAATAGGTATTCAGTAAGAAGCTCACCCCTCTTGTTGGTATCCTTACTTCCCCACAGAGGATGATGCGCATTGCAGTCCGCGGCGATGACCAGGTCCCAGTCCATTGCCTCACAGTACAGTACCAGCTCGGCTAGTTCCTTGGCTGGAATGTCGCCTTCGCTCGGCATGTACACCGAAGCCAGGACCAGGGTGGTCTGATTCACTGCGGGGACCTTTACTGCGGTAAGATCTCTGGAACAGAATTGGTTAAGCAAGGTGGTATTTGTGGTTTTGGGCATTATAATGCAGGTTCTCGGTTTTTCTACTGGTGTCTTGAGTAATATCTTACCACTGATGTTGTTGAGGCCGCATATAGTGTTGTTCCTGATCCAGGGTTCCTGGATCAGCGCGACGATCCTGTTGTCTACCTCCAGCACTCTGCGTAGTGTGGCCGTCGCGATCTGTTTGTGCTGGAGGTTGGTTTGAAGGATTTTTAGACTAGGGGGGGGTGGGGCTACGCAAGACGCCATCTTCGTCGCTCGTATCCCCCGCACTCTCTGTGGGCGAACTCATCATTTCCAGCCAGCTCGGACCCGGTTGGGGAGCTGCTGAGGTAGATGGTCCCGGTGTCACACTCGGTCCTGCGACGCTGGGTTCGGCCGGCGCAGTTGCCTCCTCATGTGCGAAGAAGCGAATATATCCGCTTCCCGACATGTGGGCAATGCGACGTTCGCGATCCAGGATGGTCTGCCGCTGGTCTTCCGGGATTCCCAGTATGAGGTGGACTACCCTCTCGCTGGACCCTGGTTCGCCTGGTTTGTCGTCGTCCGTCATGTCATACAGCAGCCAGGAGTCAACTCTGTACCAAGGGTTCTGGGCACTGAGGACTCTCTGAAGCATGCTGGAGTCAGTAATACGGGTGTGCAGTAGAAGCCCTGCCTTGAGCCTCTTCTTCATGTCTGACTGTCTAATGACAGTCAGAGTGGTCTGTGGTATCGGTGAGGGTATGTTTCTAACCTCCCTCTCCAGCCAGTTGAGGGCGTTAGCATTCTCACACCACATCGCCAGCACCCCATCCAGAAGGAAGGGGCGTCCGCGGAAAGATGGAGCCTGCGTGCCTGGGGACGGTGGAGACAGAACAGCTTGAAGGATTCTATCGTCGATAGCCTCCCTAAGCTGCACTGCCTGTTCCTGCGAGAGGTCGCGCGGCGGAACGGTGATAACCGCTACCCTCAGATGCGATTGACTCGCATCTGCGTAGCTCTCCGCCCGCCTCTGCCTACCGTCGGTTTTCGGACGTTTGGCTTCCCCCCTGGGGGACCGAGTATCGTCCAGGCGAGCTCGCTTCGTGGAAGCGCGGTCGTCCGGACCATTCCCGGCCCCAGGTTGCTCACCTTCGGGAGCAGTGGGAGCCTCCGTCTCCAACCTTCGGTTGCGGCTACCTTTCGGCTTCCGTCTCCTCTGGCGAAGTTTGGGTGGTCGTGTTGGTCGGTTTGGTTGTGGTGGAGTCGCCGTTCCATGCCGCCCCACTCCCGCAGGGGTCACCCCTGCCGAAGTGGAGGGCACGGGCTCGCTGGGCGTTGCTGCCACTGCGGCCGGCGTCTGCGCTTGGTTGGTAATAGGTTGGTCCGCTTCCCTTCCCGCGTGCCCCCGAGAGGGCATGCGTTCCGTTTGGCTTCCCAACCCTTGGTTGTTGTGTCGTTCAGTGTGCCGCGAGTCTGCGGGCTGGTGGGCCATCCTCGACGCACACGCGGTGGGGTGAACACGTTGGGTATGACCCACCATCCCTCGGTTTGTCGTTGCAGCTTCGGGCTTTCGGGTTCCCACTGTAGCACGGCCGGTATGGCGGTTGCGGTCGGGTCGGCCGTCTTGCCCTCTGCTGCTGGTAGTTGCCGCCGGTTTGGCGGTCCCTTTGCAGGGGCGCTTCCGAGCGACAACAGTCCATTCCGACACCGTTGCAGTGTCGGCGGTGGATGGTATGGCCTCCGCCAGACCTGAAAGGTCAAGGCTCGGGCCGTGTACTGTGGACAGGGTACTCCCTGTCGGTGTGTCTCGACCAGTAATATTCACCGAAGGAGGGGCCTGGGTCTCCACCCGTCCTTGGTCGTCGGTAGCATTACATCTCCCAGACCCGGGTATCTGGGAGAGCCGGGCGCTAGCCGGATCGCATGGCAAAACTCTATCATTATTCTCGGTACTCATATTACGAAAAAAGAAAGATTGGGTAATAGTTACAGGGGTTCCCCATATCCCTGCACCCAGACTTTTTGAGGTTATTTAGGCCTCACGGTTCCTGGTAACCGGGTTTTGATTGGGTTATTTACTGCCGCCCAATATTCGGCATTGACAACTCTTTACGGCTGGTCGGTGTGCGGGTGATGGTGCGCACCGATAGCGTTGTCCGTCAGCCAACCCTCCTCTTTTCTCATCTGGGCTTGGGACCAGCAAGGGCAGAGTTAGCAGGGTTACGGAACCCTAAAAATGTGCGCAAAAACATTCCGTAAAGTGTGTACCTATTCACTGTGTTGAAGATTTCGCTTTTATGAAATGAAGACAGGTCACTAAGGCCTGGTTGCGTGATCGATCGTTAACTAAACAATGGTCAAATGACCATCCTGACATTTGGTTCAGGATTTTTTCTTCAAAACAAATGTTATTTTTTTTTACTATTACCAGATGGGGCTGAGTTGATGCTATTAACAATACGATTAATTGTTTGCAGAAAAGTCAGCTTTACATTTTCGGACACCAATAACACAATAACATCCTTACATGTTGCCTCTTCTTACAAAAATGACTTACATCAAAAGTTCCTTTTAAACTCCATGATCTTTTAAAGCGTTTACAGGTGCTTTTAGGAGGAATACGTGTGATTTTGTTAGATGGGCATTTCTACGGACCCGGCTGATTGACCTACTGGAGCAAAAAAATTACCTTTAAAATTGAATAACGTGTCTGAAAAAAATCACACGTATTTATACAACTCTTGGCCTGATGGAGAGCATACCAAGAAGACCGCCAGGTTGTACATATGGCCTTAAAAAAATCTGAAAGTTCAAAAACGGGCAGAATTTGGCCTAAAATGGTGTGTCCGATTCCTAGAATTTACTCGTTTTTGTTTCATAACTTTTAACATAATGACTTACTTATTATTATTTATATATTCCTGTAACAAGGAATAAACGATGAAGCCATAA
This sequence comes from Pyrausta aurata, assembly GCA_963584085.1. Classification (NCBI taxonomy): domain Eukaryota; kingdom Metazoa; phylum Arthropoda; class Insecta; order Lepidoptera; family Crambidae; genus Pyrausta; species Pyrausta aurata. The sequence continues at coordinate 245,632 of OY757276.1, read as the reverse complement.
CAGTGTTAATATTGATTCTGAATCCTTTAGTTTTAATACAGTGACACATTAAAATATTGTCCGAGGCATGTGCCTCAATTCGGTGAAATTTACTTTTATTTACCTATAGCACTATCTACGCTTAAAAGAAACGCTCACTATGGATTCCCGCCATCTAACCGTTGCGCCCGAGCGGCCGAGCACTATATAAGGGGGACTTGTTGCATTGAGGAGCAATTTTCAGAGGTTCGAAATCATTCGGTGTTTTTGGTATAGGGTCTTTTCTCAAATTGGTGTGCCACCTCAATTATATTTCTGAAGTATTTTTTAAGATTTGTGCTAAAATTATTGAGTGTTTAACTGCATTTTGCCGTTACATTTAGTAAAAATTTCTGTAACTCATAATATTTTTGAGTAATTTTATGTATTGTGTTATTTTCTCAATTCCGTGGATCTCAATTCCGCGGGAAAATGGGCACCGAATGGAGATTTCACTATGATATTATGAATTTTGCTAATAGGCACTATTAATTTATTTCATTAAACGATTATGCTGGAGATTGTATATGGCACTGTCCTATTTTTTCTAAGATTTAGTCCAATTTTAGTAAAACTCTCTCTCTCACAATCTAATAAACAGATTGATAACGTATACACACAAAACTTCTTCTTCTTAAACCTAAGACCTTCGCTCTTGTCGGTGGAGAAATTGCCATAATTTTCATTTGTTTGCCTTTTTCTTGACATCTTGGTATGACATGACATTCCTCATCCCCTCATTCCTTCCACTTTCAAAAACTTCAGATAGATAAAATAGATAAATTGGCGATTTTATGTAATAATGACAATAGATAGAGCAATACAAATACACTTCAACAAAGACTAATCCTTAGTTTTATCGAAAAATAAACATCATCATCATCATTATCAAAAGGACGTCCACTACTGAACATAGGCCAACTCCACGGCTTTCCACAGCGACCGATCACAAGTGATCTGCATCAAGTTTAATCCTGCGATCTTTACAAGGTCGTCTGTCCATCTTGTCTGTGGACGTCCTGCGTCTTTGGCCGAAGGGTCTCCAATCTAGAAATTTTCTGCCCCAACGGCCATCAGTTCGTCGCGCTATGTGCCCTGCCCTGCCCATTGACACTGAAGCCTTACAAGTTTTTAGGGCTATGACCGTTACCTTAGTTTTTCTATGTATCTCCTCATTTCTGATTAGAACTCGTAGAGAAATACTGAGCATAGCCTCCTCCATCGCTCGTTATGAGATTTTAAGCTTTGTTATAAGGCCCATAGTAAGAGACCATGTTTTGGATCCATATGTCATCCATCACACACCTCCGGTTTGCCAATGATATAGTCGTTGTGGCAAAGACGCTGGACAACCTTGGCACAATGCTCGAAGAAATGGATGGAAAGGACGAACATCATGTCGAGCTCCCATGTTGTACCTACTCCAGTATCTGTTGGGAACTAAATTCTTAAAGTTGTTGACGAGTATGAGTCTACCTGGGAAAAGTAATCCAATGAAGTAGGTCCAACTTTGAGAAAGAGGTCAATCGACGACTTCAACTCAGCTGGGCAGCGTTTGGGAAATTGTGCAAGAGAATCTTCTCGTCTCAGTTACCTTAGTGTCTGAAGACGAAAGTCTTCAACCAGTGTTTGTTACCAAATATAAACATGTTGATTAGTTTTTTGTTTATATTTCATAGAATTAATAAAGAAAAACACAAAAAGCTAAAATAAACCTTTATCGATAGACCAGCAGTCATTTATTAAAACGCTTTAGGTATTTATTATTTTGATCATTCTAATACATTATAAGGTTACATTTTTTATAAGGTTACATCAATTCTCAATTCATTTTCTCAATTCGGTGCTTCCTCAATTCGGTACTTAACTTTTCTCAAAAACCACTCAACAAAATTAAGGCAAATCGTTATTTTTAGATTCAGGGTGGGGTAAACTTAATATTTTGTTATATTAATCACTTAAAAAACCAAATTACAAATCAACCACCGAATTAAGAAAAAAAGTACCCTTCTGTAGAAATGACCAGATGATTATCCTAAATGAGGCACAGGAACTTATAAACATATATCGGTAAACAAAAATTTGAAACAGTTTGTGTGGTTTCAGCCTTACACACCAGCAATGAAAACACGCGGTCTCCTAACTACTAAGTGAATGGACAGGAACTGTGACTTATAATCTAGTGTTTCCGAGATAATGTCAGTGACATGAACCATTTAACTTCAATCGGACAACACATTTGTCATTGAAATTGCGTATAACAATCAGTGTGGCAATATCAATTCATCTTTCCTGAGATAATGACCGAGCTAGATACCTTAGAAAGACCGATATGTTAATTCATTCAATCAAAATCGTAAACCCTGATGAAGGATTCGACTCTATTTGTTATCATTTACTAGATTTCGTTATTCTGTTCTCTAACTATCGCATGCGATTCCCTTTCGAGAAAAATCGAATTTTCAAATTCATCGGATAATTTAATCGAATAAAACCTCAGCAGCAGACAGTAATTTATTGCATCACGAGAATGAGGGCATTTTTTATAAGTTAATGTGAAATAGTTTTTTTGTCCTAAGGTCAAATCTGTTTTATAAGATACCAACAAAATTCGTACATCACATACTCGTAATAATAAAGAGTATAGTATTTTGATAACCAAGCAGTTGTGCACCCAATTTACTAATGTTAGAACAGGATGACCAGTGACGTCACTCCATGTGGCTGTTAATGACTCTATTTTCTTTTGTCCACAGTCCACCAAACCCCATCCCCGTCCCCCCGGATGGCGTGAGGTCGCGCTCACGCGTGCGAACGAGCGCGCGATGTGAGCCATGAGATGCCCTCGCGCGCCGTGTGTCCCCGCGCGGTATGGCGCGCACTGCTCGTCCTGCCGCTTCTCTGTGTGAGGTGAGCTGTAGTGTAGTAAAAGCGTGTGAGGTGAGCTTTAGTGTAGTAAGATGTAGTGTCGTAGAATCGTGTGCGTGAGCGCCCGTCCGTTCATGACGTATCCTAAGAGACCAAGAATTTCGCGCAGTCGGACCGAAAGCACGGTAGCTGAATTGGAAGAGCAGTTGGCCCGGTAAGCCAGAAAGATGCTGGTTCGAGTCCCGCCCGTGCGCAATTTTTGGTTTCTTATATCATCTTTTAAGAATTCAAATAACACACTGTGAGTGTGAAGAAACATTCTAAACCTTCTCGGTTTTTAAATCTTACATATCGCGGTTCAGTCTCCATTGTTAAGAGTACAGCGTCACCTATATACGAGTAGTCTTTGGGTACCGTATATCTTTGTTATTTGGCGACAGCAGTAGATGTAGGACCTATCTAGAAGGACAATGGACAATGTTCGTTCATAACAGTCCACCTGTTGCCACTCTGCAAGGTGCATATTAAAATGAGTGATTGCTCAAAGCTTACTTTTTGGAACTTCTTCTTCTTTTCGAACTTATGAGCGATATAAAAAATTTCATAGTAAAAAAATACCAAACCATTCGATGACTTCCATGTAGTTTTAAGTACAGTTTATGTTTAATCATAGAAAAGTGTATATTCAAATCACCATCAAGCTCCGTTTAATTTATTTAAACCCCTAGAATCAGCTTGCTTTCATCGAGCTGTAGAACAATTTTGATCGCCCAAGTTTTTCAATGTCAACCGCTTTCTTTTATGGAAGTTAAATATGTTTTTAATAAAGTGCACTGAGCATTTTAATACTCTTGACGCCGCTGGAAGCTCGTCGAGCTTAATTGTAAAAGCGCTTTGAAAGAAAGAAAGAAAGAAAAAACGTTTATTCAGCACCAAAATATTTTTACAAAAATATTATTATATTTATTATTATTATATTTATTATTATTTTTATTATATTTATTAATTATTTGCGCCCGCTGCGAGCGCTCTTGTCTACTAGACATCATTACGTTTAGTAAACAAGCTTACAATGTTTGCTGTAACATAATTAGCGTTTATTTCATATAGATTTAGTCGTAAATAGAGTTGTTTTGGTTCTTCACATACGTTACACTCACAGTTTAGTATGCTTTAAAATCACAAAACAAGTAAGAAGCTTTTTATAATTTAATTAATGGAATGAGGTAATTAGAATGAATGCTAGAAAGACGAATTGGCCAATTTAAAACAATCAATTTTCATATAAAATACACCCCTCCTGAAGTACCCGACTACCGTTAATTTCAAGGAACTTAATCAAAAACAAAATTAAAGAAAAAAACCTGTTTAACCTGCACATTATGTATTCCATTACGTAAAATACTGAGACGGTATCTAAAAAGTACATTATGAAGTCTGTTTACAGTACTTATATTTTTTACTTAATTTAAATTGCTTTGCGGTTGGTCTGGTCCCATTTCGTTTTATCTTAATTTCATATTAATCATGTCACAAAAACTGAAATTGCTTAATACAAAAATTCGCAAAGTGGGTGGCAAGAAATAACTCGTTGTACCGAATCGCTTATAAAGTTGACGATCACCTTACGAACATGTGATCTAAATTGCCATCCATGTTAATATCATGGGCTACCAAAAATCGATCACATAAATTGGTCAAGATGGACTTGTTACAGAAATTGAGTTCCATGATATTTTTTTGCATCAGAATTAACTTTTTGCGGTACACATCGTAACACAACTAACGAATAATTCAAACGTGGAACGTCATTTAGGATGACGTAGTGGACATAACGCTAATGGGACAAGAGCGAACCCATTTATATATTTTAAAAACTTTTTTCTTCTCCAGAAATAGTCTACCTACTACATTTTTTTTTCCTAGCCTATACTGTCCCACTGCTGGGCAAAGGCCTCCCCCAAATTACTCCACGTGTCCCTGTCTGCGGTAAGGGTTTGCCAGATATGGTATGTAAAAAAATGCAATAAAAATTATCTTTTTCAAATCATTACTATCATTTTGGTGTATGTACTTCAATTGTTTGGACTCACACAAGCCAAATATTTTGTGCTGCCATTTCGAAAATAATAGGGTTCAACCACATAATGACATGAATCTAAGGTAATTTACAAAAAAAAGACATCTTATTTATAATAACGACACCAAAAAGGATCCTAAAAACTGCCAAAAAAACACCAGACAAATAATCGATCTAGCATGAAGCAGCCTTATTGAGAACACAAAAAAGATATAAAGGGACCAACACAAAGCACCCTGTAATTACGACCGATAAATGGGACGCGAACAATATTACGCCAACGAAAAAACAAACATTTCCAACTACTTAGCCGGGACGTGAGCGAAAATATACCTAAATATGGATAGGGCCGATTCCAAATACATAACGAAATGCCTTTAAAATATTTACGGATTTTTCACTATGCATAAATTTCTCACATTATCGATTTCAAATTAGAGATAAGAAGTCATTAATATGGAAGCGACTATCTTACATTCAAATTAAATGTTTTGATATTAAACCAATGTACTATCGGAGAATACAACTATACACTAAGGTAACTAGTAAATAAAATATAACTGTGGCCCTGTCCAAAGACATTATTTCTACATCGAAAAGGCACTGGCGGCTTTGTCAAGATTTTACAATGCATTTGTAATTAAACTCGAATATATCGAATTCCAGTGAAGTCAGAGAGGTATCATTTGCTAGTTTTACGACCTGACTGTACAACCCCGAGGTTACTGTGACTAGACCTATTCGTCTTGTTCACAGTATTTGCATTGTTAATCTTTTGATAGCAAGTTTTGTTTTCCTTAAATCTTAGTATTTTTTATACACAGACCTCTTAAACAATATGCTTTCAAAATAATTTTATTGCGGCCCTAAGGAATTAAAAATAAGTAATGTAGTTTTTTCCTGAGATAACTATACTTTCATTAGTTGGAGCAAGTTTACACTAATGCTGAGCTGGATAATTTGGTGACCTACGTCACCAAACTTCTACAAGTTGCAGTTGTCGAAAAAAGAGATTTAGGAATGTGACAGTTGTCCGTTCCCAAACGAAAATGCATTATTACATTTCGTGAACTAAGCGTGTGAAATCTAATACACATTGTGGTATTGCGTCTCGGTGGGCGGAGCCGTTAAGTTCTAAATCTAAAATGATCAACTGTCATAAACAAAGCCTACGAACTCGACTTTAAGCTGTACATATACTGATATAAGGTAGATGTTTGAAAGTGTTGGGAAGACATAGGTGATTTCACACTGTCTCATTTATGGTTTGAAAGGATTGGCAGTAATGATGGGCTGTCTTCGTTCGGAAATCAAGTAAAGTGATGTTTCGGCCGTTAACGTAGCGCGTAGGTGATGAGCCAGCCCACTTATTGCGATGTCATTAGCGCGTGGGAAAACAAAAGACTATTACATTATTGTCAATAAAACTTAACATAATGTTATCCTATCCTATACTTTGACCGAGCAATTTGTGTTTTTAGGCACTAAAAATCGCTAAAATGTTATTAACAAGAGGCCTATGTTACACTGACTAAAATTATAAATCGACTGGTAGGAATCCACCGAAATCGGCTCAGTAGTTCAGCCGCAAATGTGGAACACACATAAATACCCTCATGCATAGACAGCTAACATCATAACCTTCCACAGTCGGGTAAAAAGCAGAGAAATAAGTAAATTTAATAACGTAAGCAGGACTTTTTGCATAACCATCTGTATTTTATTTAAATTCGGAAATGATAATATAATGATTTAAATGTGACTTTAATTGGACCTATAATTAGGATATTTTTAATGTTACAATTATATAAACAATTTGCATGCCATAGTTTTTGGTAAAATGTGAGGACTTATTTTTGTACCTGTACCTACCACCTATTGCAACCATGTTTTGAGCAAATAAATATTTCATTTCATTTCATTTCATTTCATGATTTAAATATAATAGCAAATGTGATCAATCTATGTCTAGTCTCATTAGGTAAGAGAGTGTACTACATACTGTCCCTCTCAATAAATATGAATGCTACATATCTTTTACCTACTAATAAATGCCCCGTGAGACAGTAGATGTTGATCCATTTTGATGATAAGTGTTGCTTGGGACATTTAAAATTTATGCATGATATTTTGATGTTTGATCATGACTTGCAACATACCTTAAGTTGCCGTTTATCCTTAGCCTGTGACACAAGCAACCAGAAATAAGCGCAGTTTCACGCAACGGCCTGGTCTATTGACAGGGAAATTATATCCGTTTGTAGCGAGCCTAATGCGTATTTGTGTACACGATAATGCACTCTGTCTTCATCTTGGTTAGTTGGTAAATAAGAACGTTTGCTAGTCCAGGAGTACCTTTAGGTTATGCATCGATCGAAAAGCAGAATAGATTTATTTTAGTAGATCATGTCATGATCATCAAAAAAATCTTAAGGCCTAGACCTATTCAAAATCAAAACCATTTTTTTACTTGCAGTGAACTAATCAAGCTACTCCATACCTATCATTCCCATTTCTCGTCTATTGATCTCGATGTCGGCTTTTGATTGGCAACGACAAAAGTTTGCTTCGTGTTTACAACACTTAAGTATCTTTATTTCGGTATGTGACCGTCAAACCTCTTTTTCTGCGACACAGTTGCATCGTTTTCTGCGATGGAGCTCGCGTTTACGACATGACCACTCTTATAAACAGTTTGGTGGTACTCTTTATCGATAGTAATACAGACAAGAAATATATTACTTACAACAATATCAAAGAGTTTGTGTAATTTAATTTAGGGGTGAGTAGGATCTTACGGGCCGAGGCAGTACGCGTGTTCGTTTCATCTATCTATAGGCTCATAAAAACTTATTACTCACTAAATAATTTCTAAGTACTTGAACAAACTATAACACAAACAAAATTATGTTTAAGATAAGGTGCCTTCTTGCACTGCAAATAACATGATATAAATGTCTTACTAATTTAATATAGAAAAACAATTCACTTAAAATGAAATGCTGTCGATTGACTATTGCTTCTTTAATAACAAGAACAAGTAATCGTAGAGAAGTTTTACAATATTTATCGACAATATCGATCTTATTAATATCTGAACTTAGGTATCGACAGTTGTCCACCACTGATGTCCACGCGCCGGATTTAAACGCACTCTCGCCACTACTATAAAAGGCTCGGAAAGGTTCGATCGCCGTTTTTACAGCCGGTGGCTTTTAACCTGTCGAGACTGCGGGTCCAATGCACCTGATTTTTATTTGGCATAATGAAAACATTTACTTGTATTAAAACGGTTGAAACTAAAGTATTGATAGAGATTATGAAAATTGGATTCATAAGATAAACATTATTACTATCTGTTAGCAGCTGTCTGTTACATGAATTCTGTCTTACTCCTGAGTCTCCAGCCTGCACTTATCAAGGGATTCCCAATTGGGTTAAAGCTGTAGATCATGGCTACACACATATCGGTTTGTAATATAGGATTTTAAACTTTCGCGTTGCATTGCAATAACTATTAGACATGACGGGTCTAAACGCGAATAAAAACTTATGAGTTGCTATTACTCACTGCTCGACGTTTCGGCGGTGTTGCAACTGCCGTGGTCACGAGTCAACTGGTGGATTGCGACATCGCCTGCGCGAGCGGCCCGAAGTTTCTTCTGCCACCCTCACAACACTAGATAAATTGTCAGTATAGCGGCTTGAAGATTCTTCCGCCACCCTCACTACACTCGATAAATTATTGTCAGTACAGTCACCTCGACAAACAACACTCACGGTATCGCGGTTTGGTTTTGACGGCATTACACGCGGTTTACATTTATTAATCACTGGATTCCATAATGGTGATAACTTATATCCATCATCCCGGTTGAAATTTCTGTATTTTCGAATTTCAACCGCTTCACGTATTATCCTAGTATAATAATGACGATCAGTGGAGAGGATTTTAAATTCAAATTCAAATTCAAAATCTTTATTTCAATTTAGGTCATGAAATGACACTTATGAACGTCAAATATAAAAATTAAAATAAATGTGCGAAACATGTCTCCTTATCTTTTGGGCCCTACCAGCGCTTCGAGACAGAACACAGACAATTAGGCAAGTGCTGAGAAGAAACGCCGGAACAAACTCAGTCACCACTAGCTGCCGTAAAATCAAAATCATCAAAGGTAAGTACATCAGTTGGTGCAGTCGGTGCAGGCTGGACGGACCACACATTCGAGTCGTTTAGATAGTCTTGAACCTTATAATAGCCTTTAGACATAAGCGTGTTTTTAACGTGTTTCTTAAATTTATCAACCGGCAATTCGACAAGATTGTGTGGTATATTATTAAAGAATTTTATACAATTTCCCATGAACGAGTTACTAGTTTTAACTAATCTGAAGTTAGGAACGACAAGCTTGTGTTTATTTCTTGTGTTATATGGGTAAATGTCGCTTTTCTTCATGAAATTATCAAAATTTTTACGAACGTACATTATATTGTCAAAAATGTATTGAGAAGCCACAGTTAATATGTTGATTTTCTTAAAGACCTCTCTCAGGGAGTCACGAGGACTAAGTTTATAAATAGCACGAATGGCTCTTTTCTGCAAAATAAATATGGTTTCAATGTCTGTAGCAGAACCCCACAAGAGAAGACCGTAAGACATAATACTGTGGAAGTAACTAAAATATACAAGCCTCGCCGTTTCAACATCAGTCAGATACCTAATTTTTCTAACTGCAAAGGCAGCTGAGCTTAGCCTCCCAGTTAGGGCTTCAATATGAGGTCCCCACTGTAATTTTGAGTCAAGTGTAATGCCCAGAAATACAGTGGAGTCCATTAAGACTAGATTATTACCATTTAGTACAATATTTGGTGTAAGTTGCTTTACATTAGGCAAAGTGAATTTTATACATTTAGTTTTACTAGCATTTAGTAACAAGTTATTAGTAGTGAACCAATTCAATACTTTGGAGAGAGTATTGTTTACTTCGTCAAAATTTTCTTCATGTCTTTTCATTTTAAAAATCAAAGAAGTATCATCAGCAAACAAAACTATCTCACAAAGATTTTTGGAATGAAATGGTAGGTCATTTACATATATTAGGAAGAGTAAGGGCCCCAATATTGAGCCCTGGGGCACCCCCATTTGAAGGGGGGCACCGGAAGAGTAGGTACCATTTATGTTAACTGATTGTATTCTACCTGATAGGTATGAACTTAACAACCTAGATGAGTTTTCCGAGACACCATAGTGTTCCAACTTAATGAGCAGTGTTTGATGGTCTACACAATCAAACGCCTTTGATAAATCACAGAATACACCTACAGCATCATGTTTGTCTTCAAAAGCATCAAGAATGTGTCTGATGAGTGCTACCCCAGCATCAGTTGTATTTCTACCTTTAGAGAACCCAAACTGTTTTTCGTGTAGTAAATTATTAAGTTTAAAATGGGAAAGTAATTGATTAAAAATGAGTTTTTCAAAAATTTTACTTATTGTGGGTAATATTGAAATTGGCCTAAAATTGCTGGGGTCACTTTTGTCTCCTGATTTAAATAAAGGTACAACCTTACTATGTTTCAATAAATTTGGAAACTGATTTTGATCAATACATTCATTAAAGATATAAGATAAGTAAGGAGCTATTAGAGGTATAATGGGTTTTATTGTGTCTATTGATATACCCGATTTATCCTCTGTTTTCTTTTGTTTTAGTTCTTTGAATGTTTTTATTATGTCTAAAGGACCGATGTGTCTGAATTTAAAAGAGGATTCGCACCTATCAACACTCGAAACTAGTAATGATTTCGCCTGAACTGAGCAAGAACTCAACTGTTTAGTCGTCTCTATAGGAATATTACAGAAATAATCCTCAAAAGCGTTTGCTACCACATCATCAGATTTAATAAGTTTGTTATTTATTTTTAGACTAAATTTGTTATCATGAGATTTAGTTTTACATGTTTCTTTATTTATAATATTCCAAGTTTCTTTGATCTTATTACTAGACTTTTTAATTTTATCGCGTATGTAATTTGACTTAGCTACATAGCAAACTCTTTTGAAAATTTTAGAGTACCTCTTAACGTACTCATGAAACGATGGATCCTTTCTATATGCTTTTTTGTTATACAATTCAAACATTTTTTTCCTACTTGTATAAATTCCTCGAGTAGCCCAGTCACTGAATTTCGGTTTACAGTTATTAATAACTATTTTCTTTTGGGGGAAAATAATATCAAATTGTTTTTTAATTACCTGAAATAATTGATCATACAATTCACTAGCATTTTGTTTATCAAAAGGTATAAACGGTAGTTTATCACTTATAAGGTTTTTAAATTTGTCCTTACGAGATGCAGTGACCGGCCTGCATTTTATTTCAAGACGCGTGAGGATTATGTAACTCCATCCAGTTAGCAACTCATAAGTTTTTATTCGCGTTTAGACCTGTCATGTCTAATAGTTATGGCTACACACAGTTGCAGGCAATTGAAATTGAAAAACATTTATTTCCAAGAAAAATTACATATTGAGTTAAAATTTACAGAATAAGAGGTGATATAAATGAAAGTTAATGAGAATATTTGGCAATGGGTGCCAGTTTCAGCTAATGCTCTCGTGTGGACTCTCCACTGTATGCTACCAGCGCGTACTTACCTACTTCAAATTGAAGTGAAGGCAAAAGACTTAGAGGCCGATCAGAGACGAGCCGCTGGTCTGACTCTATAAAATAAATCACGGGGCTCCCGGTGACTGCCGCTCTTAGACAAGCTGAATATAGAGTGGCGTGGAAACACCTCGTAAGATCATCCACGACCTTCAGAAATGAAGATACGACTGAGAAGAAAAAGACAAAATCCAACGGTTTACCAGTTACAAAATCGATTCTGCCATAAGGCCTAAGCACTTCATGATCGATTACCTACTCAACTTGACATCTAATGCTTCTCGTAAGAGAATGACATCAACGACCTGCAATTTGTTGCAGCTCTTGTAACATCTTCAGTATTACTTAACCGATTAAAAGCAATGTGGATACGATACCTACAAGTCTATAGTATTGAAGTAAAAGGTTCACTTTTGACCTTTTAGTGACCTTTAAGAATCACGCTTCACATCATAAAAGTACTGGTTGGGAGGTTTTCTTGCAAAAAGTGTCGAAAGTCTATAGTAAGAGTATCCATGAAATTGGTAACACTGTGATTATGAATTTGTTGAACTAAGAAATGAAACCTGTGTAAAAAATGCTTATAACATCTAAAACTAATGTTGGTTGTTGGTGTAGTACTACTAGCTACTAATTCAAATATGTATGTATAGAAAAGAGAAAATTTAAGTTATTTACAAACGCCAATTATGAATCACAGCACACAAGAAAACATCGGTAAGTTGAAATGCCCTTACCATAAATAGAAATAGCCTATTCATTCCTTTTCATCTGTCGAACCAGCTTATTCCTTTCATTAAAATAATTTAGACTGATTTTAAGAATCTTCGTAAAACTGCTCCGAAGTTAATAATAGTTATAAAGTCTTCACATCCGATTCAACACGCAATAAGCTTAGTTATAGTCATTAAACGTAATACCATAAATTATAGTAAACCCAAAGATGAAGACATCACAGCTATGGGCTATGGTTTTGAAGGCAATGACACGGGAGAAGATCGTAAAATGTGGCCAAGGGTGAAACAAAATCAGTGCGTTAAATTCTGTATTTATTCTTTATAATTTACGTAATTTTGATACGGATGAAACAATTATTAAATTGAAGTTGAATCCAGTGTCTCTATTTCCAAAATAAGTACACAGACCCTGTATTACATAACAATTACGTAAACAATTATTTAGAAAACTAAAATATCCTTAACAACTTAGCAATAAAAGAAAACGGTCGAAAAAATTGCTGGCACGTAATTTAAAATTCTCCTTCACATTTATTTAACCCTAAAATTAACTAGAAGGCTTCAAATTAATAAGCAGGTACAAACCAATCATTTGGTTGATTGGTGATTTGATTTTAATAGTCTCACAGCCCCGCAAGTAGCCGTAACTACGAATAGGTAAGTGTATGTACTTATGTGAACCTTCCCATTAGGATCATTACTCAATTTTTTAACATAGAAGTTATTTGATAAATTACGTCCGATACTAATCCATACTTGAATTAGTGGATCGATGAAAATGTCGTTAATGTGAATTAAGAAATATCCAATGGAATAGTTTATTTTTGTTTTTATAGTGTTTTGTCACCATACAAACTTAATAATATAAATTGCACTTGTAAAAAGACAACTGTTAACCTATGACAGACGAGAAATTGAACCCCGTGTCTTACGCAATCCGGGCGTATGCCTATACCACTCGGCCACCGTCACATTAACAAGCCTGTTGAATTTTGCAAGCGCTTCTTAACGCGTAGGCTGCGTGACATCATCAATGCTGTGAGATTGCTCTCACAATATCTGAAGGAAAATATGCCTACGCGTTAAGAAGCGCTTGCAAAATTCAACAGGCTTGTTAATGTGACGGTGGCCGAGTGGTATAGGCATACGCCCGGATTGCGTAAGACACGGGGTTCAATTCCTCGTCTGTCACAGGTTCACAGTTGTCTTTTTACAAGTGCAATTTATATTATTAAGTTTGTATGGTGACAAAACACTATAAAAACAAAAATAAACTATAAATTGGCTTTCATCATCTTAACTGATTGTTAAAATATTTGTAAAAATATTTTCCTTCAGATATTGTGAGAGCAATCTCACAGCATTGATGATGTCACGCAGCCTACGCGTTAAGAAGCGCTTGCAAAATTCAACAGGCTTGTTAATGAGACGGTGGCCGAGTGGTATAGGCATACGCCCGGATTGCGTAAGACACGGGGTTCAATTCCTCGTCTGTCACAGGTTCACAGTTGTCTTTTTACAAGTGCAATTTATATCCAATGGAATGTTGATGATGATTCAGACATCATAATCCCTCACCACAGATGACTAATAGAACTATTACTTATGATACATGTTACAATGTGATTCTAGTTTCTGGGGTGCATTTAGTACTTTTCTTTGAGGTTGAAGTTTCATTAATTTTCGATCCAAATATTTTGTCTTCAAACATTCATCCACCTCTTTCAAAGGATGACTTGAGGAAAAAAATCTTTCAAATTGTCTCTTAGGAAAAGAAAACAGGTAAGCAGATTAGGATAGGTTCCTTTCACGTTTGGAATATTAGTTTGTTCTACAGATTTCACCATCAACACCTTGGTACTTGAGCTGTACATAATCGTTGGCTAAGTAAATGATTGAATGTGAACGTATATATCCTATTAGATATGTTCTGCCAGTCGTTTGGCAAGCGTACGAGCATTGTCTCACGCTCAATCTGGGGCATCGTGCAAAGGGTTACCAGATGCACGGAATTATTTATTTTATTTTAACGTTATTCCACTGTGATATGAACTTCGATTAATTTGTTGTGTTTCATAGCTATTTTGGTGATGTGTGTCCTGTTAAAACTACTAAATAATCGTAGTCGCACTGCTATTTTTAGTGACACCGCAGACAAACCATCTGTTCAAATCAACCCAATCTTTCAACCCAGACTCTCCGTCCACCGCACTTATTTCGACCATGGCTCATTAGCAATTGGTAAGAAATAAAAGAAACATAGCTTGAAATGTGTTAACAAGAATAAAGAGTTGATCCTTTATAAGATCCTGGCGCGGAAGTCTCGACATAGTTCCCTGTAAAACCACCAAGTGGCGCTCGAAAAACGCTGAGACAAAATTGGTATTTTCGTGTATTTATTGATTGAGAAGAATGTTTGAATCAAACTTAAAAAATTACAAATATTTTTTAAGATTTATTAAAGATTTAGCTACATAAGTTAGAAGGATATTCGATGGAGCAGAAAATCATAATAGGTATTGAAACTGTCTACGCGAAATGTCAAACATGTTGCTTCAGACTTCCAGCATTGATAATGCGTTTATGATTTAAAACAAAGCCTACTGCTGATTTCTCACTTTGATAACCCTCTCCCTGTCTCGGACGGGTCGTTATACAAATCGTCATCTTTACTGCCGCGTGTTGACAATGAAGCTATTAGCGAATGACTTGTGGTAGGTTGTGCTTACTATTTGTTCTGATTGATTGGTTAGAAGAGGCTGGTGACTTGCCTTGAGAGATGAGGTTAATGAAACGTACTAATATAGTTTCGTTTTTAGTTATTTCGTTTTTTATATAAGTAGGTTATTAGAACACTAGTAGGTTTCCGCGACTTTGTCCGCCGACCGCTCCTATAGGTCGTTATAGCATATAGCCATTCTCGTTAAAATAGCTTCCTTTTGAAATCGTTTTTGTTATTAGCGCATTTAAACAAACACCCTCTACGGCTTTATAGTACAAATTTTACGTTATAACCGAATCACAATAAATTCGTACTGCTTTTATCGCCTTGAATCTTAAAATTAATAGTAATAAAATGTGTGTGTGTTAGCGTGTACACTACGATGTTCTAAGGTTTAAGTTATCGTTTTGAACTGATACATAAGTAGGGTAATATTTCAATCAAGAAACTGGGAGTGTTTCTTGAAGACAAGACATGGTGATTCATCCGTATGTATAAATACTTTGTGTAATATAATATTTTGTCATTACCTCAAATATTATATCATAAATTGACTGCTAATAGATAATAAATATAAATAACCCTGTCATCACGGAAACTTGAAACAACAGCAGACAAAGCCTACATGTTGTCTTTGTCATCATCACAACAGGAGGTCTCTCATTAGATAAAAAATACTAATGACCTCCTCTAAGATGACGGTTTATTAAAAAACGGTTACCTACACCACAACATGACCTACTGATAAACCATTGATACTGGAGTTATCAGCAAAAATTTCAAAAAGTTCTAAATCCTTCGTTTTTTAATGAATATTTGATACTCACAGTAGGTATTATTTTTATTCTCAAGATGAAATAAGGAACGCAATTCGAACCAGTATGTAATTTTCGGCTAACCGAAAGGTTGCTGGTTCGATGCTAGCTCGAGCGCAAATATTAAATCATATACTTATTTCTGAAGTTTACGCGAATATTACACATTTAATAAAACACAATTTACGGATAATTTCGCGATAATTTATTTGATTTTTCATCCCGACGTTTCGAACACTTTACAGCGTTCGTGGTCACGGGATAGACTAAGATGTTATTTGTCATTTACATAGTTTTGAAAAATATTAAACTACCATCATACTCATAATTAATTTACGTTCCTATCCACGCAGAAAGAGCTAACCGTGTCTTGAGATCTTGCAGTGAGTTGTCTGGCTTGGGTCTTCGATAGAACCGGATCCCATGCTGGCGGAATTTTCCAACCATCTTCTCTATTGAAATTTGGATGTTTTCTGATTTCTATGGCTTCACGTAATATACGAGGAACGAACCGACGTTCTTTTGAAAGTATTTTGGGTTGGTCAAAACGTATGAAGTGGTTGGGTTTGTCTAAAGCATGTTCACACACTGCAGATTTCATGTTCCTTCTATGTTTTACGTCAGCTATATGTTCTTTTATCCGTACGCCTATACTTCGTTTGGTTTGCCCGATGTAGGAAAGGCCACAGTTACATTCCAGTCTATACACCCCTGCATCTTGAAGAGGTATGGTGCACTTGACAGGTGGTAAAAATTGGTTTATCTTCTTTGGCGGCTTGAAATAAGTCTTGATGGAAGCTCGCTTCAAGATATTTCCAATCTTGTCAGTGACCCCCTTAATGTAAGGTAGTACGGCAGGTGGGCGTTCAACTGTAATGGGCTTGGCCGTGGCACGGGGTCTGCAACGACGTGGTACTGGAAGCTGGTTGTCCCGCAGTACCTTCCTTACATGCTGAAGTTCAGCATGTTCAGCATGAAGTCGGGATGAAAAATCAAATAAATTATCGCGAAATTATCCGTAAATTGTGTTTTATTAAATTAAATCATATTTTATATTTTTTTGTAGGTAGGTAATATAAAAGGTTTGATAATATTGGAATTACTTAGCTGATAATGAATCATGCTTAAAATAGGGAAATAACCTAGTCATTATTGTGTTTAAAAGCTGTTTGTAAGAAACTCTTGAGCTTTCTGTTCGAACAACCAGTTGCAGCATGCACTAAAATTGTAATACGCCGATCGCATTTGATTTAATTAAATTAAATATTTATTGTGACTACTTTACTACCGATCTGCCCACTCGAGTGAATTCGATTATATTTCACATCATTTAATTGACCGTCAACGCGGATATAATTGATAATGCGAACATTATTCGAACGCCGATGCTTTACTCAGTAATCTAATTCAATGATCAAAAGGTATACTTAGATTGTGAATTATAATCAGGAATCATTGATTAAAAAGCTTTGATTTTTTACAGCGAAGAGCTTTTTTAAAAAGCTTTGATATGATCTGAACAAAGACCATATTTTATACCAAAAACTGAAATCAGCTTTGTTTTCTTCTATCTCTATATGTATTACACATGTTCGCAATCGCATCACGCCTCCTTAATATACCTAGACCCATACAACATATCTGAAATCATGATTAAGGACACTACAATCAAAACATTCCATACACTCATTAAATATATCGTTTCCCATCTTAAAGACTTCAATAAATCTCCCTAAATATTAGCAACCATTATTCAACCAATTTAAGCACACCAGTTGTTCTCGCGGAGTAAGCCGATAGCACCGCGGGCTCAACGGCAACCTCTACAGAGCTCATTTAAAAAATAAAACAACTAACGTTTAACGTTCTTACTAAATAATGTTTATTTTCTCTTCAGTACAAATAAATTACTTATTTGCGTAAACAGCTTCCTCTTAACTAACAATTGTGTGCAAACTGTATATTTATCCTTCATCAAACAAATATGGCCTACGAACACTTTTGCATAATAAGGTCATAAATAAAATACCCTTAAGTATTAATACTCAACATTATCAGCCGAGATTGCGTAGTATCACCGCATTTCTTACCTGATAATTAGCGATATCAGTTCGTAAGCTCTTTATCGCGATCGGATCTTAGGCTATGTAAACTAATGTTCAACTACGTTAGTAGCGTTTACAAGAATTGTTTTTTAAGCCCGAATCAACAACAATGTATGCAAGGCCTTGTTATTATTTTTTTAATATTACTAACGGTAACCTTTTATTGTAGACTTAATAATAAAAATATTCAAAATATAATTACCTATTGATTGTATACCCTCTCCTCGCAATTAAATTCAAGACTATCTTTTGTAAGTGAATGCACATACAAAGTCAATGATTTAGGTAGATCTTGACGCAATTGTTCATGAGTAAACAATGTAAAGCCAGTAAGCACAGTAAATATCGTATTGTGTAAAGACCACAATAGGTGCATCTCCAATAAAACAACAACTTTATTATATTGGCATTGATTGAAACTTTATACGGACGATTAGTTTCAAGTGCTGACAATCGCCTGCAGGTATGGGGCGTTTATATGCAAATCACTGAATATAATGTTATGGGATTTGACGACAAATACGATTACATGTGATGTATGGTAATGTGGTAATATTGCTATTGATGGTAAGGTAATGGTCGTATCACGACGCCATATTTTGTTGGTAAATAGGAAACTATTTACCAACAAATATGTTTGTTTAATTAAGGCTGGTCTTTGTTTTTGTACTTCGTAAGTAGGCCTAAAACTACAACTATTTTGAGAATCTTTCAGCTTGGCGATATCGGTAATTCAAAATTATAAAAAAAAACAACAATCACACCTATATTTTAATGTTTCAGCACATAACAACAACAATAAGAGGCTTTATTATTAGTCTACATCAAACTATAAAACATAAAAACAAGCATATTTTAAATCTCTAAAAACGAACACTAATCCTTAAACAATATACAGGGTGTTTCATGTAACGTGTCAAGCCGATGCGTGGTAATAGGTGAGTACCATACCTATCCATTTCACCCCCATGTATGTTAGACAAATATTTATAGTTTAGGAGTTATAATTTTTTTTCGATATTTTTCATGATGCACCTAGACGATATCTTTAAAAAATTATAACTTTTTTTGGGTCCACTTTTCTAAGATATTTTGATCTCAATAGAATGCCCATTACTTGCAATATTATGAGTAAAATAATCGCCATCCTAACTTAGACACAAGATACAAAATTATTGATCGATACTAAAAAATATTGCATTAAGCAGAACCGAATAGAATTTTCAACATAAATTTAAAAATATAAAAAAGGTTTTCCATAGTTTCTGACTAATTTTAAAAACTGCTTGACTTCATAAACTTTCATTACAATACAAAAAACGATCTACTTAATGGGTAATTTTTAGCTTAAATCGGCCGTTGAATGTGGCATATCGGAAATATCTTGATTTTCATTATTTTTATTTTTATTGTTACCTTTGCATATTTTTATCAAATCTGATATTTAGTGTCCCTCTATGTTTAAATAGAGCTCATTTGATAACAAGTACATACATTATGTAATTACTACTATCTTTAACCACGACCATATGAGTTAATGAGGGATCCAAAATTTTACTTACATTGCACTCAAATTTCGTACTTTATTAACAACAAAGAAACAATTGAAACTAAGACATGCATCATAAAAATCATCTACAACCCATTTATTTACAAACTAAATCATTTCCTTGAGGCTTGGGAAAGCTAAACTAATCCTTTGAGCTAAGAACTAGCCAGCTTTAGCTTTTTGCCCAAGCAGAATTTTCATTTTGGGTCGGGCTCAGCCCTTAAAGCTGGAGCAGTTAGTGATTATGTGATTGCGCCAAAATAAAATGCTGCTACTGCCAATAATTATTAGTGCTCGCTAGTCCCTAACTTAAAGGATTAGTATAGCTATCCCACGCCACAAGGAAATGATTTAGTTTGTGATTAAATGGGTTGTAGATTATTTTTACGATGCATGTCTTAGTTTCAATTGTTTCTTGTTTATTTGTTGTTAATAAAGTACGAAATTTTGAGTGCAATGTAAGTAAAATTGGATCCTTCATTAACTCATAATATGGTCGTGGTCAAAGTTAGTAGTAGGTACATAATGTATGTACTTGTTATCAAATGAGCTCTATTTAAACATAGAGGGACACTAAATATCAGATTTGATAAAAATATGCAAAGGTAACAATAAAAATAAAAATAATGAAAATCAAGATATTTCCGATATGCCACATTCAACGGCCGATTTAAGCTAAAAATTACCCATTAAGTAGATCGTTTTTTGTATTGTAATGAAAGTTTATGAAGTCAAGCAGTTTTTAAAATTAGTCAGAAACTATGGAAAACCTTTTTTATATTTTTAAATTTATGTTGAAAATTCTATTCGGTTCTGCTTAATGCAATATTTTTTAGTATCGATCATAATTTTGTATTTTGTGTCTAAGTTAGGATGGCGATTGTTTTACTCATAATATTGCAAATAATGGGCATTCTATTGAGATCAAAATATCTGAGAAAAGTGGACCCAAAAAAAAGTAATAATTTTTTAAAGATATCGTCTAGGTGCATCATGAAAAATATCGAAAAAAAATTATAACTCCTAATCTATAAATATTTGTCTAACATACATGGGGGTGAAATGGATAGGAATGGTACTCACCTATCACCACGCATCGGCTTGACACGTTACATGAAACACCCTGTATATAAGAACTTGGGCCGTAATGAAAATATATACAGCATGACCAACACTCAGTTATTTTAAATAACTGCGTTATTATTAGAAATACAGTTAGGACTTTCGGAATCCCAGCTATCAAAACGACACCGGATGAGTTTTTATTTTAATTTAAAAAAGTTTTGTGGTTGGTTGGCTTTTAATACAAGAACGAATTTATGCAAGTATTTATGCAAGAATAGAAGTGCAAGTAGCACTTCTATTCTTTAAAGATAAATTCGTTCTTGCACTTTTACAACCGAATATTTTAATAAGCTAAACATACCTATTATTCGGTAGGTATTCGGTCAAACGTCTGGTTGGATATTAAAAAATAATAATTAAAGTTACTTTTTTCTCCTATGATGTACCTGCACAGTGACACACACCTAACAAAAACCGGCGTAATCCAATATGTGTTAATAGGGTATTATTACCACTATGATGGGCATCACTAGGGCTGCCAGATACGCAATAGGAGTTTAATGCGATATCCGTGAACTCTATTACATTTATGTAGTTTTCAAGGCGGTGATAATACTATCATAAACAGCTTTATGCTACGTGAAGCATGTCCTTAAAACCAGATGCAACATTGCAACAGAATAATGTCACTCATGGATTATTCGAAACAGATGCGTAAGTGGATATTACCATTTACTCCTTCAATATTGCCGAACGTTATTAAGAAGTACAAATACAGGACATCTGCATTGATTTGAATTATCAAAAACCCATTTACCAAAACTAAATTACAAACAAAAATGTTACCATATAAATACTATAGAAAATTGTCCTTTCAGCCAGCATATTTTATGTAATTCAATGATATATTTTTACAAGTTCAATTTATATTATTAAGTTTGTATGGTGACAAAACACTATAAAAACAAAAATAAACTATAATTCAATGATGTTTTGGTGGCTTTGGTTTGTTTAAACGGAATGCCGACACTGAGCAACGATGGAGTTACTTAAATTTTTATGAAACTTACGTTTTTATACTATCAACTAAGTCGGCGTGTTTTCAACTGAGTCTTGAGGCCTTAATGTCCATAGGAAAATACAGCTCGCCGTGCCCAGAAAGTTGCAGGTTCAAGTCCCGCCCGTGCGCTATTTTTGGTTTCTTATTTCATCTTTTAGAATGTTTCCATTAGTTTTCTGTTTTCCTTTACCACGTTTAAATACAAATATAAATACAACTGTTTATTTGCCAGAATACATCATATTAAATTTACAGAATAGGTCAAAAATCCGCTTCGTAGTTGTATCTAGCCTGCATGCAGGCATGCCAATATTGATAAATTAAAATTAAAATCCAATACAATTCAACTAAATAAAATAAACATGTCATTATTAAATACATTGAGGAATGTCATAATAAATAAATTGAGGATGTCATTTAAATTAAACAAGTCATTCTGATCTTCACTTGATTCAATACATCTTCATTCGTTTTTTCTCTGTCCAGCTAATTCTTTCCATCCTCCTCCAGCACCATATCTCAATTGGTGAAAATTGCATGAAAAGTTTTTGTGGACATAGCATGCAGACGCGGCGAAGTGCCATTTCAATAAAGTGCAAGCGAGATAGACATGACACTGATAGGTCTCAATTATACAGTTATACATTCCGTGTGTAGACACCCCTACCGCCGGATGACGGACAATGCTCTACGCTCGGCGGCGCTCGCGCCGATGCTATCTGTCAACGGGAACGCGCATGCGCGCACTGCCACGGCCAGCTTTACAACAACCGCCACGCGGGGTCAGGGTTCGCCCATGGTCTGAATTTAATGAGTTTTTAAGTATGTCCTATTCATTCATAAAAATTTAGTAAACTTATTGCTGGAAAATGTACGAGTAATATGTTGTTGGTGGAATGTAATAGCTGAGTTATGTTATGTGGTGTTTATTGCAGTGTTAACATGAAAATGCTAGAAAAATATTAAAATACACACACAAATGGTTCGGAAAAGAAGTAGACTTTTCATATCTAAATTGAAACAAATACTTTGACTCACAACTAAGCAGTAACGAAACTATTATTTTGTAATATTGTCATATAACCTCCTTTTTTAAATAGGTAAAAATCATAGCGGAACACTTAAATGTGACAGATGTAACAAAGTATTTTTATTGTGATCTTAATTACAGCTTTTTGTTTTTCTACCTTATTTTATAAAATAATTAAATACTTTACAATAAATATTTAAAATTTAAAACTTAGGCCCAGTCTACTTCGCTATTTACTAACATTTTGTCGGGGAATGAGTTACTATAATAATGGATAGCTATCATAAGGACTTTATTTGACTATCAAACTTCATAAAAAATACAAAACGGTCAGTAAGTAAGCAGTCCGTTCGGGCAAGCTAATATTTCCCCACTTGTCATCTAAGGGTTTGCTCAGTTTGACGTGAGAGGCTGACGAAGCCAATTGGTGTTTGTAAAGGATGACGAAGAGGAACCCTTGCCCAACATGCGACTGTGAATTATTTGCGAAATCTAGAGTCTGCAATGTTGTGCCTGCGAAACCTTTTTGTTAAAGAGTAAATTCAAAATCTATCAGTCTTACTACAAATCATCCGTTAAAACTGGTTTTAAGTCATGTTTAGTTAAAAACTGTTTTAAATTTAAAAAGGGTTTAAAACAGTGTTTAACATTTTGTACCACAAATAGGTTTTTGGGTAGTGTTTAGCTAAACACCAGTTTTAGATTCAAACATTCATTCATTCACTCTCAGTTCATTCATTACATTTCCTAGTACGCAGGTTGCATTCAACACACTGCAGAGTAAATGAACAAAAGCTTCTTGAAATGATGGCTGAATAGTATCTAAACCCAAATCTTTAAAAAAAGTTGTGATGACAGCAGAATGAGAAGAATCTGATTTGTTTTGACTTTTTTACAGGAGTTTGTAAAGAAAGAGCGCGTTTTCAATTCATTTGTAAAAAGTCGTATTTTGTTGTGTATTGACTGATTTGTTTTCAACATGAATCAAAAATAGAAAGATCGCTAGGATAATTGGACAAAAAACGAAAAGGTAAATCAAATGGATAATAATTACTACCACATAGTCGCCGTATGTGGGGTTTGGAAACGTGATAGCATTGTAATTGTTTATTTTATTTCAGGATATCCTTATACAGCTTATAGAAAGTTCGAAAGACTTGGTAAAACACAGAAATACGGATACAAACACAAACCGTCATAGAATGCTGAGTGGAATTTGATTTTACAAAAGAGTGTCTAAAATAGTGTCTAATGTCTATAAAGTACCGGTGCGCGGACTTGTTTTGTTGGTTTGTTGATTATTAAATTAATTGTGTGATCAATAAATTAATTGTTGTGAAATCAATCATCCATAATATTTTCTATAAGGAAAGCACGAATTTGATTTACCGCGAAACGAAAGTCAAGTTGTCAAATGTCAATCTGTCAATTTTTTGAGGTTAAACACTAGATAAAATAGGGGGGAGGGTGTTTAACTAAAACACTGTTTAAAAGAGTGTTTTAGCGCCAAAAACTGATTTGTGGTAAGGATTTTCTTAAAATCTTGTTAAACAGTGCCTAAAACGTTGTTTAAGTGATTTGTGGTAAGGCTGTATATCTTCTTCTTCGTCTTTGTTGTGGCGACCGAACTTAAGTTGCACCCACGTGGGCTCACTGTCAAAATATTTATTTCAATTTAGGTCATGAAATGACACTTATGAACGTCAAATATACAGTGAAAAAAATATAAATAAATGTGCCCCGAAAGGGCCGAAACATGTCTCCTTATCTTTTGGGCCCTACCAGCGCTTCGAGACAGAACACAGACACTTAGGCAAGTGCTGAGAAGAAACGCCGGAACAAACTCAGTCACTCAGTCGCCTTAAAATCAAAATCATCAAAGGTAAGTCCATCAGTCGGTGCAGGCTGGACGGACCACACATTCTGTCGTTTAGATAGTCTTGAACTTTATAATAGCCTGTTTTTAACGAGTTTCTTAAATTTATCTACCGGCAATTCGACAAGATTGTGAATTAATTTTAAGTTCCTTTGTTACGATCTTTATGTAATGTAACCTATAAGAGTTCGAGAGATAGCTACGGATCTTTTTCTAATACCTACCTACCTGCGTCTACTAGCACTTAATTCAATTTCTCAAATTACTATTACCTATTTCAAACTATTTTTTTTATCTTCTATTCTGATGAGTTACCAAATTTTGACAAATAAAAAACTCTTATTAAAAATATTTAAATCCAAAATAAGTTCTCCATAAAATTATGGCCACATTTGAATTACACTAATCCCTACTAACACTGATTGAGTTAGGGATAGAAACTCACAAAGACACATAAAAATTTAAATCGCCGGAGAAAATGGTGATCTTCTATTAATGAGTGTAGTTTAGGAATGAAGACATGGCGTAATGATGATTATTAGTGGACATGGGCACCGTTGAGTCCCCTAAATTATTATATTACGATACTACACGGACATAATTTGTATTCGATTTGTTAGTTCGGTCACCCTAGGATAAGGATGTGTATGTGATCGATGTTTTTTGTAAATTCATGTGTGTAAAATTCAGCAGCAAACAAAATAAGTTTGCAAACTCCTGTTTTTAATGTCAGTACATAAGATTTAGGGCAGATAGCAGTTAATGACAATAATTAATATGAACTTGTAGAGTATATTTGATTGATTAATTAATAAACCAGTATTGTATTCGTACCCGAATCTATAATTAGATCTCCCGAGGGCCCAACCATACATGGCGAACCTTACTCTACCCCTTTTTTTATTAAATTAGCTCTTATAAGTTTTTCCCAAATATTTTACTATTATTTAAAAGTACTGTATTAACTCAAAATAAAAACATTCACGTCGATATACCTTAACCTTATAATAAATAGATCGAAGATATTATGTGTCCCATCCCTAGAGGTCCCGTAAATCACGGTTCCGGTATGTTAACGAGATTCCCGCATCGGCGGCATTATACTATAATGTATCGCGCATGCGTCCAGACATCGTTGATTACGTAACTAATAATAGGAATTAGGTTTGGATGCTCTACTAGGAGAGACAACGAGAGCAGCCTGTTTGGAACGAGAGAATTATTTGTAGATGCGTGTCATAATAAAAAAACAATAACATAAAATATCTTACATGTTCCATGTTTGTACTCTACATACCTAATAAACTAGTAAAGTCAATTTGAAAGATAAGACTGTTAACACTGTATATTTAATAGACCTAGCAGTCATTTTATTCGAATTATTATGTCGAAGACCAAAAGCAAGAATGTCATGCTTGGAATTAACCATAACTTTTTACAATAAATCATTAAAAAAGAAGCTAAAAGTTTGTAACGACAATAATTTACTTTAATAACTAAACTAACTTATCAAATATTACTTCTTTGCCGATCCCATGTTTTTTATATATTTACAAATAATCACAATGATTTTTTTTTGTTTAGCAATGTACAGGACACAT
This sequence comes from Pyrausta aurata, assembly GCA_963584085.1. NCBI lineage: Eukaryota > Metazoa > Arthropoda > Insecta > Lepidoptera > Crambidae > Pyrausta > Pyrausta aurata. Next base: position 219,435 of record OY757276.1, on the reverse strand, counting down.
TGCTCAGCAAACAAGACGGCCTGGTTGTTCTACTTTGTCTATGCCCAAAGTGGGACCACCTCAGAAAACATAAATCCTTTTTCCTGTTGCATTTTTCGAATAGATTCGCCGAATATGGTTTGTTTGGGTGCGGGCCCGTCCATATTTATAAATTGTCCAACCAATTGAAATTACTTTAATTTTAGATTAATGGCATTCGGTTAAGATAAGCGATCAGTACTGTATGGATAAGTCAAGAGTTTAAAGTGCGTTTTAATTTCTTTTAGCCATGTAGAGAAACGCGTTGCCTTTGCTTAACGTAATGGAAGGAAAGGAAAATGGACGTTACATGGAGTGAATCCCTATGTATGAAATTAACCATAACTTGTTATTGAAATACGGTTTCTAGGGGTAAAGATTTTAGGTAAGTTTGATGTTATCTAATAAAGTTCAGAAGTATTATAAAAACCTCGTGTAATTTTTCATTTCAACGATAAACAACAAGAAAACTTTGAATTTTAACATTTTGAATACCAAATCAAAACTCGATTTTTATAGGTAGGTAGGTATGCCTTTTGTTTTTTCTAGGACTGTATTTTAGAGATACTACATTATCCATATCGCATCGTAAACTTAAGTTTATTCCTCGCTCATTGACTTTATTGTAAACACGTCGATAGCTTTAATTTACGGTCTGATATTTGTTATCATTTAAACGCTAATAAAATCACTCCAAGTCTTTTGAATTCCAATAAAATCCTTTCACTCTGGTGTATAAAAGTTGTTAAAATAAGTAATCTTTTTGTTGATAAATGTGTCAAAAGAAAAGAATATTGATTATTAGAAAAAAAATGATTTAAGCAATTTTCTTAAGAACATTAATTTAAACACAATTTTCATATTTTTCGCGGATATCTATTTGGGTTAGATCAAATAAGTACCGTGACCTATTAATTAGCAATGTTCGTATCTATTTATTGATACTGTTTAGATATTGAATTGCTGTTTATAGTTGCATTAAAATCTGTCTTGTGTATGATCCACGGTATCATAAATAAATATATCTGTAGATATCGTTTTCATGACGTAGACATGATATCACGTATATTAAGTGTTTTAAGAGTACGTCCATTTATTGAGTACCTACAAGCTAATACACATTTAAATTGTACATACTTAAGGCAGAAAACAGTTGCCTCATATTTTTTTAGTTACCTCAATATTTCAGGATGATTATGTGATAATAAGTTAACAAAAAAATATGTTCTGTAATGAAATATGAAATGAACTTATTTAGTCAAAATCCGTGAAAGTATTGTTGGTGAAATATATGTCTATTTTGATTCAGACTGTGAGCATTCTAAAAAAGACATATAAATATTTTAATATAATTTGAGATCTAGGTAGTTGAACTAAGTATTTTGTTACTTTACAATGAAATCATACCTTCATACTAATTCAGAAACTTTCGCGTTGTGTTAGAATAGTTCGATACGGGATTGCTACCATGTACCTTATTATTTATGAGCTTCCGATATTTTGACAATCCTATATTTGGTAGCAATCCCGTATCTAACTATTGTAATGGTAGTGACCATGAAAATTTAAAACAATATTTCGCGTTGTGGTCTGTCTCGAGTCTACTGATCCTTCTCCAGTTGTACTAATAGGTAGTTAATGAGAGGAAGATAAATGCGTTTATTGGTGGGATTAATGGTGGCGCATGATTAATGCTGCTTAGGTGCCAGCGCGGGGCAACTTTCACGGCCCGAGGATGCGTACGCGCCGGTAAACTGGGATCATCTATTCCTATAGTTATAGGCTACGCTTTAGGTTAGAAGGATTATTTTACTGTTTTGTTTATATTGTCAAAAAGCGCAAAGCAAAGCTGCAAACAAATAGCAGTCACAGAAATACTGCAATTGAAATTAATTGTTGAGATATAACTAATCAAAGCTGCCAATCGCGCCCCTCCGTATTATGGTTAAAGATCTGTATTTCTCATAGGAATTTCAAATTCACTAATTGAAAAAACACAATTGTCATTATATATAATTAGAAAATAAAGAAATTAAGAATGAGAAGAGTTTATTAATTAATTAAACACAGATGAGCGTACAACATAACATAATAAACTAGCTTTTGCCCGCGACTTTGTCCGCGTGGAATAGTGACTTCTTTCTCCCGTTTTTTACACATTTACCACTATATCTTTGCTCCTATTGGTCGTAGCGTGATGTTATATAGCCTATAGCCTTCCTCGATAACTGGACTATCCAACACAAAAAGAATTATTCAATTCGAACCAGTAGTTTCGGAGATTAGCGCGTTCAAACAAACAAACAAACAAACAAACAAACAAACAAACAAACAAACAAACTCTTCAGCTTTATAATATTAGTATAGATAATACGCGGATCATATTCATAGTATCTGTTATATGAGTCAAAAAATCGGAAAAAAACTGAAAATATTAGACGCCGGTAATCCATGTCATCAAAAACGTTTCCATTACTTTCGTAGTAAAAAAATACGAGTATTATAGTGTTCATCATTATTAGCGTTTAATTAAAAAAACTAAAATTGTATCCATAAAATTTATTCATCCAGCTTATTAATTGTAAATAATTGTATCCATTTAATAAGAAATATGTAAAGTACCATGGGTAGCGACTCCTATAGCCCATACTATAAGTCCTTTATAACTTTGCGTAATATACCATAATTTCTAATAACAGAAACCAATAGAAAATTTTGTAACAACTCAAAGAACTAATCCCTAAATAACTTCAACCGATTGCTAGAAAGCGCCGCGGGGTGCGCTTTATCGATTTTTAATTGTGATTTAGTATCGGTAATTAATATAAACAAATATTGTCTTTAATTGGTGCTCCCACGCGTTACGTAAGCAACCGACAAGCAACTAGTTCCGACACCGGCCAGATATTTCCAATGGTGATTTATTGCGTTTCTTGATTTGTACCAAAGTGGGAAGAATTATGTGATACACACTTAAAACTGTACCAACTTGTGTAACTTTTATGGGAAAGAATATAGAAGCGTTATCTTGAAATATGAATTGCTGTGTCTTGTATGTTTTGATTTTGATCAACCTGTAAAACCACTTGTTATGATTTATAGTTATAAAACGTTTGAGTCTGTAATTAATGTCTGTAACACGTAAATTTAAACCCGTTACACAACATAAAATGACTGCTAGGACATTGCAGTAGATCTTACTATGCGTAGAATATCTTCCTTTAAATTAAATCATCAACGATCATCAAACTCCCTCATAAAAATAACTTTCAATAATAATTATTCCTTAAAATTAATGCTGCGATGAATAGGCGGGTGTCTTAATTTTATCAGTTGTCACGATGTAATTGACTTAGAATTTCACCTGTCTTTGTCAGTTGTCGTGAAGAAATATTGTCTCCACTAATTTGATTACTTAACATAGCACAATTTCACCACAGTGAAAATCAAACTACTCGTTCATTACGTACTAAAAATTGATTAGAATTTAGCTCTATTTCATTATAAGATACTTTGTATAAGGTAAAAAAAGATTTACGCGCAAACACATTTTATGACTCTATTTTAATAGACAACTCAAGTTTGCAGCAATACGCTTTAATAATATAGGTAATACATAATCTTTATAATAAGCTTTGAATTTAATCTCGGTCACCTTAACTTATCTTCAAAAAGGTGAAGGATAACTTGACTTAGTACTTTTGTCAGTAACCCAGTCACCGTCAAAAACAAATTTTGTGCAAGTGCGTCCATTACTATCATGTCGTTAATATGTGCACCAGTTAACACGGACGGACAGACAGACAGACGGCAATTCACACCGCCCACGGAGACACTTCGCACAGGCTCGCAATAGTTGGCTTTTTCGATTAGGAAACGATGACGAATTGGTTGCAAAAGAAGGGAACGTTAAATTTTAATAAACACATAAAAAGTGACAGTTTAATTCTGCTTCTAATTTCTAATACATACTTTTAAAGTGTCTTATCAGAATCAGAATCAGAATCATTTATTTGATTTTAAGTGGGGCACAGGTTTATAAATACTTTTTATGTTCAGCCCATTTAGCCATTAACAAATAGCATGCAAATATTCGATCAATTACATAGTATTATTAATTATTAATCTCAGTCAAAATTATAACATTTTTATGGAATAACCCCAGCCCCGTCACGACCCTATATTTTAATAGTTATTCCGTTATTCGGGGTAACTAAAGACGAATCGAAAAGAATCATAAAAATACCGTCAATCCGTTCTCGAATTATAAATAGTATAGGACCTAACAAAACGTCTTAAGTACTTTCAAAAAATAAGATATTTATGATTTCTGCATCCCTACTTAATTGTCCGTATGTATTTTCACACTCTCTGTCAATATTTTTGAGGTATTAAGGTAAAAATGGTGCTTAAGTGTTTTCAGGAAATCCATTTTTTCAGGAGGTAAATAGTGTAATTTTTTATCTATACTAATATTATAAAGCTGAAGAGTTTGTTTGTTTGTTTGTTTGAACGCGCTAATCTCCGAAACTACTGGTTCGAATTGAATAATTCTTTTTGTGTTGGATAGTCCAGTTATCGAGGAAGGCTATAGGCTATATAACATCACGCTACGACCAATAGGAGCAAAGATATAGTGGTAAATGTGTTAAAAAACGGAAGAAAGTAGTCACTATTCCACGCGGACGAAGTCGCGGGCAAAAGCTAGTTTAAAAATAATGTGATTTCTCTAGTGGTATTTATGTATGTGTGTAATCGACAATCATTTTCAATGCCAAGTTACCGAATTGACACCACACGAAAATTAAATCACCCAGCCAACAGATCATCACAGATACAGTCACATAGCAAAACGCGCATCCGTTCCGGACAAACCTGCATGAATGCCACAATTATCAAACAAAACCGCAATTGGCTATGTCATTATTAGTGCAAACAAACAGACACGGTCGCTGGTCACAAATTGCGAGGGCAGCACTGTCGCGGTTTCCGGTCGACACAATGCCGCCGACATATGTCATATCCTGTGAGGAAATTGTGCGTATGACGTATTTTAATGTGAGAGTACGGTTAAGTGAAAATATGTCCTAATGAGGTGGTCCAGTTATAACGGTTGTGAGCACATGATATAAAGGGCTACTCCAGTAGGTTTATTCGGCCCTGACTGGACAAAATACAGGCTTTAACCAAAAGAATCAAAACATGTAACACTCCATGTTTATTTTTCGTATGTTTAAGGAAGGGCTTTTGACTGGGTATTAAGAAACAGAAATTGCGGTGTGGAAGGCATGAGTGAAACCACCGTACTATCACCCGTCGCTTTAACTACACTATGGAATTATTTTAATACTTATTTAATTTGTAAAATCTACCCCACGTTCATCATAAGAGCTACCTACGCTCTTTTCGGTGGAGGTTTTTCCTTAAAATCCCATATTTTGATTAGATCCCTAATTTGAAATAGTTATTTGTCCGCAACAAACAAAACGCCTTTTTAGCGTTTCAGTTGATGGCAATTGGACAATACAGAACAGAGCAAGCAACAGCAAGAGAACTAAATATACAATTTCGTTAAGTGAATTGCAGTTCAAATATTTCGAGAATGCGAAGGCAAAAAGATCATAGATGCCATGTTGTATAAAATTACTTTCATTTGTAGTAAAATCTCGACATAATATACCATTAGTGTGCAATCTCGACCATCCCAGTCCCATAGGCGCTTGGGCGAATCGCTTTATAATCACAATTACAAACTAAGTTACAAAGGATATCTACAAAAATTATTTGCAAAAAAACTGCTTATTAATCAGTTTGTTTTACTGCACTGATCCTGATTGCAAAATACTGAACAAATCTCTTTAAATATTCACGTAGCGCCATATTTTCTATGGCACAATCTAACAGAACGAATGGGCGCTACGATTGAATCAGTTAATAGTACGTTTGAGACAGAGAGGTATGATATAATTTGAATTAATGTTTTCTCCTGTCTGGTACAACACCGATCTGTTAATCCAGTTCTGTACAGTCGCCATCAAAAATGTTCAGGTGTGTTGCTCCTACTCAATGCATAGTTAGCTAGACTCATTGCAATTTTATTATTACTAGCGGTTTCCGTGGCGTAAATATCGGAACTCGCTTATTATATCTATTAATTACAGCCTATGTGCTATCAAAATCATCAAATCCATTAAGTAGGTTTTGCGTGAAGGAGTAACAAACATCCATGCATCCTCACAAACATGCACATTAACAATATAATTAGGATTAGATAGGATGGTTTGAATAAAATTGGCTGAACTAAAAATAAGTATCTACAAATCTGTTAATAAAATAATTTCAAGACGGTTTAGTAGTGAAAATATTATGTCGCTGCATAGAGGTAGGTAGGTTTTATCCCTAGGTAATACAGTCAAGAGACTATAAATTTTTATCGTCTATGATTTATTCGTTATCTAATTTTGTTATTTTGATCTGATATCTAAAGATTATTTAAATATTATTTATAGCTCGCAATGCTCACCGAATTACGTCCAATTAATTTTAAAGTGCAATAAAATCACTTCCAGTAGGCAGTGGTTGATTTATTTGCTGAACAATCTTTACCAGTCCAATTGTACTGCAAATAAATCATACAATTTATGTGTGGGTACCACCGGTTTTCGATCGACGGATTGCCTGACGACTGCGAGGAATTATGTTTCCTGTCACTATCGCTGTGGTCGCTTTATGAAACACGATTTCGGCGGGATGATAAAGAACAGGACTCTCTGGGAATTAGAGTAAGGGAAATGCTGAATAGCCTTACTTTTCCCAGACGTACCGGCACAGTTAATTTATTGACTGACGTAAAACATCGTTTTGCCTGTGTGATAATCAAAGACACTGAAAGATAATGTAACCAAAAGTTTAGCTTTCTCTGAATCTGTGCGAATCTGGCCTTAGGATCAACAGCGCATATCGGGACAGATAAATTAGGATTAAATCATTATTTTTACTGACTCTCTGATGTTGATAAAGAAACAAACTAATATAAATAGACGTTAGACGTAATCTGCGCGGTTCGGAATAATAAAATAGTACGTTATTTATATCGTTTAAACAATAATAAAACAATAAACTGCTGTTATTTAAAAAAGCACGCATTAGCTCTTTTACTTGAGTTGTAACATACCAATCATGAATGTAATCAGTATTACATCAGCTAACAATAAAACGACTGTTAAACACCGTAGTTTTACACGATAAATAAGTGAAACAAATCATACGTCAGCAGTTTTATCTACCAAACGATTATTTCTAGTTTATTTTAATTACCATTTACTTTATAATAACCGTTTCATAGATTGAGAAATCGAATGTTATGGTCCTTAACTCACCTCAAATCTCTTTTTACTCACGATCCAACACTATGGGAGGTCTACTCGGTTAAAAGTTCAGACATGGTCCGTATTTGGTATTACGCCTATCGCACTCGTTCCCATTGCCAAGCTACTCGTAATAAGGACAATGACGAAAAGAGTCGAAAATAAGGATATATACATATAATATTTTCTAACCACGTATGAACTGTGTTTGTGAAGAACTGCGTTTATGACGAGCTATGTCTGCGACGAAATGCGTTTAAGACGAACCGCGTTTTTGACCACGTAAACCTCCAAACGCGTAACATATGACACACTGCGTAACTGATGTACCTAAAACTGTTATTGGAGCAATAGAGCTTTGGAAAAAAGCGTGTGTAACAAACGACGTGTAGTCTGTCTAGCTGAATAGATCCTCAGTGACTGTGTTTTACCTCGTAAAGCCATAGATTAGTTCTGTGAATTACATTAGTCACGTGAGCGGAGTCCCGTTGTGCGTCCGCGCAGCAGATAGGATAGCGGCTACATCGATGGGCTAATAGGACACGACCAAACAACCAACGTTATTTATTGAACGATATCTGGCGAATTAATGATGGGATTAGAAAGTAATGTTGGAGGTATTGTTTATTGTTACGTAGAATAAAAATAGCTATTAGGTGTTAGAATTCAAGAGAACGTTGTTATTAGAATATGTATAAAACAGAATGAGACTTTTATCTATGTAAAATTAGTTATAGGTATGTACGTTGGAATATGTTTAGTTAGGAGTATTAAAAGTCTCATGAATTAAGACAATTTATTTAATAGACTTATTATAACACCTTAAACATGTAACCGTTATGCTGCTTTCCCAGGGCAGTCCTGTTCTGCAGGTACACTGCATTACTGGATCCCGCAGAAAGCTCTGGTGTATGGTCTGCACCCGTTGCATGGGTTGGCTTGTCGCGTCGCGCGCGACGCGGTATAGATAGATATAGGTATATAAACGATCGCAAGATGTCGATATAACTGACGCTATGCTAACTTTCCTAAACTGTCAAACTTGTATAAAAAACGGCAGCCATAATGCAGCCATTACGCACTAGAGACAAATTGTCTACGACCTCGCGTTATAGATATATTAAAAGACTGTACCATGCACGTGGAGATAAATTATCTAGGTAGACGCGGTAAAACGCGCGACAAACGGGTTTATCGATGTGCCATGCAACGGGTGCTGGTGTGTTCACTCGGCAGTAGGTATTTTAATCCTGTTTATCGGTACTGTTTTCTGCAGGATGCTGTTTAGTACTATACGCGTTCCACGTCTAATGCTAATATTCACACGGTCATCCCGTATACTGTGACATTATGCCGTAGTGTATGGCTCTCATTAACAATATTGACATCGTTGACGAATGGATGCGAATGACACAGAACCGCGACACCTAGTTGGGTACCACCCCATTTTTTTCTCAACAAAAGATTAAAAAGGAGAAGTTCTATCAAGTAACAAACAGTTTGTTCCAGGTCTTCCTGGTGCAGCGGTCTGCTCGGAGCTAACATTGTGTGCGGACGCGGGCTCACTGATCGACAGCGCGCTTTGTGCCACGCCGCGCCCGCTGCTGTAGCCACACTTGGCAACGGACTCAGGTATATGAGCTAATTGAGCTAAGCGAGCGAAATTTAATAGAGATCTGAGATGCAATTTTCAAAGCTAAGCGAGCTTAATCCACCGTCTGTTTTAGTCACGCGCCTACAGGTCACTCAGAAACATACGCAAGTAATTGCTAATAATTAAGTTTAATCAAGGGGAGCGTTAGAGTAGCGTACTCTCTGTCACATCACACTTGCTGTAGTGGACACTATAGGACCAAGAATGTCATAGAGTCTAAGTTATTGAATCAAATGAATGATGCTGACGTAATAAATCTAATAAGGTGATATGTGTTAGGACTAATCACGCCACGCTCCAGTAATATAGCTTAATTAAGTACGTAACATAACTTTTTAGGCATATACTGCTATTATTTTATAGATATATTTTTATTTAAAAATGCATTATATTTTTTTGTTTTTTAAAGCGTTTTGTCACTTTAGAAACTTGATGACATAAATTGCACTAGTAAAAAGCATCTGTGTCCAACAAGGAATCGTGCAATCTCGCAATATTACTGATGTGACTCAGACTACGCGTTAGAGAGAGCACTTACAAAATATAACAGGCTTGTCAATGTGTCGGTGGCTGGGTGGTATAGGCATGTGCTCGTATAGATTAAGATACAGGGTTCGATTTCTTTTCTGACACTGTTGCTTTTTACAAGTGCAATGAATACTATAAATGAATTGTTTTTGTATAGTATGGCGTACGCGGAGTGCCGCGCCCAGCTGGCGGGGAGGCGGTGGAACTGCTCCGGAGTTGGAGACGACCCGCGGGTTGGACACGTTTTGCCTCTGGGTGAGTGCGGTTAATCTTTTACCATTTTGAATCTTCAGACTCTAAGACGAATTAAGGTAAATTTTCTTCCTTGACTTTGGAGCTTAAATTTGTGAATTTTGAGTAATTTAATTGGTTTGGCGAGACATGCGATAGAATAGGTAAGGAAGATTCATATTTGTTTTATAGATAAAAATAAAAACATTTTTTCCACAAATCTACTTACAAAACTTGGAAACCCAAGCACATATTATTAATGACTAGCTTTTGCCCGCGACTTCGTCCGCGTGGAATAGTGACTTCTTTCTCCCGTTTTTTACACATTTATCACTATATCTTTGCTCCTATTGGTCGTAGCGTGATGTTATATAGCCTATAGCCTTCCTCGATAACTGGACTATCCAACACAAAAAGAATTATTCAATTCGAACCAGTAGTTTCGGAGATTAGCGCGTTCAAACAAACAAACAAACAAACAAACAAACAAACTCTTTAGCTTTATAATATTAGTATAGATTTAATTATTCATTATTACTAATTAATTTGCAAGTACCTACAATGGAACTAATCAACATGGGGATTGTACTTACATACCTTATTAAAATTTTTTCGTTGAGACAGAAAAAGAAGGCTTTAAAGAAGTTTCAACAAGTTAAAAACCAAGTAGTATCAAAAAAATAAAGAGTAAAACAAATTTAAACAAACCATAATAATAATAAAAAAGGTTTCGTGGACGTGAGTGAATAAATGGTGACAAATCCACTTACAAATAAATCATGTTTCATGTACTTACCTTTTCACGACAAAGATATCCATATCCTTAAATTGAGCGTAAAGTACTGTCACGGATCTCCCAACACTAATAAGGCCACGGTCGCAACAAACTTACAAGCAATAAACTTGTTCATTTCTCAGTAATGTATTTATTTACATGTATTAAAACGCATTACAACGTGATTACCGATAAACCATAAATCAACTTCAACAGATAATTATATTGTTAACGCGGAGTTATTTGTCGGATTGAATCGTAATCGTAAATTAGCGATGTGCTAATATCAATAAGCGCGTGCGCATCGCGTCGTGAGTGGCGCTGCCTAGCGGAGCTTCGTGGACCACTGTTAGTTAGTACCTAAAAGGTACTTGTATTATGGTATACATGTACACTGCTGCCTAAGCAGAGATGGATATTAACAATTATTGAAAATAAGCTGATTTTTTTACGATCAATTGAAAATATAAACCTGTGAAATAAACAATTTTTCAACTAAGGGTAAAAATACATTAACGATCAAATATATCATAAATGTGTAAAAAAAACAGATTTTCTATGTTGGTAATAACAACACCCAATGCTTATTTGAAATATAAAGTTGTAAATATTTCTGGTCAAACAGAGCTAAATACATGAACGGTTATTTAAAAAATAAAGTTGTAAAATACAGAGTAGGCACACCTGCGCTAATCAGACGTAGGTAAAGCTGAAAAATGCATTTTTTCTCAAGTAGAGGTACTTAAATAAGAACAGAAATGGTTATTTAAAAATTATACTTTCAAATACACGGTTAATACAACAACGACATTTGAAATATAAATAACTAGCTTTTGCCCGCGACTTCGTCCGCGTGGAATAGTGACTTCTTTCTCCCGTTTTTTACACATTTACCACTATATCTTTGCTCCTATTGGTCGTAGCGTGATGTTATATAGCCTATAGCCTTCCTCGATAACTGGACTATCCAACACAAAAATAATTATTCAATTCGAACCAGTAGTTTCGGAGATTAGCACGTTCAAACAAACAAACAAACAAACTCTTCAGCTTTATTATATTAGTATAGATTTGAAAATCCTACCTATGATGAAGTGCCTGAATCGGCTTGAGGAAGAAGAACTGTGCTGTAGAACTTACCTGAAAAATAAAAATAAATGATAATTAATCTTTACAAAGTTAGCAACAAGTTCTTTGTTTTTTGTAAATGTAAATAAATAAATAATTATTATACACCAATCACATACATTGCTCTGATCCTAAAGTAAGTAGCTATAATGCACTTGTGTTATGGAAATCAGACATAACGGTGGTACCACAACACCCAGACCCGGGACAATATAGAAAATTATGATTTCTACATTGACCCGCCCGGGAATCGAACCCGGGACCTCGGAGCGGCGACGGCTTGAAACCCAGCGTGCTTAGCCACTATACCACGGAGGTCGTCTTTGGAGGGTCAGTTCTTTGATTGTGAATCATAATAATAACTTCAAACACTATGCTGGTACGTAATGCATAGTTCACCAACACATAGTGTCTATTTGGGTCAAATAGTCAGTCTATAGACATAAACATCCATTAAAAAAACCAAACGTAGTATGTAAAGAATTCCTGAAAAGAATAATTACTTTTAATTCACCCTGTATTCGTTGGTCACGAACCGATACAATGGTTCGCAACAACTACGCGCGGCCGCGACCTTTTCTATTTATTTTACTTGCGCACACGACTACAAGGAAGGAATCTTAAGGCTGCTCATTCATTGTGTGTTTTCGATAAACAAACATCGGTTGCAAATAAAAATAACATACATTGTTTATGGGGTTTGCTTCGTTAATAGCCTAAGCCAACTTGCATTACTTACCTACTTCTAAAGATTCAACAATTAACCTACTTATACATAGGGTACCATGTTATGCTGAATTAAAATAAAGCCGTGTTTTGATTTTATTTTCGGCTATCTATGTTTTAATTTAGGTAAAACTAAAAGCACTGTGTATGTTAGATACCTACTGTGTAAGCTGTAAAGCTTAATTTATGTACTACGGGTGTTAGAAAGATGATTGCTTATTGAATGCTTATATTAATTACAGCACATTATTTCGGTCTAATAGTATCGTTTTCATACGTAGAACTACCAAGCTATTTCATTGAAACAGCACTACATACGATGCTAATTCTCAGAAACCTGTAGGAAAGAAATGACCTTTAAACTATTTTTCGTCGCTATCTACAAAATGTATGCGCGCGCCGATAGCGATCGGACAGAGGTTCTGCATTAGCGCTATCTTAACGCTAACTATAACGCCGGCTCTACATAACGCGTTTATGTGAATCGCTTGTGACAACTTAGAGATAAACATTCAACACAACACTTCACGGATGAGATTTGATAGCGTTTAAGATTTGTGTCCAACAAAGCTATGCCGAAAACTGGCCGATGGACAAGATATCAGGGTTACGTACAAAATTGTAAGGCTAAAGGAAATGATTATTAAAGTTCCTAGTAACGAAAATACCTAACTAGGCACTATTGCCTATGCACCTCCAACTAAACTCATGTTAAATCACTCGATAGTAGCGAATTTTTAAAGCATTCAACTAATTTTTATGATGAAGACCTCTGTGGTGTAGTGGCTATGCACGCTGGGTTTCAAGGCGTCGCCGCTCCGAGATCCAGGATTCGATTCCCAGTCGGATCAATGTAGAAATCTTAATTTTCTTCATTGTCTCGGATCTGGGTTTTGTGACCACCGTTGTGTCTGATGCCTATAATATAAGTCCATTTGCTACTACTTTCTGACCATAGCAATGTATGTGATTTAGTGTCCAATGTTTTATTTTATTATTTTATATTTATCTGAAATGAGACATAGGTACCATACACAGATATTACAATTTCTTTATTCTTCTCGTGAGATAGTAAGGCCTATTCAACACACAAGTGGATAGCTCGTGTATCGCGTATAATTCAGCCCCGCACCGTGTGAACCGACCTCGAACGCGATAGCCACGTGGGCCGTGATTTATACCCAGCAGCTAATTGATCGGGGAGGGATTTACACTATATGATTTAGCCACAATCCCACAAAAAGTATCGTGGGCAAGCGATATTATACAATGTGTAATTTCAAAACTTGGTCAAATGAAATGTGTGGATACTAGACCCAAAATTAATAGTCATTTTTTGTCAGCCATTTTTTTTTAAATTAAAATATCTTTTGTTATTTTTTTCGTCGTTTCTTTTTATTGAAACGGTGTATTTCTTTCAAAGTATTCTCATTTGAAAGCTAAATAGTTTATCTAGCTAATAAGATAAAAAAATAAAACCATACCTAGCAAAAAACTAAAAAAAAATGCTATGCTTTATTTTTCATTTTTGATCTGACAAAAAATATATTTACTCGTATCGTCGATAATTTTGGATCTAAGTATCCGCACATTTCGTTTGATCAAGTATCGAAAATACACATTGAATAAACTTGCAGTCAAAAGAGATCGGAAAAAGAGTCGGAACAAGTCGGAGGCATTTTTGTTTTTGTAACATAGGTCACATAATTTGATCTCAAAAGCGACGCCAGTAATGCCGTTTAAGTTTAGTGAGTGTAAAAATTATAGTAATTTTCTAATAATAATAAAGCAACTTTTTTATTGCCAATATTGACACTTTATAATCTACCAGCGTCACTTTCTGAAAAGATATACTTATCGACGTAGCATAAACTCCACTGTCAATCGGTTTTACAATAACATTGACTATTGGACTTTGGTTAGGCTAACTCCTTACCCTAACTTTTGCACAAAATACCCTAGGAAAACCATCGAGTTGAAATCACGAAATTGGAAAAGACTTATTAAGGAGCGAAAACAAAGAGTGCTTATTAACTTTACCCTCCACGACCCGACTAACTCGAGTCGATAATTCGTAATAAATTATTGCTCCGGGGATGCGCCGATATCCGCGTGGGCCAGTGATTTATTTGTTCCACTTAATTGATTTCGCGCTTGTTTACCTCCGTCCACGCAGAAACAATTATTTATTCCTAGAAAATTCAAAATGTGCTGGGTATTTATAAAGGTTTAATCATTGGTCACATTTACACCTTGCGATATATTGAAATTAATACAATCAAACTCGGCAAGACATTACTGCGAACCTGACATCATGACAACTGCCTTTTTCATAGAAAATAATGACATGAGTGTATTAAAGCGGTAAAAAGGTCGGATCGCAGCCAGTCGTCAACACTACCGAAGCCTTGTTTAGCATTAATCTAACAGCTTCCCTGTCTTGTGCAATCACAGTTAACCATTGTAACTGTTTTGAGGTGAACAACCGAAATTGAACCATTAAAATTATCGCCAGGCGAGTGAAGCCAATAACTTGTTCCGTGGGACCGATAAGGACACCTACGGACAAGACTCAATTATTGCCAACAGCCGCGGTCAGTCAGCCCAGCGTATTAATATACTGTCACGACGGAATGTTAACTGGTGTGCCAAAGCGAAGGGAAAATAAGACATGCAAATAATTCGACAACACGCACCATAAACAAAACTAATAATAAAAATGGACGCTGGCGCATTAAAACATGCACGATAAATTTTTGGGGCATCAGCAATGCAATTGCTGATTTACATATATTTTATAAAGAAAATTAAAAGAAAAACGTTGGATAATTTCTATAATCTGGCACTTTCGGTGCGAACACAGTTAATTGATACTTTGAATTGAATCTATAATGGAGTCATAGTTAAATCAAAAAAAGGAAACTTGGGAAAAGTTTTAATATGATATTTGTAGATTACTTTCTCGTAGGTTTCAAATCGGTTTACTTATTTTCATGACCTGTGTCATTCTGAACGACCAGTTTGACAAATGAGCTCATGACAGCAACACAGCTGCATAACTGCGATTTGCTTGCAAATAATTGGAAATCGCTTTTGTTATCTACAACACAAACTATGAAAACGTGTCATGTGTCTAAAGACAAAGTCTTGAAGTGTGTGTTACCAGTCATGCGGACATACGAATCCGAAACGTGGTCTCTATGGACCTCATAAAGAAAAAAAGCTCAAAATTACACAACGAGCGATGGAGAGGGATATTATGATTGGTATTTTTATACTCTACGAATTCAAATCAGAAATATGGAAATAGGGTAAGTATAGAAAATTGGAATCCCTTCGACCAAAGACGCAGCGTGACACGTCCGCCGAATAGATAGACAACCTTGTTTGTAACCGATCGCAGGATCACACTGGCTGGATATCACAGACAGACCGCTTGCGATCGGTCATTGTGAAAAATCATGGGGGGGCCTATGTTCAGCAGTGGACGTAAGTATGTTGATGACGACAATAATAATACTGTTAACTATACATATATTAAACTGTACAAACCAACTATTAATAAGATTTCAAATCGGTTCCGGAAACAGCATATTTGGCAACGAAACACAATCATACAGAAAGCAAATCAGCAATTCAAACCGTATAACATTACTCACTTTACAACTTGTCTTAAAATACGATTATTTAGTTCGTTGCACCGACTTCCACCCGTTTTGATTTTTTGCGCTCCTATAATTAGGTCGTGGCGTGATGACCTATCTAACACAAAAATATGATTTTTATATCGGACCCGTAGTTTCTTAGATTAGCGCGTGCAAGCAGAGTAAACTCTTCAGTCAGATTTAGAATATTACTACAGATAGATACGTCGCAGGGTGTAAACGCACCGTGGCATACCGCATGTTTGTTCACACGTCACGTCGATTGCATTTTTGTTTATTTTGTTATTAGAGTGTTAATTGAGGGGCAGCAGTAGGGCTGTCACCTTGTTTGATATCAAGTCAGTTAGTGTAAAATGTTTGTATATTCTTAGCAGCTGTATCTTACTGACTATAATGTAGATCATATTTGTATTCTGTATTATATTTTCATAGATTAGAAGGATTTCCGTTTGAATTACTGAATTCAGTTTTACAACCAGCACGTGTATGTAATCTAGCTCAGCCTGTATTAGGTTAGCTTATAGGCTCTAACTGGAACTTAGGGTAAAAAAACATAATAAGTGATAATTAATATAATGAGATGTTACTTTTGCGGAAATTTATGAATAGATGAATTTGCAACAATTAGTGGCGAAACGCATAGAATTATTTTGCACGTTGGTGTTGGGTACTAACATATAAATTAGCTGTACTGCATGCGTATTAAGGGAGGGCGAGCGGTGCATGCCTGAACCTGAGCAAATACTCGCAGCAACGGTCCGTGTGGTTGGGTGCCTGCGCTGGCGTCGCTTAGCGAAAATTAAAAACAATATAAGTGATTTTTACCATTTAAAGTTCTTAATAAAACTTTAAATACTACAAGTTGCCAGCCCTGCGCAGGTGGCACGTTTGTACGCGAGTTTGTTTGTTTGTTCTGCGTCCAGATAGCAATAAATTAATTCGACCGTTGTAAACGGCGGTTCCAGCCACAAAACCTTGTTTTGTTACCACTAACACTTGTTAACTAGCTCTTTGTGACACCCAAAGATTGTGACAATATTTAATGTTTATTTTTATAGCAACACTAAAGTTGACACGTCTTATCTGATTCCAATCGCTTGAGAAAGAAGAAAGTTAGCAATATGTTTATGAGTAAATGTAAATTTTCGTTTTTATGATGCACATAAAATGATTTTTATCATGTCGAATTTTGTTTGTCAGTGCTGGCTAGCTTTACATAATAACACACACAACTCCTTTAATTATCCTACTACTATTATAAAGGCGAAAGTTTGTAAGTATGGATGTATGGATGTATGGATGTATGGATGTATGGATGTATGGATGTTTGTTACTCTTTCACGTAAAAACTACTGAATGGATTTGAATGAAACTTTACCACAATATAGCTTATACATCAGAATAACATATAGGCTAAAATTTTTGAGGTTTCTAATGTGAGGTCGTAAAAAAACACATTTTTTGCGCTACTAGACGGGACGAACCTGAAGTCCACGCGAACGAAGTCGCGGGCAAAAGCTAGTTTTTCATAATAACAATTACGATTATTTGAATCTAATGATGCATCTCCATAATTATGTACATACTCGTATAACAACATAACATCTTAGTCTGCCCGTGACCACGAATGCTGTAAAACTGTAAAGCATTCGAAAATCAAATAAAATAAATGTGCGCTTAATATACCTATCCGTAAATTGATTTAAGCAATGAGTAGTATTTGCGTTAATTAGGAACCGAATATGTAGGATACTAAAAAGGCAAGATTCTTGAAGAGTGTAGGTAAAAAAAACAGTCAAATTTGTTTCTAGAGATAAGAGTAATGTCTGGTACGTGAGCTGATTATTGCATAATTGCGCAAAGAAGATGCATTATCTACAACAGTTTTACCAAACTGCCCACTTTAACCGTTATAATGTTCTCTTTTCACATTGTTTTAGCTAAATTCTCGTTTACCAACTTTTCGTGTACTACTTAATATCTAAGCTGCAATTTTATGAAAATAAACACAAATGAACACGTTACATAGAATTAAAATAATCAGGCAACAGTTGTTAATTGATAATGAAAAACAAACCAACTATCAAGCATATCCCGGATGGCCATTCCTCAGCATAACAGGGGCATGCAAGTTGAATTCCAACGAGGTGCCAACAAGTAGGAGTAAATCTGTCTGCCTCGGACTCGCCTATAACTCAATTAGCTCTCGTATCGCGGTGATAAGATGATAGCAAGCTTTATGCTCCGAGGGGCAGGAATGCTGAGAGAACTCGATGCTCAGTCATTGCCTCTAAAACAGGACTTGCTGAATTATGCATTTAAGCGAGTATCGGAAGATTGCGGATTCGACGATTGCGGGGTCGAGAATTTGCTTTAGTAAATTGATTACAATGAATTCTTAGCAAAATGGTATTACAAATTAACGATTGATTGATAGGTGGCTTATTTTAGCTCATACGAGTATGTTATTTATATTTTAAAACTGTAAAAAACGACGTGAAAGGGCCTTACATACACGGACGCAGCTTGATAAATTTGGTTTGTCAAGGAGTGCATTGAACGTGTCAACTGTAATTTTTAAACTTCCATAGAAGGGGAGCCCAAGAGGGGATTTCGGGATTTACTAAAGCGCGGCAGATAAAAAAATGATCATCAGAAATTCTCGAGCGCAACCACAACTTCATTTGCCACAGCCGTGCGTGAGAGAGAGATTCAATTGTTTGCGTCTGTTCTTTTAAGAGCTTTTATGCATAGGACCTTATTAACTACTTTTTTCCTGTATTTTTGTTTAATTGTGCGTAATATTGTATGTTGCAGCAACTCGCGAGGCTGCGTTTACATACGCCATCACTGCAGCTGGGGTGACGCATGCGTTAAGCGCAGCGTGCGCGCGCGGCGACCTACCCGCCTGCGCCTGCGCAACTAACAGGTAAATCCTTATAAAATACACTTTACACAAAAACCTTGCAAGGGTAATCTTTCAGATAATTATCAAAACCAAAAATGAAGCTGAATTTATTCATGGAACCTTATAAAGATGACAATTGTACAAAATTATACTCCTCACATCCCGAAGCAGCTCTTTCCATCTCTTGTTCCTCACTTTTATGTATATCCAAGAAATGAAACAAGCTTGTATTTGACTTCAGTCAATACACATTATTTATTTATTCGTAACACGGAAGAAAATATCTTACTTCTAAACCAAGACAATTGGTGTATTTTTGTGCATATTTATTGATTTATGTATGTATCCTTAACATGAATACAATCTTTTTATGTCAGACGGCGCTTCTCGGGCACTGCGGAGCAGTTCGAATGGGGTGGGTGTGGCGAGGCGTCTTTCGGCGCTCGCTTCGCGCGGCGCTTCCTTGATGCGCGAGAGTTGGAGGCCGATGCCCGTGCTGCTATGAATCTGCACAATAATCGCGTCGGGAGGAAGGTGAGCGAGGTACTAGCTTGCTATAGCACAGCATAGCGAAGCACAGCGTAGCATAGCACAGTACAGCGTAGCATATCTCAGCACAGCGAAGCATAGCACAGTACAGCGTTGCATACCATAACTGTCTAGCATAGCATAGGGTAACACGGCTAGACGATACATATTCTAACGAAGCAAAGTCAGTACTTGCTTGGTACGGTACAGCGTAGCATAGCATAAATCAGCATGTCATGGCAGCATAGCGCATTTCCCGCTTACGCCGCTAACACAACGGCCGCACAGCATAGCAAATCATAAACCAGTGTGGAATAAACAGCGCTCACAGCAAAGCTTACCTGAAGCTTAATACCAATTAAGCAAGGTGTGCTAATGGGCATACCACACCATAGCATAATACAGTATACCATAGATATCATGACATAGCACAGTGCACAGCAAACAAGTTGGCAGGAATCGAACGAGGGAGGACACACACAAGGTTATTATTCATAATACGGCATGGATGGAATAGCGTGGCATAGTACAGCATAGCATAGCACAGCGTAACATAAATAAAATAGCACAGTTCTTTTAACATTTTACATTTAGTTGACATTATATTTAGTACACAATATGGTTTGAGATGATGCAAAGACATGCAACTATAAAATTATGCAGGCGCTCGTGAGATGGCTAGCAGTGGTCGGGCAAATAATCAGAGATGATCTGAGCGATCGTTTGGAGTACGTAGGGCTGCCAGGGATTTGTTTAAAAATAATAGATAGATAACTCTTTATTGCACACAACATTAGTGAATTTACAAATTTGTTGTGTTTATAGTTTTATAACTATGTAAAAAAGTTTTCAGTAAGTCTCACTTTCATTGTTTTCGACAGTATCTTTTTCCTGTTCTTTTCCAATGGTCTGCTTTAGTCCACGTTCCAAATTAGTTATACAGCGGTGTTGGCGAAATTCCCACCGCCCCATATCCTATTCGGGCGGTGACGAATCCGACAAAGTAAAAATCATAAAAAATTGTTCCACCCGTTTTCGAGTTATAAGTGGTAACTAACACGACTTTCTTTTATATGTAGCGATTCCAGAGAACTTCGTTTCGTACCAGTCCCGTTTACTATCCTATTCGGGACAAGACAAGACAATTAAAATTGAGAAAATCGGGGCCACATTATAATTCTTATTTGAATGAATATACATAAACATATTCCCAACGACCGTATGTGCAGCCCTTGCCCTGGCGCTCTCGCCACCGGCGCCTATTTACCGACTCCTGCGCACGACGCTGCTTCGCCGCGGGCGTCCGCGCTGTCGAATTACAATATCAGTGGAACAGAGGTTTTTATTAAAAACATACAATAACTTACGTACTGTGTGCAAAAACAGTTAATTCACTTCTGTTTGCACCTTAAGGATAAAAAATAAGAAGGTCCTCCCAGCCAAATATGACCATGCACCGCGGCCAATCTAAGAAGATAGGCACCGAGAAGAAGATCATGTGATCTTTCCAAAGTACGGAAAAGTTTACGGTAACAGTGGATTGATTCAATCACAATGTGTTTCTTCGTGAAAGCTCGCTGTATCCCCAACTCAGAAGTTGGCAGAAAAAAAAACAGGATATGTACTCGAGATCCTTTTCTTTTCTTAAAATTGGTTCACTTGTGCTGTGGAGCACAAACTCAATGTAGGTCCAAGTTATCTTCCAAATTAGTATCCTGGATTGTCTGTTTCCTTCTTAAATGTTATTTTATTGTTATATTAAACTTTTCCTCCCTAACGCTACCACCTCGCCCACCTCACAGGTATGTTTACCCCGATAACATAATTGGCGCATACCTTATTGATATTCTAATTTTTATGTCAGATACATGTGCGATGAATATGCAATGAGCTTTATGAAAATATTGTGCAGAAAACGTTTACTATACAAAATAAAGGTTTTATTACACAAACCTTTATTTCGAACAACTTGCAATTTATGGTATTTTAAAGATACTGAGATTGGGTCGATGCCGTGGCTAACGATAGCTAAAGAGATTGTTTGTTTGTTGAACGTACTAACCTACTACTCTTTTGAATTTGAAAAATGATTTTAAAAGGACCGTTCATTATATTATTATATTGAACAACATAACGTCAAGGCCAATAAGAGCGGAGCATCAATGAAACGTTAAGCGTATTGCAAAAGCCGGCGGACGCAGTCGCAGGCAACCACCAGTTATGTACATAACTGCTGAATCAAAATACTATTTAGAGTAATGTGTTGCTATTATAAATCCTGAATTAATTGAGGTTATCATTGACTTTCGTGTTTAGCGAGCATAAACAAAATCGTTTAATAAATAACCCACCATTAGTTCCGATCTCGAACCTACAATTTGCATTTAAACTCATATCGTTAGTTAAACTGCAATTTACCGTCGTTAATATAATTTACAAAGCAACAGCTCAATAAACATGAAAATTGTTTTACATCTCTCGCTCGAGGCGGTATTTTATGGGGCTTTGTAAAAATAGACATCCTGCTGACTTCGCTCTTAAAGAGTGATGTTGTCCGATTAATGTCGAGTAATGACTGAACTCAGACCGAGAGTACGGCATTACGAATCGTTGTCTGTGACTGCTCATTATTATCCAGTCTGTGTGGTAGTTACCTGGCATTAGCTCCCAGGGAGCCACACTGCCTCATTACAACCTTCTTTTACATTTTTCCCACTCGAAATAGCCCCCACGCTGTGTTTTGTTTTTTAAATTGCTCATTTGCGTGCGTGTTACCTGCAAATAAAAATAGAGACGTCGCGATTTAATATTTTCAGTTTATGGTGATTGTTTTTCGATGTTTACGATTGTTTTCGTTAAGGTTAACAAATGAGGTGTAGTTGCCTGTTGTTTATGTCTTTATTGTCGCTGCGGTTTCGCGCAGTAACTCACAAACCTTACTGCCGGACACCGGACACTGATCTTTTTCTTCAATTTTGTGTGCGCTTCTCGTTTTTGCGCCAACTGATTATTGTTTCCTCTTGGAAAGTTGCGGCGATTCGAGGGCAAACACAAATGGGACCGACACATTCATCATTGGCTTAGCCCAGTACGTTTCCGTGGTAATTATACGTTCGCACAGGCATACAGACTTTCTTATCCATATCACGTCTCTACAACTGGCTTTCTTGGGTAAAAACATTGCCGTTGAACCACTAGTTAGTGGTAATGGGCTGGCTGAGGTCGCCACACTCCTATGTGGCTAATTTACTACCGATCATTCTTAAGTTGTCATTTAGAAGCGGAGGAAAACATCGTCTTACGCCTCTCAATTATTTTGTACCAAGAAAGTCGTTATGTTCTCTCCCGAGCAATCATCTGCGTCAATATTACGCGAAGGAATAAGACAGTAATTTAGTCCACCCTGCAGCGGGGTATAGCTGATATAATTATTTTGCTTTTTATGGTCCTGCGAGCTGGATGCTGCTTCTTGATGACATGGATAAATTTGCAATGGTTAAGGAAATAATCTATAAAATACAGAACGTTCACTTATATATTTACACTTGTAACTACTCGTGTAACGATCAGCTATAATATCAACATCGAGTCAAATCATGATTGATTGCCCAAAGGATAATTAAATATGTTGCATTGAACATTATTGCTTGAAACTTGGAAGTTCTTATGCAAACAACAAATCGATTATTGTTGCCTACACATTGCTCTTTTCAAGAATAACAAGATTAATTTAATCTGTAGTATTGCAATTTTTTTGGTCTTGTTTTAGATTTGCTTCGACTATAAAATATAATTTCCCCCTCAAATTACAACGTTTCAGAAGTTGCATGATATTTCCGCTTAAAAACCTTATTTATTTATGTCCATGTAACGTACTATCAATGTCTACACAAATAATGCAAAGTACCTTCCCTATAGCCGCCGTATGTGATCATGAACATCGTTGTCACAAACCAGCTTCACCCAGTTCATACGTATGGTCAACATAACACAATGCGCCTGTTCCAGGTAGTAAAAGAGATGGTGCGACGCGAGTGCAAGTGCCACGGCGTGTCTGGCTCCTGCGCAGTTCGCACGTGCTGGCGCGCGCTGCCGCCGTTCCCTGCTGTCGGCGCTGCTCTGAGGGAGCGGCTGAAGAGGGCCAAGCATGTCGTGGCAGAGGAGAATGACTTTAGAGGACTGCACTCGAGAGCTGTGTCGATGAGGCACCCAAGATTGGTTGTGAGACGGTATGTAACATAAATTAAGTAGTCTTCACACTCAGGGCCAACTAATTGAGTCGTCACTGAATTGTGCATCAGTTTTTATTATTTATTTAAACTTTATTGCACTGTATTCTGTACAATTGGCGGACTTAATGCCTTAGGGCATTCTCTACCAGTCAACCGCTTGGGAATGCAGAAAATTTAATCAGTGGCGGAACGTTTGCAATAACTGAGCGGGTAAAATAAAATATAATGCATTATGGCGACATAGACATACATACTAATATTACACAAATAATTAATAGAATATATAAATATATATAGGAAAAATAAACATACATAAAATACACAAAAATTTACTTACAAATAACGAAGTTGGAGATATTGACGACATCTAGGTGAAAGAAAATAAAATAATTAACGAAAAGGTCAGTTGTACTACGAGAGTAAGTACAATTGATATACCTCGCTATTCTGACAGCGGCGTGTCACCTTACATACAATGCTGCTGACTTTAAGCACACGATGTGTTACAACAATAGAATTACTGAATGACTACTTTAGTCCAACAGTAGATGCCGAAAATACGTGAATCGGGGACCATGCGTGCTGCTGCATTACTTCCAATAACATAACCGCCAGATCCTGTTACACAGGACTGTCATGTTATCTCACAGGACTATCAATTACATATTTAAAATAGAGCTGTAACTGGGATGTTAAAAGATTTTTTCACTGGATCCAGCAGTAAGCCTTCCGGACCTAAATGTAAGAGTCTAACGTTCTTCGACAATGAACTATCTACTTATTTCACCCAGGACCGGCAAGCCCCCGCGCAAGTCAGAGCTGGTGTTCCTTCAAAAGTCACCGCAGTACTGCGAGCCCGACGCGGCGGCCGGCTCGCACGGCACGCACGGTCGACATTGCAATCGCACGTCTAAAGGTAAACTATTAGTTATAATTACATAAATACTTAATATTAAATATGCGCCAGACAACACACCAATTGTCTAGTTTCAAAATAATACATTTTCTTCGAAGTACCAGACAATGATTATGACGGGGGCGTCTCCCATAAATAGTTAAATACATAATAACATCCATAACTTGGTTACAAATGTTCGTGCTCACCACACAAACATTTGCTCCTTGCATTCCTGCAACGCTGGTTCAGTAGTCTCTAGTTAGTAGGTAAGTACTTAGTACTTTGGTCTTTGTTATGGTCTATACTAGTTTCCGCGATCAATGCTCTCATCCATCATCATATTTTGCTGCAACTGCAAGAAAATCCACTGCTTATCATTATCTATTTTCAGCCGTAACTAGCTTTTATTCACAAGGTCCCAATTTCAAACTTTTGTCCCAATCTTGGTACCCTTTAAAAATTGGATTGAACAGAGACGTAGCAGCAGTCACGATGTAACCGTCTCTCTTGTTTTCGCTCTCTCAGTCACAATGGTTTTCACCGTTCCCCCAGCAAGCAGTTGCTGTCGTTGTATCCAAGGAACTCATCATCATTAACAGCCAAAGCCCCAAAGGACGTCCACTGCTGAACATATGCCTCACCCACGGCTTTCCGCGGCGACTGATCACTAGCGGTCTGCATCCAGTTTGATCCTGCGATCCTTACAAGATCCATCCATCCATCCATCCATCCTTACAAGATCCTTACAAGGTCCATCTTGTGGGTAGACGTCAAGGAACTACACAGTCTTTTATGTTGCAATGACAGTCTTTGTTGATTTCGCTGTAGTTTTGTTTTTCTTAGTTGTTGTTAGGTACAATCGCAGCTCGTTGCTGCCACAGTCAGTCACAAACGCTGTTGCTCTTTCAGCTGTAGATTCCATAAGACATGTTCATACTTTTGTGTTATTCGCAGGCGAAGACGGGTGTGAAACACTATGCTGCGGGCGCGGATACAGCACGGTGCGGCTGGTGCAGGAGACCAAGTGCCGCTGCCAGTTCCATTGGTGCTGCAGTGTGTCTTGTGACACCTGCGTT
Organism: Pyrausta aurata; assembly: GCA_963584085.1. Taxonomy (NCBI): domain Eukaryota; kingdom Metazoa; phylum Arthropoda; class Insecta; order Lepidoptera; family Crambidae; genus Pyrausta; species Pyrausta aurata. The sequence continues at coordinate 193,701 of OY757276.1, read as the reverse complement.
ACTAAGACCGAACTCCACGTTTGCAACTAATTCTGTGTGTCTGACAACCACACTGACTGTTAGCTGCATGGGATTGAAAACACTACTAAGAGCTCTGATATAAGAGCGGCACGTGGCTACGACCAAAGCATGTGCAGATGCCATTGCCTATAAAGCCGTACAAAGTCATAAGAACTTACCAAGTGAGTACAGTGACGAAGTGTTTCAAACAATATTGTAACGAAAACAAAAGTGACTTATGAAACTAACACGCAAAGTGACCGTCCATATGCACAACGTTTTACATTAACATTTATAATTAGACAACAGGATCTAGGTGTTAGAATAGTTTGTTACGGTTTACAATCATGTACTTTATTATATCAAAAATAAAATAGTACTCAGTAGCAATCCGGCAACATATTATTCTAATGTTGGTGACCATGCAAGTTTAAAAAAATAATGTTGTAGGTATTTAATTCAGCATATATAGTATGCAGCAGTATAGTACTCATTAAGGTTTTATATGTGTGTAAAAACCAAAACCTTTAAAATGATTTGCATTTTAATGAAAATTTTGTATTATAATATAAAGAATTTAAAGGCACCCTCTTCACCTGTATTTCCAGAATCATTATTATAACTGCACAATACAACCAATAATACTTATTAAACAATCCACCGATTCATTTTGTCAACCTTTTATAGAGTTTGTAAATACCTAAAAAACGTATATTTTGTTGAACTGCTGTAACCTCTTAACGTAATATAAAGTCTAAAAAATTACAGCATTGTGTTAATTAATATATCAATTTATATTATCATCATTATTATACGTAGATATTGAACATTCCCGCCAGTATTGTATGTACTTAAAACTACCTTGTAATGCATAATATTTTATTTATTCACATTAGTAATAAGCCGAATAAATTCTGCAATGACGCTTAATTTTAATCAAATTTCGTTTTCGTTTAATAACTCGTACTTGTCTTGATTCACGATAATGATTTGTGTTATTTTTTATAGACACACCTATCTAATTTTCTGTTAAAACGATTTTACTATCATTATCAAAATGGAGCAAGTAGTATTTTTTGATATTGTATAAAAATTGTCGTTTACATCTTTGCTTGCCAAAAAGCGTTATTAGTGCCATGCTATCACATGCGTAAAATGTATGAATATTTGATAGTTTCAATATAATTTGCCTTTCGAACAACATTTATTATCTTTGAAAACGTAATTAATCAATTTCATGATCTAACACCTCGTGCATGCAATCAAATGAAAATCGTGATAAGAAATTTGGTCTAGAACTATTTTCGGCAAATTGTATTGGAATGGCGACCTGGAATATTTGCACGCCATGACAGCGCACGCAGCTAGGAAACTCCACATTCCGTAATGTAATTAAATAAACGAATTCACTTCATTCGTGAGATTATTAATAAAGCATTGTTTTGTAAACTAAGCCTTTCATTAATTTTATAGAAAACGTCTACCTACTTGAAGATAAGTTGACCATCCTACTACTATTATAAAGGCGAAAGTTTGTAAGTATGGATGTATGGATGTATGGATGTATGGATGTTTGTTACTCTTTCACGTAAAAACTACTGAATGGATTTGAATGAAACTTTACCACAATATAGCTTTTACATCAGAATAACATAAAGGCTACAATTTTTGAGGTTTCTAATGTGAGGTCGTAAAAAAACACATTTTTTGCGCTTACATTGCAAACGAACCTGAAGTCCACGCGAACGAAGTCGCGGGCAAAAGCTAGTAAAGTAAATAAATATCATTATGAGAATTGACAATTCAATGAGAAATCAATGTACCTAGTCATAATAAACAGTGATATGCCATTGCCGGCAATATTGCCGTTCCATATGTGGGAATATTGCAGCCACATTGCTCAAATATAGCCGCGGCAAATTCGGCAATGTCAGAAAACATTACAATGTATATCATCTGTTCATTAATCAGTCAGGTATCAAACGAATGCCGAGAGTCGCATAACAATGGAATTTTTATTGTGTCTCGTTTACACATACTTGACGAGTTAATATTAAATTATTAATCAAAAGATGATAAAAATTGCAATGTTCCCTTACATTGTCAAAGTTACCGGCAACTTAAGCAATGTTGCTTCCTTACCCCCTTACTTAGTCAGAATGATCGTGTAAACTTTGTAAACTGCACGGACTGACAGACTGATGAAAGTAAACACGTTCCGGGACACTATTCCAGACACAATAGATGTTTAATTGTATTCACGCCTGTAGGCGTTCACTGTCCCGAAACGTGTTAAACTGTGAAAATTGACCATGTCAGTCTTAGACTGAGTTGTGTAGATATCTCTTTAACGTCCTTAGGCAAAAAAAAAATAGGTACGTCATGCGAAAAAAAATTAAATATTATGTTAATATTAAAAAAAATTATAAACAGCATAAAAAAGGCGCTACATTTACACGACAACTAAGTTACATTTACGCAGGACCAAACAAAATCTCGGAAACTCCTGAATATTATTACTGACTCGTACTCCAAACATGTTAACAAACATGCAAGTTAAGCTAAGCATATTAACATGGTATTAAAAAGAAAAGTTCTTTAACGGTTCGTTATAAGTTTGAACGGAAGCTCGTTAGGGGAAGCTCTCGGAACTTTTTAACTAGACGGGACTTGGGGCGATGTTCGCTCGGTTAGCATTAAATAAGCCTCCTGAATTCACAAGTTTTAAAAGCGAGATTTTAAGGGTTTGTTGATTTCGCATAAGCACACAGATAAATAATACATAAAACTTTCGCGCATTTCGTGATACTGATAACTAGTTCTTACCTTAATCACGAATGCTGGATACAGGCAGGCAGCGCAGCACCGATCATTGCGAAGATGGTCACTTGAAATTGAGCACTGAAACAAACTCAGCTCTTTAGCAGGATACATAGGTGTCTCACGTAGTACTATTATTATTATGTGGTCTAACTCATGCTTCTAAGTTTAGGCACAAAATATTTATGGTTTAGGGATAAGTTAGTATGAGATTTTAAACTTTCGCGTTGCATTACAATGAGAATTAGACATGACGGATCTAAACACGAAATATTAACGTAACGTCGAGCAGTGAGTAGCATTTACTCATATTAATATTTCGTGTTTAGACCCGTCATGTCTAATTCTCAGGATAAGTTAGTAGGTTAGAGGTCGCGGGTTCGAATCCCGGGTTAGGCCGAAGTTTTTTGGTTTTCTGTCTTACAAAGACTTGGAAAAAGCTCGAATTCAAGAAGTTGGTGGCGTAAGCACGTTAAGCCGTTGGTCCCGCGATCTCTCATCGGTTATGTCGGACTGCCGTCCCACCGAATTAATGAGGGTGAAGGAACAGAGTGAACTTGTGTATAGCGCAATCATCTGGGCACTATAATATCTCCTATTTAGGCTTATAATTTTACAAATAAGATACTTAAGTATAAGTACTTATAAGTACGCAGAGTTCAACTGGAAGGAACTCTTCAATTCTTTCTCTGGAAGAAGAGCTTCACTTTTCATTAATTATTCTGCAATCCTACTAAACTAATCAGTTGAATTTTTGGATGAATAGAATTTAGATGATTAGGAAAAGCAGTAGGTAACATACTGGTGGGTAAAATTGTAAAAGTGACATCTAACATACCGTTTATAAAACTTTGGTGTTACATTATACAAGTGATGGACTCAGGACCTAGGGCCCTATCAGCAACGACAGGTGATACTGAAGAGGCCATTGCGACACCATCAGTGTCTAATATCACTTGTGGCATAATTCTTCACATGTGGCGTTGTTGCTTATCCTTGAATATTATTTACACAGGCAATTTTCCATAATTTCCATGCTTTCAATTACAGATGAATAATTTAGGTTCCTATTCAATACTTTGTTTCACTTTGTTTTATTTTGATGGATTGAATGACTTGACATTTGACAATGACTTAAGACATCACTACGCGGTTATCAAGTGGTACGCACCCTAAGGCCTAAGGTTGAAAAAGTGACACTTGGCGCGTTTCGTTCTACTGAAGTTTGTTAAGGCATTTTTTAATATTTTTTTACATCACACGGAAACTTTTATTTACAGGTAAGTATCCTAAATGTTGCCCGATGGCTTAAGCTACCACTGTTCAAAATTTCATTTGAATTGGTTCAGTCGCTTCGGAGTTTATCGCGAGCAAACAGACAGACAAACAGACAAACAGAGAAATAAGAAATTTGAAAAAAATCTAGATTAGTCCCATTGCACTTCTTACATCCCCCTGACTCGGTTTTAAGCATTTTCTTTTATTGTACAGAAATTCGACCTCTACAATTGTATTATATGTATAGATATTTACTAGACACATAGGTACTGCAAATCCAAATGTCTTGCGGTTAAGAGTAAGTAAGTTATTTTTAGATTTTTAGTTTCCTCCTTATTTTTACGTTATTTTGGCTTGCTTTTTAGCCAAAACAACGTAAAATAATAAGCTTTATAGCCAAAACAACGTAAAATTTTTTACGTAAAACATTTGGATTTGCAGTAAATACATCAAGGTCCGGCTGATTATTTTAGATGAGGCAATCAATTCACTTACTGTAATGTAAATCGCGCAGCACCGATCATTGTGAATATCCTTTGAAACTTTCGTCTAAAACAAAGAAATGAAATTTATAACAACAAATAAAATTGCACCCCTGAGATGATGAGCTATAATAAGTAGAAGTGCTTATTTTGAAATTGGAATCGATTTATTTACTACAATCTGATTGAAAATGATAGCATTGTGTATGGAAGGTAAAATGGAGGTGTAGGTAGACTGTAGTACCTACCTAAGCACATAGGATACTTACTATTATGTCTGTATTGTTGTGTGTCAAATAAATGTTTATTTCTTTCTTTCTTTCTTTCTTTCGTAATTTCCCGTAACATCGGCCGGGTTCATTTTCCTAATCTTGATTCTTGAGGCGCCTTTTTGTGTGCTGATAGCGTCGTCACTGGACATGCTCAACTCCTCACTAACCTAGGAGACAGTAAAAAAATTAAAACGTATTTTTATCTCAGTATTATATTTATCGAGAGAACCTAAAGTTGATCTGAATTTGGTGGTTGGTTGGGTTCTCCGACATCATGCCATGTAGATACTAGGTATGTTAGTATTGAAAGCTTCCGTATTTAAAGCATACTATAGCATATGTTTGATTTTCAGACATATGAAAATAACCGAAAAGAAAACTAACGAAATCAGGCGTTATCTAGCTCACTAAAGCTTAAAGGTCTGGGCACACAGCCAGCGTGGCGGGACGGCGAAGTGACGGCGACGCGACGCCGACGGGTTGGACGAGTTGTATAATATAGAAATATGGGAGAAATGACAGACAGCGCCGCCACGCTCGGCGGGGCAGTAACTGGCGAGTCACGTCGGCGTCGCGCCGGGCGCGAATACAAAACACAGCGCGGCGGGACGGGCCACCGTCCCGTCGAACGCGGCGTGAGCGGAACGGCAAGCGTTGTGTTATACGGAGTTCGTATTTAGTAGTCACACAGACGACGGAGCGTGGACGTGTCGCGCTCGGCGGGACGGAGTTTTGTATTTAACTCGTCAAGTATGTGTAAACGAGACACAATAAAAATTCCATTGTTATGCGACTCTCGGCATTCGTTTGATACCTGACTGATTAAATACAACTTTTAAGGTCTGGGCACACAGCCAGCGTGGCGGGACGGCGAAGTGACGGCAACGCGACGCCGACGGGTTGGACGAGTTGTATAATATAGAAACATGGGATAAATGACAGACAGCGCCGCCACGCTCGGCGGGGCGGTAACTGGCGAGTCACGTCGGCGTCGCGCCGGGCGTGAATACAAAACGCAGCGCGGCGGGACGGGCCACCGTCCCGTCGAACGCGGCGTGAGCGGGACGGCAAGCATTGTGTTATACGGAGTTCGTATTTAGAAGTCACACAGACGACGGAGCGTGGACGTGTCGCGCTCGGCGGGACGGAGTTTTGTATTTAAATACAACTTTAAGGACCAAAATAATGGATAGTGCAACAACTGAACGTCTGATAAAATGTGTCAGAGGTTCACCATACTGATTTCTCTTCTGGTTCACTTGATGCACCCATAGTCGTTTTTTTTCTTTCTTTCGAGCTAAAGCAAACAAGAGCAAAGCTGCTTCCAAGTCTGAATCGCTTGACATCTTATTTATGAATACGAAATCACGTCACACCGCGGGCGGAACGGCAGGCGCGACTCCAGCGGGACGGTCACGCCTGCAGTGTGACTGACTCATAGCGCTGGCGTCGCGTCGCCGTCACTTCGCCGTCCCGCCACGCTGGCTGTGTGCCCAGACCTTTAGGACCAAAATAATGGATAGTGCAACAACTGAACGTCTGATAAAATGTGTCAGAGGTTCACCATACTGATTTCTCTTCTGGTTCACTTGATGCACCCATAGTCTTTTTTTTTTCTTTCGAGCTAAAGCAAACAAGAGCAAAGCTGCTTCCAAGTCTGAATCGCTTGATATCTTATTTAAGAATGCGAAATCACGTCACACCGCGGGCGGAACGGCAGGCGCGACGCCAGCGGGACGGTCACGCCTGAAGTGTGACTGACTCATAGCGCTGGCGTTCCGCCGGCGTCGCGTCGACGTCGCGCTGCGCCGGCTGTGTGCCCAGACCTTAACAAGTGGCCTGACATGTGTGAAATTGCCACCCATAAATTATAGGGTTTTGCTTGGAGCCGTAAGTCGCTATCCATACTGCCAGAATGTTGTAGCACAAAAGTAACAAACAGATGAATGATTTTTTAAAATAAAACTTAGAGAAAAAGGTCGACAGCTATACTTCAATCGCAATAGGAAGTAGCAGTAACTTACCAACCTTAGACACGAACAAAAAGTACCTACCTACCAAACTACTCATGTAACATTATTTTCGTCAATTGTGTTCATGCAATAACCGCAGCTAAACCAGCAAATTCATACAAAAGTAGGTAGGTACTTAGTAAGCAGAAAGTTACATACCAATACGTTTCTAAAATCAATATTTTTTTTACAAAAAATTACTACCTACCTTTTCGTAAAAGATCGACCAAACAGCGCACTACGAAGTTCACATATTTGGTAACTGGCTTTAAATTCGTTGTAGCTGGCGTATGAACGGTCGAGGTCTCTCCGCGCCTAACCACTTATCAACGAAAATCGCACGCACGACACAAAAACAACAGGCGTCACCTAAACCAAAAGGCGACGCTTTATGGTGGGTAGGCGCGAGGGACAGTTTTTTTAATAGAAACCTATACATTGCAAAGTTATGATAAAATAACACAAATCGATCATAAATAGGAAGTTAGATCTAATGAGGGTAAGAGGTACTTACTAAGCTTCAAGATGTGTGATGAAATGCAATGCAAAACGCGCACGGACTTCGCTGCTGACGTGTAGGGGTAGGAATAGGAAGGTTGCTTGCTACCTAGTACCTACCTACGTAATAACCTTTAAACAAAGATAAAGGAAGGAATTTCCATTGTAAGGCCACGAATTAAGGCGGGAGGGGGGGTGAGGGGGGAGGAGGGAGGGGGGGACTACCCCCCTGCACCATCCCCCCCCCTCGATTATGCCTAGTTTGGGAGATATGATTTTTTTAAAAATATAAAAAAAATACCTAAAAATGCTATAAATTAACCCAAATATCCCTCTGGAGGTGGAGGGGGGGGAGCTCCCCCTCCCCCCCTCCCCTAGGGTACTATATAGGGGGGGGACCCACTTACCCAAGGGGGGGGCGCAGCCACCTCATGCATGGCTGGGGGAGGAGACCCCTCCCCCTCCTCCCCCAAACAAGACGCTAACAAAACCCTAGAAAATGGCGCTCGGCGGCCGCTGCCGCGGCACGCTCGCTACGCTCGCTCGCCTTCGCGCGCTGTGAGGTCGCAGTTCTAACCTAACCTAACCTTTTTTTTTTATTAAGTGGGGGAATCCAAGCAATTTGGATTTCCTCGTCTCCGGCGCTGCGGGAAGTGCAGCCTCTTCGCCCTTACGTAACAAATCACAGCCACCCATGCTCGCCTCCGCAGCTTCGGCTTGCTGGTCGCCTCCGGCGACCAGCCTCAGCCGCTCCGGCTCGCGCGGGTGCCTGCGCTTTGTTACAGTGGGCGGAGGCTGCTCTCCCTCCGCGCCTCCGGCTTAGGAATTACACTCTAGTGTCGGGCAGACTAGTACCACGGCTAAAGGACCACGGCAAGTCGGTTTTAACGAAAATGGCTGACAACATAGCGTTTTGTTAACACTCGTGGTTTTTTTTTTTGTAAAAATTAAAATTTTATTCATTTTTAACTATAATTTGTACTTAATTTCATTAATTATTTGGTAAAACGTATAATTGGACTGCAAACAATATTAAAAATACGTCGACAGTGCTTTTAAAAGCAAAACTCCTTAACTCGACCAAATACCTAAATAATAAATAAATATATTTGTATTTGTATTTGTACCTGCATAGAAATAACGAAACGCAATGACAGATCAATCGTCAAAAAAAAAACACTGCAATATTTTACCAAGATTTTAGTGATTTTCGTAATTTTATTCTGAAAAAACTAGACCGAAACGAGAGTTGAAACTTCGTGATTGTATGTAAAAAAAACCTCCCTTTCCAATGATAATAGCTGTGCATCAATTATCGTGGCCTTACAATGGAAATGTGAGCCAAGATAAAAATAGACGGTCAGCCAAAACTCCTTTGAGCACGATAAATGTCTGTTTTTGTTAGTCATCAACAGAAGCTAGCCGTAATTCACCGGAATGCCCGATTCATGCAAATTCAACGATTAATGTCGCCGCGCTCCACCATTTTGTGACCCGATATAAAATAGAAAATTAGGAATTCATAGAAAACAATTTGCATAACAGCAACGAGAACAATTACAAATAGGAAATAGAATAACGCATTATAAATCCATCAAAAAAATTACCCAGACCCACTTCACCTATTTTATAGGTACCTAGGTACCTTAATCTATCGAAGGGCTTTTAGGTTATACGGTATTCGAAATTTTCTAAAATTCATGATTTGGTACCTACTTATCATGAAGATAAGATTAAGATAATAGGAGAGATGCAATTTACCTTTTTTGTGGTGCTCCTACTCGTAGTTTTCATTTTGTTTTGTTGCTCAAGCAAGCGGAGTAGGTACCAAGGCCTACTATACTTTCCACAAACTCAGTCCACAAATAGTTACGGTTACACAGACAGCTACGGTTTACGTTTTATACAAGTTTTATCGATTTATACACTCTTGACAAGTCCAAAAGAAAATTTTCATACGCTCCAGGACGGTTACCAACTCTGGAAAAAGACCAAGATAGGTCAATTTACTCGTCCGTGTGGTTCAAACCTACCCACCAACCAGATAGTAATTATGAGATACAAAGAATTTCATATTTACGAACTTCAACTTGAATTTATTTGTAATTTTTAGGACTTCTATTGCAGGCAGCGGAATTTTTAGGCGGCAATTCATTTTTTTTTTTTTTTTCGGTTTTTGGCTTACACGGCTTGTGAGTTGCCATATTACAAGTAAAACGAGGAAACGGGATTATTTCAGGAAAAATCGGTAGGACGTATTTGCGGGATAAGGACGGTGATCAGGTGGGTAAAAGGAATTATAAACAAATACATAATAATATTTACAGAACTTTTTTTTTTAATATACATAAATAGTATTATATTTTAATACTGTTAAGACTAATAAATGAAGCTATAGTTTTATAAATAAAAGGATCATTACTTAACAAGAAGATACCCCGCGCCCCGCGCCGGCGGTAGTTGTGTTTGCACGTAGCTCCGTATAAATAAATTATTTACTTAGAAAACAGTAGCATTTACGGTCAAAATAATATACCAATAGGTGTGTGAATCTTCGATACAGCTAAGTTCGATAAAACAGTTTCAAAAAAGTGACTCAGTGAACCTATATTATCAAAAACATTAACCTAGTGAATGTTCTGTCGGTTGTGTTTTGAATTGCGTGCGTCGAACTCGAAACAGCTGTGAGTCAGCTGAGTGCATAACTCCGAGAACACACGAGAATACCCGAAAACAGTACAGCGGTAACATCACCGGCCGAACGTCTACGCACAATTCGTCACCGTAGTATCGACTCGTTTGGCGTAGTTGGTACAGCGTAGCATACACGAACTCGGGAATCCTGGTACCGACGAAACTTTTTGCTATATTTTTATTTAATATTTTGATCTTTTGAACTGTATAAATACGAGTTCAAGGCAAAATGAAGCCGAATTGTCTGAAATGCAAACTAAAAATTACTGATAGGCGATGTTTAAATTGTTCAAACTGCAAAAACACTTTCCACATATCATGCATAAAAAAATCAGAAAAACTGTTTAACTTAATGACACCTGAGAAAAAATCACTCTGGAAATGTTTAAAATGTTCTAAAGATTTGCAAAAGAGAGATCATACGACAGTGTCTACAGTATCATCGCCTCAACTTCCCCAAAACACAATAACATTTCGTAAAAAATGCGTAGTTAACGTATCCACTGAAAACTCATTCGAGTCATTGCCATTTGAGGAAGATTTAGAAACACTGTCTTCAACAGCAAGACCCGATTCAGACTTAAATAGAAGCTGCCCGAACATAAGGACCGACAATTTTGAGAAAATAATTGATTTGGAACAAAAACTTTCATGTCTTACAGAAAAGTTAGAAATAGCCGAAAATGAGATTACTAACTTAGTTTCCGAAAATTTTGAACTTAAAAAACAACTTGCCTCATGTGACATGAAATTAAAACAGCTTAAGGATATTTACAAAAGTACACCAAAAACTCTATCTCAAGGGGAAAAAAGAGGAAGTCTAATCAAAACAAAATTGGACTTCACATGCAAACAGAACACAATGGGGTCACCTAATTTGACAGAAGAAAAACATTCTTCGCCAGTTAAGCATATTAAGGAGAAACAAATCACGAGAACAGAAAAACGTCGAAATATATATATAATTGGGGATCAGCAAGTGAAGGGCTTATCTTCGCGCCTGATTATGTCGAAATCTGGAAAATGGAATGATGTGTATAATATCCAAGGAATGGTGTATCCTAATGCTTCTTCTGGTGTCGTTTTAAGTAATATATACAGTGTTATTAATTCTGTTTCTGAAAATGATGTAATTATTCTATCAGTTGGGTGTAATGATAAAAATCCATATTCATTAATCACTAATGTATGTAATGCGTTAGTTAAACTAAGGAAATGCAAAGTCTTATTGTTAAATATTTTAAATAACCCTTACTTAAATGTTAAAAAGCTAAACCTTGAACTAAAAATGTTTGTAAAAAATTATATAAACTGCAAATTTATTGAAACTAATGAACTAAATGTTAACTATGCCCGAAATATCACGCAGTTGGAACTGATAACTTTTAAGGTAAATATAGAGGTTGACTTTGTTGATTATGAAAAGAATTACATTAAAAATATATCTAATAGACTGAATATGCAAGACCCCATAAATAATACTTTTTTTCGATCATAATCTAAATAACAATACAAAAAAAACAACTAATAAAAACATAAACAGCACTATGTGCAATCAAGGTAATGTAAGAATTTTCCATCAAAATATAGCTGGTCTCTGTAATAAACTCGATTTACTAGAAGTAACACTCATGGATTTAACAGAAAATGACAAAGATATGGATGTACTCTGTTTCACAGAAACAAATGTTAAGCAGGGCACTGAAGCAAATATAAAGATTACTGACTTCAAATTGGCCGCCTCTTTTTGTCGTAATAAAGGAAGAGGAGGGTCATGTATATTAGTTAAAAGATCTTTAGACACTAAACCGCTAAAATTGCCATCAAACCTACCAACATCGTTTAATTTTGAATGTTGTGGTGTAGAAATATTAGGCCTTAATCTTATTGTTCTTTGCATATATAGAATTCCAAAAAATACTAAGTCTCAGGTAGAACTATTTTTGTATAAACTGATGAACTTGCTTAATTATTTGACTGATGAATTTAGAAGGAAAAAGATTGTTCTTTGCGGGGATTGGAACATTGATATCTTAAAAAACAATGCAGCTACTAAAGATCTCTTAAATATACTACATAGCTTTAACTTCCAGATTCATATTAAAGTACCGACGCGATTGAATTCTTGCTTGGACCAATTCGCAAGTAATTTTAAAAATGTTCAATCCGAAATACATAATCTTAGTTTGTCCGATCATGAAACCGCCCAATCAATAAGCTTAAAAATTAATAAACTAAAAGCCATTTCGAGCTGGTTTGAATATAAACGTGACTATAGCCCAGATAACTTAGAGAAATTTAGGGACTGTATATCTTCACTTTCTTTTATGGACGTCTTTGAATCGGACAGAACATCAGTTGCATTTGGGCTCTTTTATGATGATCTGTGCTTATTCTATGGTCTTTGTTTTCCTTTGATAAAGGTCAAAGTTACCAATAGGACCAAGAAGATGAACTGGATAACAAAGGGCATAAAAAAATCTTGTAAAACTAAACGAAATCTATACATGAAATACAGGGCAAATAAAAATAAAAATACGAACAAAAATGCACTTAAACAATATAATATAATTTTTAAAAAATGTGTTAATAAATCTAAAAAAATTACCAACATTAAAACAATACAAAATGTCAAAAATAAATGTAAGGCAACCTGGGACGTAATTTCAAAAAATATAAATAATAATGACTTATTTAAGAATGACATTGAAATGATAATTAAAAATGATATGACTTATAGGAATCCTTCTGACATTTGTAATATACTTAATAATTGTTTTGCAAACGTGACATCGACTCAGGCGCCCAATAATAATAATAATAATAATTTAAATATACAAGACATTAATAAACATAATTCAAATACGATTTTTCTAAATCCCGTTGACGCTTATGAAGTACACAATATTATGACTAAGTTAAATAACAGTAAGACTAGTGGATGTGATGACATAATGACTAAAGTTTTAAAGTTGTGTGCCCCGTGGTTATGCTACCCATTGGCACATATCATTAATTTATCTTTCCTAGAAGGTACTTTCCCAGAATCACTTAAAAAATCCGTGGTTAAGCCCCTTTTTAAAAAAGGAGATAAATCAAACATGAACAATTATCGGCCAATAACAATAGTTCCCATCTTGTCTAAGATTTTTGAAAAAGCAATGCTAGAGCGGATAAATAATTTTATTTCAAGATTTCAAACCTTGCACGATAGACAGTTTGGATTTCGAAAAGGCAGTTCTACTACACTTGCATGCTTTAATTTAATAAGAATTGTAACAGATAGTATAAATAATGGGACGCCAGTTACAGCACTATTCCTCGATATGAGTAAAGCTTTCGATTTCGTTAATCACACTATGCTACTACATAAATTACAACATTACGGCATAAGGGGAAAAGCTTTGGACTGGGTGGCTAGCTATTTATATGGTAGGAAGCAGTGCACAGAAATAACCAGAGTAACTTCAAATAAAAACAGGACCATTTACACAAAAGAAAAGTTCCAGTCAGAATTCATTATAAAAAATAGTGGAGTTCCGCAGGGTAGCATTCTCGGCCCTGTATTATTTCTACTGTACATAAATGACCTTCCGTATGCCACCAACCATGACTGTATATTATTTGCCGATGATACAACTATTGTTATCAAACCTAAAGATAAAGTAACTGCTCAAACGGACATAAATAAAGCCTTAGCAGATGTAGGTAGCTGGATGAAAAATAATGACTTAAATATAAATGTTAGTAAGACAAATTTAATTCAATTTAATTCTTATAATTATAATTTTTTAAAACTTGACATTAAATATTTAGGTGAAAAAGTAACTGAGGTGAACAACCTTAAGTTTCTAGGGATATATTTAGACAACCATTTAAACTGGAAGGCACATATTGACTTCGTATGCAAAAAACTAGAACGTTTTGTTTTTGCTCTAAAAAGGCTCAGGCAAACGGTTTCAACTGAGGCTGCTTTAACAGCCTACCACGGATACGTATCTTCAACACTTAACTACGGACTGATAGTGTGGGGAAACTCTGTAGATGTGGATAGACTGTTTAAATTACAGAAGCGATGCATTCGGGTAATAAACAAGGCATGGTTTTTAGACAGCTGCAAACCCCTATTTAAAAAATCAAATGTTCTTCCATTGCCTTGTATGTACATAAAAGAAATTTGTCTTTTCACTAAAACGCACCCAGATTTATTTAAAAAGCGTAGTGAAATTATACCTCGACAAAAAAGGGCTAATTTTAAGAACTTGTTATATAAATTTCCCTGTCACAAGGTGATCTACAAGGATAATGTGGATAACATGTGCATTTTAATATTTAACCACTTACCTCAAGATATTAAAGTGTTAGAGGGTCTGGCATTTAAAAAAAAACTAACCGATTGGCTAATGTTACATTGTTTTTATAGTGTTAAAGAGTTCCTAGAATATAAGACCAATTAATTAATTAATTACTATTTATTTGTAATATTTGCACGTCTGCTTGCAGGCTGAATACATTTACTTTGTTTGCAATTTAAGATCCAATTTTATGTATGTATTCTCGCAAATAAATTTTCTGATTTCTGATTTCTGAAACAATAATTGAGTTATGCTTGTAGGGAAAGGAACATGGTAGGAAACAAGGGACTCATAGAAGCTTGATCGGTCATAAAGTGAGCAGGAGAACATTATGTGATTGACATCAGCATTTTCCACGCCACATTCGCAAGTTGAGTCAGCAATTATACCAAGCTTGGCAAGATGGGCGGGCGTACAAACATGTCCCAATCGCAAACGTATTAATATTGAAGTCATCATCTTGCCAAACTTTGCATCAAAATACCACGGTTTACGAGGTATAACAGGTTGAAGTTGCGCGTAAAATCTGCCTTTGGTTTGACTTGATATTTCCCAAATAGACTTCCAATCATCCAGCAGGTAGACCTTAGGTAAAGCTAAAAGATCGTGGACGTAATTTTTAAAAGGATGCAGATCACCACATAGCACCGCGTCATTCGCAAGACGATCAGAAATTTCATTACCAGTTATACCACTATAGCCCGGAATCCAAACAAAATGTATTAAAAGTCCTTTGGTATAACAATCATAAATGGTACGCCTTAATTCAAATATGACAGGGTATTGAGACGCGTGGTAAAAAGGAAATTTACCAAGAGCTTGTAGAGCACTCTTGGAGTCCGAAAACACAACTGTTTTAGCAAGTTTCATAATACGAACGAATTCGACAGCTTTTAAAAGACCAAAACACTCTCCAGTAAAAACTGAAGTTTCGGGAGGCATTTTAATTTTTTGAATAATTTTAGATTGAGAATGGTATACACCAACGCCCACGCATTCCATAAAGGAATGCTTGGAAGCATCAGTATATACATGATGGAAATCATTATAATCCGTGCCAACTATGAAGTTGAATGTACTTTTGATGTTATGATCTAATTTGTGGAGATAGTCTAAATTAACAGTAGGTGAAAAACAAAGTGATTCATAGTTACTGGCAAACAGAGGTAAGCGACTAGATCGGTGCGTAGGTGAGGCTAAGGACATAAATTTTCTATAACTTTGTATTAAACATGGTATGGGTTTATGAGTCCAGTAGCTTGCAGTGGATACTAAATCGGAAAGTAAACGAAGCATAGGTATGAGAGGATGGTTGGAATATTGCATTGTGCGGAAAACAAATTTATCAGACAGGAATTGCCGTCTAAGATACAATGGAGGTTCACAGGTTTCGATCTGAAGTGCATTAATTGGGCTCGATTTCATAGCCCCAGTTATTATCCTTAGAGCCTTGTATTGGATTTTATCCAGCTCTTTATAAGCAGCTACATTTCCAGGTTCGAGAAGATAAGTGCCATAGTCTAATATACTTCTTATAATAGCGTTATAGAGTAGCTTCATCGAGTAAGGGTGTGCCCCCCACCAAACTCCAGACAGGCACCTGAGCATGTTAAGAAGTTTTTCGCATTTATTGACCACGTACTTACAATGATGAACCCCTTTAAGTTTTGGATCTAATATAACACCCAGGAATTTGTACTGGCTTACTACAGGTATCACAGTATCGTTGTATTGTAATTCTATAGGTGGAACTGAGCGCATGCGAGAAAATATCATTACTGCGCTTTTTGATGATGAAATATCCAAACCGTTATTGTCCATCCAATGCTTTAACAATGCTAATGACGAGCGCAAAGTCGATTTAGCATATTCTATGGATTTATCAGAACAGTACAATAGCAAGTCGTCAGCGTATTGAAGAATTTTTATGTTAGTATTATTATTACGTATATATGGATCTAGATCAAACGTATAAATGTTATATAGGGTCTAACAAATTTAGTTATCGACCGCCAACGGGGGTTATCTATAAATCACACTGATCACGCTCACCAAATTTGAGAAAAAAATTCAGGCTAGTTTCGGAGATAATCAACAAAACATTAGCACTTCATAAATGCGAAAAACTACACCGTTTACCAGCTGTTTACTACTTCACTATCAAACCCGCACGCACACCAACAAGCTAGCCGACATGTCGGCGCGCAGCGCGGCCGCGGCACACGCAAACAAAAGAGCGGCATCCTTTGTGTCGCGGCGGCGTTCCTCTTTCGGCGTCCGCGCGCGCGTTGATTTTTTTTGCGTCAGTCGCAAACTCACCTCGCCACGAAAAGGACGTCGAGTGATTTTTATGTTCACAATACTACAACAAAGTAGTCAAGTACGGCCTGAACAGTAAACTGATACCAGGTCTTCCTTGGACGGGTGGACTTGCCTGCCGTGAGGCCTAGCGGGTGCTCCTCTACATCACGCACATCTTCGGCGTGAAATGTTCCACGCACATCTTCAGCGCGACGAAATGTTCATTCAGCAGAACGGACGGAGCCCCTGCCTAGTGTGAAGTGTGACTGTGGCCTTCTTCACCTCCGTGTCTCCTTCCTTCGGGTTCGGCTGTCGGTGGATCGGGCGCAGGGGGCCCGGTGCCCTGGCCGGCGCGGCGCCCGACCTATCACCACTCCATACCTTACCTACCTACCTACGGAGCTACGTGACGTCGTTTATTTTATTACGAGAAGAAGATGTGTTGTTGTTACGTGCGTGATTGATAGAAAATGTACCAGTTATACGGCAAAAGTGATAATAAGTGACATTCTTAATCGAGTAATAATAAGTGAGAAGTGATGATATGCATCGAAGCTTTAGACATTTTGTGTTAGATTACGTTAGATTACCGTAAGTCCTTAACTAACAACAACATTCCTGTGAATAGGTAATTTATCGATGAATTAGCTAAAGAAGGAATCATAAGCTTTTAATTTAGAGAGCTTAATTATTGTTTGTTTATTAACTACAAGCATTATCTACTAGTATTTTCATTAAATTGCGAGTCATAATAACATAACATAAACCTGAAAATTTGTAGTAGGTAGATATGTCTTTAAAAATAAATTGTTTTATCAATGTCCTATTTTCTTTATGCTTATCCACTTCCTTAGCCTCCTCTCCGTAATCAGTCAGGTATCAAACGAATGCCGAGAGTCGCATAACAATGGACTTTTTATTGTGTCTCGTTTACACATCCTTGACGAGTTAAACCAAAAGAGTCATTTACTTATTGTATCTTTTGGGGTTTAGGTAGGTAGGAGAAAAGATTCATGTTTTACTTAATAATAACATCTTTAACTGTTTATGTAGGTACACACACGCTACACGCTTTTGTCTTATAAAATTTTGTCTTGCCGGTTATTCATTTATTTGGCATCTTTTATTAACATTATTGATAAGGTTGTTGTGTCTGTAAAATAACTTTGGTAGTAGGAAAAGGAGATACTACAACTTTAAAGTAAGTATGCAAATCTATCACTAATTGCATGAACCTCCAGGCTATTCATTTAATTTGCACAGCTAGTTAAATTTGTTATTTCATTTAAAGATGATAATACCTAGACTAGACGCATAATTAGGTAGGTCCTAGACCAGCTGTTTCGTGTTGATGAGAGAGAGAGACGACGATAGACGAGCCTGGGGGCCTACCCCGTGAGACGTTGCACGTAAATTTCGGTTTCGGCTATAGCCATCTCGCTTGCTCACACGTCATCCTGGCATGGGTGACTGAGACGACTAGAGTCGAAATCATGGACGACATTCGACTTACGGAGCAGGTACCATCGGTGCGTGTGTGTATGAATGACGACCGCGGCTGTTCACTATCTGTGTTCGTGCTTGCGTGTGCGTAAAGCATGTAAAGCGGGATTCGTTATTTAATTGAATTATTTTGTTAGAAAACATAACTTTAAAAAATCACTATAAAACATATGTCAATATTTTGTCATCGTGTTCTGTATGACGTATAGATACCCCTCGTTGGCGATCGATAATTGATTTCGTTAGACCCTGTATAATAAAGGACTTAAAACTGAACCTTGCGGCAACCCTTTCCAAACCGAGTGAATTTTAGTAGTAGAGCAAAGATTAATACGTCGTTCAGTTAATAAATTTAGGATAAAGTTACAGAAGAAGTCCGGAACATTTAAATATTTCAGTTTGGCAAGTAAAACCGGTAAAATAACATTATCGTAGGCTGAATTTATATCGAGAAATACTGCTAATAACGAACTATTAATAGAAAAAGATAATCTGATATCAGTCAAAAGAAGACTCAAATTATCAGCCGTACTCCTGGTCTTCCTAAATCCATATTGACTATCTGCAAGGTAGCCATTACTTTCAATATACCATTCCAACCGGTTTTTAACAAGACGTTCGGCAATTTTAACTAAAACCGATGACAAAGCAATAGGTCTGTATGACGTAGCCTCAGTAGGATTTTTATGCGGTTTTAAGAATGGCAACACGATTTGAATTTTCCAAGATGGAGGTACATTACCTGTCATCATAATATTATTTATCAAATGTAAATAGTAAACAAGGATATTATCGTCAACATGAGCAAAAAATGAATAAGGTATGCTATCAGCACCAGGAGCTGAATCACGTATGTGGCTAATAACGCCTTTTAACTCGTGAAGCGAAAAAGGCGAGGTAAGTCCCGTACATTCGGAAGTAGTAAAAGGTGAAGGTGGAGACAAGATAATATTTTGAGGGACCCAAGGAGGAGCTAATTTATTTATAAAATCATTTTCTAAAGATTCAGGAATAGTATTATAATTCGATTCAGAAAAGGCCGATCGAAACCTTCTAATACAGCGCCATACAACGGTGGAAGGTGTATTTGGGGATATAGAAGTGCAAAACTTACGCCAACTATCAAATTTTTTGTTTTTGAATAATTTACGTGTTTCATTAATTGCCTTAGTTAATATTTGATAGTTAGCATCGGTCGTGTTACTATTATAATTACGTTCAGCTAATTTTCTTGCTTTAGCGGCCACAGTGCACTCCTCATCCCACCAAGGAGGTGAAGGTATTTTACGTGGGGAATTATTGCTCATGCGGAAGACTTCTTTGGCAGCTGCAGTGAGTAAAGTGGTCAGAGCTTCTGCACAGGAGTTTTCTTCACCTGGCATATTCCTTGGGAGAGAAGAAACTCTCTTATTTACACAGCTCTTAAATGTATTCCATAGCTCACTATCATTGCAGTCAGGTACATAAAATTTAGAGCGGGTTGCTTGTTTAGTACTAGATGGCTTTATAAATGGAAAAGAAATAACTATAACAAAGTGGTCGCTTCCAAAAGTAGAAGGTAAAGTCTCCCAGGACAGTAATGATGCAAGGTTAGGAGTACAAATGGACAGGTCCACTGCACTGATTCTTTGGTTAGGCTTAGTACGTCTAGTAGGAACACCTGTATTTAAAATACAAAGATTATGGAAATCCAGTATGGAAAGAAGGTGGTCACCATGATCATCAGTCACTGAGCTACCCCAGGTCTGGTGATGTGCATTTAGGTCACCAAGAACTAAGAATGGTCTAGGAAGTAAAGAAAGTATATTATTAAAAGCATTAAAGATGTCTAAAGAAGGATGTGGAATATATACAGATATGAAACAAATATTATTTACACTTACAGCTACTATAGACATATTTACATTAAGGTCAGGTAGGGAGATCAAGGTGAATGGTGTGCCGTTTTTAATTAATAAAGCCGCACCGGCATAGCCATCATGTTGATCATCCCTCACCACATGATAACCTTTTATTTTAAAACTATACATCGGTTTGAGCCATGTCTCTGCTAATGCAAAGACAATTGGCTCGAACTTATTCAGTAAATATATTAAATCGGACTTTTTATTGATGATGCTGCGGCTATTCCACTGCAGCACCTTCGCCACCGACGCCATTTTTAACTATTTCAAAACATTTTTCAATTATAGAGGCTGCGTTGGACGGTGTATTTAAGCTGGACTGGGAAATCTTGATCAAAGAAATAATTAAATTAATTAAAGAAAATTGTTGTAGGGAGGAGTCATCTTCTTTTTCAAAGTTTAAAGCACATCCATTTGGAGGTGCAGGTATAGAAAAGTCTTTAATAAGTGCCTCATGGGCATCCCTATCATAACCTTTGACTAATTTTGGGGGGGGACGAGGTTTTAAGAACACAGTCTTTTTATATGATGATGTTAACGGCTCATTGTTGGCATTATTATAATTATAACCAGTGGAGTTCAAAGAAGATTTAGAGGGTTTTAGTATGTCAGCATAGGATTTGGATATGGTTGGGTGTAGTTTCGAAGCCTCGGCATATGACAAAGAGTTGTTGGCCATAGAAGTTTTTATGTTTTTCTGTCTTAAATATTCTGGACATGATTTATTTGTGGCAAAATGATACCCAGTGCATAAACAGCAACTTGCATTTTCTTCTTCTACTTGACAAGATTCACCAGTGTGAGATTGGCCGCATTTGTAACACCTTGGCTTTGATCTACATTGTAGCTTGGTGTGACCAAATCTACAACAACTGTAGCATTGTATAGTTGGGTATACATACATATCAACAGGCAGGGTATTGTAACACATAAAAATTCGCTTAGGCAGAACTTGACCGTCAAAGGTAACAACAACAGATTGGGAAGGCTTCCAAACAGGTGAACCATTGATGAATGTTTTAAAGTTTAATCGTCTTACCTTGATAATTTTGCCACAACCTTCTGGAACAGTGACGTTGTCTACAATTTCTTCAGGTGACCAGTCTTCAGGCACACCTCGGATTAGACCCATTTTAGTTACATTAAATGTAGGGATAAATGCTTTCAAATTATTTGCCTTTAAACATCCATGAGACAGGAAAGCATTAGCATCATCACTGTTCGAGAAGTCTATGGACAATTTATTTCGCCCTATTTTTTTCAAGCTTCCTTTTATAATGTTACGAATGGTATATTTCTCTAAAACACGTCCAAAAACAACAGGGTGCAATGTAGTACCAGAATCCTGTGAAGCTATCTTTTGTACGTGAATTACATAAGGAGCTGAATCAGTACTATTATAAGTTTGCCGACCAACAGGAATGTGGGTGGAACCTGGTAAGTCTGTAGTAGTATCAGTGGAAGGTGGAGCAATATTTTCGTTAGCATTAACGTTAGTAGCTGCAATTGCATCTGTATGGCGTCCATTATGTTTTCTGCGTCTCTTTATACGGGGCTTTGGGGAGTTCCCAGACCCTGTGCAACCATCAGTAAGTACATGACCTTCATCAGTTTCTCTGCTAGATTCCATTTCCCTTTCAGAACAACCTACTGTAACATACTCAGCAGCTGCAGGAACAAAGTTATTTACTGAGGGAGGGCCTACGAAGCCCCCCGACAAATCGGGGGGCTCGTTCATATTTGAAAAGTCCAAAAACTTACCTAAAACTCAGCCAACTATACAAAATATTATATACACACTATACAAATAAACTAAACAACTAAAAATATACCCTACTGATCACTTTTCAACCGGTATTCAATTAAAATAAATCACAATCTCCAAAAACGCGCCCGCCGCGTTCCACGTTTCCCGCGCTTTTTTTCAAGTCCAATTCATTTTATTCACTTTTTTAAATTGGTTTTTTTTTTAAACTTACTTGTTGCCACAGAATATGTGTAGGGGCTCGTTATTGGTGATATTTTAAAGCAAAAGGTGTGGTGTGCATGTAACTATACGGATTTTTGCGCATTTGGGTAATTCATTCCAAAATAGTATTCTGTGCCCCTACACTACTAAAGTTTTATTATACATGCCTGGACAGTGGACACACTCTATATACCTACGGCTTTACCTACGGCCTAACAGTAACTTTGTACTATTTTCTGCTGTGTGTAAACGTTGGAGTGAAACGAAACGGAGCGTAGCAAGCAAGCTGTCACTTTGGCAGTTTAATAAAAAAAAATTTGCTTGCCTTTGGTTGGTTTGGTTTGGTTATTTGTTTACAAAATACAAATGTGGAAAACTTTTTAACCAGAAAAATACCTTTGAAAATAGAGTTATCGATCTGAAATCGTATAAAAATGCCTAAACCGACGTGTGTCCAGTGCAAATCCAATGATTCCTTGCTCTGGCGAAGCTCAGAGAACGGACAAATATGCAATGAGTGTCACCTAGCCAACACCGCGAATAAAGAGATCAAACCAGAAGCTACAGTGAAGCTAGAGAATGAGGTGAAGGAAGAAAAGGAAGATGGCGACAGTAAGAACGGAAAAAACGAGTCGGAGACGACTCCTGCGAAGGCTACAGGGAGGGGAACGAGGAAGAGTACACGGGCGACGCGGTACAAAGTAAAGACGCCAGCACCCACTCCGGCCAAACCGCCGGCGCCTAGAGGCCGCGGTCGCAGGAGCATCTTTAAACGACAACCCGTGAAAGCCCCAACAGCCACCGCCACTATTATCACTAGTGATTCAGTATTTTATCAGGTCAGTTTGCTAACAGTCTTACTACAGCTCGCTACATCTTTAGATTGATATATGGTGAAAAATATTTATACCAATTGTGTTACCTACATAATCTACTCCAACTTTATTTCATACATGATGTATGGATTTCTGACTCTTTATGTACCTATTTTATATTGGACACCAATATAAAACCTAGAACATTGCTGTGATCCCAACCCAAAGTAAGAAGCTTTAACACTTCTTATATACAAATCAGTAACAAAGATTATGATTATTACATTGATCCAACTCGGAATTGGACCTTTGAATAGCGATACATTGAAACCCAGCTTGTTAAGACACTACACCATGGAGTTTGTCAATCAATATGACTTTAGTTTATAATATTTGCTTTCTATTTCAGAATGTATCAGATTTATTGATTGACCTATAATTTCCAGGGCTCATACATGCAAGTAGGAGACATAGTATCAATGACAGACCTGGAAGGTGACATATACTATGCACAAATCCGAGGCTTCATGACCGATCAGTATTGCGAGAAGAGTGCCGTTGTGACCTGGCTACTGCCTACTAAAGCTAGTCCGCCACCTGAACAGGGATTTGATCCTGCAACCTATATTATTGGTAAAGTAATACCTTTGACTAGATAAGCAATGTCTTATTCAGCTCAGGCCCACATCAGATTTAACACTTTTACGGTCCATGTGGACATGTATTAATTAGATGTGGTGGCATTGTCAATACAATTGCTACACATCCAATAGTGCATTTTACGCAATGCACTGATGTATAAACTTCACTTAATTCTTGATGTTTATATTGTATTGAATGTCATACCGAGCTAACTCATTGGTGCATTACATGTAACGCATTTATGCATGGACAGTAAAAGTGTTAATATCAAACCTGACATGAAACTGACATTGTGTCTTACTGTCTCTGTTAACCTTAAAGAATCTAACAACAGTTAACAACAGAATAATGGTTACACATAGAGCTAGCTATCCTATGTCTGTGCAAGTGGCCCTTATGTTAGAGTTAACAACACTTAATTTGTAGTTGCCTGTGAGATGGTGTTGGCTGGCAAGAGAAAGATTCCTATAGTTTCACTGATTGAGGCCTATATTCCAGGACAACTTAACCAGAGGGCAAATGAAATATAGTTCATGAGAATGTTGAAAATTGACAGCAGAATAAAGGCCATTATATTAATTTATTTATCATTTTATTGTTTTCTTCATTTTAGGCCCTGAAGAAGACCTGGCGCGTAAATTGGACTCAATGGAGTTTGTGATGCACGCTCCATCAGACTATTACAAGGCCAGCAACAGCCCATACCCTCTTGTTGAGAGCGAACTCAACAACTACACCGGATACATTTGGACATCACTTGAGCCTAAAGAAAGAGTTTCATAGCATAATAAGGTTTGACTTTAGTTAGTGTATTTTTTTATTTAGTATGGGTTTGCTCTTGACTCCAGACCAAGCCAAGTGCGACTAAGACGGAGTCGAAGATGGAACGAGCTCGCCCAGATTGTGTAAATCACTAATTTTAAAATGTTTGTTACAATATTATTAATAAGTAAATAATAGTGAATAGCCATACATACAAAATAAAGACCTGAAATTACTACACAGGTTTCATTCAATATTAGTGTTCATCCTTCTCACTTTCCTGATCACCTTATTATTACTCTGAAATACGTCCTTCCATTCTTTCTTTCAAATTCAGTTTCATTGTGTACTGTTAATATTCTAAAAATTGAAAATGTGACGAAAGCTATAGATGTTGCTATAAGTTCATAAAACTGAAACTGCTCTTTTTAAAACTAAGTAATATAAGTTGGTGGTAATGGTGATACATTTAGGGCCGATTTTTAGGGTTCCGTAGCCGAATGGCAAAAAACGGAACCCTTATAGTTTCGTCAAGTCTGTCTGTCTGTCTGTCCGTCCGTATGTCACAGCCACTTTATTCTGAAACTATAAGCATCACATAGCTGAAACTTAGTAAGTAGGTGTATCTTGTTTACCGCTTTCCGATTCAGATACAAAAAGTAAGAAAAAATAATATTTAAGGGGGGGCTCCCATACATGAAACTAAAACCTAAAAATTTTTTTTTACTCAAACCTATGCTTGTGAGGTGTCTATGGATAGGTCTTTAAAAATGATATTGAGGTTTCTAAAACCATTTTTTCTAAAAGTGTAAGGTTTGAGATACAGACGCTTCCAAAGTGGTAAAATGGGCGTCCCCCCCCCCATCTAACTTTTGAACTAAGACAGTGAAAATTTTGGAAAAAATATATGATGTAGAACTTAACAAAAACTTGCAACGAAAATTGGTTTGAAGGAGATCGAACCAGTAGTTTTTGAGATATTGCACATTTTTATCAACCGCAAATATAACTTTGTCTTTCATACAAACACTATGAAAAACAAAGTTATTTTTGCTGTCACAATATATTGTGATGTTTTCGTTAATGAGCCCACCGTGGGGTGCAACTTAAGTTCGCTCGCCACAACAAAGAAGAAGAAGAAGAAGAAGAAGTGAAGGTAAGTGGACCCTGAATTCAGTTAAGGGTGGCACGGAACCCTCAGTGCGCGGGTCCGACACGCACTTAACCGGTTTTTCAATGGTCAGCTAAAGCCATATAGTAATTTTAACTCGTCAAGTATGTGTGAACGAGACACAATAGAAATTCCATTATTATGCGACTCCCGGCAGTCGTTTGATACCTGACTGATTAAGGATAAAACCTGTGGATAAAACTTAACAGACTGATAAATAGGGATGTCGATCTGAGATCGATTAATCGAAGAATCGATTTTTGGAGCCAAAAAGATCGATTTTTTAAATCGATATGTAGGACTGAATCGATTCAGTGAATCGATATTTCACCCTTAAAAATCGACATCCGATTTTATTTTTATTTTTTGGTATAAACCAAAAAAGTATTTACAATGAATTGAATGTACCCATATTATAAAAGTGCTGCCGGCTGCCGGTTAAAAACGGTTAATTATTCAAAAGTCGCGAGATGGCTGTATGTTTGGATTTCTTTGCTTCTCTTTAAAAAAGTTACGTTTGTTATCTTTGCAGGTGTAGTGTAGGCGACTCGCCTGGGACGCATGTGTTCATTATAAAATCTTCTGTCTCACTCCCAGATTTAGCTGATTGTCCCACATTTAGCTGTCACCCTATGTATGACCTGTCGGGGCCCTAATCGAATCTGCGATTTCACATAATCTGTGGTAGATTTCGTGGCAAGGTAAAAGGTTGCGTTCTTTGACTTAATGATAACATAACGTTATTCTGCTGCGTTACTAAAAAAAAATTTTATTTCATTTTGTACAAAATCTTAAAAATTAATTCATACCTCCCTAACTACTAGTAATAGGTGTGATAATTAGGGTGTCGTTTAATATAAATAGATTGATATTACATTATAAACAAAAACATAAGAAAAAGATCGATTTTTCAAAAATCGATCTTATTGGCCTCGATTTTTTTGTGGATCGATTCATTAGGTCACGATTCGAATCGATTTAAAAATCGATCTTTTTTGGAAAGAATCGACATCCCTACTGATAAATTAACGAACTAGTAGAATAGATGACGCTCTATCTGAGTTGCGTCACTGTTGTTGGAAGACGACGGAGTTAGATGTCGCTAAGTCCTCAGCGAGAAACTGCTCTTTAGTTTCAATTAGTCCAGGAACATTTCAGCTGTTATAATATTACTTCTTCAAAACAATCTCCATCAAGCATTCTACTGAGTGCTACTTGTTGTTTCTCATACGAAAATAAATTGTGAATTCGTGATAATGTGCGAACTAGCAGTGCCATCTGGGCCAACAAGGTGAATAACTGCTGTTGAAATGTTACAGCGGTAGATGTCGCTTTAAGTTTTTAGCGAGAAACTTAGGTTTTCTTTTTAATCTGTGTCTTCTGTGACATAATCAAAGAGAATATAATCACTACGTGACATAATCACAGAATATATAATAGTACTACATAATACCAAGAAGCTTATATACAAAAGCTTATAAAAAATTGTATATAAGCTTCTTGCATAATACTCATACTCTTACTAATCTGTGTAATACTCACTAACCTGGTTACTAGCCTAATCCACAGATTAGTAAGAGTATGTCTAAAGAAGTATGTCTGTCTGTACTAATCTGTGGTACTCTGGTCGTGCCGGCTTTTGTGTTTTTCTTACAAATTAACTTTTACTTCGCATCTCAATCTAGAAAATAAAATACCTAGTGCAATATGAGTCGCAAAGAAGCTTTGTCTTCCTTTATCCAGCAAATTCACGGTCGACCCGTTGTTGTAAAACTCAACAGTGGCGTCGATTACAGAGGTAAACAAAGTTGTCGAAACATGGTACACTCTCTAAGATTACTTACCGCTTCTATTTAAGATTAACCTTTAAATGTGGCTTTTGCCTTTCCATCTCTATCGATCATCATGCAAATAAAAAGTCTATCAGTTACCCATACTATACGTAAGAAAAACTATTCCAGTACGAATTTGAGGTTATAGTTATCAACCTTAATTGAATACTTTTATGATGTTTTTCTTTTCTTTAAACGGTTTTTCTCACCAATAATACCTATTGCAAATGATTCCACATCTAATCATTGTTTTTCCGTATTTCAGGTGTGTTAGCATGCCTAGATGGCTACATGAATATAGCTTTAGAGCAAACGGAAGAATATGTGAATGGACAGCTAAAAAACAAATACGGTGACGCATTCATTCGTGGCAACAACGTGCTTTACATCAGCACGCAAAAGCGGAGGATATGAACCTGGTTGAACTGTTACTTTTCTAAGTTAAGCTAGCAAGTAAGGGCAAATAAAGTAAGTCTACACGTAACTCTGGTATTATTTACATAGTTCTCATTATATGACTAAAGAATGTTACTGGTTTAGTTAGTTGCATGATAGATCTTTTAATCAGTCAGGGATCAAACGACTCTCGAGAGTCGCATAACAATGGAATTTCTATTGTGTCTCGTTCACACATACTTGACGAGTTAATGCCAACAACTTAGCAGTACCTTTAACAAAAACACTTTTTTGTTTACCTGATATGGTTTACTTCACTAGTCAACAATGGAGCAAGCTCACCTGAAGAAAGCCCGTTCACACATTTAATTCATCATATTTCAAATATTAAGACTAACTGTGCTTACATACTTCTCAGTGATGTACTCATTGCTGTATTAAATAACATTGTACTTTTAAATGATATTATTAGTGAATAAATTATGTTGTAAAAATTTGTCTTGGTCGAGGTATCAGTAGTGGTTCAGGTACTTTTCTTCATTGCCTCCAGGGTATGTGTAGTAAAACCTTACATTTCCAGCTCCCTGCAAAAGCAGATGATTGTTTAAATTATTAGAATTTAATTAGTGAAATTATTGGTTACATGATGGTGGTGGTTGTTGTACTAGTTGAATTTATTATGATCTTGCTAGAAAGTAGTTAGCAATACACATTGAAATTTCTATCCTAAGAACTCTAAAAATACAAGAACATAGTAACAAGATTATTTAGTCATCCTGTATCTTTCGACAAGTATTCCATTCTAGCTCACACTAATTTATAAATAAAATAATATAATATAATAAATAAATATCCATAATAAAGAACAATGTAAGTGCATGTGCAGTAAGACAATGTGATGAAGCTTCTACCTATAATCCTATGTATTTACTATTCTTTAATCTTATTGTTTTTACGACATATATTTATTTAACGACTTTTTGCACATATTAAACTGGACAATAGGTGAATCAATGATTCTCTCCCAGTAATACCTTGCCTAGTTCCTATAAAACAAGACAGTTGATGTGTTGTCTGCATATTTTGATTTATTTTACTTTAGGTCGTCATAAATCATCATAGTATTGCTGATAAATTTGATTATGCATTAGACTGTGGTCAGATACATAGTCAGTGTTCAGGCAACTTACAAGTGGCAACCCCTGAATAAATCAGAATAGCAAATACACTTAGATGCGCAACGGGTCCCCCGACAACCGACGACAATCAACGAGCATCCACCATATTCATTGCGCTTTGAGCTCCGGAACAAATCACATCGACCCATACCATCATTGTAATTCTTCATCTTTATTAAATTCATTGAACTGTTCTCCGGCGTATCAATTCCAAGTCCTCGCCACAAGAAGACCTGCGCGATCAAATGGTCCGTTTTCTTTGATCACGTCGGGGTCACCATTTGATCGCGCAGGTCTTCTTGTGGCGAGGACTTGGAATTGATACGCCGGAAAACAGTTCGATGCATTTATTTAATGTGAAGATTTACAATGATAGTATGGGTCGTTGCGCTTTGAGCTCCGGAACAAATCACATCGACCCATATCATTGTAAATCTTCACATTAAATAAGTTCATCGAACTGTTTTCCAGCGTATTATTTCCAAGTCCTCGCCACAAGAAGACCTGCGCGATCAGACAGTTACATTATATTTAATGGATGTTTTACATACCAACATAAACTTTAGAACACACACAGGCTAGTACTATTTACAGTTTACAGGACCGTACATTTAATCATAAATACAATTATTTATTACCTTATTGTCACCCAGAGGTACATTCGCTGGTCCTTTGCCATTGCCGAGATCAGCTATAAGTTTCTCCCCCCTCACTCCATAGTTCTTCACATACGCTTCCCGGTTCCTTCTCCCTGCGTCAGGGTCGAACGAAGCGTCCACTCGGTAGTTTAGTATCCTTGGGTTGAACAGAGGAGCCCAGAAACTCGAATATATCACTCCTTCACAGCACGCTAACAACGTTACTAATAAAACTAATCTTAGATGCATTTTGGTTTGAGTGAAAAACTTGATGACAATATTTAGGCGTCCAAATTATGCAACAGGCTAGACGCAAATGATCGGAATAAGGAAATATTTAGACGAACAAGTTTAGCTGCCTACTATTTGTATGTAAACACTCTGTTTGAAGTGTTATCGTCTGCTCAAGGCAAGGTGATCTTGCGTCTTAAGGTTCGGACGACTTGTTGAAACTCATTTTAATTAAGCAAAGTTCAAACTTAGAAACCGGGTCCAGGCTATAACAGTTATGAAAATTTTACGAAATACACAACAGTTATGTTATCCCCCCTATAATTTTTTTCATCATATTATACTTAGCTGTCCCTACCTAATAAAGTTCAGGTTGAGTTTAGTAAGAAGTCCCAATACCGAGAGATTTTATGGTTGACTGGTAGAGAATGCGTTTGGCATTAAATTCGCCATGTGTGCCATTTGTTGTTGTGCATGGGTTTTAAACTTAAAACCCTGAAATAAGGTTAAAAAGCTTACATGCATTTATTGTAATTTGCCCTTAACATTGTCCAACACAGTAGTTTGTGTGAATCAATGGAGGTGCATTTTATTACAATTTACATGAACACAAGCCAGTAAATCTCAATGGCTTTGTAAATCATCATTATTTAACTTCGCATACAAATACAAACATTATAGCTACATGCATATTATGTCACCACACCAACCTCACAGTAGGTTCATAGCTCTCTGATTTTTAAATGTAGGATGTTTTAGCACAAGATTAACATATGACAATTGTAACTTCTGAGTGTAGTACCTTCCATGTATTTTTTAATGTGCTATTGCAAGAATAAAAAAAGTAATTTTAGCAGTTTAAAAAATATTTATTACACAAAAATATAATATTCAACACCTATACCCTATTAAAAAAATATACACTAGAATATAATTACAACATTCTTCAGTCACCCTGTGTCTTTGGGCAAATTATGCTATCTCAAACTTATTTACAAAAACCGGTTAAGTGCGTGTCGGACCCGCGCACTGAGGGTTCCGTGCCACCCTTAACTAAATTCAGGGTCCACTTAATTTCACTTAACGAAAACATCACAATATATTGCGACAGCAAAAATAACTTTGTTTTTCATAGTGTTTGTATGAAAGACAAAGTTATATTTGCGGTTGATAAAAATGTGCAATATCTCAAAAACTACTGGTTCGATCTCCTTCAAACCAATTTTCGTTGCAAGTTTTTGTTGAGATCTACATCATATATTTTTTTCAAAATTTTCACCTTCTTAGTTCAAAAGTTAGATGGGGGGGGACGCCCATTTTACCACTTTGGAAGCGTCTATATCTCAAACCTTACACTTTTAGAAAAAATGGTTTTAGAAACCTCAACATCATTTTCAAAGACCTATCCATAGACACCCCACACGCATAGGTTTGAGTAAAAAAAAATTTTCAGGTTTTAGTTTCATGTATGGGAGCCCCCCCTTAAATATTATTTTTTCTTACTTTTTGTATTTGAATCGGAAAGCGGTAAACAAGATACACCTACCTGCCAAGTTTCAGCTATGTGATGCTTATAGTTTCAGAATAAAGTGGCTGTGACATACGGACGGACAGACAGACAGACAGACAGACAGACAGACAGACAGACAGACTTGACGAAACTATAAGGGTTCCGTTTTTTGCCATTCGGCTACGGAACCCTAAAAATGTATCCTTAATTTAATTAATTACGTTCATAGGCAGTGTTTCATATGTAATAAAACTATGTGATAGGCTAGAAAAGTTGATAGTCTTATGTATTTATTTTATTTTATTTTATTTTTTATTTTATTTAATCAGTACACAGACAGGTTACAGACAGTGACTTACAAAACATGGAAATGAAACATTTAAGGAACTAGACTATAACCTATGAATAGTGTACATAAAATAACATTACGTATTACATACATTATCGTAAAATCGCAACAATTTCAGTGAAATAATTAATAAATTTTGAAAATAATAAAAAACGGTAAAAAATTAAACCAAAACACCAGAATTAAAAAAAACTGTTAACAAATTTACAAACAAATTAAATTAATGTTGTTGGCAGATATCGAGAGCACTGTCAATGCTCTTGCGAAACGAGTGCAATTCAGGTTGAAATATATCGAGGTCCGGATGGGACTCGACCAACTCATCATAAAATCGACGCATCCGTACAAGGGGATTATAAAACGAGGTATTATTTCTGTAGACCTCAAGAGCAAACAATTTAGATCGACGGCATCTGTGCAGGGTGTTAAAGGATAACTGAGCCACTAAATAGGGGCAGTCAATGAGCGAGTGTATGATTTTGTGCAAAAATATGATGTCATACTTCTTTCGACGGACATGCAATGGAGTCACCCCAAACCTTATCATGCGTGCATTGTAACCGTTAATAGTTCGACCGAGCCCACAGCGAAATGAAACAATTCTCAGGCACCGTGCCTGAACCCGTTCAATGTTTTCAGAGTGAGTTTTGTAGTGAGGAGACCAAACAGGACAACCGTACTCCAGAATGCTTCTCACCAATCCGTAAAACAAAGTCAAGATACTACCAGGCTTCCTGAAATGACGGGTGGACCTTAGGATAAATCCAAGCAACTGATTACCACGTTTAACAATGTACTCAAAGTGCTGGCGGAACGTCAAATTATCGTAAATTAAATTAAATAAAATTAAATTAATTAAATTTTGCTTTGATGAAGAACTGACAACTTATTTATTTATTAGAAGTTTATGAATTTTCCCTCTAAATATTTTATACATGCGATAGTATCATTCAGAAACTATGAGTAAGTTGAATCTTGCCTGATTTGTTTGATAGGTTTGATGAGAGTTAGTTGGAGCAAAAAATTACAGTCAAGTACCCTTGCAAGTGTTATTCTGCTATCAATAATACATATCTCAATGTATGCCCTCTAGAGGCGAGTAGGACTTGTATTGGTAAAGCTCAGGCCCCCCATATCCATACAGCAGCTTGCCTTTTCCGTTCTCGTCGTAATACGGGTACCGGTAGTTCGGTCTGCAACCAGAAAATATTTGTATTAAGTACATGACTCAAATCATAACTCCCCTTTTTGATTCACCACTACATCATCAGCATTATCTGTCGCAAGACGGCTGCTGATGAAAATAGGCCTCCCCAAAGATAACCGGTCGCGATGCAAATGCGGTCTGTACTGTACCAGTGTGATGCTGTGATCTTGACAAGGCCATGTTCTGTCATGCTACGTATTTGTTACATAATGCATTATTTATTTAGTTGCCTCCTGACAAACCATAAATACCTACATCTGTTTAAAAATGTTAGCAATGTTACCTCGTCGCTGTTTTGCGTTCTACATTCAAACAGGCAATGTATCACCTTTTGGATCAGATGATTTCAAGGTCTGAATGTCTTATTTAAATGCAAAATTAACAGTCTCACCTTTCGAAGTACTGGAAGTTGGGTGCCCTAGGTTGCGGCAGGGATCCCTCACCGGCCACCAGGATCGCCAACACCATCAATAGCTGTACACACATAGTCGTAAGTAAATAAACATCCGATATATTTTGTATATAAAATAGTGGTAGTCCCCGAGACGAAAGTGTCTTTATAGTTTATTTATACATATACATAGTCGTAAAAAAATAAGATGTATTTAGCATTTATAAAAATAAAGCTAAAAAGAAGCGAGACAAAAGTGACGTTATAATAAAATGACCAAACATGAGACTGTGAACTCAATTTACTTATCTCCGGTGCTCATTTGCCAATCAGGTAACAATATTTACGTAAACGTTACCAAGTATTACATTCATACTTCATGAATAAATTATCATAATTAATTATACATTATCCGAGTAAACACTACTCACGTGAACTCTATTTAAAATTGATTTCAAACTAAGTAAGTTCATGCCGATAGAAATCAATTTCCCACAATACAAATAAACTATTTTCGCTAAATAAGTTGATACC
This sequence comes from Pyrausta aurata, assembly GCA_963584085.1. Classification (NCBI taxonomy): domain Eukaryota; kingdom Metazoa; phylum Arthropoda; class Insecta; order Lepidoptera; family Crambidae; genus Pyrausta; species Pyrausta aurata. The sequence goes on along the minus strand of OY757276.1, from coordinate 159,957 downwards.
CGCGTTAAATAACTTTTTTTTGTTTCAGACTAAGATTTATTTTGAACATGCCTTACTTGATTTTTAACAACAGGTAGGTGTACTTTTAATACTTCATTCAGGCGAGACCACCATAATCAGCCACTTTCACTCGAGGTTTTACTTCGAACCTAAGAAATAATTATGTTATTTGTCTCCAAATACTGTCACTTCATAAAACTTTTAACCTAAGCACAGTCACGCATCCTTTGACCCAGACACACTTTCACAAACACATAACCATTACACAACATCACATTACACTAATTAGTATCGAAGAGAAAGTTTCTGCTAAACTCACCGTAAACATAGCGTATTTGATGTATTTTGCCATTGTTTCACTGTTTTTACTGAGCACTGTTAAAAGTTAATAGTTCCGGATGGTTCCTAAGCTAACCGAAGTGTTGTTAACCCTACGTGCGTCACGCATTGAATGGTTACGGTAACTGGTTTGATCGTGGAAGTGGTAGTGAGTTGGCCACAGTCTTAATCCCCACCAGAATCTTGGGTCTTACAGACGCGGTTATAGCCAGGCGCCTTTGATCGAAAAAGTTGGTCAGAGTGTTTGCTTAGTGAGATCCATCATTTTCTTGAAAATATGTGTTTCTTAATTAAAACTTATCTTACCCACTAACGAGTAGATATAGTTAACTCTTTAATAACAAAAGAAAGAAGGAAGATTCTTATGCCATGAAGGCCCAACATAATTTATAAAAATATTGTCCCTAATAAACGTCAGCAAAAGCTTTAGAAATTGATGAGGAATACTTATTATACGAATGAACGGATAAATGTTGCATTGAGTTGCAACTTGCACATGCCGGACACCTACCTACTTATCAATCCACCTATCTACAAAAGAGTTTAAAAAGTGATTCATACTGATTCATGCCTCCAGTTATCCGCAGGGAAGCCCTGTGTAGTGTTGTGTTTGCGAGAAATCGGAGTTGACAGTCAAAGTGGCTTGAAGAGATTATTATTTAGAATAACAAACAAAAGGTAAATTCAATGTTCTTCTTATCATTTTATTAGTAATCGTATCAATATTTTTTTCTGTGTAATAAATAAAACATTGCACCACATGAAAGCAACCTTAGGCAATATATTGCCGGCATCGAGTGCGTGTGCGACGATCGTTTGTTATTTTGCGAACTTCAGACCGGTTTGGTCGGTCGCAAAATAAGAGGAAAACTTTGTTCACTAGAATAAATAAATATAATAAGAAATAATAAAAGTTTAATTGTGCAAATTGCACATTGGTTAATACATTATTTCTAGTTTTAAAAATACCTAAAAGAAATGTTTTCCCGTCAATCGTAATGAAATCACCTTACTCTAGAAAATAGACACATTATCAAATGCTGATCAAACTTTTCTTTCAGCAAGTTATAAAATTATGGATTCAGCTTTAAGGAAACAACTGAAAGATATTACATGGTGAGAACTTACACATACTTTTACTTAGATTGATAATATTTTGACATTAGTTTAGTAGTAGCGCCAATCCGCACTGAGCCCGCGTGGTGGAGTATGGCTATACTACCTCATAATTGGGCTAAGGCCTTTGGGTTGGCATGGGATAATTAAAGGCTAACTTTACTTTTATACTAGGTGCAAGAATGCGTGGGTGTTCCCCAACATTGACGCCGCTGCACTGTACAGGATTTGCTCGGCCAGTGCTCGTCTCTAACTGTTCCGGAGCCTTCCGCTGACTTGTCACAGGTTATGGCTAACAGCACGAAGTTTCCCATACCCTTCCCGATCAATACAGTCAGGTAATTTTTATTATTAATAATTCATTTGACTAATGATCAGTACGATCCTGTATATTTCGTTGAAGCTGTATTGTTAGATCTAACAACCGCATTTATAATAATTATAAACAAGTTCTAGGATTATTAATTAATTGAATAAAGAGAATAAGAATCTCTTTCTCTGATCATATTATACATAAAATATAAATGATAATGCTTAATATCGCCTAAGTTGATTTATGTTTTTAAAAATATACTGAGCTCTTCCCTAATTATATTTTATTTTACAGACTGCAAAATCTAAAACAGATGTATCCTGCGGAGAAACTAAACCGCAATATAGCGTCTACATATCCGATTGTACATGAAAGAGTGGTGTTGCTGATTGCAAATTTTCTACTTTATAAAAGGTAATCCTGCGTAGACGAGGTAGAATTTTAGACTGCGAAAAGTGAAAATCCGCTATGATAAAAATCCAATAAATAAAGTATTTCCTGTAATAATGGCCCAAGCCCAGCGTGAACGAACGAAATGATTCTCAAAATAAAGATACTAAATGTGTAAAAAATAAGTATTACTGTTCCCAAATTCGGTGGCTTACATTTTTGCCGTGAAATATGCAGTTTTCAAGATCATTTCATATTTTCCTATGCGTCAAAAGGTCCCTCGTCTGCGCAGCATGGTATTATAAGTAGGTAGGTTTGTCTTATTTTCTTTATCATTAGTTTAGGTATTTCAATTTTTTAATTTCAGGAAATATGGGAGTAGAATCGAAAAACAAATGTACATAAACATGAATATAGCTGACTTTATCGACAGGCTACTGAAGAAAAGAGCTATTACTTTTATCAAGGCTGAAGACAAATATAAATTGCTTAGCGGACGCACAGGGTAAACCTTTTTGTATCTACATACCTTTTATAAGAAGATTAAACTGCCTCGGTGGCGCAGCGGTTAGAGGGTCGCATTTTAAAGCGACGGCCGCGCCCGGGATCGATTCCCGGGTCGGGCCAAAAATATGTACCTGGTTTTTTCTGTTCAGAAATTGACAGGGAAGCCCGGAGTTTGTAAGTTGGCGGTGTTTCACCCTCGTGCCTCGGAAAGCACGTAAAGCCGTTGGTCCTGCGCCTGATCTCTCTCCGGTCGTGTCAGATTGCTGTCCCATGGGGCTATGATATGAGAGTGAAAGAAATAATGAGTGCACCTGTGTTTGCGCACACACTTGTGCACTATAATATGTCCCGCGCAGTCGGTTAGTCGTTGTGACTGGCCACCGTATTCGAGATCGGCTAGGGGGACTATTATAAGAAGATTATCAATGGTAATTACCCGAATGAGGTAATTTACATACAGAAAATGTATACAATCTGAAAATCATATTTATTTTTCAGGGTGGATGGCTGGGAATCCGTAGGCACAAACGAAGAGTCGCCACCTCTGGTCTTGGCCGACTGTTTGAGCTACGACGAGATGAAGATATCTGCTCTGCTGTGCGTCAGCGGCTATACCCAGTGCATCAATGATGGCGCCAGGAAGAACGCTGGTGTTGTCAAAGATGAAGGCATTGAAACTGAGGCTGTTATTATTGGTAGGTATTTAAAAATATATTGCCCCCAAACAAACATGTGATTTGTCTATATTGGATAAACAGAAGCCACACAAAAACTTTATTAAACCCCGTATTTATAGTCGAGCAATAACTTAGGAATCTAGAATTCTTCATTTCGACAGCTCTAATTCTATAATGTTGTAATGCAAACCTTTTTTAAAGTCATTGCTTAATTACAAAAGTGATGCAAGGAAGGCGCAAGTGATTTTAACTAAGGTGTAACAAACTTAAGGTGCTTACCACCGCAGCGGTGACCTTTGTTTGAAAAAAATGTACCAAGAAGTGTATTTGGTATTCAAGTCGGATTTTATTAATAACTCACTGGAGTTATTAATAAAAGAGACTGCTCTTTAAGTAAAGTCAAATCTTTACTAAAACAAAATCTAAAATAATGATGTCTTAGGAATCGCACATATTGCTTAAGTGACCTTTAAAGTAGGTCTATGAACTCATGTTCAACTCTGGAAGGAGAGATACCCAAACATATCTGCTATTCCGCTAAAGGAACAGCTCCCCCCTGGACATAATCTACCTTGGCAGACTTGGAAGTCCTTAAATAGACTGCGGACACAAGTCGGCCGAAGCAAGGAGAACTTGTGCAGAGGGGTTATGTGGCGGACGACGCATGCTTGTGTGGTGTCTCTCCACAGACGATGGCACACCTAGTGTCCTGCCCTACGTGTCCCTACACCTGCACACGTGCGGACCTGGAGGTCTACTACGAAAAACGAAATCCGTCAAACGATAATCGTTTTTCGGATCCGAAACATTTTTATTATGGAATCCTTACTACGAAATGCTTCGGATCCGCAAAACGATTATCGTTTTGACGGATTTCGTTTTTCGTAGTAGGCCTTCTGTACAACGCTACTGACTACGCTCTGTCAGTCGCCGAGTACTGGTCGTCAAAAATATAACGCCAGAGTCGACACGAAAAGAAGAAGAAGAACTCATGTTTGACCTAACCGACATTTAATATTCCCAGGAGTGGTGGGTCCACGGTTCAGGCGTAAAAATCGGATGGAGTATGAAGACATATTGGTGACGGAAGATCAAAACGTTCCTGCCAACGGTTACGAAGACGACTGTACTGATGACGCCAAGCGGGCTTGGAGGCAGTTGTGGGATGACTTTTATCAGGTGATGATTATGTACGAGGTCTCTCGAGCCTAAGTACTTTCAAACGATAATCGCTTGCACACACGACACAAAAACGGGCGTTGCATCTAACAAAAGACAATGCCAGGTGCAAGCGATTTTGGAGGCGCGAGAGACTGGGACCATACATTCAATGCATTAAAAAAACTACTGCTTAGTAATTAACGTTATTAACTGCTACTAAATGTCCATTGTCCACTGCTGAACATATGCGTCCGCCAGGAATTGTAGTCCTTATAAGAATATATGTTGCCTCACAACAAGATAGTTTACTACTGACAGCTACCGGCTAGCCTAACCTTTCTAGCAAATATCTAAAGATAGTATTGGCTGAAAATCGAGATGCCATAAGCAACAGTAAACAGCCGTACCTACTACATTTTACTTGTAAAATTCGTTCACATGACGTCCAGTTTATAAAAGTTGAAACAAATACCTACATATTTCTTTAATTTTTATTTATTTTATAGACCATTCCCAAACTACTATGCAGATGGTTACATGGTTAGCACATTTTATGTACCATTTATATACTTTCTACTTACAGATCCCATCTACCACCCACAACGTATTAACTTCCCAAACCAAACTCGTTCCATGCACCGGTCGCCGCATATTCGGCGAGCGCTTCGCTCGCGTGCGAACGTTCGCGTTCGACAACGCGCGGTACTACCGACGGATCTGTTTGCTCGCTGAGTTGGTGCTGTTGGAGGCGGACGCGAGAGCTATGGAAGCGGGGAAGACTGCCTTCGTGAATGTTATTGGCGCAGGTAATATTGAGTGGTATTTCAGTTATACATATATAATATGCGCCAGACAACACACCAATTGTCGGGTTTCGTGGGAAAAAATTTCTTCCTTGTGTTACGAAATACCAGACAACGATTACAACGGGGGCGTCTCCCATAAATACTTAAATACATATATAACATCCATGACTAAACTCATCACACAAACATTTGCCCATTGCGGGATTCGAACCCGCGACGGCCGGCGTTATAGTCAGGAGCGCTAACCACTACACCAAACGCGTCGTCAATGTCAAGTCTTATATAATGGTTCTGCCGCGATTCTTAGTAACTAGAAGATGGTGCCATCTACCCTAAGTAACGGTAGAAGGGTGCAACTGAACCTTAGTAACTAGAAGATGTTGCAATCGGCCCTAAGTAAACGAATATACAATTTTGTAACTGGATGATGGTGCAAATGGTTTAGTAACTGGATTATAGTGCCCTAGTAAGTATAGAAGGGTGCAACCGAACCTTTAGGGTATCTATTTTATGGGCATTTGTTGCCTGAAATAAATTATTAACTGTTTATTTCAATCCGCAGGTCTCGGCCTCTGGAAGGTGTCTGGGCACCAGCTCGACGTGTACATACTAACATTCCTGGAGAGGATCACATCTTTGCTGGACGCGGGGAGACTGAACCATGTGTCTGATGTCAACTTCGCTTATATCAAGCCGGGGAAAGAGGTTGCCGGTAAAACACTTTATTGATTTAGAATGTTTTAACACTCACAGTGAGCGTTATTTCTGTATTCATAAAAGGTTGCTCGATTGGAAAGAGCATTGGTCCAGTTAGCCAAAGGTTGCGGATACGAGTCTCGCCCTAGCGGAATTTTTAGTTTCTATTTCATCTTATAAGAAATTAACAAACGTTATTTAGTGATTCAATCACAATTCACAGATATTTTTTGGCAGAGATTTCTTTAATTTTAATGCAATAAAAATAGTATTATAGTTATAAAAAGGTAAGACAAGAAATAATTTAGATTGACCACTGGTGATCTGCTTCTTCAAGTGTTAAGATTTTTGGTTTTGTTTTAGCATTTTTCGAAGATGGCGGCAGTTCAGGAGATGATAACACAAGTTTCAAGAAACTGATCATCAAAAACGAATCACATCCCAGAGGTACTTAATTTACACAAATTCAAGTTGAATTTTATTCAAAAGTTTAGAAGAGTTCTTCTTCTTTTTTTTTAATGGCATCCGAACGTAACGTTTCCCACACTCAGGGTGCGACATTTGTTCCGCCAATATCACGTGTGAAACCTTTCCTTATCTTGTTGTAGTTCTTGTATTTTTGACCGACAAGATCAAATATCATTTTGGCGCTGCAAAAACAGAACTTCTATTACTGTAGAATAGTTAGATACTGGATTGCTACCATTTACATTATTATTTATGAGCTTCCGATATTTCCGCACTGTTATAATACAAGCGCCATGATCACGGAGTAACTCAATCCCGTATCTAACTATTCTAATGTTAGTGACCATGAAAGTTTAAAACAATATATTCATTTACTGTTTTGAAAAAAAAATTCCTTTGACAGCCATTTTCCGCCAAGCTTTTATAAAAGGCGTGGTTTTTTATTAGCATTTTAAGTTGGTACTACTGTGAGATAGTGTTGTAACCTTATTAAATTGTTGCTCTCATCTGCAAGGCGGCATCAGCGTGCGGCTGGAGGATCGTGAGCCGGCGGCCGCGCGGGGCGCTCCGCACGGCCAGCTGCTCGTGCTCACGTACGCGTGGGACTCCAATGCACACCCTGGAAACGAGTTCTGGTTAGTTTTAGCTCTACCGAGAAAAGATTGTAATTTGCACTTGTAAAATTAACCTCACTGGAGCGGGGAATCCAACTTCCGCGCCCTATCCGGTCGTTTTTTTTTGACATTTCATTTTCAGTTTAGACTAACAAGAGATGGATGGACTGTGTGAAACAAGATATGAGTGAAAGGAGTGGATGATTCACTAACGAGTGATTGAATAGTGTGGAAGAAAAGATACTGCGCGGAACCCTGATAAACTGGGAACAGGGCAAGCGAATGATGAATGATGATAATTTTTAGTTTATTTATAATCATGTTTGATTTGTTAATCCTGTTTTATTTGACGTTGACAGAGACAGGAATAAGATTTAATCCTGGTTTAAATCATCACGCGCAAGTAACTGTGCAATATGTGCCATACAACAGCGCACAAAAGTAAGAAATCTTCTTCCTTGTGTTACGAAGTACCAGACAACAATAATCTTCCATTAATACTTAAAATACATATAATAGGTTCAAATGTTCGTGCTCATCACACAAACATTTGTCCCTTGCGGGATTCGAACCCGCGACCGTTGGCTCAGTAGTCAGGAGCGCTAACAGCTGTCTCCTCTTTCCCAGGATAGGCAAGCTGTCATCCTCCGGCGACTCGGCGGCGGCGTGCTCCACGCAAGTAGCGGAGCTGCACAACGCGCACGTCAACCCCGCCGCGCGCGGCCGCAACACGCGGGTGGCCTCTGGTTGCGTCACACCGCTGCAAGTGTACTGCGAGAGATTGCATGAACTCTAGTAAAACCTTTGACACTGGCTTTACAAAATGATCGCTAATGCGGGGATTTCCAAAGTGGGTTCCGTAGAAGACTTTTCAAGCGCTCGCTTTGCTCACGATAATGTTTTTCAATCGTATGTATTACGATTGTGTATGTTGTAGTGTGTGCTGTTATGTTGTAGGTACACATTTGTTTTTTTTTTAATATCAGTTTATTTGATTTGGGGTTCCATTAAAGAAAACCTATTGGACTGGTGTTCCATTGTTATTAATGTTTTGGAAAGCCCTGCGCTAATGTAGGTATAATAAAAACGGTAATTTATGTGGAAAGCAAATAAAAGTTATGTACAGTTACAATATTTCCTTACTTTAAGACTGCGTCCATTTTGAATCTATTTTTGAACCTGTTATTTACCTTCAATTACGATAGGATAGCGCGATAGGCGTTACTTATGTTTTGTAAAAACACCTTGGTTATACAAATGTTCTACCATGGTTTTCTTCGAATGAATGATTTTTTATTTGCCTTAAAAGCCTTAAGGCCTTAGAAGTAATAGTACATACAATGTTCTCATGTTTTACCATGCTGTAGCATGCGACAAAGTCTAATAGGCTTTTCGAACAAACCATCTTTCCGCCAACTTTCTCAGACCGACTTCCGGAATATTACTATTATTTATGTGGCGCAATTATTTCTGGGTCATAACAAAATATTGTTTGTTTCCTCTCTAACGTGACTCAGTTTTGTTTTGACTATGAAAATGCAAATAACAAACTATGATCTAAAGTTCTGTTTTCGCGCCTTGCAATGTGTTGTGTTGTGCCGCGGTGTTATTGTTGATGTTGTTTAGTGTGTCGCGTTTCGCGGTGTGCTTAGAAAAACAAACGTGCGACCACCAATTCGTGGTATGAAAGTGACGAACACCTACAATGTTATCAACACAAAACAAGATAAGAGTATTAGTGGTTCGGTTACACACCCGCCCCGCGCTGTGACCTCGCTGCGGCGAATGTACGCTCTACTTTAAAAATAGATTCGCACACAAAATCGTTCTTTTAGTATTTGCTAAAATTGAAATGGGTCACGCCACCATAGCATATACTCACTTACTGAAATAGAAGACAGCCAAGAAAATTATGTATGGATTTCTGATAATTAAATATTTGCATATCCTCAATGGAATCGAAAGGTGCACATGCACTTACATAGACAATTGGCACAAACAATGCGTAGTTAGTACCTAAGCTGTATTTTTACCTAAGTACTTACCTACATCTAAATTGCTTGTGCCAGTATTATCTCTTACTGTAACATAGAGAATATCAAGGAAGGCATCATTTAAGTATACTTTTTACCAGCTGTCGGTACAGCATAGCTAACTCAGGCAGGAATAATGCACTTTTCTACTGGTCAAAAAGAATTTTCTAAATCGGTTCAGCAGTTCCGGAGATTAGCCCCTCCCTACACAAATGTACTTAATAAAATAACGAAAAAGAACTATCAAAAGATTGAATAATAATAAAAGCTTGTTTAGTAAGATCATGTAAACGCTGCAGCTGTAGCGATACATAATATTCATCTGTGAGCTTAGTTGGACTGGGTGTACTGGCCTGTATCGGTCATACTTATTTGGGTGACGCGGAAATCGTTGGATCGGTTACAAAACGCGATCATACGATGTTTGTTTACAATTCGCGGTGTTTTCATTGAGTCGCGGTGGAGGTGTGGCGCCGAGCAGCCAACATCCAACTCATCCAACATCGTCATTTTACTACGTCGCACGTCGCACTCGCCCCTCACACCACAGGCTCACAGTTTGCACCGCGCTCTCTCAAAACAAAACATGTTTTGATAACAGTATAAAACTTGCTTTCTATCTTTCAGCTGAAACAGTTATTATTCAGAGTTTACACGAGTAACATCTCAAGTGAATTTTATAACAGTGAACTTTTTATCGATTTATTTATTTGGATTGGTAACAAAACGAAAGTGAATTGTGTTTTGTTATTGTTTTGTGCTTAGGTTGGCATCACTGATCGCCTGATTTTACGTCACACGTCCGTCACTGTCATCGATTTATTTTTATTTCGCGTAAAATTGCCAAGGATTTTAAATCAGTTTTAAGTGAAATCTTACGATAGATGGACTAGTGATCGTTTAAATATAGTGTGCTGATAAATTGCAAAAGATAGACAAGAAGTTGGACACTTTAATAGTGCGTGGAGTTTTGAACTTTGGGTGTGTTGTGTTGTTTACTAACACACCATTTGTACTTATTTTTACTGGCGCCGTGCGATTGGAAGACTAATCTAGAAGAGTCTACAATAAACTAGGCAACAATGTCTTCGTTTGGGAGCCAGTGGCGGGTTATCCGGCACTACCTTTCCCTGACAAACTTAAATGCTGAAGTTGAGAAGTTGGTTCAGAAAATTAAGCCTGCAACTCCTGAGCAGTGGGACCGTAAGTTGTTTTCTATCGTAACAAATTATGATATTGGTATAGATTGATTTCCCCTCAAGCTTAAACAGATTTAACCTTCACTGCAATTCTGTTTAATTGAATTAATGCACTGGAAATGGATCAAACACTGAGCTTCTAAGCAGATACTTACTATTTACCAGCCTATTCCTCTCTGTTATATACTTAAGTTTCTGTGTTTGTTAAGTTGTTAAACAGTACTGAATTCACTGGAAGGCAGGCAGCTGCACCTAAAAATATCTAGATTTTATTACCCCAAAATAATACAATTTTGAACTAGACTGAATTGAAATTACATAAAACTTCAGAACTAAATAAATAAAAGCATGTATCATTTAAAACAATTGATCTTTTACAGAGTTAATTAAGAAGTTTGAAAATGCCATCTCAATGAGATTAAAAGAGACTGAACAAACTAAACCCCAGCATGTGTTAAGATCTACTACAACAGTACAAAATACTGATACTAAAGTTGCTACAAATGACAAAAATGAAAAGGTTGAAGAGAAAGCACCACAGGAAGGGCTCACAGCGGGAATGGGATCCGAGATGAAGGAGATGACATTTGACAGCCTACTGCAAGGTCTCAAGTTAAAGAAAGATTTACATTTTGGAAAACTATCAGAATCAAGCTGGAAGGACAACAAACCTGTAGTTACCAAGGTAAAATCTGCATTTTGTTAACAAAACAAGTACTACCACTATAAGCTAGCCAATATGATTAGGTTATTTTCATGTAGAGAGTGAATAGACATTGACAGATAGATATTATCTATCTTGCATCATCACTAACCATTAGTTAAGAATATCCCCAAATATTTTGTGTCTTACATTGAAAAAGTTACCTAATAAAAGGTTTTTTTTAAAAAAAATCTGCCAGGAAATAGAATGATGATGACCTCTCACAGACGTGGTTCCAAGGTATGGTTTATTGCTTATGATCTGATCTATGAAATAAGACATACTCTTACTTTCACTAGGTATTGAAATTGTTGAAACTAAGCTGTTGTTAAGTTGTTGTAAGTAAGCATAGATAATATTTGGGTCTTACTGACTGGGTCACTTGTTGGGGATTAGATAAAGTTATTTTGTTTATAAGTCTGATAATGTTCAATATGGAATGACTAGCTTTTGCCCGCGACTTCGTTCGCGTGGACTTCAGGTTCGTCCCGTCTAGTAGCGCAAAAAATGTGTTTTTTTTCGACCTCACATTAGAAACCTCAAAAATTGTAGCCTATATGTTATTCTGATGTATAAGCTATATTGTGGTAAAGTTTCATTCAAATCCATTCAGTAGTTTTTACGTGAAAGAGTAACAAACATCCATACATCCATACAAACTTTCGCCTTTATAATAGTAGTAGGATGTTATGAGTGGTATCATTTCCTTTATCAAAGTGTTTACATATAAAACAAAACTATCTGTGCATCTGTCTGACATGCTCGAATCACGCTGCAGAGAAAGTGTTATGTAATAGATCACTGACACTTCATTGCTAGAAATAGACACAAGTTGTGTACACAATGTCATAAAGAACAATGTTCAATAACTGTTGTCTACATATTAGTATTAACATTGCTTTTTACTGATTAGAATTTCTAACAGACCTAAAATGCATGTAATTGTCATTTTAACTAAAAGTAAGTCACATAGGTATGAGTTATTTTCTCTCCACATTCGATTGCATTTTGTATGGAATATAGATAAAGATGAGGTTGGTTACTGTTTCCTCATACTAGGCCCTCTGATTGTCGATGTCATTTATAACAACATTTTGACAATAGCAGATTTAGTTTTATTTACTGGTTTTTGGTCTTGAATAACTTGATTTGTGCTGCCTAGCTATGAATAATAATTTTGGATAAAAAAATATCTATTATTATTAAATCCCACACAGATTTAATATAGTTCAAATAATTACATGTTTTTAAGACTATTTTTTTAGAGAAACTGTACATTGACTTTTTCTTCAATTTGAATGTAGTCTTCCAGATAGATCATTATAGTATAGTTATGCAACATATTTTTTATACAATTTTTAACATTTATACGTGAGATGTATAACAAAACAAACACTTAAGCCTTGCCAAGCATAAATTGATAATACTCCATTGACCTTGAAAACATACGCAGCTGATAATATTCTGCCCGCGAAAAAATTGCGACGCACACTATTCAATTGCGTGACCCTGACTGTTTACAATCTACATTCTAAGTAATTTAGCAGGATATACATGTATTTTAATTTGCAGATTGCTTAGCTTAAAATCCAAACCAACAAATTAGAACATAATTTCGTATAAAGTACCTATATGCAATAAAGCACTAACCGGCACTTACTTAGACATTGTTAAACAGCCCCTAAATACTTTCCCATTATTATCTAAATGACAGTGGTAATAATACGCGATAGTAGCTTCAACAGACTGACATTTATTTCTTTGCTAGACACAGAGCATACAATATGTTCAGTACTAAATATCACCGATGGATGGCGCCACATACATCGTTTAAACTATTATTTTAATACATATAATAATACCACCACTTATTAAAATAATCCAAAACCAGTTACTTACTTCTTTAAATTCACAACACCTATTTTTTCAACAAAATCATTATGCTTTACTTTACATAAACTTTTAGTAAATAGATCAGCTGGCATTTCTACAGTACTCAAGTAATTGATTTTAACTAATTTATTTTCTACAGCCTCTCTAATAAAATGGAATCTGACATCAATATGTTTGCTTCTTTTATGGTACATACAGTTTTCAGAAAGTTTCTGGGCACTCTGATTATCATTATACAATAATATAGGCTCACTATTTCTATTTATAAGTTCATGTAAAAGGTTCTTAAGAAAAATAGCCTCCTTACTGGCCTCACAAATCGCCATGTATTCGGCTTCCGTGCTTGATAATGCAACTGTAGGTTGCTTTCGACACTCGTGAGAAACTATACATCCTGAGTATATAAAACAGAAACCAGTATAGGAGCGCCTATCAACACTGTCTGAGGCCCAATCTGCATCCACAAATCCGACAATATCTGAATCGTTTTTTACATACATTAATCCAAATGATTTTGTATAACTTAAATATTTCAGTACTCTCTTTGCATGTTTCCAGTGGGTTTCACTATTACAATTATTAAATTGGCTTAAATAACTGACACAAAATGATATATCTGGTCTCGTTAAAACTGAAAGGTACATCAGACTCCCTATTAATTGCTGATAAGGATATTTACTCAATACATTTTCACCTTTTTCAAGTTTTAAATTGACCTCCATAGGGGTCTCTGCACTTTTACAATTGTTCATATTAAATTTAGACAATAATCTTTCTATAAATTTTTCTTGATCAACACAAATCTTATCTTTTACTATCTTAACATTCATACCCAAACACTGCTTTAATTCACCTAAGTCTTTCAACTTAAAACTGGTACTTAACTGGCTTTTTAGGTAATCTACATCCTTGTTACAATTTGAAAAAATAAAAAAATCATCAACGAACAGAGCTATAAAAGTTTTAACATTACCTTGACATTTTATAAACAAACATGGTTCATAAGCAGATTTCTTATAACTAAGCTCAAGTAAACAATTTTCTGCCTTTTTATACCAGGCTCTCGCTGACTGTTTCAGTCCATAAATAGCCTTTTTTAACTTTAGGACTTTACACATATTATTTTCACTTTTTAAGTTCTGGGGCAATTGCATATAGACTGTTTCATCGAGATGGCCATTTAAAAAAGCAGTTGTCACATCAAAATGTCTTATACATAAATCTAAGTTAACACTAATAGCAAACAATAGTTTCAAGGTAGAATATTTAAGAACTGGCGAAAAAGTTTCATTAAAGTCAATACCCTGTACTTGGGTAAAACCTTTTGCCACCAATCTGGCTCTATATCTCACTGTATTATCACTATTTAACTTTTTTTTGTATACCCACTTACACTGAACGACACGAGCATCACAGGGTCTCTCTACTAGCTCCCATGCTTCGTTATCATGAAAGGACTGCAGCTCTTCCTCCATAGCTTGGCACCATTGTTCCCGTTCTGAGCAGTTCATAACATCATCATAGGTTAAACTTTCTTCTTCTATGTCTTCATTAGTTACACACACATTACTGAATCCATACCTTTCTGGTTGCTTCCTCTCACGTTTTCCTATATTTGAGATGTCGACAGGCCCAAGTTGTGCTAAGTCATTCTCTGGGTCACAAAATTCATCAGAACTGGACGAACCTGTGGAAGACTCACCATCGGGTACATATGTGCTGTCATTTGGGTCAATCACTGATTTCTCTTGTTCTTCTTCTTCATCCCTGGGTACATCTGGCTCCTTCTCATTCACCACAGCTTGTATCATGTCTTTACTTATCTCCATGATGACAACATCTCTGCTGTTGATTATGCTCTTAGTGATAGGATTATACAACCTATAACCCTTTGTGTTCTCTGCATATCCAAGAAGTATGTATTTTTCTGCCTTTTTGTCCCATTTCAGTCTTTTGGTTTTTGGAACATGAGCCATTGCAGTGCTACCGAATATACGTAAGTGGCTAAGATCTGGCTTTTTCCCTGACCAGAGCTCATATGGAGTTTTCTGTAAGCCTGAAGCCAAAGTTCTATTGCGCAAATATACTGCGGTGTTTACAGCCTCAGCCCAGAACTTCTTCTCCATATTGGCATCAAATATAAGGCACCGGGCTCTTTCCACTATTGTGCGATTTAACCTTTCACACATACCATTCTGTTCCGGCGTGTAAGGGTTTGTTTTCTGGTGTACAATACCACACTTTCTCAAAAAACTTTCCATCTCTGAACCACAAAATTCCCCACCGTTGTCTGTTCTCAGTACCTTGATGCACTTCCCCGTCTGCTTTTCCACTATAGCTTTAAACTCCTGGAAGTACTTCACCACCTCGCTCTTTGACTTTAGAAAATATACAAATGACATTCTGCTGTAATCATCGACAAATAGGAGAAAATACCTTGACATTCCTATTGAGACTGTTTCCATGGGACCACAAACGTCCGCATGTATCACCTCCAACACACTTTCACATCTGGAACCTATGTTTGAGAAAGGCAGTCTTGCCAATTTCCCTTCACAACATGTGACACACTGGGATTTGTCAATTTCAGCCTTGTCGGGGTAATCAATTCCTTTTACAGCGCCATTCTTCATCCTGTTCAGGTCCTTACTGTTAATGTGCCCCAGCCTTCTATGCCATAACTCACTTGTAGCTTGCATTGCTAGGTTTGCCATTGGACATGTTTGTTTTATGTCCAATTTATACACTCCATTCTGTAATACAGCCTTTGCAACAAGTATATCACTGCTATTAAATATCTTGCAGATACTTTCTTCAAATATCACTTTGTTTCCGTTGCGTATTAACTCACTTACTGACAAGAGATTCGTAGTAAGGTTAGGAATGCATAAAACTTTGTTCACAGTAATATTGAACTCTGAACCTGCGACCACTGTTGTCAACTTCGTTTTTCCTGAGCATAATACTGGTACTTTTGTTTCATTTGCTACTATAATCTGCTTCATGGTTGGATTGTATGAAATATCATACAGATGCTCCTTATCCGATATCATATGTGTGCTGGCACCGGAATCGACATACCAGTCGGTTTTCTTGTATGTTGAGTTTAAGCAAAACGCGCTGAACACTGTAGTATTACTGTTTTCCGCTTTGCATTGGTTTTTATAATGTCCAATTTGTTTGCATTTGTAACAACGAATTTTCTTAACATTGACACTGACAGGTTTCGAAGGTGACGTTTTTGACTTTGACACATCTGCAGTGTTGCTATTAGATTTCTTGCGGATTCGCTTTGTCGGAGCTTTTGTATTCGCACGTGTGTGAAGGATTTTTCGGTTATTTGTGTTCTGTTTAGTGTATTTCCTTTCCATTTACTAACTAACTTTGTGTTCAGTGTTTAACAGGTAAGTACCATGACCCCTACTCCCCCCGATCCTCCGGATCCTCCAGATAGGGACGTGGACCACATGTCAACAGATGAGGTTGTATCCTCCCCGCCATTGTTCTCACAAACCGGCACTAAACGCAGATTAGATACTGAATCTTCATCGGAGCCGGCAAAGAGACCTATCATTGACGCAACGGCGATCAATCCGGGCTTATACACTCATCCATCTTTGGTAATTTCTCCCAAAACATACGGTCCTGAAGACAATGGCCCCTTCATAGTCCATGTATCACGTATGGAGTCAGAGTCCCCTTCCTCCACTTACATTCACCCCATGAAGTTTGGTCAACTTTTATTCAAAAACAAAGTTAGCGGAATCTCTAAAGATGGCATCAAAAAAATAGGCAGGAATCGAGTCTCAGTCGAGTTCAAATCTGCAGCAGACGCTAACAACTTTTTGAACAATGATCTGCTGACTTCTAACCAATACACTTCTTCCATCCCCACTTTTAATGTCACTCGAATGGGCCTTGTTAAGGGTGTACCAGTTGACTGGTCAATGCAAGAACTGGCAGAATCCATGGAGACTTCAGAGGGTTGCGGTATCCTCCTTAAAGCCAGACGACTGAATAGAAAGATGATAATTGATGGCAAAGCAACTTGGACTCCTACTCAAGCTGTAGTTGTGACATTCAAAGGACAGATCCTCCCCCCGCGCATCTATTGTTGCTACACTTCATTACCAGTTGACACATACCAACTGCCCACAATCCAATGTCTTAACTGCTGCCGCTTTGGGCACGTTAAGGCACAATGCAGGTCCCAACCACGCTGTTTCCGCTGTACCCAACCTCATCCTGGTTCAACTTGTGACATTAGCGAGAACAATTCTACCTGTATTCTCTGCCTCGGATCCCACTCTGCTCTTAGTAAATCTTGCCCTGAGCATTCAAGACAAAAATCTATAAAGATCCTCATGTCTCAGGACAATATATCCTACTCCGAAGCTTCCTCCCAATTCCCTACTGTTCGCAAATCATATGCAGATACAGCAAAATCTCCAGTATCGCTATCATTGCCGACTCCCCATGTACCTGCCACATCCTCAACTGTCTCTTACAGAAAGACGGTCTCTCGCCCCTCTCGGCCCCCTGCTCCCTTAGGCAAAGGCTATGATACACAAGCTCATCAATCGATCATCGCTAACCTTCCATCTTCTCTTCCGAATGGCTGTGCACTTATAAATAACAGCAACAATGATGATAAGGATAGCCCTCCAATGCCAACTTCCACAGAAAATCTTCTTGATTATATCTTGTCTATGTTGCTCTGTCTATTATCCTCCCATACAAGCTCCCTACCGCACAACGTTGCCCAAAAACTATCCCAGATAGGTAATTTAGCTTCTAATGGCTCCGTCGGCAGTTCTTCAATGGAACTGTAAAAGTATCCGACGGAAGAAACACGAACTTTTATATATTATAGGTAAACACTGCCCATCTGTCCTTGCAATCTCGGAGACTTGGCTGGTCCCTGATTCACACTTTCGTGTATCGGGGTTTTCATGTCTCCGAGATGATAGGGATGATGGGTATGCAGGAAGTGCCTTATTAATAAGGCGCTCCCTTACTTTCGCCCAACTTAACCTTCCTTCTCACAGCCCGGATATAAATGCCGTGGCTGCTCGTGTTAATAACATCTCGTTCCTCTCTGTTTATATCCCCCGCCCTAACTCTTCAACCTCCTCTGAACTCCGCTCTATCATCTCTTCCCTTCCTCCGCCCATACTAGTAATGGGTGACCTAAACTCTCATCACACTTCATGGGGCTGCTACTATACCGATTCCGCTGGATCTTCCCTTCTCGATCTTGTGGATGATTTTAATCTTTGTATTCTCAATGATGGTTCCCCAACTAGAAGGTGCTCTCCAGCTCAAAATCCATCCTCAGCCGTAGATATTTCTCTTTGCTCCCCAAACTTGTCATCTATCCTTTCCTGGCAACTTCTTGACAGTTCATTTGGCAGCGACCACTTCCCAATTCTAATATCATTTCCAAATACTTCCTCAAATACTTGTCCCCCACCTCCTCTATTAAAATATAAATTGAACCAGGCTGATTGGTTGTCTTACTCTTCTCTTATTGATGAAAAGTTAGAATCTCTTCCAACTATACACCCTGCCAACGCTCCTTCCTGCTACTCAGGCTTTTTAGAAGCTTTATATTCCGCTGCCGATGCTTCTATCCCCACTAAAAAGTCTTTTCGTAAAACCCCCTCTCCACCTTGGTGGGATGCGGAGTGCACTGCCGCTGTTCGTAAGCGCAAAGAAGCTGAAAAAACCTACAGCCGAGCAATGAATCTAGATAACTTTCTAGCTTACAAACAGACAGCTGCTCAGACCAAAAAATTATTATCCCAAAAAAAGAAACTTGGATGGATTAAATTCTGTGAGAATATGTGCCCCAGAACTCCTTCTTCTATTGTATGGAAGCAGATAAAACGATTTAGGCAGTCAGTAAACTACATTAACGTTTCTAGCAATGACCCATCTTCCTGGCTCACAGGTTTCATTGATAAACTGGCTCCTCCATTCGTTCCGTTCATAGATAGCTTTCCATATTATGATATTAATTCTTCTTTCCCAACTCCAAATAAATTAGACGACCCCTTCTCTTTCAATGAACTTCAATGTGCCCTTACAGGTCTATCTGATTCCTCCCCGGGTATAGACGGAGTTCCTTATTCATTCCTTTGTAGAGCTTCTACCAATGCAAAGTCCTTTTTTCTTAACCTTGTTAATTGTTTTTATGACAGTGGCGTTTTACCTGAATCCTGGAAACAGCAAATTGTAATCCCAATCCTAAAACCAGGCAAAGACCCTCTAAATCACAACTCTTACAGACCGATCGCCCTCTCCTCTGTGGCTGAGCACATGATCAGAAACCGCCTTGAATGGTATGTTGAATCCAACAACATCATCTCTACCAGCCAGTTTGGTTTCAGAAAAGGCTTTAGTACTTTAGACAGCCTAAGCATCCTTACCTCCGAAATTCGCCTAGCTTTTAAAAACAAAGGATTTCTCGTCGGGGTCTTCCTTGACGTGTCTTCAGCATACGATAACGTCCTCCTTCCAGTGCTCAGGGAGAAACTCCTGCAGCTGAGTATCTCACCGAAGATGGTTCGTTTTATCTGTAACGCTCTAATGTCACGTTCAATTGTAGTTAAATTTCAAAACTTTGTATCTCCCACTAACCTTGTTTGGAAAGGTCTTCCTCAGGGCTCGGTGCTCAGCCCACTGCTTTACAGCATTTATACATCCGACTTGGACACAACCGTCTTACCCTTCGCCAACATACTCCAATACGCAGACGATATAGCCTTATATATTTCAACTAAATCAATTCCAGAAGCATCCGCCAGACTGAATTCCGCTCTGTCCTATCTAAATAGCTGGTTAGAGGATCATGGCCTTAGCCTCTCCACTCCCAAGTGCTCAACAGTTGTGTTCACCAAAAATCTTAGCTTTCCCAACCCTGATCTCCACCTGAATGGCGAGCCTATTCCCGTAACAAACCAGGTGAAATTTTTAGGTCTGATCCTGGACAGTAAACTATCTGGTTCCCCTCACTTTAATTATGTAATTGACAAGGCCGAAAAAGGTGTAAACATTTTGCGTTCCCTCTCTGGCGTACGTTGGGGCGCCCACCCCTATTCCCAAAAACTACTCTACAATGCCATTGTTCGAAGCCACTTGGATTATGCCTCGTTTCTGCTGGACCCTTGTAACAAGACCGCTTTAGATAAGCTTAAAAAAGTTCAGGCTAAATGCCTACGAATAATATTGGGTGCCATGAAATCGTCCCCCATCAACGGCCTCCAAATTGAATGTGTGGATCCACCCCTGTACCTCCGAAGACAATACCTTAGCGATAGGTTTCTGGCTAAGATTCTTCAAAACTCTTCGCATCCACTTTTAAATAAACTTCAATCCCTATCTAATGCATTCAACGCTGCTGATAAACTTCCGTGTATCGTCCACTCATTTCGCAAATTCTCTCGCCTTCCTGCCCCAATAGAAAAATTTTCTCTTAATCCTCTCTTCTCAACCAACTTTGAGTCGCTTATCTTTAAACCCAATGTAATTTTGAACCTTGGAATCCAGAAGAACTCTCCATCAGCCCCGCAAGAATTCTGTGCCCTACTCGAAAAACACTGGCCAGGTTGGAATTACTTCTACACCGACGCTTCTAAACTCTCAGTCGCTGGCTGTGTAGGCTCCGCTGTCTGGTTGCCTGCATTCAAAATTACTCTTTTATTCAAATGTCCCCCTTCTACTTCTATCTTTACTGGCGAATCCCTAGCTATTCTACAAGCTATCTTATATATAGAATCACATAACCTTAACAATTCAATCATCTTCTCAGACTCTTTAAGTTGCCTTCAATCAATTATATCTTTCCCTTTTAAATCTAAAAATAAATTCCCTAGTATTCTTAAAATTCGAGAATCCCTATTTAATTGTAAAACTAAAAACATAAATGTAGTTCTGGCTTGGATCCCAAGCCACAGTGGTATTCCGGGCAATGAAACTGTTGACTCATGCGCTAAAAATGCGATATCCATCGGCTCCATGGAACATTATAACCATTTTTCCCATGATATCATTAGCTTGGCCCACTCCCACCTTTTCCTATCTTGGAATACAGATTGGAGGAATACAAGACAACAGGCAGGAAAATTCTACTTCAATATCCAGAAAGAGATTCCACACAGGCCTTGGTTTTTCAAATACCCTAACCTCTCGAAACCTGTTCTCTCCACCATATGTAGACTACGTCTTGGACACTCTTGTACCCCTGTCCACCTCGCCAAAATAAAAGTCAAGGATAGCTCTCTTTGTGAATGCGGCTTAGATGAAGGAACCACTGATCATATATTTTTTGCTTGCCCAAAAATTGGTTCTTCACTATATGACCACTTACCTAGCTCTATACCCCGCCCTTGTAACTTTATCTCCTTGCTCAGCCTAGTTGACTCCCCTTTTCTGGAAATACTGTCAAAATTTATAATGCGCAATAAAATTCAACTTTAAATACAAACATATTATTCCTTAATCTACTTCCCCTTCCCCCATGCTTCTGTCTGAGAATACGTCCCTATGTTATTATATTTAATACGTTTCTTATTTATTTGTGTCGTCTTGTGTTTGTTTGTTGTAGGTAAAAACTAACATTGCAGAATCACACTTAATTATTTTCCGATAAACAGTGCACAAACAATGCTCACTTGACATTGGCGAAAGTGGAAACACTGGTTAGCCATAAAAGAGAAGAAGAAGAAGTAGATTTCTTGCGCTGCTGCCAACTTTTCGATAAAAACGCGCCTTCATTTTCAGAGCTGCCAACGTCTGCACTCATATCCAACAATTTTGATTTGATGACGTCAGTACTAACTGCCATGCCCGAGTGCTCAATTGCCATTATCATCGGGCCAAATTTTTCCGTTAATCCCGCCAACAATAAACATCCAACCCACTCATCAGTAATTTGAAATCCTGTTCCACGTAACTTATGCGCCGTATCTACTATCTGAGTCACATAGAATGTCATGGACTCACAATCTTCTAGCCGGATTGATATAAGATGACGCAACAAACTGATTTTTCTTTGAAATCCCGAGTCATCAAATAGTGATTTTAGGCGATTCCACACATCCTGAACAGTCTTTTCATTCTTGATATGGACATATAACGACGAATCTATTGTCATAATTAATTTCGCCTTTGCCTTTAGCGCGTCGGAGTCCAAAACGACAGGAATTGCTGCTGCGGCATCATCAGCCGCCGCCACCGGCGATTTTTTATTGATGTCCACTCCTTCTAGAATGAGAAAGTTCTCTGCGGCAAAAGCCCACTCGTCATAATTCTCACGTCCCTTAAGTTTTGGAACGTTAACGATGTAACTGCCGGCCATTGTTCAAAAAACGTAATCTTGATGAACACACTTTTTCACCACACAGTTTTTTAATCTGAACAAATCTAGTCCGACGAACAGTTTTTCAGTTATATATAACCACTGAGAGTTTTTATTTCACAAAATATCTACGAAATAATTACTTTTTAACGCGAAATACGGGTCTGGGCCCATAACCTAATAATACGCGATAGTAGCTTCAACAGACTGACATTTATTTCTTTGCTAGACACAGAGCATACAATATGTTCAGTACTAAATATCACCGATGGATGGCGCCACATACATCGTTTAAACTATTATTTTAACCCAGATGTTCCGGAAAAATTCTGCCTTAGATACATAAGGTACTATGTACCAAATATGAACAAAACTTGTTTGTTTAAAATTAGTTATTAACTTAGTAAAAAGATTTTTTCAAA
Organism: Pyrausta aurata; assembly: GCA_963584085.1. Classification (NCBI taxonomy): domain Eukaryota; kingdom Metazoa; phylum Arthropoda; class Insecta; order Lepidoptera; family Crambidae; genus Pyrausta; species Pyrausta aurata. The sequence continues at coordinate 137,259 of OY757276.1, read as the reverse complement.
AGTTCAATTTTGTAATAAATGGGTTGATAAATTTATTAAGAACATAGAAAAGTATATTTTTTTTACTAATTTTAAATGCAAACATGTAAAACTGATAAATATACAGCTCCTTGATATAACTACAAGTCGTTTCTAATAACTAAGGTGTGTCTTTTACGGAACAGTAGGAACAACTGGGTTAATACATATAATAATAAGTGGTTTTCTTTGGGTACTTCACTGTTTAAGTGTTGTAAAACTGTTTGAAATTACATTCTTTATTTTGCACTTATTGGCTGGGCAACACAGGATCATAAACCCTTATCTATTTTTACCAACTTTTACTTGTACTTAAACACTTTTGTATTCAATTAAATGAACCTTTATTTAATTGCAGACATCAATCCACTCGCGGACAGCATACGTGATATCCGCGCTGGTTACGGCTGAGACGACGGAATGTCGGCTCAAGAGAACAGAGCACTTTATCGACCATCTACACCAGTATCCGGAGGCGAGGGACTATGCTATCAAAGTGAGTGCACTTATTAAGCACCAGAGCCTACTTTGTCAAACTAACTAAAATTGGTATGATTTATTGCAGCCAAATTCCTTGAATAATAAGTGTGAACAAATAAAAAAATAGGCTCTAACATTTAAGGACTTCATGATGTAATTGTGTCCATCTCTAAGTAATAAAATGATTTATAACACTCTTTAAAGGTCCTTATTCATGGGCGGTATAATAGCTCTAGAGGTCAAGCAAGACTGATAAATCCATTGTTCAAGCTTATAAATAAAACTTTGGCTGTACTTGGAATCCAATTTACTCTGTGAGCTTGGGTAATTTTGTGATTATGATCACACTAACAGTAAAATAAGGTCCGCACTATTAGCTTCCCATCCCAGAAAATTCAATGAAAGTTGCTATGTAACATTTGTGGGTTATCATTAATTAAATTGAATAAAGCCATATTATTTAGTATGTATCAGTAGAAAGAACCAGACTTAGCTGTTGTTTAATATTATACTAATCCAAAGTATTGTTTTGTTCATAGGAAGGAGCAGTCAGAGCACTATTACGAGTGCGGTCGAAGTTGGACGATGGTTCGCCTGCCTCCAAAGCAGTTGATGGCATCGTCAATGAGGTGCGTGTTACCAAAAAAAAAACGAGTATCTAAAGAGAGTTTATTTATCATTCTTTCATAAGTGTGTTAGTAATAAACTAAAACTCATAACCCTCTTTCAGGCACTAGCCCTGGTCGGCTACACATCAGCACCCGGCGCTCGCGGTCCCCGCATCTTATCATTGGATGGAGGTGGCATCCGTGGCATTATCGCCATAGAACTGTTGAGGCATCTGGAGAAGTTAACGGGGAATAGAGTGCAGGATATGTTTGATTACATTATTGGTGTCAGCACGGGCGCTATCATCGCTGCGGTTTTAGGTGAGAGGCTCTATTTATCCCTTATAAAAGATTTACAAAATTCACCAATTCACAGTAAATTCAACATAATTCAACACCACCAACAAATACAGCTAAATTATCTCCCTGAAAACCGAATTAGCCCTTAACTCTATGATAGACCCTAGACATCATATGCGATCTAGGTCAAATATCTGCTTAGCCATAACAAAAGAAACTGGCCAAGCGCGAGTCGCTTTCGCGCACTTAGGGTTCCGTACCAACTTTAAGTTTAACTTTTGAATTAGGGGTACACTTACTTCTACTAAGCCATTATAATACCACATTATTTAAAGAAAGAAAGAAAGAAAGAAACATTTATTTGACACACAACAATACAGACATAATAAAAATAATAATTCAAAAACCATGATTGTGTATCAAAAAGGCTCCCGCTCAGCACTAGTCGTGATAACCATATTTCGTTGACTATTGAATAAAAGCATTTCAATTTTCCATGTTATTTTGATAACAATTTAAATTATAACTTATGAGCTAGCATTTATGTCATTTTACCATTATCTAACACTGCAATCAATATTTCAGGAGGCGGCGTAGGCAACTTGGACACAGCCAACGAGATGTACCTCACTCTCTCTAAGAAAATGTTCGGCAACACGTCTCTGATCGGCGGCGCCTCCCGGCTCATGTGGACGCATTCGTACTACGACACAGAGGCGTGGGAGAAGCTGCTGCAAGACAACCTGGGAGACTGTACACTCACACAGTGCAACAGATATAACTCCCCTAAGGTAAGATTTACGAAAACTATAGTAGTAATTCGGTTCAATAATTTCGCATTCTCTACTTGACATAATACAATCTTATGTTATGAGATGAGCTATAATTGGACGAAGCATACATTTTTCTCTACTTTGAGTTGCTAAAGCTTGTGCCAACAAACTACTCAGACTAGTAATTAAACAGGTATTGTTGCATAACAGCAGGAAAACATCGCATTGGCGACGCAAACAAAGTTATTTATGTACGAGATAGATCTAGTTCTGATCAACAAACCTATTCTAGGTCCATACGACTTTAGTTAATAATGTGCGTATAAGCTGTGTTTATGAAATAAATGAATATAGCTTTGATACAGGGTTATGTATAATCTATACATATAATAAAATTGTAGAGGTCGAATTTCTGTACAATAAAAGAAAATGCTTAAAACCGAGTCAGGGGGATGTAAGAAGTGCAATGGGACGAATCTAGTTTTTTTTCAAATTTCTTATTTCTCTGTTTGTCTGTCTGTTTGCTCGCGATAAACTCCGAAGCGACTGAACCAATTCAAATGAAATTTTGAATAGTGGTAGCTTAAGCCATCGGGCAACATTTAGGATACTTACAATACCTGTAAATAAAAGTTTCCGTGTGATGTAAAAAAATATTAAAAAATGCCTTTACAAACTTCAGTAGAACGAAACGCGCCAAGTGTCACTTTTTCAACCATAGGGTGCGTACCACTTGATAACCGCGTAGTGATGTCTTAAGTCATTGTCAAATGTCAAGTCATTCAATCTATCAAAATAAAACAAAGTGAAACAAAGTATTGAATAGGTACCTAAATTATTCATCTGTGATGATTGAAAGCATGGAAATTATGGAAAATTGCCTGTGTAAATAATATTCAAGGAAAAGCAACAACGCCACATGTGAAGAATTATGCCACAAGTGATATTAGACACTGATGGTGTCGCAATGGCCTCTTCAGTATCACCTGTCGTTGCTGATAGGGCCCTAGGTCCAGAGTCCATCACCTGTATAATGTAACACCAAAGTTTTATAAACGGTATGTAGATGTCACTTTTACAATTTTACCCACCAGTATGTTACCTTACTGCTTTTCCTAATCATCTAAACTCTATTTATCCAAAAATTCAACTGATTAGTTTAGTAGGATTGCAGAATAATTAATGAAAAGTGAAGCTCTTCTTCCAGAGAAAGAATTGAAGAGTTTCTTCCAGTTGAATTTGGAAAATCTACTCTCATACAGTTCATATTCAGAAATTGAGGCAGACAATAAACAATATTTCTTATCCAGATCATAACCTTAGCCTCACAGTCTTTAGAAATGCCACCAATACATAGCTATCACGATCAAAACTTTGTTTCAGAGAGCAAGGGGCATCAATGATAACCGAAACCTGGCTGCTGATCGTCAACATGTAAGGAAGGTTGTTGCATACCCCGTGCCAAACCCGCTACAATTAGATACGGGATTGCTACCATGTACCTTATTATTTATGAGCTTCCGATATTTCGGCACTGTTGCAAGCGCCATGATCACGGAGTAACTATTCTAATGTTAGTGACCATGAAAGTTTAAAACAACAAGAAGATTAACCAATTGTTACTACCTTTCAAGTGTCACATCACATACCTCTCCAAGGAGTAGGAGAGTACAGACAGGAATGTGACTGTGGCATCTCCTACATCGCTGAATCAACAATTAGTATTAGTATAGTAGTAGGCATGCAGATTAAAGAATTTATATAGCTGATTTATTGATGTTTATTTATGTAACAAAGAACCACTTCATATGTTTAGACCAACCTAAGCAACATCTCCTGCAAGATCTCAAGACACAATAAGCTTTTTCTGGGTGGTTAGGAACGTCAATAAATATTAATGAGCGATGGTAGTTTCTTGGTCTGCCTGAGACCACAGATGCTGATAATATTAGAAACGTGAGGCCCTTTATTTCATTTTAAATAAATGTGTGGGAAATGAATCTGTTAAGTGTTTTAATTCTATGTGTAGTGTTTTCTCCATATTGGTTTGCATAAATTAAATGAAATTTTGGTACTTAACTTTATGGTACTTGCCAAAATACAGGGTGTTATTGCAAGGGGGTGCCAAATTTTTGGAGGTGAAAGGGACCATCAATATTAACAACTTTTACTATGGGACCATCATTCAATTATTAATTTTATTTTCTGCCTCTCCATACATTATTGTCAATGTAGTTGACTGATTTTGTATGGGGAACTTGAAATTTTATTTAAGAATAGATTTTGCCCGCGACTTCGTCCGCGTGGAATAGGATTTTTTAGATCATTAAAAGAGCTATTATTCCTTAATACATATTTTTTGTGCATCTTGAACCGTTTTCACGGCGCACGCAACGGAAGGCTTCAAAGATGAAATAATTTCTCCCGTTTTTTACACATTTACCACTATATCTTTGCTCCTATTGGTCGTAGCGTGATGTTATATAGCCTATAGCCTTCCTCGATAACTGGACTATCCAACACAAAAAGAATTATTCAATTCGAACAAGTAGTTTCGGAGATTAGCGCGTTCAAACAAACAAACAAACAAACTCTTCAGCTTTATAATATTAGTATAGATTTTGACCATGACCCCATAGTAAATGTTGTTCATATTGACAGTCTAATTCACCTCTAAAAATTTGGCACCCTCTTGCAATAACACCCTGTATATCAAAGCAGTGCCATGAAAAAATATATATAAATTTAGATCAATTTTTCCACACAACAAAGTAATATGTTAGTAAGTAAGAAGTAGTTTTGTTGCGGCAAATTAGTAGTTAAAAAGTAAAGAAACCATATAATCCTGTCAAACAAAGGAACTCCTAATCGAAATACAAATTGTGAACGTCCAAATAATCGGTATGGTCATTAATTGATCACCTTTGATGTACTACTTGCTTCTTATTGTAGTAATAATAAAAATACTGATTTTGTTTCAAAATAAGTTTAATAAAGCTTACTAAGCATTACTATATCGCCCTTTAGTTTTAGTTACGTATTACAGGGTGACTTGAAGGTGGGTGCAAAGCTTGGAGGCGGAAGTAGTATAGTGTAGCCACGGTTGTCTTACGAAGTTTCACTATTTTTCTTAAATACTTATTATGTTTTTTATATAAAACCTAAACTTTTACAATTAATTGCTAATAATGGCCAATTTTAATGATAAGTGAGTACTAAAATGTAATTTAATAAACTTATATAAATACTTTATATCTTGCGTACTTATAAGTACTTATACTTAAGTATCTTATTTGTAAAATTATAAGCCTAAATAATTAAAAATTCTACCCAAGTCACTATTCCACGCGGACGACGTCGCGGGCACAGCTAGTTATGAAATAATATACGACATATGCCCATGCCATGAATATGATTCTGAATTATGTGGACTTGTTGGCACTATTGGCGTGATAGTGACTAGATATACGAACAAACGATGTTTAATTTTAGTAACACGTGCTGTGATTGTTCGGATTGCTATCTAGTGCTCTAGTGAGATATATCAATAAACAACAAATATAAATAATTAGATTTTACACTTATTAAAATACTAGAGGTGGTTCCCCGAGGGTTCACCCGCGTAAATTTCGAATCGCACAAAAGATTGCTACAAATTATAGCCTATGTGCTAAACAGATGTTTGTGCTATATTATTGTAAAGTTTCATCGAAATCCATCGCGTAGTTATTGCGTGAAGTAGTAACAAACATACAAGATGGGTATCTTCACAAACTTTCGCATCATGTAATAAGACAGTTATTGTCTTAAAGCAGAATCGTCGTCCTAACTTTTGTCTATAAATTCTATAGGTATCCGTTGTTGTACAGGTGATTCATGTTTACTGCATCTTATTCTAATACCTTTAAAAGAATGAGCAAATCAAAAAAGGTTTTCAGGTTTTTTCTTGTAGCACTTTTAAAACAATGTCTCTGATTCATACAATTCTGAAATCTAAAAGTGTCCTGACATATTACTTTAAAATTTAGCGTTGCATTAGAACGTTAATAAGACACGACCACCACCAGTTGGCTCGTTACTAAGGTTGTCGCAACACAGCCTACGCGTCGAGCGGTGAGTAGCATTCACTCGTGTCCTGACGTCCACGCTGTATTCCCAGATGGCGCTCGTGTCGTGCGTGGTGAACACAGGGTCGCGGCTGACGCCGTTCCTGTTCCGCTCGTACGAGTGCGGCTTCCGCGTGCGCAGCGTGTTCCCCGGCACGGCGCGCGCGCGGCTCTGGCACGCCGTGCGCGCCTCGGCCGCCGCGCCCACATACTTCGAAGAGGTAAGAACACTGTTCTTTATGAAGTACTAGCGGTAGCAGCGAACAGCCCTGCCCGGACCCATTGCTTGCCCCGTCGAACGGGATTAAAAGGCCTATGTCCTTCTCCTGGTTCTAGCGTCCCCACCGATTTTAAACCAAATCAGTTCAGCTGTTCTTGAGTTTTAAGTGTGATTTACACGTATTTTTTAAATATTGATTAAAAAGGTATCTGTTTAAAATGTAAATCGCTTGCTTAAACTACATAAAAATGGACGTCATTTCGAACAAATATAAAAAAAATGGCGAAACAACGTAATTTGCGAGCAATTTATGTGTTTAACCCGTCAAGTATGTGTGAACGAGACACAATAGAAATTCCATTGTTATGCGACTCTCGAGAGTCGTTTGATCCCTGACTGATTAAACTGGTAAGGTGTCGGTGCCCTCTCTAGTGTATAGTACCACTGTGCATGGCTTCGTCTATTTAGTATTATGCCTACGTTAGTGTAATTATGATTACTTCACTTGTGATCCAAGAGATTTTGGGTTTGACGAATCCTTGTTTATAACGTACTTACTGTAAACACGTTTATTTGCAATAAGCAAAATCTCCTTAACCTTCTTTGTCTAACAAATATTAAATTTAAAACTATTAGTAACAGAGAGTATGTATTCAGTCAAATCTAATCTAACACAAAATATTTGGCAATGTGTAAACAAAAGGTTATGAAACATTATCCATTTTATGATGCCATCTAAGTAAGCTCTGTGACTTAATTATCATTAAATTGAATGGAATAATTATATCTAAAAATGTAGATTTGTTCCGATTATCATCATAATGTAACTCGCTCGCTCTTGTTCCAGTTCCGGCTGGACGGGCTGGTGCACCAGGACGGCGGCATCATGGTGAACAACCCCACGGGCGTCGGGCTGCACGAGGCCAAGCTGCTCTTCGGGCCCGACGCGCTGCGCCACGCCACTGTCGTCTCCATAGGTAACGCGAGTGCCATCATCAGCATCATTATCAGCCAAGACGGCTTCCATCACAGCTTTCCACCGCGACCGACACTCGTGTATTTTTACTACACGCTGCTTTTTAATTAGATAGACCAGAATGACAGCTTCAAATCGAACTTTTTACTTTTTAATGTTGCTAGCGTAAGACCCATAGTGTTGCAACAATTCAATTGTACGCGATTACTTGAACTTGTTATATGAATTTTCATTAATGTGATTTTACCAATTAGGATAAATTATACATGTTAAACGTTACTTATAGCTACAAATAAACGTAATACATAAAACATTTTTGTAAGGAATAGAAAAATCTATTTTTCTATTATTATTTTTTTAATCTAGGTTTCTCTTGCAATAGCAATTCTTGTGCGGTCTTACTTATTTTGACTTTTTATTAATGAATTCATTTAAATAATTATGTATTTTTTGTAGGATTTGATTGTTATATTTATGAACAGATTTTATTTAAATATTTTAAAATCGATTATAAACACCAATTGAATGAAATTGAAACGTTCGATTATTAAGGACCAACACTATTTTTAAATTACGAAAAAATAGCCACTCACCAAATGTCATTTTGGTCTATCTAATTAAAAATCAGAGTATAAATACAAGGTGACTTTGCATAGTGGTGCTAAATTTTAAGAGGTGAATGAGACCATCAATTCCTGCATCTTTTACTATGGGGGCATCGTTCGATACCTTTTTTTTTGCCTCTCCATACATTATCGTCAATGTAGCTGACCCGATTTTGTATGGGGTCCCTGAAATTTTATTAAAAATTTCGACCATGACCCCTAGTGAAAGTTATTCATATTGATGGTCTCATTTACCTCCAAAAATTTGGCACCAACTTGCAAAGACCCTGTATAGGTACATACTGGTGAAATGTTACATGAATGAAATGTATCGTGCAATGAAATAATTTACTATACACATGCTGTAATGTATCCTGAAAGGTAACACTCATTTTTACTTTTTTCGTAGTTCGGCAGGAGGCGATTCATTTCATGTTACGTCTCACCAGTCTACATGAACGAGTGATTGATAACCATAAATAACACTATAAAGTAATTTTATTAAAAGACTTCACAAAAAGGAGGTTATCAACATCGTCGATATATTTTAGTAGTTCTGATGCTTAAATAAAGCTTCTGAACCTGTATGCTAAGTTTTGTAAGTCTATTATAGTATATTTGACCGAGGATTTCTTGAAAACAAAAATTACGTCCACAGACAATTCTTTTTTAATTAAATCAAGAAAATTAACTTAAAAACAGTGCAAGTTTCATATTTGGCTTAGTAGTGTTCCAGATATGATAAGTAAACACAAAAAAAACGCATAAGAATTATTTATTGAAGTTTACCTTAGCCTCCATATTCAAGCGAGTGTAAACCATAACACATCTTTTAAAATACTACCTGTTTAATGGAGATATTTTTTTTCATAGGAACTGGGAGGCCGCTACATAAACCGGTGGATTATAAGCTGCTAGCTGGGACCCCTCAAGGGACTAGTTGGAAGGACAAATTCAATAAGATATTAGATTCAGCTACTGATACTGAAGGTTAGTACAATAATCAATTTATATCCAGAATAATGTTCGAGGTCCAGCATAAAATGAAAAGATCTTGTAAAAGTTGGAAGGTTGGACCGAATTATGTAAATTAATAGGAAATATCATATCTTCCTTGCCTCAAGGAAAAGGTATTGTTTTTGAAGGTTTTTGAGAGTCATTCCATTCATTTTTTCTGTAAAAATCTTGAGTATTGCCCAGTTAGTAAATACGAGGTGTAATTTTTAATTAGTGAAATATTGTTTATTCCATAATGTTGTAATATAACTTGTTATTTTCAATTACTGAAAGAATTCCTTGCTGAAATGAATGAATTGCTTGTGATCGGTGGATGTGAAAAACCGTGGGAAAGGCCTATGTTCAGCAGTGGACGTCCTTTGGCTGATAATATATATGCTTCCGACCGGTTTCGGCCATGGCGACCACTTCGACTCCTAATCGGCTCTGCGCTGATGCGCACGAAGATGACTTACGAAGCCTATCTTTGCTACAAACTCTCGTGCACAGAACGGGCACGTGAGTTTGCTATTGACATAATTATATGAGATGGCAGCAGGCGTGCGGACTTTCAACTGGTCGCGCTTAGTGTCGATGTCGCTTTGGCTGATAATGATGATGATGATGAAAGAATTCCATCCATACTGTTTTGTCCATAAATACAATCAAAAAGGAACAAAATTACGTAGTAGAAAGAATAACAATTTGTAAAAAATCTTGTATGCATGTAATATTGCATAAATATTTTTGAAGACTAACGGCCTTACCACAAATAAATAAACAAGGTTTGAAGTACTGTTTAAATGTTATGCAGCTAATATAAAATGCATGTCAAGTAGAATTTTATAAAATTATTTTGCTTTAAATTTCCGCTAAGCGAAAAATAATTTTATAAAATTCTACTTAGTAATGGATTTCCGCAAAGTGACGCCTGATTCTATTAATTATCTAAAATGCATGTCACTCTTTTGTCACTTGAAATTATTGACGTTTAGTTTATATGTACTAGCCCCATTATATTTAAACATTGGTCAAAACCTTGTATAATTATTTGTAGTAAGGCAACTTGTCTTTATCGTTAAACTAATGTTGTATTGTTGCCTCCAGGCGTTCACCTAGTCTTAAACGACTTGCTCCCCGGCGGCGGGTACTTCCGTTTCAATCCCCCCCTCATGAACGAGTGCGCAATGGATGAGGTCGACGAGGCCAAGCTCGACGACATGCTGCGCGACACGCACGCCTACGTCCGGAGGAACCAGCACAAGTTCCAACAGGTAAACCATTAACCTTTTAATTTCTAACCATTGGAAACGTGCTCTCTACCTATGGGCCTTGTAAAGAAGCCCAAAATCACCCAACGAGCGATGGAGAGGGCTATGCTGGGTGTTTCTCTACGAGGTCGAATCAGAAGGTCTACTACGAAAAACGAAATCCGTCAAAACGATAATCGTGATCTGAAGCATTTCACAGTAAGCATTCCATACTAAAAATCTTTCGGATCCGAAAAACGATAATCGTATTGACGGATTAAGGTTTTCGTAGTAGACGTCCAGAAACCGAGGAGATACGTAAAAGAGCTAAGGTAACGGACATAGCCCTGCGTATCAGTAAGTATCCCTCGAGAGGGGCCGCTATTACCGGAAATCGATAGGAGAATGTTGGACACCTAGCACGTACATTACTCTGATCCCAAAGTAGCTAATGCACTTGTGCTATGAAAACAAAAACGGTGGTACTGCAACACTCGGACCCCGATGGTAGCGCCCAGACAACTACACCAACAGGTGTCACTTACGTTTCACTTTCAATACTTTCAATCACTTTCAATCCATAGTTGAAAAGTTTCAGCAGGTGTGCGACCCATACTTTATCGATTGCCAGTGACTCGCTCTCTCTTCACACGGCTGCAATAATATACCCTTCAATCTTTTATAATATGGTTTTCATCCATGAAATAATTTTCTAAATCAGTTATGTAGTTCCATACATTTTCCGCAACAAATCACAGGCCTTATGTTTTATATTATTATAAGTCTTCTAATATTAATTTGATAACACTATAATAATAAAATATAACTATTTTTTTGTATGTATCTTAGATATTAATAGCAAATTAGATTCTTATTCAAACCGTGCGGGTGTTATTGTAATTACATAGTCATGTTACTACTTTGTTGTCGTTGCCATGTATTTAATTTTATCAATATATTTAACTGAATCAATGGAATATCATAGAACAAAATGCAATACGTTTTTATGGCCTAACTAATATAACTTTTTTTTTATTCCAGGTAGCCGAAAGGCTGACCCAAAAGCGCAGCTTCGCCCAGAAGGTCGTGGACTACACGCAGCACCGCGCGCTGCTGCTGGGCGTCACGCCGGGCTACTGACGCCGGCCGCCGCGCCGGGACAGTGCGCACGAGTGATGTAAACTCCATTTATCTTCACTAATCGAATATTGTAAACAATCGTGACTTTCCTTTAGCGAAATAATTACTTTTAAAACAAGAGAAACACAAAACTTACAACATACATAGGTAATTCATCGTTCAACACTGATATCTTTTTAAATTAAAAAGAAAATTAATTTTATTTACTGATATTGTTTTAAAAGTTACAAAAAGATTGTTTACAATGTTGGAATAGCATTAAAATAGAGTTTACACTCTACTGTGATATACTACGTATGGCTTATTTTATTATTATTTATTCATAAAGTACACAAACAGATTACAGTCTTAACTTGCTTATAACTAAATGTTCTAAATTACAGACGAAACTGTAGTCCAACAATAGTGAACATAACATGATTTTAGATAGTGAAGCATAGTGTGTTATACGAATGAAGTGTAGATTTCGATCTGTGCAGTACTTACAGAGGTGATTCTATACCATAAACTAATTATAAAAAAAAATACAATTTCCATTTTTAAAAGTTTGAATAATTGAGCGCCATTTTTGCAAAAACACATGGGAACTTGGAAGTTTTTTTGTGAATTGTATAATCAGTATAAAGTATCACTAATCACCTATGTGAGTAGTAAATAAAATGTACACCTTGTATTGATTTGACATTCTGTGGTGTAGATAATTTATTATTTCTTTGGCTGTCAACCCGGTATCGAAAACGTTCCGGTGTCGATTGCCTACAAAACTGGGCTAAGAGGAACTCTTTTACTGAAAGACTGCCTAAAATGAAACCTATTCTAATATACCGCGGTCAAATCGAGCATCAAAAATACATAGTGTGTGCTAAAAGTGGTAATCTTCAGTCCTTCGATACGTGTAGGGTTCTAATTCAAAAGAGACGATGGATCATGTGGATGTGCTTGGATTTGATAACTAGGTGTCTATCGGATTATATAATTTCAGCAGACACATACATCTGAAGTAATTCTATGTACTGCTGTGAAGCCTTAACTGATGCAGGAAAGGAAACTTTCTATAAATATATATGAACATAATTTGAAAGCTTAATTTTATATCTATGAATGAAGAAGTAGAGAATTCATAAAACCTTTGTACTATTTGTGATACGAATTTGATACAAAACGATCACCAAAAATGTATGAAATTAGAAATATTGTTGTCATAAAATGGTTGTTTAGATATTTTTTAAGCAAGTAGTACATTATTTACTCATTTTATTTTAATCTTAACATCTAGTCTTACTCAGATTTATTATTACTTAATTAGTTCGAAACCTTTTATATAAGCTCCATTTTATAAGAATTTATAATTACACCAGACATGCTTGATAGATAATACTACTGAAACGACTTAAAATTCGAGGATGTTTGTTTAAGATACTGTTATAAATATGACATTATTTACGGTTCAATTCTTGTAAATATTATACAAATAAAATGCTACACTTTTAGATTATCGTAAAAGCAGCCCAGTTTTATGAAAATACACGTCTTTTCTGTTGCGAGCTTACACCTAGCTGGAAAAGATAGTGTTATTTTCCTAAAATTTAGGCTGTTGATCTCCCCTAAACCACTGTTATCGAATAATCACTATTGTATAGCTTTAGTTAGCTTATACTTGAAGCTAAGTAACTTTATAGTTTATTCGTTTTATAAACGAGTGTTAGTTTTACTGAGCATTTTTTTAAATGATAATTTTAATATCTATGTTGTGATGTCCTTATTATAACAAGGATAGACCAGGCTTTGAACAGACTCAACCGACCAATGTAAAAGTTGTGTCTGGGAAGGTAATTTGAGTTTTGTCCTAAACCTATGGTATCTTTATTGTAATAAGTGGTAATAGTTTAATTAGGATATATGTTGTCAGCAATAAACGTCGCCTTGAACATTCACATTAGTAGTAGATAGAAGTAAATCTAGTCACGTATTTATGAAATACGCAGACGTGTACTTAGTACAACTCTCTGAATAAATATTTTAGATTGTAGTTCATTAAAAATATAATCAATTGTTTCAAATTAAGAGACAATCGAATCATGATAGTGAAATTCTATGTCGGAATTCAGATATTAGAAAACAACCTACAGAAAACTATGTCGTCAAACGGTGTCAGTTTTTACACATATTTGTAATGTAGGCAAAAAATGTTATGAATAAAATGTTGTGAAATATCTTTTTTTATTTCTGTAGTTAAGGCTCCCACCTCTCTTTAGTTTCGTTTTAACTGCCTCGGTGGCGCAGTGGTTAGAGGGTTGCATTTTAAAGCGATGACTGCGCCAGAGGTCCCGGGTCGGGACAAAAAATATGTACCTGGGTTTTCTGTTCAGAAATTCTCAGCGAAGCCCGGAGTTTGGAAGTTGGCGGTGTTTCACCCCCGTGCCTCGGAAAGCACGTTAAGCCGTTGGTCCTGCCTGCCTGATCTCTCTCCGGTCGTGTCAGATTGCTGACCCATCGGGCTTTAACTTATTTTGCAGCGCCCGAGAGGGTTCATAATGATCGCACATTGCTAAAATTTATTGTAACACCCTTTGTACATCATGAAGCAATAAATATTGAGTATTGAGAGTGAAAGGAATAGAGAGTGCACCTGTGTTTGCGCACACACTTGTGCACTATAATATGTTCCGCGCAGTCGGTTGGTCGTTGTGACTGGAAATCTAGGGGGACTATTATAATAGTTTCGTTTTACATACATACCTCCGTATAGAAAAACAAAACAATTTTTTTTCGAAATATAAAAATAACTTCTCTAGACTGTGTTTAAGTTAAAGGTATGCTACATGTCATAAAAACATTCAAACAAATCGGTAAAAGTCATTAACAAAAAAATAACACCGACACAATAGTATAGTAGTAATATGTAGTGTTCGAGAGCTAGCTCAGTACGGTAAATAATAAAGCGGTGGACTGTTTGTAATAATAATATAATGAAATAAAATGAATCTACGAGAACAATATCAGCGAAGAATTGAACGCGCGTAGTAATCGCGGTGGTCCGATGCGAAGTGTCGCGGTCGGGCGTCGTCGCGCCCCGCTCGCCGCTGGTGCTGCCGAGCCCGGCCGATGGTGCACGAACATCCTCCCCGGGTTGACCTCTTCATGAAAGGGGAAGAGGGCAAATATTGTTGAAGGCCCGCAGAATTGTCCCCTTCTTGGTCTTCAGTTCAGCGACTCGTGTAGCGCCGTCGCTGCCCGGAAAGACCTGCGTGACTCGTCCCAGTGGCCACAAAAGTGGCGGTTGCCCTCTCTCTCTGACGAGGACCAGTGTCCCCACGGACAGTTGCTGCCCCATAGAAGACGTCCACTTAGTCTTTTGCTGTAGCAAAGAAACATATTCTAAGTGAAAACGGTTCCAGAAATGCTGCTTCATGTATTCCACTCGCTGATAGCGCTCCAGACGAGAAACGTTGATGTCAGGTACCTGTGGATGCGGAACAGACATGAGTGGTCGTCCAATTAAAAAATGTGAAGGAGTGAGGACGGACAAATCATGAGGATCAGAGGATAATGGGGTAAGAGGACGAGAATTTAGTACAGCCTCTATCTGAGTTAAACACGTGGCCATTTCCTCAAATGTAAAATGCGTTAATTGCAGCAGTCGCTTAAGGTGATGCTTGGTAGAGCGCACTGCTGATTCGGCAATCCCATTGAAATGGGGACTGTATGGAGGAGAGTAAGTAAAGTTGATGCCTTGCTGAGCTACTTCGTATGCTATATCTGACTCTACTAGAAAGTTATGCATTTCGTTGTTAGCACCGATGAAGTTCGTACCGTTATCTGATAAGATACTTTGAGGCTTGCCTCGTCGGGCTACGAAACGATTTAATGCTGCTAAATACCCTTCTTTCGTTAGGTCCGTAACGAGTTCGATGTGCACGGCTTTAACTGCAAGGCAGACAAAGATACACAAATAAGACTTTATCAGCTTACACCCTCGCCCCTTGCGATCAGCTATAAATACTGGCCCAGCATAGTCGACGCTACAATGCAAAAATGGAAACTCTAGTTGCGTCCTATTGGCAGGTAATTGACCCATAATGGGTTGAGCATTTGAACATTTGTGTCTGAAACATTTAATGCATAAACGTACTATAGTTTTAGAAAGGTTTCTGCCACCTAAAGGCCAATAAGTTTGTCTAATATTTGCTAGCAATAATTGAGGACCAGCATGTAATAAATCAAGATGAAATTTTGTAAATATGAGTTTAGTTAGGTGATGCTTACTACATAGTAATATAGGGTGCTTGATACTGTAGTCGTAGGGAGAATTATCAAGCCTTCCGCCTACACGAATGATGTCGTCACCATCTATGAATGGACTTAGTGATGTAAGTCGATTCTTCTTAGGCAAATTTTTCCCTGCTTTGAGGCTAGAATATTCCTGAGGAAACATTTGAATTTGTGAATGACGAATTAACACCTTGAATGCATTGTTTAGTTCTGTGCTAGAAATAGTATCAATTCGTTTAACATTTTTATTTTTTAGGTTGTAAATAAATCTTTGTACAAATGCCATGATTCTTTGTAATTTGTTTAGGTTAGAATATTTAAAAATTAGTGATGTAATTATTGAATCATTACTATCATGTGATTGATGCAACGAGATTGTATTAAAGTCAGAATTTGATTGATTTTTAAGTTGATTTGATACTACTTCGGGTAGATCCTGTTTTTCATTGGGCATTTTTGGCCAATGAGTTTGATTTTTATAAAGAAATTGTGGACCTGACCACCACAAAGAGCACTCGCTGATAAGGTCAGCCTTCAGCCCGCGAGAAACGAGATCTGCCGGATTGTCCTTAGACGGCACGTAGCTCCACGTATGCCCTGCTGTGTTCTCTTGTATTTCATCAATACGATGACGAACAAAAGGTTTAAGCATATTGGGTGACATTGCTAACCAACAAAGGACTATTGTAGAGTCACACCAAAAATGACATTTGTGTATAGGCAAGGTAAGGGAGCTCAGTACTTTAGTACACAGTCTTGTACCTAACAATGCTCCACAGAGCTCCAGGCGTGGAATAGTCGTGGGCTTAATAGGAGCCACACGATTTTTGGAGACGAGGAGTTGAACTCTAGTTGACCCTTGACCGTTCACAGATCGGACGTAGACGCATGCGCCATAGGCCTTTTCCGACGCATCTGTAAATACATGAATTTCATGCGTAACTGAGTCATTACACAGTACCCATCGTGGTATTTTTAATGTGTTTAGACAGGGAAGAGTTTCAACGAAGGAAAGCCAATGATCATAAATATCTTTAGAAACGCTCTTATCCCAATCACACTTTTCAGTCCATAGCTTCTGCATAATGATTTTGGCCTCTACCACACAGGGACCAACTAGACCCAGTGGATCAAAAATTTGACTAATGATAGACAGAATTTTGCGTTTCGTCACATTTGTAGTGTTTTCTAAATTGATTGAAAATGACAAAGAATCTGAATCGCAAATCCAATGCAGTCCTAAAGTTTTCGAAGAAACATTTTTATTTTCTGAAAAATTCAAGCTATTGGAGCCATCTGAGGCGCCTGTGATTTGAGCTAAAACTTGAGGATTATTAGATTGCCATTTCCTTAAATGGAAGTTGGCCGAAGCCAAAATTGACATGACTTCCTTACCCAGCCCTACCACACCTGAAATCGAACTGTCGCCGCTGAGATAATCGTCGACGTAGAAGTCGCGTTCGATAGAGGATTTAGCCTTTTCACAAGACGTGGCAGCTGCTAAGCTCACTAAACATTTTGTGGCTAGATAAGGAGCGCAAGCTGTGCCGTACGTAACAGTATTTAGGCTGTACGTTTTCAAGGGCAAATTTGGATTAGAACGAAAGATTATTTTTTGTAGACAGCGTTGTGAAGCTGTGACGTCAATAGCTCTGTACATTTTTTCTATGTCTCCAGAGATGACGTACTTGTGTTGACGAAAACGGAGCAAAATAGACAGCAAATCATCCTGGACAGTTGGACCTACCATGAGGATGTCGTTCAACGACAATCCCGATGTGGTTGCTGCTGAGGCATCGAAGACTGCCCGGAGTTTAGTCGTCGTGCTGGACTCTCTGATGACACCATGATGAGGCAGAAAATAGTCTACGTCGCTATCGTAATGACGACTCTCCGACGCGGTAACCTCTGTCATGTGCCCAAGGAGCTCATACTCTTGCATAAATCCAACGTATCTGTCCTTAAACGCAGGATCACGTTCGAATCGACGCTCGAGCGATAAAAAACGACGCTTAGCCATCGCGTATGAGTCACCCAGGACGCTAGGATCGTCCTTCAATGGCATGGTGACAACAAATCGCCCACTTTCGTCTCGAGTAGTATTTTTATAAAAACTTTCCTCACAAGCTCGTTCCTGTTGCGATAAAAAATGTTTAGGCGAAACTGAATCAAGTTCCCAGAACTTGCATAAATTAATGTCTAGTTCACTAGATGTAAAATTACAAAGGTGCGATTGCTTTGAGGACGATGGATGTGTTTGAAGAGCTACGGGGCCTGACACTATCCACCCTAGCTTTGAATCGCGTAACTTGGGCTGACCTTTGCCTAAATCAATAGACGCGTTACCGAGAACACTCCAAAATACTTCAGCGCCGACCAAGATGTCAATAGCTGACGGAACATGAAAAGAAGGGTCAGCTAGATGTAAGTCTGAAGGAATGGGAATGCTGGTCAGATCTATCAAGGTAGAAGGTAGAATCTTAGTTATTTCTGGTAAAATTGAACAGCAAATATTTGCCTTGAAGTTGCTGTCATAAGATTCAATGACTAAATCGCAAGACTGTGTACTAGTAGAACTCTGATTATTTATACCTGTTACGGTGGAGCTCGCGTTACGTCTAGGCAACCGCAGTCTGTCGCAAAATGTACTAGTAATGTAGTTGGCTGTGCTACCGTTATCCAGCAGTAT
Organism: Pyrausta aurata; assembly: GCA_963584085.1. NCBI lineage: Eukaryota > Metazoa > Arthropoda > Insecta > Lepidoptera > Crambidae > Pyrausta > Pyrausta aurata. Next base: position 118,826 of record OY757276.1, on the reverse strand, counting down.
CCTCGCGGTGATCTTCTGTCCCTCGCTGACCACATTCACCAACGCTGTGGAAAGCAAAATATGCGAAGATGTAGTGTAATGCATCTTTGTAGTGTCACTTGATAAGGCGACATTATCTGGAGTGCAAGTAGGTAAAGAGGCACCTCCAGAAATATCAGTTGGTAAGGCAACACTAGAACTACAAGGCATTGGATCTTGGTAGGAAGTAGGTTTTGGTTGGTCAACATGCAAAAGCGTATTATGTTTACCTTTACAGTATTTGCAACGCGATAATCTACATTTGTTTGTAGCATGTCCCGAACGTAAACAATTAAAACAAGTTTTAAATTCTTTTACCTTTGAAATTCGAGTTTCAACAGGCAAGTTTCGAAATATTTCGCAAGTGTATAAAAGATGATGATTATTACATAATGGACATTTAATTTTATCATTTAGGTTAAGATTTTGTTTGTTTATATTTTGTGTTTGATTTAGATTAGATAGATTATCGCTTTGATTAGTATTAGTTGCAATTATAAAGCTTTTGTGTTTAGTTTCTACTTTGTTTGTAATTATTTTTTCTTCTACTGTTTCTAATAAATCAGCTTTACTACTAATGAAACTACAAAACTGCGGTAATGAAGGTGACCCTGATAATGTACTGCGATACTCCTCCCAATTTCTACTACTAACAGCATCTAATTTACTGGACATCATGTAAATGATAAGCGTGTCCCAATACTCCGTGGGTTCGTTCAATGTTTTAAGCGCTCTGATATTTTTATTAATCGTATCAATGAGATGACGTAAAGACGAACTCGACTCTTTCGAGACGTGTTCAACATTGAACAATGCCTGCACGTGATTATTAACTAAAAGCCTATTATTGTTAAAGCGATCACAAAGTAAATTCCACGCCAATTCGTAATTGTCTCCGTTGAAATCTATGTTTTTAATTATTTCTAGCGCATTTCCCTTTAGAGATGCACGCAGGTAGTGGAATTTACTTATATTGTCTACCCCACTACTATTATGTATTAAAGACAAAAAAGTATCCCTATACTCAAGCCAGCATTGATAACTACCATTAAAACTTGGCAAGTCGATTTTAGGTAAGCGGATAAAATTATTGTGTAACGATGCACCTGATTTACTGGCTACTGTCGAACTCGCTTCGGACCCGCCGAAGCCGGCGCCGGCGCTGGCCAGCAAGCTGCGCGCCTGCGCAGCCAGCCCGTGGTACCGCTCCTCAAACTGAGCACGCTCGTCGTACTCGGAGTCCGGTGTGTCCGAAGTCACCTCGATGTCCAACTGTAAATTGTCGAATTCAGCGTATAAGGCATCAAATTTACTAAACCGACCCTCTAAATCGATGCGTTGAAGATTTGAAATGGTGTTATTGCTCGTGAGAATGTTTAGGTAATTGCTAAAATGCGTAAGCTTAGCTTTCATAGCACTGCGTTTCTTAATGAGCGTAGAAATATTGTCTTTTTCATTGGCCATCGCTAAAAAATTATATTAAAATGTGGAGAAATTAAATTGCGTTGAAATAAATGTGTTATCTAAGCTAAATGAATCAAATGTAATGAACAGGCGCGTGACCTTGCCAACTAAGCAGCAGGTGGCCCGAGCGCACAGCTGATGCGATCCCGTTATGCCTACGGGATAACAAATCGATAAGCGTGCGCGTAAGCAGTGTGCAATGAAAAAATATAAACACTGGCGATAACTTGATTAAGCTCAGATGTTAAGAGGTTATGTTTGAAGAAGAAAGAAGGAAAAGCCAAAGAAAAACCGTTAAATTTTGAAAATTAACGTTGGGAATGCTGATTTTAGAAGGATTAAGAAGGAATAAATGGAACGAACTCACAAAACGTCCTTATCCTTGTCCACAAGGTGACCTGAATCCCACGTAGAAGCGATGACTTGCGAATTTCGACTTCCAAGTCGATATTTCACGGTCGAATCTGGACTTCTGGGTTCTTGAACAGTCAGATGTGGTGGAATCAGTGCTATTCCTCTTCCTTTGAAGACAATGAAGACCTCAAACAGCGACTTCCAGCTCCGGAAAAAGATGACACGGCGATTTTGACTCGCGGGGTCCAAAGTCCACTATCGTCGATCTCGCAGATTACGTACTGGCTTTCAGTTTTTTGCACGGTGAGAGGACCAAACTGATCTTTTTGAACGGTCTTGATGTAGACGATTGATGAAGACGGTGCAGAAATAAATGAATAGAATGAAAAGTGTGAATCTACGAGTGACGAATAATAGTGGTAGAAGAATTGAACGCGCGTAGTAATCGCGGTGGTCCGATGCGAAGTGTCGCGGTCGGGCGTCGTCGCGCCCCGCTCGCCGCTGGTGCTGCCGAGCCCGGCCGATGGTGCACGAACATGTAGTACTATTATATATTCTGTGATAGTGCATGAATTTTGTAGCCTGAAAAAAAAAGATAAAGTAAATAAAATTAAACTACAACGAATAACGTTTGCAATAACGATAACGATGAATAAAATGATGATGATGACAAAGATGATTTTGCAGATGATGATGACGATGATAAGATAAAGAGAAAGAGAGGTGATGGTGACAGTAATCATCGTTATTATGACGATGATGATGATGAAGATGATCACTATCACCATCACCATCACCTCTCTTTCTCTTTCTCACTTTTTCTCAAACTCTTTCTTATGATGATGATGTTGATAATTATGACGATGCTGATGATGAAGATGATGATGATGATTGAGTGGAAATGATGATGATGATGATGACGGTGATGAAACTGATGAAGATGATGGTAATAATGACGTTGCTGATCATGATGATGATAATGACGAAGATGAAAATGATGATGATTGTGATAATAATGATGATGAAGATCATGATGATGACGATGATAGTTATGACTATACTGAATATGACAATGATGATAGAAGAATGAAGATGATTTCGTTGATGACAATGACGATAATGATGACGAAATTGATAATGATGATGATCATGCTGATGATAATGGTAATGATGACGATGATGATGATGATGATAATCATGATGATGGTGATGAAGATGATGATGATGATGATGATGATGATAACGATAATGATGATGACGGTGATGATGATGATGATGATGTTAATGATGAAAGGATGATGATGGTAATGATGATGACGATGAAGATGATAATGATGATGATAATAATAGTGATGATGATTATGATGAAAATGATGATGATTATAACGATGATGATGATGAACATCTGATGATGATGAACATTTGATGATGATGATGATACTAATAATGATGATGGTGATGATGAAAATGATGATAATGATAACGATGATGATGATGCACATCTGATGATGATGAACATTTGATGAGCATGAACATGATAATGATGATGATGATGAAGATAATAATATTGATGTTGATGATGATAATGATGATGGTGATAATGATGATTATGATGATGATAAAAATGATGATGATAATGATGATAGTGATGATGATGATGAAAATGATGATGATGATGGTGATGATGATTATAGTGAAAATGATGATGATGATGATGATGATGAACATGATTAGATACTGATATGATGACGATGATGATAAATAAATTTCAAGTTCAAAATAAAGTTCTAGTTCCAGTTCAAGTTCAAGTTAAATATCAAGTTCAAGTTAAAGTTCAATATCAAGTTCATGTTCAAGTTTATGTTCAAGTTCAAGTTCAAATTCAATATCAAGTAAAAGTTCAAAATCAAGTTTAAGTTCACAATCAAGTTCAAGTTTCAGTTCAAGTTAAAGTTAAAGTTGAAGTTGAAGTTAAAAATAAAGTTCAAGTACAATTTCAAGTTCAATATCAAGTTCAAGTTCAAGTTCAAGTTCAAGTTCATGTTCATGTTCAAGTTCAAGTTCAAATACAATATTTACATTGATCAGATAGAGAAAATTCAGCGAAAGTTTTTAAGATTTCTTAACTACAAGATAAGAATAAAATCCGATAACGATTACATTGCTAATTGCAAACATCACCATTTGCTCCCACTTTCTCTGAGAAGAGTAGCAGCTGACCTGACCTATCTCCATAATTTGGCTTTAGGGAGGCTTGATTCCAGCGAACTTCTCTCAAATTTAAAATTTCAGGTTCCCTCTCGTGCCAATCTTAGAAGAAATTATCTGACCCTCCATGTGGAACCACCGCCGATCACTAATTATAGAAAAAACTTTTTCTTTAATAGAGTGGCGACTGATTTTAATAAAAACTATACTCAATATATAGACTTGTTTACTGCGAGACCAAATCATTTTAAAAAACATGTTAGCTCAAACTTTTTTGATTAGACATAAATTATTTCTGGCTTGGTATGACTTCTTCTGCTTAACTTTTTTATTATACTTTGGCATTGTACTTTGAAATTTATTGGCTAGTTTATTTAATTGCACGATGTTATCTCCTTTCTATAACATTGTTGTATATCTTTGCTATGTATGTACGATACGTTCTATAAGTGAAAACTCGATAGGCTTATTAGTTTTAAAACTCCTGTTAACATTATACATGTAACTTATTGCTGTTTGTTTTCCAACAAGTAAATATAAAATATAAAATATAAAGTTCAAGTTCAAGTTCAAGTTCTAGTTCAAGTTCAAATTCCAGTTCAGGTTCAAGTACAAGTTCAAGTTCAAGATCAAGTTCAAGTTTAAGTCTAAGTTAAAGTTAAAGTATAAACTCAAGTTCATAATAAAAATTAATTTCAAGTTCAAGTTCAAGTACAAAATCAATTTCAAGTTAAAGTCCAAGTTCATGCTCATGTTTAAGTTCATGATTAAGGTCAAGTTCAAGTTCAAGTTCAAAATCAAGTTCAAGTTCATGTTCAAGTTAACGTTAAAATTCAAGATCATTATAAAAAATTAATTTCGAGTTCAAGTTCAAGTTCAAGTTTAAGTTCAGGTTCAATTTCAAGTTCAAGGTCAATCACAATCACAATCACAATCACATTGAATCACAAGTTCGCAATCACGTTCAACTTCAAGTTCAAATTCAAGTTCAAGTTAAAGTTTAAGAAAAATTTCAAGTTCAAGTTCAAGTTCCAGATCATAATAAAAATTAATTTCGAGTTCAAGTTAAAGTTCAAGTTTAAGTTCAGGTTAAAGTTCAAGGTCAATCACAATCACAATTATATTGAATCACAAGTTCGAAATCAAGTTCTAGTTCAAGTTCAAGTTCAAGGTCAAGGTCAATCACAATCACAATCACAATGAATCACAATCACAATAACAAGTTTAAGTTAAAGTAAAAGTTCAAGATAATAATAAAAATTAATTTCGACTCCAAGTTCAAGTTCGATTTCAAGTTCAAGTTCAAGTTCACGTTCAAGTTCAAGTTCAAGTTCAAGTTCAAGTTCAAATTCAAGTCCATGTTCAAGTTTAAGTTCAAGTTAAAGTTCAGGTTCAAGTTCAAGTTCAAGGTCAATCACAATCACAATGATTCACAAGTTCGAAATCAAGTTCCAGTTCAAGTTCAAGTTCAAGTTCAATATCAAGTTCAAGTACAATTTCATGTGCAAGTTAAAGTTCAAGTTCTAATTAAAGTTCGAGTTCAAGTTCAAGTTCAATATCAAGTTCAAGTTGAAGTTCAAGTTCAATTTCAAGTGCAAGTTAAGGTTCAAGTTCTATTTGAAGTTCAAGTTCAAGTTCAAGTTCAAGGTCAATCACAATCACAATCACAATCACAAACACAATCACAATCACAATCACAATCACAATCAATATCACAATCACAATCACAATAACAATCACAATAACAATCAGAAGTTCAAGTTCAAGTTCAAGTTCAAGTTCAAGTTCAAGTTTAAGTTCAAGTTCAAGTTCAAGTTCAAGAACAAGGTCAAGTTCAAGTTCAAGTTCAAGTTCAAGTTCAAGTTCAAGTCAAGTTCAAGTTCAAGATTAAGTTCAAGTTCAAGTTCAAGTTCAAGTTCAAATTCAAGGTCAAGGTCAATCACAATCACAATAAAAGTTCAAGTTCAAGTTCAAGGTCGAGTTCAAGTTCAAGTTCAAGTTCCAGTTCCAGTTCCAGTTCCAGTTCCAGTTCAAGTTCAAAAATTCAAGTTCAAGTTAAAGTTAAAGTTCAAGTTCAAGTTCAAATTCAAGGTCAAGGTCAATCACAATCACAATAAAAGTTCAAGTTCAAGTTCAAGTTCAGGTTCAAGTTCAAGTTCAAGGTCAATCACAATCACAATCACAATCACAATCACAATGATTCACAAGTTCGAAATCACGTTCAAGTTCAGGTTCAAGTTCAAGTTCAAGTTCAAGTTCAAGTTCAAGTTCTTCAAGTTCAAGTTAAAGTTCAAGTTCAAGTTCAAGTTCAATGTTCGATAGGCTTATTAGTTTTAAAACTCATGTTCTTCAAGTTCAAGTTAAATTTCAAGTTCAAGTTCAAGTTCAATGTTCGATAGGCTTATTAGTTTTAAAACTCCTGTTAACATTATACATGTAACTTATTGCTGTTTGTTTGCCAACAAGTAAATATAAAATATAAAATATAAAGTTCAAGTTCAAGTTCAAGTTCTAGTTCAAGTTCAAATTCCAGTTCAGGTTAAAGTCCAAGTTCATGCTCATGTTTAAGTTCATGATTAAGGTCAAGTTCAAGTTCAAGTTCAAAATCAAGTTCAAGTTCATGTTCAAGTTAACGTTAAAATTCGAGATCATTATAAAAAATTAATTTCGAGTTCCAGTTCCAGTTCAAGTTCAAGTTCAAGTTCAGGTTCAAGTTCAAGTTCAAGGTCAATCACAATCACAATCACAATCACAATGATTCACAAATTCGAAATCACGTTCAAGTTCAAGTTCAAGATCAAGTTCAAGTTCCAGTTCCAGTTCAAGATCAAGTTCAAGTTCAAGTTCAAATTCAAGTTGAAGTTCAAGGTCAAGGTCAATCAAAATCACAATAAAAGTTCAAGTTCATGTTCTAATTCAAGTTCAAGTTAAAGTTACAGTTCAAGTTCAAGGTCAAGGTCAATCACAATCACAATAAAAGTTCAAGTTCAAGTTCAAGTTCAAGGTCGAGTTCAAGTTCAAGTTGAAGTTCCAGTTCCAGTTCCAGTTCAATATCAAGTTCAAGTTCAAGTTGAAGTTCAAGGTCAAGGTCCATCACAATCACAATAAAAGTTCAAGTTCAAGTTCGAGGTCGAGTTCAAGTTCAAGTTAAAAATCAAATTCAAGTTCAAGTTCAAGTTCAAGTTCAAATTCAAGTTCAAGTTCAAGTTCAAGTTCAAATTCAAGGTCAATCACAATCACAATAAAAGATCAAGTTCAAGTTCAAGGTCGAGTTCAAGTTCAAGTTCAAGTTCCAGTTCGAGTTCCAGTTCAAGGTCAAGTTCAAGTTGAAGTTTAAGGTCAAGGTCAATCACAATCACAATAAAAGATCAAGTTCAAGTTCAAGGTCGAGTTCAAGTTCAAGTTCAAGTTCCAGTTCCAGTTCCAGTTCAAGGTCAAGTTCAAGTTGAAGTTCAAGGTCAAGGTCAATCACAATCACAATAAAAGTTTAAGTTCAAGTTCAAGTACACAATCACAATAAAAGTTTAAGTTCAAGTTCAAGGTCGAGTTCAAGTTCTAGTTCAAGTTCCAGTTCAAGTTCAAGTTCAAGTTCAAGTTCAAGTTCAATATCAAGTTCAAGTACAATTTCATGTGCAAGTTAAAGTTCAAGTTCTCATTGAAGTTCAAGTTCAAGTTCAAATTCAAGTTCTAGTTTAAGTAAAATTTCAAGTTCAAGTTTAAGTTCAAGGTCAAGTTAAAGTTAAAGTTAAAGTACAAGTTCAAGTTCAAGTTCAAGTTCAAGTTCAAGTTCAGGTTCAAGTTCAAGTTCAAGGTCAATCACAATCACAATCACAATCACAATGATTCACAAGTTCGAAATCACGTTCAAGTTCAAGTTCAAGTTCAAGTTCAAGTTCAAGTTCAAGTTCAAGTTCAAGTTAAAGTTCAAGTTCAAGTTCAAATTCAAGGTCAAGGTCAATCACAATCACAATAAAAGATCAAGTTCAAGTTCAAGGTCGAGTTCAAGTTCAAGTTCAAGTTCCAGTTCTAGTTCAAGTTCAAGTTCAAGATAAAGTTCAAGTTCAAGTTCAAATTCAAGTCCATGTTCAAGTTTAAGTTCAAGTTCAAGATTAAGTTCAAGTTCAAGTTCAAGTTCAAGGTCAATCACAATCACAATCACAATCACAATGAGTCACAAGTTCGAAATCACGTTCAAGTTCCAGTTCAAATTCAAGTTCTTGTTTAAGTAAAATTTCAAGTTCAAGTTAAAGTTCAAGTTCAAGTTCAAGTCCATGTTCAAGTTCAAGTTCAAGTTCAAGTTAAAGTTCAAGTTCAAATTGTTGTAAAGTAAACAAATCACTATTCATATTGTGACACATTCGAATCTGTCAATGTCAGTGTCAACGTCAAATTGATGTGTTGAGTATTTTTTTTTTTTATACTCACTACTTCCGCTCTCCATTACTACTGTGCTGTTGTTCTCTCGTCCGCAATAAATCTCGAGTTATCTTTAATCCTGGTGTTTCTTTTGCTCATAAACCCTTCAGGTTATGGGCCCAGGATCGGAAATAATAAAAGTAAATTATTATTTTCGCGCAATATCCACTTTTAACTTTGATGAGCAAAAATAACCTCGTGCAACGTTACTGTACCGGCGTGGTACCGGCTCATCGTGTGCACCGTGCAATCTGAAGAATCTACACAATGTCTGCGACTACAGGTAATTCGTCACAGCATTTACAACCGATCGACAAACTTCGTGGAGCAGAAAATTACTCGAATTGGAAATTCCTCATGAAAATGATCCTCGTTCATGAAGAACTATGGTGTTATGTCGAAACCAAAGATTGGGATACAGAACCGTGCAAGCAGAAGGCACAAAAAGCTTTAGCAAAAATATGCTTGTCTGTCCAACCAACCGTTTTTCCACATGTAAGAAACGCACTAACACCATACGAAGCCTGGGAAAATTTGAAAAAAGCATACGAAGATAGCGGTTTGTGTAGAAAATTAGGATTATTGAGATCAGTATTTGCGACGAAGCTGAATGAGTGTGACAGTATGGAAAGTTACCTAACTAAGATTACCAACTTGTCACAGCAGCTACAGGACATAGATGCACCGCTGGAAGATGAGTTTGTAGCGGTTATCATACTCAGCGGGTTGACACCAGATTATGACCCTTTGATTATGGCGTTGGAAAACTCCAATTTGAAGCTCACTACTGATATAGTGAAAAGCAAACTTCTTCAAGAGTATCAACGTAGGGATGAGAAAACAGAGACTGCAACAGCTTTGGTAGCACAGAAAACATTGAAATGTTTCCGATGCAAGCGGGCTGGTCACTTCATGAAAGATTGTCCGAAGAAAAACAAATCCAAAGAAGGTGCAAAGACCAAAGAAGCCCCTAAGTACTCCAAGGCCCTAATCACAGCATTGTCAGTCAGCATCCAAAGCGACGTATGGTACATCGATAGCGGGGCAACATGCCACATGTGTAACAACAGGAATGTCATACAGGACTTCGTGACGGAGAAGCCTAAAAGTGTCAGTGTAGCGAATGGTGAAAAACTACTAACTGCCGGTCGTGGAAATGTGGAAGTGTGTCTAGAAAATGGTGTAAAGACAATAAAAGATGTTTACTTTGTACCTAATTTAACTGCTAACTTATTATCAGTGAGTACATTAGTAAGAAAAGGTTATAAAGTTATTTTTGATGACCAGCATTGTAAAATTGTTGATGGTAAAACCATTGTAGCAAGTGCTACACTTAGGGATGGTGTTTATCAACTAGATACCAGGTCTCGGCTTCCGTGTGAGAGCATTTTTCAGGTAGTTGTGCCTAGCCAAACATCTGATGAGCCAGCAGGTTTGATGTCACAGTCGCAGCAGGCTACAGAAGTGACAGAACCAGAGGTTCAATCATCGGTGGGTGATAAGGTGAAAGCTGAGTCTCAAAGTGTATGGCATCGACGACTGGGACACCTGAACTCCAGGAGTATGACGCTACTGAAACAAGGTATGGCCACTGGAATTAATTTTGATTCAGATAATTTCACTCCTTGCATAGCTTGTGTAGAGGGAAAACAAAACAAACTACCGTTTCCCAAGAAATCACATACTAGGGCTAAAGAAGTGTTAGGGCTAGTACATACAGACCTCTGTGGTCCCATGCCCACTGCATCATTTAGTGGCGCAAAATATTTTCTATTGTTTATAGATGATTTGACTAGAAAAACTTTTGTTTATTTTTTGAGGTCAAAAGATGAAGCTTTTGAAAGGTTCAAAGTTTTTAAAGCTCTCGTTGAAAATCAACTCAACAAAAGGATAAAAGTTTTAAGAAGTGACAACGGAGGTGAATATGTAAATTTAAAATTTCAGGCATTCCTGGAACAGCATGGAATAAGACATCAGACCACGGTTCCACACTCACCACAACAAAATGGTGTGGCCGAGCGGGCCAACAGAACCGTGATGGAGATGGCACGATGCATGCTCCAGGACTCTGGATTAGATAGTCGTTTTTGGGCAGAGGCGGTGAACACGGCTGTCTATTTGAAGAACCGAACTCCTACAAAAGCAGTCTTGGGTTTCACACCAGAAGAAAAATGGACCAATAAAAAGGTACACCTCGCTCATTTACATATTTTTGGATGCCTCGCCTATGCAGTTACTCACAACAGAAAGAAACTTGATCCAAAGGCTAAACCATATATCTTTGTAGGATATTGTGAAGAGACCAAGGGTTTCAGATTAATAGAACCTTCACATCCTCATAATGTGATTAAAGCCAGAAATGTAACATTCTTTGAAAACAAATTCTTTAAGAACCTGTCACATGATGATAATAATTATACAAACTATGAGTTTGTAGATATCATAAGTACGCAAGGTACTTCTACTCCGTCTCCTGAGCAATCAGAGACATGCACTGTGAGTGAAAGTGTTGAATCTGATGACATATTGCGAAGAGAAAGCATAATCACAGTGGATGACTCTGAGAGCAGTAGTAGCTCCGAACCAGATGATCCTTTGGACGAAACTTACGTTCCAGGAGAATCGACACTGGAAGACGTGTCCTCTGATGCAGAGTTCTCGTCACTTATGGTGGTAAAGACTGGAAGCTGCAACAGCGTCGAGCCAACTACAGTTCAGGAAGCACTAAGCAGTGCTGAAGGTAGCAACTGGAAATCTGCAATGTCTGATGAGTATCAATCATTTATTGACAATAACTGTTGGACGCTCATTGAAAGACCCAAGGATCAGAGACCTGTAAAATGTAAGTGGGTATTTAAAAGAAAATTTGGTCTAGATGGCGAAATGCTGAAGTATAAGGCACGCCTTGTAGCGAAAGGCTATACTCAACAGTATGGTATTGATTATGATGAGACATTCTCACCAGTTGTGAGATATTCAACTATCCGCACCTTACTTGCTGTGGCCGCAGAGTACAGTCTTGAAATAGATCATCTAGATGTCAAAACTGCTTTTCTGAACGGAGATCTGAAGGAGCAGGTATATATGGAACAGCCAGAAGGCTATGTAATACAAGGTAAAGAAAACCATGTGTATAAACTGAATAAAGCCATCTATGGACTAAAGCAGGCCTCAAAGTCGTGGTATGAGAAGCTAAATGATGTGCTAATTAACAAAATGAATTTTAGAAAACTTTCTTCAGAACCATGTGTTTATTTACAGTCTTGTGATGGGGAACTTATCATAATAGCTATTTATGTTGATGATATTTTATTATTCACCCCCAGAAAATCTCAAAAAAAATCTGAAATAAAATCAAGACTCATGAAAGAGTTCGAGACAAAAGATCTCGGTCCAGCTCATCAAATATTAGGAATGAGACTTCGCAAAGAGGGAGATAAATTCTTTCTTGATCAATCTGTTTATATCAAAAATGTCTTGGAAAGGTTTAATATGTTGGAATGCAAACCAGCAAATACACCCATGGAAAAGGGAATCAAGTTTACAGTTGGAAAGGACAAGAAAGATGAATATAAATATCGAAACTTAATTGGTTGCCTTATGTATATTGCAGTTTGTACCAGACCAGATATAGCTCATGCTGTCAGCGTGCTGAGTCAGTTCAATGACTGCTACAATGAGGAGCATTGGAAGGCAGCTAGACGGGTTCTTCGATATCTCAAAGGTACTCTCAATTACTGTTTAATCTTTGAAAAGACTGGCTTAGATGTCACTTCATTTGTTGATGCAGATTGGGCGGCTAGTGAGGTTGATCGTAAGTCATATACAGGGTATGTATTTAAGGTTGGTACTTCTGTGATCTCATGGGAGAGTCGAAAACAAAAAACCGTAGCTCTTTCCAGCACGGAAGCCGAGTACATGGCCATCTCTGATGCATGTAAGGAAGCCTTGTTTATCCGTACCTTTCTGTACGAACTGTTAGGTAAAAATGTAAACATAACAATGTACAATGATAGTCAATCTGCTCAGAAATTGTGTTCCAATGCCATGTATCATGCTAGAACAAAGCATATAGATGTAAGACATCATTTCATACGAGAAATTATGAATAAAGGTACTGTTGTTATTAAATATTTGTCTACTGAATGTATGACTGCTGATGTTCTTACAAAACCTTTAACTAGAGAAAAACACTTACAGTTTGTAAAACAGTTATGTTTATCAGATATGAGTAACTAGGTATTTACATATGGCATTTTTGTACAAACTAACTTAAGAAAGATAGTGTATTGTACCTTGCCATTTATATGTCTGACTACTTAGTTATTAATTTAATTTGAAAAGGGTTATATTTTTTCTACTGGACTAATTGTTAACTGCATCCTTAGGAGTGTCTGTAAACATACTTTTCACATACTTAGGTAATGTTAATAAACTTGTTAGGTGTGTATCATATTTAATGAATCTGTAGTTCAAGGGCTAGTAATGTGTCATTCATTGTAGTTATGTATAGTTATTGTTTAAGGGCTAGTGTTGTAAAGTAAACAAATCACTATTCATATTGTGACACATTCGAATCTGTCAATGTCAGTGTCAACGTCAAATTGATGTGTTGAGTATTTTTTTTTTTTACTCACTACTTCCGCTCTCCATTACTACTGTGCTGTTGTTCTCTCGTCCGCAATAAATCTCGAGTTATCTTTAATCCTGGTGTTTCTTTTGCTCATAAACCCTTCACAAATTCAAGTCCATGTTCAAGTTTAAGTTCAAGTTCAAGTTCAGGTTCAAGTTCAAGTTCAAGGTCAATCACAATCACAATCACAATCACAATGATTCACAAGTTCGAAATCACGTTCAAGTTCAAGTTCAAGTTCAAGTTCAAGTTCAAGTTCAAGTTCAAGTTCAAGTTCAAGTTCAAGTTCAAGTTCAAGTTCAAGTTCAAGTTCAAGTTCAAGTTCAAGTTCAAGTTCAAGTTCAAGTGCAAGTTCAAGTTCAAGTTCAAGTTCAAGTTCAAGTTCAAGTTCAAGTTCAAGTTAAAAATCAAATTCAAGTTCAAGTTCAAGTTCAAGTTCAAATTCAAGTTCAAGTTCAAGTTCAAGTTCAAATTCAAGGTGAAGGTCAATCACAATCACAATAAAAGATCAAGTTCAAGTTCAAGGTCGAGTTCAAGTTCAAGTTCAAGTTCCAGTTCCAGTTCCAGTTCAAGGTCAAGTTCAAGTTGAAGTTCAAGGTCAAGGTCAATCACAATCACAATAAAAGATCAAGTTCAAGTTCAAGGTCGAGTTCAAGTTCAAGTTCAAGTTCCAGTTCCAGTTCCAGTTCAAGGTCAAGTTCAAGTTGAAGTTCAAGGTCAAGGTCAATCACAATCACAATAAAAGTTTAAGTTCAAGTTCAAGTACACAATCACAATAAAAGTTTAAGTTCAAGTTCAAGGTCGAGTTCAAGTTCTAGTTCAAGTTCCAGTTCAAGTTCAAGTTCAAGTTCAAGTTCAAGTTCAATATCAAGTTCAAGTACAATTTCATGTGCAAGTTAAAGTTCAAGTTCTCATTGAAGTTCAAGTTCAAGTTCAAATTCAAGATCTAGTTTAAGTAAAATTTCAAGTTCAAGTTGAAGTTCAAGGTCAAGTTAAAGTTAAAGTTAAAGTTAAAGTACAAGTTCAATTCAAGTTCAAGTTCAAGTTCAAGTTCAAGTTCAGGTTCAAGTTCAAGTTCAAGTTCAAGTTCAAGTTCAAGTTCAAGTTCAAGTTCAAATTCAAGGTCAAGGTCAATCACAATCACAATAAAAGTTCAAGTACAAGTTCAAGTTCAAGGTCGAGTTCAAGTTCAAGTTCCAGTTCCAGTTCCAGTTCCAGTTCAAGTTCAAGTTCAAGTTCAAGTTAAAAATCAAATTCAAGTTCAAGTTCAAGTTCAAGTTCAAGTTCAAATTCAAGTTCAAGTTAAAGTTCAAGTTCAAGTTCAAATTCAAGGTCAAGGTCAATCACAATCACAATAAAAGATCAAGTTCAAGTTCAAGGTCGAGTTCAAGTTCAAGTTCAAGTTCCAGTTCTAGTTCAAGTTCAAGTTCAAGATAAAGTTTAAGTTCAAGTTCAAGTTCAAATTCAAGTCCATGTTCAAGTTTAAGTTCAAGTTCAAGATTAAGTTCAAGTTCAAGTTCAAGTTCAAGGTCAATCACAATCACAATCACAATCACAATCACAATGAGTCACAAGTTCGAATTCACGTTCAAGTTCAAGTTCAAATTCAAGTTCTAGTTTAAGTAAAATTTCAAGTTCAAGTTCAAATTCAAGGTCAAGGTCAATCACAATCACAATAAAAGTTCAAGTACAAGTTCAAGTTCAAGGTCGAGTTCAAGTTCAAGTTCCAGTTCCAGTTCCAGTTCCAGTTCAAGTTCAAGTTCAAGTTCAAGTTTAAAATCAAATTTAAGTTCAAGTTCAAGTTCATGTTCTAATTCAAGTTCAAGTTAAAGTTACAGTTCAAGTGTAAGTTCAAGTTCAAGTTCAAGTTCAAGTTCAAGTTCAAGTTCAAATTCAAGGTCAAGGTCAATCACAATCACAATAAAAGTTCAAGTACAAGTTCAAGTTCGAGGTCGAGTTCAAGTTCAAGTTCCAGTTCCAGTTCCAGTTCCAGTTCAAGTTCAAGTTCAAGTTAAAAATCAAATTCAAGTTCAAGTTCAAGTTCAAGTTCAAGTTCAAATTCAAGTTCAAGTTCAAGTTCAAGTTAAAGTTCAAGTTCAAGTTCAAATTCAAGGTCAAGGTCAATCACAATCACAATAAAAGATCAAGTTCAAGTTCAAGGTCGAGTTCAAGTTCAAGTTCAAGTTCAAGTTAAAGTTCAAGTTCAAGTTCAAGTTCAAGTTCAAGGTCAATCACAATCACAATCACAATCACAATCACAATGAGTCACAAGTTCGAATTCACGTTCAAGTTCAAGTTCAAATTCAAGTTCTAGTTTAAGTAAAATTTCAAGTTCAAGTTAAAGTTCAAGTTCAAGTTCAAGTTCAAGTCCATGTTCAAGTTCAAGTTCAAGTTCAAGTTCAAGTTCGAGTTCAAGTTTAAGTTAAAGTTAAAGTTAAAGTTCAAGGTCGAGTTCAAGTTCAAGTTCAAGTTCAAGTTCCAGTTCCAGTTTAAGTTCAAGTTCAAGTTCAGGTTCAAGTTCAAGTTCAAGGTCAATCACAATCACAATCACAATCACAATGATTCACAAATTCGAAATCACGTTCAAGTTCAAGTTCAAATTCAAGTTCTAGTTTAAGTAAAATTTCAAGTTCAAGTTCAAGTTCAAGTTCAAATTCAAGTTCAAGTTAAAGTTCAAGTTCAAGTTCAAGTTCAAGTTCAGGTTCAAGTTCAAGTTCAAGGTCAATCACAATCACAATCACAATCACAATGATTCACAAATTCGAAATCACGTTCAAGTTCAAGTTCAAATTCAAGTTCTAGTTTAAGTAAAATTTCAAGTTCAAGTTCAAGTTCAAGTTCAAGTTCAAGTCCATGTTCAAGTTTATCACAATCAAGTTCAAGTTCAAGTTCAAGGTCAAGGTAAATCACAATCACAATAAAAGTTCAAGTTCAAGTTAAAGTTCAAGTTCCAGTTCCAGTTCAAGATCAAGTTCAAGTTCAAGTTCAAGTTCAAGTTGAAGTTCAAGGTCAAGGTCAATCAAAATCACAATAAAAGTTCAAGTTCATGTTCTAATTCAAGTTCAAGTTAAAGTTACAGTTCAAGTTCAAGTTCAAGGTCGAGTTCAAGTTCAAGTTGAAGTTCCAGTTCCAGTTCCAGTTCAATATCAAGTTCAAGTTCAAGTTCAAGTTCAAGTTGAAGTTCAAGGTCAAGGTCCATCACAATCACAATAAAAGTTCAAGTTCAAGTTCAAGGTCGAGTTCAAGTTCAAGTTCAAGTTCCAGTTCAAGATCAAGTTCAAGTTCAAGTTCAAGTTCAAGTTGAAGTTCGAGGTCAAGGTCAATCACAATCACAATAAAAGTTCAAGTTCATGTTAAAATTCAAGTTCAAGTTAAAGTTACAGTTCAAGTTCAAGTTCAAGGTCAAGGTCAATCACAATCACAATAAAAGTTCAAGTTCAAGTTCAAGTTCAAGGTCGAGTTCAAGTTCAAGATCAAGTTCCAGTTCCAGTTCAATATCAAGTTCAAGTTCAAGTTCAAGTTGAAGTTCAAGGTCAAGGTCAATCACAATCACAATAAAAGTTCAAGTTCAAGTTCAATATCAAGTTCGAGTTCAAGTTCAAGTTCAAGTTCAAGTTCAAGTTCAAGTTCAAGTTCAAGTTCAAGTTCAAATTCAAGTTCAAGTTCAAGTTCAAGTTCAAGTTCAAGTTCAAGTTCAAGTTCAAGTTCAAGTTCAAGTTCAAGTTCAAGTTCAAGTTGAAGTTGAAGTTGAAGTTCAAGGTCAAGTTAAAGTTAAAGTTAAAGTACAAGTTCAAGTTCAAGTTCAAGTTCAAGTTCAAGTTCAAGTTCAAGTTCAAGTTCAAGTTCAAGTTCAAGTTCAAGTTCAAGTTCAAGTTCAAGTTCAAGTTCAAGTTCAAGTTCAAGTTCAAGTTCAAGTTCAAGTTCAAGTTCAAGTTCAAGTTCAAATTCAAGTTCAAGTTCAAGTTCAAGTTCAAGTTCAAGTTCAAATTCAAGTTCAATTTCAAGTTAAAGTTCAAGTTCAAGTTCAAATTCAAGGTCAAGGTCAATCACAATCACAATTAAAGTTTAAGTTCAAGTTCAAGGTCGAGTTCAAATTCTAGTTCAAGTTCCAGTTCAAGTTCAAGTTCAAGTTCAAGTTCAAGTTCAATATCAAGTTCAAGTACAATTTCATGTGCAAGTTAAATTTTTTTTTTTTATTTATTTTATTTCAGTATAAGGTAAGTACAAAGTAGTTTTAACAATGAATCTTAATTAATTACTTATACAAACAGTTAGGAACTAATTAATTATTGAGCTTTGCTTCCTAAGTTAGGGAAAAACCCTGTGTTTTAGGATAAGCAAAGTGCTCCTCCCATAGCTTATACAATGTATAGACAATTTGAGAACATTCGTTAGACAGTCGATATACAGTCGCCATCACATCAGGCAATACATTTTTGTTGAAAAATAACCCACATAACAATTGCATAAAACATAACGTATTACTTTGATGTGCTGTCGTCAGCTATTGGTAACATATGTCCAAAAATAAAGTTGTATTTTCAACATGCTAAAAAAGATGTATTTAGTTATCTTAAAAATAAAGTTAAAGTAAGTACTTACAAATAGTATAGCAAAAAAATATAATAGACTATACTATAAAATATAAATATACCTTTAATAGTAGAAAAACAAAGCAAACAAGGTTCTAGCAAGTTTTTGATCTAATCAGCAGCTATTCGATGACAGATAATAGCTCCTCCGTTTTATCATATGTCTGCTGTTGTAGCCACGCTTTGACAACAATGACGCATGCGTGCCTATTCAAAGGGTATATCATAAGCAGCCTATTTAACTTATTGTACAGGTATGGGCCAAGAAATTTAAAGAAATTTTTACAAAATTTTGTATTTGTTTTAAAGTCACAATTTGCCACCTTGTCTTTACGTCGTTTACTTTTTAATCTATCAGCTTCAAAAACCAGAAGCTGGTGTTGTTTCTTAATAATGCTCAGTATAAACATTTGCCGAACAGTCAGTACCTGACAGTATTCATAAAGAAGTGTCGTGGGATAATCTAATGGTTTAAAAGTGCAAACCTTTAGCACAGCTCTCTGAGCTCTTTCTAGAGAAAGAAGGTCAGTTTTAGCGACTCCTCCCCAGCAAGCAATGCAGTAGTTTATTAAGGGTTCACATAAAGCACGATACACCTCTTTCAGAAGATGAGGTTTAGCAACATGTCTTAATTTTTTAAAAACATATATTAATTTGCGGACACGTCCTATTATTAGTTGCAGATGTTGCTTAAAATTTAGATTTTTGTCCAAAAGAACACCTAAATATTTAACGACCTCGACTTTTTCTAACGATGGACATTAAAGTTCAAGTTCTAATTCAAGTTCAAGTTCAAATTCAAGTTCTAGTTTAAGTAAAATTTCAAGTTAAATTCAAGTTCAAGTTCAATATCAAGTTCAAGTACAATTTCATGTGCAAGTCAAAGTTCAAGTTCTAATTGAAGTTCAAGTTAAAGTTAAAGTTAAAGTTAAAGTTAAAGTTAAAGTTAAAGTTAAAGTTAAAGTTAAAGTTCAAGTTCAAGTTAAAGTTGAAGTTAAAGTTCAAGTTCAAGTTCAAGTTCAAGTTCAAGTTCAAGATAAAGTTCAAGTTCAAGTTGAAGTTCAAATGCAAGTCCATGTTCAAGTTTAAGTTCAAGTTCAAGTTTAAGTTCAGGTTCAAGTTCAAGTTCAAGGTCAATCACAATCACAATCACAATCACAATGATTCACAAGTTCGAAATCACGTTCAAGTTCAAGTTCAAGTTCAAGTTCAAGTTCAAGTTCAAGTCCATGTTCAAGTTTAAGTTCAAGTTCAAGTTCAAGTTCAGGTTCAAGTTCAAGTTCAAGGTCAATCACGATCACAATCACAATCACAATGAGTCACAAGTTCGAAATCACGTTCAAGTTCAAGTTCAAATTCAAGTTCTAGTTTAAGTAAAATTTCAAGTTCAAGTTAAAGTTCAAGTTAAAGTTCAAGTTCAAGTTAAAGTCCATGTTCAAGTTTAAGTTCAAGTTCAAGTTCAAGTTCAGGTTCAAGTTCAAGTTTTGGTTAGGTTAGGTTAGGTTAGGTTAGGTTAGGTTAGGTTCCCGTGTCGGGTTTCTGGTCCCGCATCGGGCGCGTCCCCAGGTGGTGGATAGGGGAACGCCTCCCAGATATGGGGGGTACCGGCTTCGGCCGGCGCGAACCAAAACCAGAGCGCGGCAGGTTTTGTCAACTCGGCGGACCTGTCGGGCCAGACGAGGAAGGCCATATGGCTCAAGACCTCATGTATTCGCCGCTCTGCCTACTCCTCCTCGAAGGAATGGACCAGAGTGGCTCGAGTACCTGAGGCGAAGATAGGGGTGCCTAGACCGGCGGGGCGTTTGCCCGGGTCAAAGGGCATAGGGTCGTCGGGGCATGTTGCCCGGATCCGTTGGGTTTTTCCCGGGTTGTAGCCTGTCATCACGACAACCCGGGCAGCGCATTTGTGCCGTGCGCTGGGTCCCGTAATCCTGGGAGAAGAGGATCCTGGACGTTGAGCCTGAGGCAGACCACCCAGGCAACACATGTCTTTGGCCTCGGATTCCGGGCACACGGGTGGCCCGTGGAGTAGCCGGTCCACGGGTTATTCGGCTGCGGGCGAGCGGCTTAACCCTCGTCCAACGGTGACGCGGGGGGTACGGGGGGCAGGGCAGGCGGCGGGCTCGGTGATGTTGCGCGTTCTGGTCGACGCGTGCTCACCTTGCCCCAACCGTCTCGTCAAAGATCCCGTACTAGTCTGCCCGAAAGGGAAGTGGCGTCCTCGCTATAGTCGGTGGGAAACCCTGGGGTGCCAGTGGCACCTCCCCAGATGGGGCTCCGTGGTGGGTGGGGTCACCACCGACTGAATGCAGAAGACAAAGGAATGGCTTGCTCGGATAATTCCAAGTTAAATCTAGCGACCAACCCCCGAGCGCAAGGCGCTCAAACCGTGGGAAAAGGAGTGGGTGATGGTGACGTCCTTTTCAGGACGCCCGTCGTCCGCTTGCAGAGGTGTGATGCACCACAGGCGAGACAAGCGGGTAGCCGATTCTTCAGGCCCGGGGACTTCCCTGAGTCTGAGGACGAGGTCGCCCTTACCGGACGTGACAGCGAGGAGATGTCACCTTGTGTTTCCCCCTCCAACATTGGTTTAGACAACAGCCTAGAGGTCGTGGACTACGAGTCTGCGTCTTCAGGCGCGGTATCCCGATCGCCGTCTGGATCACGAACCAGCGGCAGGTCGATGAGAGCCGGCAAACGGCGGGCTGATGAGGCCTCTTCAGACCTCTCCCCTGCTAAGATAACTGCTGCCCGTAGAGGACGGGGCCGCCCACCTACGCATGGGGAGTACGTAGGTGTAGGCAGAGCCCGTGAGCAACTCCGGGATGAGAAACGCCGTGCGGCGACTGTGGAAGCCGAGGAGGAGGCTTCCCGTCTTGCTGAGCGGCTTGTACACGGTCGGAATAGGAGCGAGTTCTCCGTGAGGGATGCCACCGCGGAAGAGCTGAGCGGCCAGATCCGGGCTGCCACGGACACAGTGTTGTTCTGCGTGGCGAAGTCCGGAAACCTGAAGGGCAGCTTCCAGCGTGCCCTGAAGGAGGCTGCCACCTCGATTACGCGGGCGGTTGAAATCCTAAGCTCGAGGACTATCGACGAGGAGACGCGGCGGCTGCAAGCCGCAAACAAGCGCCTGGAGCAGGACGTCGCGGACCTGAAGCGCGTCGTCCAGGAGCTCCGAGCTGAGAGGCTTGCGGACATGCGTCCTGCAGCCCCAGCCGGAACCCAACCTAGCTCCGCCCCCTTTGGGGAGGAGTTTGAACAGCGTCTCATGCGCCAATTAGGTAGAATGATGGATGCCAAATTGGCTTCCATCCAAGATCGGCTGCTCCCTGAGCCTCGCCTGCGCCCGCCGCTTGCTGCGGACGCTCGCAAGGCTCAGGTTGAGCGCCTTACTGCCGCCGCTGACAAGGCGAAGAAGCAGCCGCCAACCACGACCACAGCACCGCCCAAGAGTGCCGCTTCTCCCCAGGCGGGCAAAGCGCTGTCCGAGGTGTCCGCCCCTGTGGCCACGACCTCGACTGCCAGCGCAGTCCCCGTCGGTGAGAAGAAGAAGAGAAAGCGGAGCAAAAGGAAGAAGGCCCGTAACCAGGGCCAGGAGTCCGCGCCTGCTCCCGCCTCCCAAGCTGGGAACGCCCGCCAGACAACCCAGTCTACAGCTGGCCCTGAGGCCGAGTCGTGGACACAGGTAGTCAGGCGTGGGAAGAAGGCGGCCCCTAGCTCCGCCCCTAAACAGCCACCTGCGGCCCAGTCGAAAAAGCCGACTGCCCCGAGGAAGACTCCGAACCTCCGCCCGCCGAGGACCGCCGCCATATTGGTGGCGATGCAACCGGGTGTACGGATTACCGCACAATAATGCATAATGTCAATGACTTTCTATTTAGGTCACACTCGCGACGTTTAGGTAATAAGTTATTTACGCACACATAAATAGCTTCCGTATGTCTGCTTAGGCATCGATATTATAATTAAGTAAATTACCTTGAATAAATGTTAGAATGGTACAGTGTTAGAACAACTTTCATTGGGTTTGTTTCGTACTTTAACTTTCCCTTACAATCAACCCTAGCACTCATCTCACAAACTGTTACACTCAACAGTTTTTTGGTCCTTCGGAAAGTGATAAACCAGTGATTGTGGACCACATCTCGCATCGACGTTTGCGAGAAACAGTGATCTGCAACTTCGGCTACTAAACTCTCATCGACGTTTGAGAGCAACAGCTATCAACAACCACGTAACTCCATCGACGTTTGGAAACTACGTGCAACTACATACGCATCAGTGATCCTACTATAACGGTACTTTGTGTTTTTCTGTGACTTTGTACGATTGCGAATCGGTTAACTGGCTTCCCGGAAGAGGGTTCCACCAGCTTAATTGAGAAGGCGCATAAAGGTCGTGCTAAGTTCACGAGAACATAGAGTGACCCAGACCACGATCATCTACTACGTTAAAACCTACTTCTTCGTCGACGTTCGGAGAAGTGACTACGGCTAACTTCAAGTTCATACAGTAAGTGATTAGATACTCACTTCAATCTACTTCATTTACTTACAACATGGAGAGTCTACTCCAGCATCAACACGACATTGTTGAAGCGATCAAGAAGCTTGAACGCAACTTCGGCAAGGATTCTGCGAATCGGAAGACTCGTCAATACTTGGACCAACGACTTGAAACCCTACAAAAACTATGGGCCAAGTTCAGAGACAACAACGACAAGTTATTGGACTACGTCAATGACACAGAACCTTATTTCGTGGAAGACCAGTTTCAACAAGCAAAGACATACTACGACACAGTCTACAACAAGATATCATCATGGCCCCCTGCAATCGAAGCGGCAGCAACATCGATTACACCGTTACCGGCAGAGGTACCTAAAAATCCAACAATCATACAACCCGACTTAGGTGCATTAACGGCTCCACCTAAGTTACTACCGAGGTTGTCTATGCCATCAATGTCGACCGCGTCGACATCACGCTCAGATGCAAATCAAGCAAGCGAGCTACTATCTTTGCAACGAACCAACTTCAGAGCTTTTTACCGACAAGTGAATAGCCTACGAGTTGACTCTATTCGTGACAAGTGGGAGTTGGAAGATGAGCTACGCAACATTCAAACACGTTGGAATGCAATCGACGCTTTGCATTTACAAATCGATAACATACTTCAGGGCTCAGACGCTGATTACGACGCCGAGTTTTATGCCTATGAAGACTCGTATAAAAGCGTCAAGAAAGCTCTAAATCTAAAGCTTGCATCTACAGCCCATCTTCAGCAGTCAACACCACAGATCGACATTCCAACCTTCTCTGGAAAGTACACACAATGGCCTACGTTCCATGACCTATATGTGGAGAGCATCCATAACAACAATTTTCTCACTAACACTCAGAAGATGCAACACTTAAAAGGCAAGCTACGCGGGGAGGCTGAGCGACTTATTCAACATCTCCACATCTCAGCAGACAACTATGAAACCGCATGGGAGCTACTTATTCATAGATACAACAACCCGCAGCTGTTGTTTACAAAGCAGATTGAGATCTTCATCAATCAACCTGTTGTACACAAACAGTCGGCACATGAAATAAGACGCCTCTACGACACATCTATGGAATGTGTTCATGCGATACAAAACCTTGGTATCGATACAAGTACATGGGACCCGCTACTTGTCCATCTCATAGCTAAGAAGCTGGATGCTGAAACATACAGCGACTATAAAGAAGCTCGAAAGGCCCCACGTGATCTACCGCTACTTTCCGAGCTCATGGGTTTCCTGGAAAGCAAATTCAATGCACTCGAGCCCATCAACGCTAAAGAAAGGGACTCGACGTCATTCAACAAACATCTGAACCAGAAGATGACGATCAACAAGCCTTACAAGCCACAGATAAACCAACCAAACGGTCATCGCTATGGAAAGTTCCAGCGTAGAGAATTTCAAGCGATTGCAACATGCTCGTCCAACTGTCCTATTTGCAACGGCAATCACTTCCTATACAAATGCACCAAGTTCACGCAAATGACCCCGGACGAGAGGCTAATGACCGTCATGAAACTCAAGTTTTGCCAGAATTGTCTATACGAACATAAAGACAATACATGCAAAACGACAAAAACATGCAGAGCTTGCAATCACGGTCACCACACACTGCTACATGACGCATACGTCAATGTGAACCTTGCGCAACATTCTTCGAACAAAGTGGACGAGTCGCAGAAGTCACTGCCCTCACCTACGACTCCGATTACATTGAAACCTTCGATTTCAACGCGTCAAACCAATAAACAACACAGCGTCAATCACGTTGCTACAGATGATGAGGAGATTTTACTGACGACTCTACTAATCAAAGTCAAGGGAATTGATGGCACACCTATCACTCTGAGAGCTCTTCTAGATCAAGGATCTCAGATCTCGCTCATAAGTGAAAACGCCGCTCAGATGCTGGGCTTGCCGCGACAACGGTATCACGCATCAGTATCAGGCATTGGCCAAGGAGCTAAACAAGGAAAAGGAATAATCACACTGGAATGCCAATCTATCTACGATGATTATGAATTTTCAACTCAAGCATTGGTCATCAAACACGTCATCAATAACTTACCAAACATGTCATTCAAGAAGCAGTCTTGGCCTCATCTGCAACATATACAACTGGCCGATCCAGAGTACAATCTTTCAAGACCAATTGATCTGCTACTGGATGCAAGCATTTACTCAGACATCATCATGAATGGTCTAATCAAAAGTCCAACCATCGCGCCCATTGCACAACAAACAAGAATGGGTTGGATACTGTCAGGCAGCGTGAAAACCTTTCAATGTCACGTTGTTATTAACAACTTATCCGAGCTATCACAATACTGGGAACTCGAAGACATTACTGACTCAAGCCTCGAACTGACACAAGAAGAGCAGTACTGTGAACAATACTACCAGTCAACAACAAGACGACTACCTACTGGGAGATACGAAGTAGCGCTCCCGATGAAACCTGGATTCAAACAAGATCTAGGTCAATCAAAGTCGAAGTCAACTGCACAATTCTACAACTTAGAAAACAAGATGTTAAGAAACAAAGAATTTGCCGAGAGCTATAAACAGTTTCTATACGATTACGAACAGCAAGGTCACATGTCTCCAATTACGCAACATACGGAACCATCGTGCTATCTCCCTCATCACGGTGTATTGAAAGCTGATTCCACGACTACAAAGCTGCGAACTGTCTTCAATGCTTCATCAAAGACATCATCGGGATATAGCCTCAATGATTTGATGGAACGTGGTCCTAATCTACAAAAAGACCTACTTCATCTTATTCTAGTATGGCGACAACATAAATACGTGATTACCGCCGACATTGAGAAGATGTTCCGACAAATAATGATTCGAAAGCCTGACCAACATCTGCAATGCATTGTTTGGAGAAGTACGCCAGACGAGCCACTAAAAGAGTACCAACTTACAACTGTCACTTATGGTACTAAGGCGGCGCCCTACCTTGCAATGCGTACATTAAAACAGCTTGCCACTGACGATGCACACAAATTCCCAATGGCGGCTGCAGCTCTGTTGAACTCATTTTACATGGATGACCTGCTGGAAGGCTGTGACAACTTATCTCAAGCTAAACAGCTGCAACAAGAGATAATCGACATACTAAAAGACGCCGGCATGAACATAAGAAAATGGTCCAGTAACTCCACGGAGCTGACTAAGGATTTGTCTCCGAATCAATTGGACACACCTCTCGACTTCAAGTGCTCTGAAAACAGGAAGACGCTAGGCTTGCGTTGGAATCCAACTTCAGACACTTTTACATTCAAAAACTTATTTGAGGATGAGATAAGTACAGCATCAGTAACAAAACGACAGCTGCTATCACACATCTCTAAGATTTTCGACCCGCTGGGGTGGTTATCACCTCTAACCATAAGGGCGAAAATACTATTTCAACGAACTTGGTCTGAAGAAACATCGGATTGGGATGCTCATCTGTCAGAAAACATCAACAATGACTGGACACAACTAAGGCGTGATTTTCAAGAAATCGAGAGATTTAACATTCCAAGGTACATGGAAGATAGAAACCATTACACACTCCATGGTTTCTGCGACGCGTCAGAAAAGGCATACGCCTGTGCTATTTACGTCGTCACTCAAGATACTAAAGGCAAGTTCACATCGACGCTTGTGACAGCCAAAACAAAGTTAGCTCCGCTGAAGAACAAGTTGACTCTACCTAAACTTGAACTTTGTGGCGCTCTATTACTGACGCAACTTATGAAGAAAGTTTTGGAAACTGTACCAGAGGACGTGAAAGCATACGCGTGGACCGACTCCATGGTGGTGTTGGGCTGGCTGCATGGCGATACCAGCAGGTGGAAGCAATTCGTAACCAACAGAGTTTGTTCGATACTCAATGTTATCCCCTCGTCATCTTGGCACCACGTCCGGTCCGAAGAAAATGCGGCAGACTGCGCCACAAGAGGCTTGACATCGCAACAACTGTCAGAAGACCTTTTGTGGTGGCATGGACCGCAGTGGCTGACTACATTTGATCCACTTAAGATCAAAAACAACATATACGAAGCACCGGAACAAGAAGCTAAGAAAAGCAGTGTGAACGCCGCCGTGTCATACCGAAACGATTTAATTATTCAATTATTACACGAATGCAGCTCGATAAAGCGCATAACAACAACGATCGGCTGGCTATTACGTTTCACACACTGGTTGCGCAATAAGCAAATTCCTCGGCAAAATTACCTATCGGCGACGGAAAAACAACATGCCCTACATTTACTTATCAAAACAACTCAATCCATCGACTTTGAAGAAGACATCGATCAATTAAAAAGACAAGGACACCTGAGGCCAAGCAGTAAGCTGTTGAGCCTCAATCCCTTCATCGATGCTGCAGATGGACTACTTAAGGTCGGCGGAAGATTAAGCAATTCACAACTAAGTCATTCGGCTAAGCATCCCACGGTCTTACCAAGCCACGGCAGACTCACAGAGCTCATCATCCAACAAGCTCACTCTGCCACGCTGCACGGTGGACCACGGCTCACTCTGACGTATATCCGCGAGAGATATTGGATAATAAGTGGGCTACGAACAGTCAAAAGAGAACTGCGCAAATGCGTAACATGCAGACGCTACAAGGAAGAGAAGAGAACACAAATCATGGCTGATCTTCCAGAGCCACGTGTTACTCCGTCGCGCCCTTTCACGCATACGGGAGTTGACTTTTAATTTTAATTAATTTTAATTTTAATCATTTATTTCAGGCAACTTAGGCCCATACAATAAATACCTTAAAGACTAACATACATACAATAACAACATTAAAAATATTAAAATAAATGACACTATTTTGCCGGCGTAGTGTTGCGCAACTTGGTGTCCGGTAACCGTCCTCGAAATCTGCGATACAAAACACCCTTCGGCCAAAACTCTGCTTTCATGAAGGTCGACAGCTGTTCGGTCGGAACCCTTACCACAAACGAATTGAAATTCGTATTGTGACGAGACTCCAACCGTTCGACCCTCAGTGAGTATCTGGTCTTTATTCGTATGTACTCTACAATCTCCTCGACCTTTGTAGAGTAGTGGAGCCGGGACACGTATAGCAGCTATACGTATACTTTACCGGACACTTCGATATCAAGGCTAACAAGGGACGGGGCGTACGAACACATAAAGGATACGTTGCAGTATTCGTCTGCTTAGCTACAAAGGCAGTTCATCTCGAATTGGTGTCGGATCTAAGCACACCAGGATTCCTTGCCGCATTTCGACGATTTTGCGCGAGGAGAGCTGTGCCCAGACACCTATACAGCGATCAGGGTAGTAACTTTATCGGCGCAAACAAAGTCCTTAAGAAAGAGTACAAGGAGATCCTCCAAACAATGGACGGAGAGCTTATCAGCAAGATTAACGACAACGATATACAGTGGCACTTCAATGCACCAGCCTTCCCTTCAGCAGGCGGCATATGGGAGAGCGCTGTCAAGAGTTTGAAGCACCACTTACGACGAGTGATAGGTGAACAGAAACTCACCTACGAAGAGTTCATCACACTACTCTATCAGATAGAGGCTTGTCTCAACTCACGACCGCTGATGGCCCTAACTGAAAGCCTCGATGATGAGTACCTATCACCAGGACACTTTCTAGTTGGAAGCCCACTGATATCAAGACCACAAACCGACCCTGATCAAATGAACTTGACAACCCGATGGCAAATGATTCAGGCCATAAACAAACAATTTTGGAAAAAATGGTCAGCTGATTACCTACAACAGCTTCAAGTCCGTTCGAAGTGGAGATTACCGTCAAAAAACATTGAAGTTGACGACATCGTACTCATCAAAGACGAAAACTTGCCGCCTGGCAAATGGGCGATGGGTAGAGTCATCAACGTCCACCCAGGCAAGGACGGACACGTACGAGTGGTATCTCTGAAAACGAAGAATGGAGTCATAAAACGACCAATTTTAAAACTTTCTCTCTTACCTGTAAAAGAAAATGACACCAATAACATACCGCAACAAACACAACAGTCGACAGATACCGTGCAGTCGACGACATGTGCTGACGCGACTCAAAACGACAAGCCAAAATCTCCAATGCGAACAAGGCGAGCGACGAGAAGGCCTATGACATCCTTTGTCTCCATGGCAATGATGCTGTTCATGTGCATCTTCACCTCTGCGCAGTGCTCATATAACATCACAAACTTTGCCGACAGTCAGAATCTTCGACAAAATGTACTACCTAAATCTTATTAGAGACGAGTGGAAATTAATCGTATATTACAATATGAGTACCTACTGGTCAGCATTACGTCACGTGGAGAAATATGTCGGTCACTTGGAAGAATACTTACATAGTCCTACACTTCCGACTCAATACAAGAGCATCATATATCAAATGCATCACGAGTTATCGGAAATTGAACATTATAATCGGATACTCAAGAGTCAAACTCTTACAAGGCAGAAAAGAGGCTTGGTCGACGGCGTCGGATACATAGCGAACTCATTATTTGGAGTCTTAGATGAGCGTTTTGCGACGAAGTATGAAAAGGACATAGAGAAAATATCATCTAACGAGAACCATCTACAGCAACTCTTGAAAAATCAAACAAGCGTCATTGAAGCTCAATACAACATACTTCAAAGAAATGAGGTCATCATGAACAAACAGCTGGGAGTCGTTCAGAAGTATCTACACAACGTAACATTCTATGTTAATAGAATGCATACATTGAACAACAACGAGCTTCACGTTCTATCATCATCAATGTCAGCTATGATTATCATCTCAAACATTCGGAATATGCAAGAAAGCATTATCAATACAGTAACTGACCTCGCTCATGGTCATATGGACGCTCATTTGCTGCCCCCAGAACAGCTGGAAGAGCAGATGAATATAATCTACAGTCATATACCTAACGACTTAACTTTACCTGCCGCCAAGCATGATTTCAAAGAGCTTTACAAGTTGATGAAGATTGCGGGTGATATTGGCTCATCGTACTTGATCATCGAGGTCAAGATTCCACTGGTCAACAAAGAAGCTTTTGAACTCGACAAGGTCATCAGTCTTCCTCATCAGTTTCTCACCGTGACATTTATCACCCCGTACATCGCTTTCAATCTTCAAAAGGACTTGCTTCTGACTCTGACTGAAACAGACGTTCAGAACTGTGTTCATACACAAACAGATAAATTATTGTGTTCAATAAACACACCTATTTACGACGTGCAATTAACTCAGTCTATTTGTAACTTGAGTATCCAAAACAAACCAATGTGCAGTACAAAGAAGGCGTCATGTCACGAGCGGTGGATCAAATTGCATCAAGATAAGAGGTGGTTATTCTCGTGCTGCGAGGAATGCCACATTCGCATATTTTGTACTGACACAGGAATGACAATGAAGTCGCTGACCGGGAACGGCCTTTTAGATATAGGCCAAGGCTGCACCATTAAAGGCGACACTTTCTCGATACTCGGCCACAACAACTATTTGAGTCGTGTCAAGGTCCAAAGGGACATGCCTATGGTGTCAGAGACATCTATACTGAACTCCATACTGAACACTTCAGGCTTCGAAGAGTTCTCGCCTGAAGATCACGACGACGAGTGGCGTCGTATGAAGACCCAAATTACAAACCTCAAGGAACAAGAGACGGCACCACTCAGTATACATGACGTGCACCAGTATTCTCTCCTATACATTATACTGGGACTTATTATCACCGTGGCCTGTGTATACTCGATTATGCGATGGCGCAGAACCAAAGGAGCCCTCGACATGACTGCGGCGAGCACCCCGGCGATCTCAATACCGATGGCAGCTATCGCGAACGCCGATGAAGACCAACCAACGGAAGAGCGTCCGAGGACCCGCCCGCGAACTGTGCGTCTGGATATTCCCGTCACTAGTGTAGTGCAGTGATGAAATATTTAAGTTTTTAGGTTTTACCTTAAATACATTTTTACCCTTTTATACACATTTTAGGTATACATTCGATCTGTTAAGTATTTACACATTTTTTTCTGTATACCTATGTACCTAATAAGTTTGAATATTTGTAATTTCCCTTTTTTCCCTTTTTTGGGCCGGCAAGATGTACGGATTACCGCACAATAATGCATAATGTCAATGACTTTCTATTTAGGTCACACTCGCGACGTTTAGGTAATAAGTTATTTACGCACACATAAATAGCTTCCGTATGTCTGCTTAGGCATCGATATTATAATTAAGTAAATTACCTTGAATAAATCAGTGTTAGAACAACTTTCATTGGGTTTGTTTCGTACTTTAACTTTCCCTTACAATCAACCCTAGCACTCATCTCACAAACTGTTACACTCAACACCGGGAGTGCTGGAGGCAAAGGAGCATTCGTATGAATCGGTGTTGGGCCAGGCCAAGCAGGCTATTGACATCGGTGCGTTGGGGATCTCTGGGATCCGCTTCAGGGTCGCCAAGACGGGCGGGAAGGTCCTGGAGATCACCGGCGCCGATAGTGAGACAAAGGCTGACACCCTGGCAGCCAAAATGCGGGAGGTCATCCCCGAGGCGATAGCCAAAGTGACCAGGCCGACCAAGAGCGTCGATGTCCGGATTTCGGGACTCGATGACTCCGTGACCAAGGTCGAGGTCGCCGAAGCTGTCGCCAAGGCGGGGGGCTGCGATCCAAAATCGATCCAGGTGGGGTCGATTGGGCGATCTTTTCAGGGCACAGGGGCTTGCATCGTCAAGGTGCCGGTCGCTGTAGCCCAGAAAGTCGTCAAAGGGAGAGTTTTGGTGGGTTGGGTCTCCGCCCAGACCAGGCTCATGGACCAGAAGCCACTTCAGTGCTTCCGGTGCCTGGAGGTGGGACACGCCCGCGAAAACTGCCCTTCGACAGCCGACCGCAGTAGCCTGTGTTACCGCTGTGGTAAGCCGGGTCATGCAGCCAGGGGATGCACTGCCTCGCCGCACTGCCCTCTGTGCGCGGACGCAAGGTTGCCAGCTAACCACAGGGTGGGCAGCAAGAGCTGCAAACCGCCCAAGCGTGGCAATCGAGCGGGAAGGACAGTGGCCAGGACTCCAGCCGCACCGTCCGGGGCCGAAAGGCCCACTTCCATGGAGGCAGAAGTAACGGCTAGCTAAGATGGCCTTCAGCGTCCTGCAGGCGAATGTGAACCACTCTGCCGCTGCGCAGGATATCCTCTTGCAACACGCGGCGGAGTGGTCCATAGACGCGGTACTCGTCTCCGAACCCTATTTCATACCGGCTGACCGGGAGAACTGGGTCGGGGACGTGAATGGACTTTCGGCCATCATGGTATCAGGGACGCATCCTATCGACGTGGTAGCCAGGCAGAGCGGTTTCGTCGCCGCCAAGTGCAGGGAGTTTCTGCTGGTGGGGGTCTATTGCCCGCCCAGCCGAACCAGGAGCGAGTTCGAGGCCGACCTGGACCGTTTCGGGTCGGTTCTCCGTCAGTCCACCCTGCCGGTGATCGTTGGCGGCGACTTCAACGCCAAGAATATAGCCTGGGGATCACGTCATACTGACCCCAAAGGGGAGAGTCTGCTGGACTGGGCGGTGTCCAACGGACTTGTGATTGTCAACGTGGGGACCGAGCCCACATGCGTGCGACCGCAGGGGGAGTCCGTCGTGGACATTACGTTCGCGACCCCCGCGGTTGCAGCTCGTATTAGTGGCTGGAGAGTGGTCACAGAGGCGGAAGAATTGTCGGATCACCGGTACATCCGGTTTGACATCTCCGCCTCCGGTCCCGTGATCCCTCCGAGCGGTACACCCCACGCGACATACCCCCGATGGAGGCTCAGTTGCCTGGACAGAGAAACAGCGCGGGAAGCTGCGGTCGTCAAGGCCTGGCTGCCTGTAGGTCTGGAGCCCGTCCAAGTGGATGCGGAAGCGGAATGGTTTCGGGAGGCCGTTACGGACGTGTGTGACGCGTCCATGCCTCGGTCCGGACCTTCCCTTCCCCGGCGGAACGTCTATTGGTGGACGGATGAGGTTGCGGAGTTGCGCCGCGTATGTATCGCAGCGCGTCGCGCCTCAGCCAGACACCGAAGACGCAGACGCCGTGATCCGGAGCTGGACGAGCCGCTTTACCAGGCCTACAGAGAGGCGAAGCAGGCGCTCAAGATCGCCATCCTGGAGGCAAAACTCAAGGCGAGGGAAGAACTCCTGGCATCGCTCGATGCCGATCCGTGGGGACGCCCGTACCGCACGGTGCGGGGGAAACTCCGCCCATGGGCGCCCCCGGTCACGGAAAGGCTAGAGCCCGAGTTCCTCCGAAGAGTCGTGTCCACCTTGTTCCCAGCTCAGGTGGAACACACCCCGCCTTCGATGTTGCCACACCCTGTGGCCTCCAGAGAGCCCCCTGACCCTGTCTCCGAGGGCGAGTTCAGCGCGGCACTAGAGCGGTTGAAGGCCAAGAACGTGGCCCCGGGTCCTGACGGGATTCCAGGTAAAATCTGGGTTCTCGTATCGGATATACTGGGTGACCGCCTTCGTAGGCTCCTAACCGCTTGCCTCGAACAGGGGCGCTTCCCGGCGCTATGGAAGGAAGGAAGGCTCGTGCTTCTGAAGAAAGACGGACGTCCGACCGACTCCCCTTCGGCATACCGTCCGATCGTGTTGCTGGATGAGGTGGGCAAGCTCTTTGAAAGAGTCATTGCAAACCGCCTCGTTCGGCACCTGGATACGGATGGGCCGAATTTGTCGGATGTACAGTATGGCTTCAGGAGAGAGCGCTCTACGATCGATGCTATCCTGCGGGTAAAATCGCTCGCCAGCGAAGCGGTGGAGAACGGCGGCGTGCTGTTGGCCGTGTCTATTGACATTGCCAACGCGTTCAACACGCTGCCGTGGACCACGATTAAGCAGGCGCTCCGCTTCCACGGAGTGCCTGTTTGCCTGCAGGACACCATTGCATCGTACCTGGAGGGACGAGAGGTTGCGTGTGATTCGGTGGACGGTCGTTTGCGGCACTTGGCCGGATGCGGCGTTCCGCAGGGGTCGGTTCTAGGGCCACTCTTGTGGAACGTCGGGTTCGATTGGGCTCTCCGCGGCCAGTTCGTCGCAGGGGTTGGCGTGACGTGTTACGCCGACGATACCCTGCTGACAGCTCGCGGGGACTCTTTTGCCGATGCTGCACGTCGTGCGACTGCTGGGGTCGCTGTGATGGTACACCGAATCCGCCTTTTGGGGCTGCGGGTGGCGCTGGAGAAGTCTGAGGCGTTGTGTTTTCACGGCCCTCGACGTGCGCCGCCTGCGGGCACTGGGCTGATGGTGGATGGGGTTCTGATCCCGGTTTCATCCACCATCCGGTACCTTGGGCTTGTGCTTGACGGAAGGTGGCGGTTTAAGGCCCATTTCCGTCAGCTCGCTACCAAGCTCAATGCGACCGCGGGTGCTTTGAGCCGGTTACTGCCAAACCTGGGTGGTCCGTCGACGGCTCCTCGACGACTATACCTAGGGGTGGTCCGCTCTATGGCACTTTACGGTG
This sequence comes from Pyrausta aurata, assembly GCA_963584085.1. Classification (NCBI taxonomy): domain Eukaryota; kingdom Metazoa; phylum Arthropoda; class Insecta; order Lepidoptera; family Crambidae; genus Pyrausta; species Pyrausta aurata. The sequence goes on along the minus strand of OY757276.1, from coordinate 85,070 downwards.
CCCCGGTGTGGCATGACGCCCTCTCGTCCGAGAACGTGACAGTCCTGCGGAAGGCTCAAAGGGTGCTAGCCCTGCGTTTAGCGCGAGCCTACCGCACCACCTCCACCGATGCTGCGCTGGTCCTGGCCGGCAGCCTCCCCTGGGATCTCGACTCCCTGGTCCTCGCCGCGTTGTACCAGTGGCGGGGAGACCAAAGATCCCAGGGCAATAGGCCCGCACCGACTGAGGTGGAATCGGAGAAGACACAGCTCACGGAGCTAGCCCACGAGCAGTGGCGCCGTAGACTGGCCAGTAGCCACTTTGGCGTCCGGGTCATTAGTGCCGTACTCCCCGTTCTCAAAGAATGGGTCGAGCGACCACACGGCAAAGTGACATACCGGATGTCGCAGGTGTTTACAGGCCACGGGTGCTTTGGGTCATACCTCTGCCGCATTGGCAGGGAACCCACCACCCGATGCTGGCACTGCGATGCTCCGGAGGACACGGCACAGCACACCCTCGAGGTGTGCCCGGCGTGGGTCGCTGACCGCCGTGCCCTCCAAGCACACGTGGGGACCGACCTCAGCCTGGGCTCCATCGTCCGGCGTATGGTCGACGACAGGGAGGCTTGGCGAGCCATGGCCGCATTTTGCGAGCGGGTTATCGCCGAAAAGGAGAGCGCGGAGCGAGAGCGAGAGGCTGCGGCTGACGCACTCCTTATGCGCCGAAGGCGTACTGGGCGCAGGCGGAACCTCCACCACCTGCACATGCCCCTCCCTGTGCCTCGGGTCGCGGACGCGGGGGCGTCCGCTTCCCACTAAGAGGCGCGATGGTGTGTAATGCGTTCTACGCATCATCGGGACATCAAGCCGGAGGACTCCTCCTCCTCTGGCGCTGAAGGCAGGGGCTTTTGCCCGCTTCAGATCGGGTGAGACCGTGTGTCGGTCTAGTCAGTGAGGGGCCGCGGATGTGTGCTTATGGCGCTGACTCGTGGCCCCGAACTCATGGCTCCCGGGAACGCCGCTGGTTTTTAGTGGGTATGCCCCGTTCGGGGAGAGTCCCACATAACCTGCTGCCCTCCCCCGAGGGTGGCAGGTATGCGTAAGGCATTTTCCAGCGAAACCAAAAAAAAAAAAAAAAAAAAAAAAGGTTAGGTTAGGTTTCCCTCCGACCATGGTATCCACGGTGACAGTGACCTCGATCACTCAGGACGTGCCTGAGCTCACTGAGGGGGAGTTAGGAGCGGCCGTCTTACGCCTTGACGGCAAGAAGACGGCTCCAGGTCTCGACGGCATCCACGCCCGAGCCTGGGTCCTAGCTTTGTCAGAAGAGTCCGGGATGCTCGAACTCCAGCTACGGGGCCTTTTTAATGAGTGCCTCCAGCAGGGACGGTTTCCCCGGCGGTGGAAAGAGGGCCGCCTGGTGCTCCTCCGTAAAGAGGGGAGACCAGCGGAGGATCCCTCTGGGTACCGCCCCATCGTGCTGTTGGACGAGGCGGGCAAGCTCTTGGAGCGAGTAGTCGCTGCCCGCCTCGTCAAACACCTGGAGGAAGTCGGCCCGAATTTGGCCGACTCCCAGTTTGGGTTCCGCAGGGGCCGGTCGACAATAGATGCGATCGGCCGGCTGCGGGACCAGTCTGAGGAAGTGGTGTCGGGGGGAGGGATGTTGGTGGCAGTGTCGATAGACATCAAAAATGCCTTCAACTCTCTCCCATGGCAGACGATTATGGAGGCACTCCGGTTCCATGGAGTGCCTCCGTATCTTTTGCGGTTGGTGGGGAACTACCTGTCCGATCGGGCGGTAATATTCCCTACTAGAGACGGTGTTGGAGGTCGTCGGCGGATGACGGCCGGTGTTCCGCAGGGGTCCGTTCTTGGCCCCCTGCTCTGGAACATCGGCTATGACTACGTTCTGCGCGGCGCAAATTTGCGCGGTGTGGACGTAATCTGTTACGCCGACGACACACTGGTGACGGCCCGGGGTTCTGATTTTCGGGCCGCACAAGTGTTGGCCACCGCCGGAGTGGCGGCGGTGGTGAGCCGCATCCGCCGGCTGGGTCTAGAGGTGGCCCTCCACAAATCCGAGGCCATTTGTTTTTGCGGCCGCCGACGGGGGCCGCTCTCTGGGTCCAGCATTATGGTGGGAGGAGCCCCCATTCCAGTCCGGCCGACACTGAAATACCTCGGTGTCGTGCTGGACAGCAAGTGGGGGTTCCTGGCCCACTTTGAGAAGTTGGCCCCGCGACTATTAGGAGCAGCGGGCGCCCTAGGTCGCCTGCTGCCCAACCTTGGGGGAGGTGACGGAGTCTGTCGTCGCCTGTACCTTGGAGTGGTGCGGTCGATGGCCCTATATGGGGCCCCGATATGGTCGGGGTCCCTTAAGAACCGCCATCGGGCACTCTTGCGCCAGGTGCAGAGGGTCTTGGCGATCAGGGCCATTAGGGGATACCGCACTATCTCGTTCGAGGTTGCGTGCGCTCTCGCAGGGTCACCTCCGTGGGACCTGGAGGCCGGGGTTCAGTCCTCGGTGTACTGGCGAGTAGCAGCGCACGTACAGAGCCAGGGCTGCCGGCCCCCACACGACACTGTAGTGCGGTGGCGAACGGCAGCCCACGATCTGGCTCTGGAGGAGTGGCGGCAGCGACTCGTTGAGGGACTCGGTCAACATCCTACCGAGTCCCGACGCCGTGCAGTGGAGGCCCTCCATCCCATCCTCTCCAGATGGGTTGGGCGAAGGCACGGGTCGGTTACTTTCCGACTTACGCAGATTCTCTCGGGACACGGATGCTTCGGGAGGTATCTGTGTGTAGTCGCCGGAAAGGAGCCGACCCAGAGATGTCACCATTGTGACTGCACCGAAGACACGGCGCAGCACACAATGGTGGACTGCCCAGCATGGGCGGAGCCGCGGGCGGACATGACCGCGGCTCTCGGAGGCGGAGACCTCAGCTTGCCAACCGTCGTGTCAAAGATGGTTGGAAGCGAGAGGTCTTGGGAGGCGGTGGCCCTGTTCTGCGAAGTGGTGATGTCGCAGAAAGAAGCCGCCGAACGAGATCGGGAAAGAGACCCGGCCTCGCTTCGCCTTCGACGCCCGCGGGGCGTGCGCTCGGGCCACGGTGCCAGAACGAGCGACGTCTCGCCGGAAGGGTCTCGGACAGACGGTGTGGGGACACCTCTGTCCAATCACCAGAGACCCTCATCAGAGACGGCGCCAGAATGGCATCTGGATTGGGATGAGATCTCCTCATCCCACTCCGTGGAGATCCACCCTGCTTAGAGGGTGGACGTTGCCGCTGGCAAGGGTCGCGGGACTGTTGAGATACCGCGGCCCCTGCTATCACAGCCAACAAATGCGGTGGGCGTCGTCAGGTTTTAGTGGGTATACCCGAACTCGGGGGAGTCCCACACACGCCTCTCCGTTCCCCAACGGAGAGGTATGGTGCGTAACAGCATTTCCTGACGTTAAAAAAAAAAAAAAAAAAAAAAAAAAAAAAATTAGGTTAGGTTAGGTTAGGTTAGGTTAGGTTTTTTTTTTTTTTTGTAGCTTTATTTATTTTATTTTTTTTAAAGTGTTTTGGGTAAAGTTAGGTTGGTGTGGAAGGAATAAATATTCATGGGTTGGTAATCCAAGGACAGACCGAGAAGTGGTCTGTCCTTGAATCACTTTTGGCCCCCGAGGCGTCGATTTGAGAACTTCCATGGGGGGCCAGGGTGGATAGGAAATAAAACAGGTGCAAGGGAAAGAGAGGAAGAAAGGTTTATGCAGAAAAGTAAGGAAAGGAAAGGAGAAGGAGATGTTATAACGATAAATAAATATATACATATATATATATAAGGTCACCTCGTTTTAAGTGATAATATTTTAAGGGCAGATTCAGAAAAATAAATGAAACATTTTTTGTAAGTAAAAAAAAAAATTTTATACGCTAGTTTTCGAGAAAATGACCTCTAAACATGTAGAAAAAATACTAAAATAAAACACCCCGTGTCGCGTGTTGCTGAGCGGCGCTCTCGGTCTTTGTAGGCAATGTCAAACGAGCCGCCAATCGCCGCCGCGTTGCCTACACGTGTCGCGGCTGCTCCCCCGCACCCGCCCCCGCACGCTCGCCGCGCGACCGACGCGCGCGCGAGTGAGTCAGTCTGCCAAAAAAATTCGCCGATTGAGTTGTGTGCGCGCGCGTCCCGACGTGCGCCGTGCGTCGTGCGGAGCCCGGGCCGGGCGGCCGGCATCAACAAGCTTCCCGCCGCGCCGCGCCTCGACGTGGCACTTCGAGAACGACGTGCTGGATTGTTTTCACCGGCATCGCGGCACCTAGTACCAAACACCGCCCGCAGACGCTGGATATGGCGGTTTCTGCACAACAAAGGCCTCCACCTTTATCACATGAGGGTCTAAGATTTGCTGCGGGCGCGGACTACGCGCCGAAGGTCGAGCAGCTTGAGCTCGAGTCCTCCCGTTGACTACTGCGCAATTACACGTTTACGCGGCAGGGATAACGTGCACAACAACAACACAATGCTGCAGTTATTCGCCTTCATTTCCAGCATAGATTTAGTGCATACGTGTGTGAATGAACAGTGAATCCCCTCAGTGAATCCCATGATGTCCATTGTAATAAATCCAGTGCTCGTGTCGTGATAGCTAGATTGGTCATTGACTGGCTAGTGCTTGCTTCGGCAATCGTAAAATAAGAAGTTATTGTGCAAAATAGGCACGAGTTTTGACTGTAAAAAATCTCTCATGTCGTTATTTTTTCATGTTAAATGTTATCGCGGCCGATAAATAAAGATGTACGAGTATTATTATTTCAAAACCAATGTAAAAATAAATAATAGAATCCTAGTTTTAATTTACATAATCGTGAAATAAGATTTGTATTCACATACCTATCTGTACAAAAACTGAGCAAGTGCAATGAATGAAAGTTAAAACAAATAAAGATTTAGGTAAGTTTCTAGCTGATTCTAGGATGTAATCGCGTTGCGTTGCGTGTGCCTGATGTTATGTTTTTTACGGTACGAACGCAGTCAGGTCATTGATTTTTAACAGTTTAGGTATGTATTCTTTTTAAAAGTTTACTCTCACATAAGCTTTGTTATTATCAGCAGGAATTTATTAAATAAAATACATAATTAGGTAGCTACTTCCAGTTTATCATACCTAGTGTTTTATGCCTACGATGAATGAACACATACCTACTTAAGTTGAGTTTCTGTCTCAGTTTATTTATCATAATAGGTACCTAACCAGCTGTTAGTGTTTAGTCAGGTGTTTAGGGATCTGATTGCAGTAACAATTAGTTTGTAGGTACACTGAGATACTTTGATAAAGGTAGGTAATCGAATGCAGTCTACTGATGTGGGGGGGTCTAAAAAATAGGCGCGCCGCGGTGCCCCCCTCCCGCTCGCGGTCATTGCACCGGCGCTACATGAATGAATGAGATAGGCATTAAATGAAAGAGACGAAAGGCGATGTCGCGTGTGGGGATCTCTGAGAGTAGACAAGACAGGATGCTCTTTTTAATAATTATTTTTTTTGTTAGGAAAAAATAAAATGAAAATGGGACAGATTTTTTTAAAAAAAATGCTTGGGTCCTATTTCTATGATATAGATAGATACTCTGTTAAAATATTATCACTTAAAACGAGGTGACCTTATATATATATATATATATTTTTTTTTCCCATTTATAATGTACATATAGTCAATGTTAGCTATAACTAATATTATAGTATAGATACTAATGATTTTTAGATTTTAATTATATTAGATGACTAATAGCTTATACACAGTTATGACTTATATATATATTTTACACAATACAGTGCACAGTACAAATTGTAAAAAAAAATGATGGGAAAGTATGGGCATGCGGCAACATTGGGGCAGGTCCAGTTGGGTCCACTGTTGGGTTGCGGTATCGGGCATCCGGTGCTCCAGTCCCAGGCTTAGGCATCGGGCATTAGGCATCTGGTCCAAACTTCGGGTCGAGTCACCGGGCTCTGGCCCGGGGGAGTGGGGGAGGGGTTCGGGTTCGGTCTTGGTGAGTTCGGGCTTCAGTCCAGGGTGCAAGGGTTTCAGACCGAGGTTTGACCCGAGGTCCACGCCATCTGGTCCAGTGTGTCAGGGCCGCGGTCCAGCTTCGAGGGCCTGGTCTTTAGGTTCCGGCTCATTTTTTCCAGCCTCAGGCCCAAGCCTTCGGGCTCCGTCCCGAGGTTTAAAGGCTCCGAACTGATATACGGTCGCTGGCCCTCTGTGTCCAGGCCCGCCCTCCAGCTCAAGTGTCCGGCGTTGTTGGGTTCCAGCCCAGACCTCCGGCCTCCGGCCTCCACCCCGTCCGATAACCACCTCCAGCCCAAGTGCCCGGTCCCAAGCCCGATGTCATCCAGTCTCCAGTGTCTGACCCGATGCCTTCAGCCCAGGTCAACCGCCCGCTCGAGGTCTTCGTGATTTTCTTCTTGTCTTCTTGCCCAATGGAAGTGGTATTATATTTATATGTATGTATATATTTTTTTTATTTTTATTTTTTTTTTGTTTTTTTGGTTTTTTTAATTTGTTTTTTTTTTTAAATATGAATGTTTTTTTTTTTTTTTTGGAACCATTTTTATGTATAGTAAATTTAAATATACATGAGAATACAACATTAGAGTACAACTTAAATATACATTAGAATTATTTACATTGGGTCATAACATTACAGTATTATATTACACACTATAGACTTATGTGGAGTCATAATTATTTAATATTATTATGTACAGCTTACAAATATTTTTTTTTTTTTGAACTATTTTATGTATAGTAACATTATAGTACAATAAATAGTATACATTACAATACAACATTAGAGTACAACTTAAATATACATTAGAATGATTTACATTGGGTCATAACATTACAGTATTATATTACACACTATAGACTTAACTTAATACTTATAACTTAACAATAACTAATTACTTACTACGTGTAACATAAGTATGAATTATAAATATTTACATTGACTCTGATATGTACAGCTTAAGAATATTTGTTAGCATTGGCTCTTAGTGATACAAATATTACACAAATATCTTATGCACAGTTATTTTTTTCCAATTAAATTTAGACAGTAACTGATTAATAACTATATACAACTACAGTTGCCCTATACTATATACAATGGACAATAGAATATGATGAACCTAGTGGACCGCCGATCCCCGGCACCCGGTCTTACAAGAGTACCACGGGCCGGGAACCTAGGACCGTCGGTCCGCATTATCAAAGTAAGGCATATAATTAAATTTGTAGAACTGGTTATTTTGTTTTATTCGCGGTCTACCCCTGATCGGGCGGGTTGTTAAAGTTTTTAAGATTTTTGTAGATGTGTTCGATAAACCCGACGAAAGCCTTGATGGTTTTTGGTTTTCTGGCCAGGTAGCCCAGGTCGTATGGGTCCACCGGGGGCTCCCTGGTTGAAGTCGGAGTGACCTGAACCAGGAAGTCCTCCCTGCGTCGAGCAAACCTGTCGCAATACCTGACGAGGTGATCGGGATCTTGGGCTCCGCCGTCACAAGGGCAGGCATCACTGTTTTTAATTTTGAATCTTTTCAAGTACGTGAGATGTGCGCCGTGCCCCGTCAGGTACTGCGTCAGGAAAAAGGATGGGTTCGTCATGCCGAATAGGTTGTGGATGGCCTGTACCGTTGGCAGCAGCCCTCTCGTCCACGACCCCTGGGTGGCCGACTGGTACCTCTCCTCCCAGGCTTCCCGAAGTTGGTCCTTCGATTTCTTTTTGGGGAAGGATAGTGGGAAGAGTGAGTAGTCCGGGGCCTTGTGCAAGGCGCAGGCCCTGCCCGCCTCCCCATCCGCCAGTTCATTGCCGGCGATGCCGCAGTGGGCCTTGACCCACGCGAACCGGATCCGCCCCCCGCCGTGATGGATAGTCTTGTGGATCTCGACCACAAGCGGGTTTAGGCTGCTCCGGTCGCCCATGGCCTTAAGCGCTGAAAGGGAGTCGGACAGGACCAGCGCATCGGAATATTGTCGCGCTGCTGCCAGGGTACACGCTTCCTTAATGGCGTATAACTCCGCCTGGAAGACGGAACATGAGTTGTGCAGCTTAAACCTTTTGGTTGTGACGGCATCTACACCGCGGTCCGGGTCGACACAGACCATAGCCGCTCCAACAGTGTCGTCCTCCTGCTTGCTACCGTCTGTGTAAATTTGGACCGTGGTTTCAGTAGACAGCTCATCTATATTTTGCTGATTTAGTGCCAGGTCGAAGTCCACTGCTATGCGATCGGCGGGGTGCAAAAGGCTGGTTAGGTTAGGTTAGGTTAGGTTAGGTTAGGTTAGGTTAGGTTCCCCCTCGAATAGAGCACGCCTTGCCGTGGCGAGGGGGCTCAGTAGCCTGTCGCAATCCAGCGGCAGGTGAAGCCAAGATGCTCTGTGGAGAGTGCCGCTGCGACTGTTCCCGTATCGGGCGGCAGGGGCACTAGTGAGTCGCGTCTGTCTCGCATCGAGCGGCGGCTCACCGAAAGTGATGGGACTCCCAGCACCCCTCTGGCTTATCAGAGGAGGCAGGGGATGTCCTTAGGACTCTGGTCCTCTTGGCGAGCCCGGCGATCAGTTACCCTGTCGTCGGGCGTTGATCCGTCTGGAGTGGGATGAGATCTCCTCACCCCACTCCGTGGAGATCCGCCCTCCTGCTTCGAGGGCGGACGTTGCCGCTGGCAAGGGTCGCGGAACTGTTGAGATACCGCGGCCCCTGCTGTTACAGCCAACAAATGCGGCGGGCGTCGTCAGGTTTTAGTGGGTACACCCGAACCCGGGGGAGTCCCACACACGCCCCTCCGTTCTCCGACGGAGAGGTATGGTGCGTAACAGCATTTCCTGACGTTAAAAAAAAAAAAAAAAAAAAAAAAAAAAAAAGGTTAGGTTAGGTTAGGTTCTCGTGTCCCGTGTCGGGTTTCTGGTCCCGCATCGGGCGCGTCCCCAGGTGGTGGATAGGGGAACGCCTCCCAGATATGGGGGGTACCGGCTTCGGCCGGCGCGAACCAAAACCAGTGCGCGGCAGGTTTTGTCAATTCGGCGGACCTGTCGGGCCAGAGGGAAGGCCTCATGGCTGAAGTCCTCTTGTATTCGCCGCTCTGCCTACTCCTCCGCGGAGGAATGGACCGGAGCGGCTAGAGTACCTGAGGCGTAGATAGGGGTGCCTAGACCGTCGGGGCATTTGCCCGGGTCAAAGGGCACTGGGTCGTCGGGGCATATTGCCCGGATCCGTGGGTTTTTCCCGGGTTGTAGCCTGTCATCACGACAACCCGGGCAGCGCATTTGTGCCGTGCGCTGGGTCCCGTAATCCTGGGAGAAGAGGATCCTGGACGTTGAGCCTGTGGCAGACCACCCAGGCAACACATGTCTTTGGCCTCGGATTCCGGGCACACGGGTGGCCCGTGGAGTAGCCGGTCCACGGGTTATTCGGCTGCGGGCGAGCGGCTTAACCCTCGTCCAACGGTGACGCGGGGGGTACGGGGGGCAGGGCAGGCGGCGGGCTCGGTGATGTTGCGCGTTCTGGTCGACGCGTGCTCACCTTGCCCTAACCGTCTCGTCAAAGATCCCGTATCAGTCTGCCCGAAAGGGAAGTGGCGTCCTCGCTATAGTCGGTGGGAAACCCTGGGGTGTCAGTGGCACCTCCCCAGATGGGGCTCCGTGGTGGGTGGGGTCACCACCGACTGAATTGATACAGACAAGGAAATGGCTTGCTCGAACAGTGAATCCTGTAAATTAGCGACCAACCCCCGAGCGCAAGGCGCTCAAACCGAGAGAAATCGAGAAGGTGACGGCGAAGTCCTTTTCAGGACGCCCGTTGTTCGGCTTGAACGGTGTGTTACACCACAGGCGGGACCGTCGGGTAGCCAATTCTTCAGGCCCGGGGACTTCCCCGAGTCTGAAGACGAGGTCACCCTTACTGGACGATACAAAAACACCGGATATGACAACCAAGGCTTAGACGACAGCCTGGAGATCGAAGGCTCTTACGAGTCTGCATCTTCGGGCGTGTCAAGATCGCCGTCTGGTTCACGCACCAGCGGCGGAAAGACGAGACGAGCTGGAAAACGGCGTGCGGATGAGGCCTCTATGGATCTCTCCCCTGCCAAAGTCCCAGCGGACAAATCAACAGCTGCCCGCAGAGGACGGGGCCGCCCACCTACGCATGGGGAGTACGTAGGTGTAGGCAGAGCCCGGGAACAGCTCCGGGACGAACAACGCCGCGCAGCGATGGTAGAGGCCGAGGAGGAGGCCTCTCGCCTTGCAGAGCGGCTTGCGCATAGGCGCAACAGGAACGAGTTCTCCGTGAGGGATCCCACCGCGGAGGAGCTGAGTGGCCAGATCCGGGCTGCCACGGACACTATTATGTTCTGCGTGGCCAAGTCCGGCAACCTGAAGGGCAGCTTTCAGCGCGCCCTGAAGGAGGCTGCCACCTCCATCACGCGGGTGGTCGATATCCTCAGTGCGAGGACAATTGATGAGGAAACGCGGCGGCTGCAAGCTGCGAACAAACGCCTGGAGGAGGAAGTCGCGGACTTGAAACGCGTCGTCCAGGAGCTCCGGGCCGAGAGGCTTGCGGACATGCGTCCTGCAACCGCAGCTGCATCGCAGTCCAACTCGGAGGAGTTTGAGCAGCGCCTCATGCGGCAAATTGGAGGAATGATGGATGCCAAATTGGCGTCCATCTCAGATCGGTTGCTCCCCGAGCCTCGCCTGCGCCCGCCACTTGCTGCGGACGCCCGCAAGGCTCAGGTTGAGCGCCCTTCTGCCGCCGCAGACAAGGCGAAGAAGCAGCCGCCGACCGCAGCACTGTCGCCCAAGAGTGCCACCTCTCCCCAGACGGTAAAAGCGCCGTCCGAGGTGTCCGCCCCTGTGGCCACGACCTCGACTGCCGGTGCAGTCTCCGCCGGGGAGAAGAAGAGGCGGAAGCGGAACAAGCGGAAGAAGGTCCTTAACCAGGGCCAGGAATCCGTGCCTACTTCCGCCTCCCAAGCCGGGACTTCCCGCCCGACAACCCAGTCCGCAGCTGGCCCTGGAGCCGAATCGTGGACACAGGTTGTTCGGCGTGGGAAAAAGGTAGCCTCTAGTGCCGCCCCACGACAGCCGCCTACGGCTCAGCCGAAGAAGCCGACTGACTCGAGGAAGACTCCGAACCTCCGCCCGCCGAGGACCGCCGCCATATTGGTGGCGATGCAATCGGGAGTGCTGGAGGCAAAGGAGCATTCCTATGAATCGGTGTTGGGCATGGCCAAGCAGGCCATTGACATCGGCGCGTTGGGGATCTCTGGGATCCGCTTCAGGGTCGCCAAGACTGGCGGCAAGGTCCTGGAGATCACCGGCGCCGACAGCGAGACGAAGGCTGACACCCTGGCAGCCAAGATGCGGGAGGTCATCCCCGAGGCAATAGCCAAAGTGACTAGGCCGACCAAGAGCGTCGATGTCCGGATTTCGGGACTCGATGACTCCGTAACCAAGGTCGAAGTCGCTGAAGCTGTCGCCAAGGCGGGTGGCTGTGATCCCAAATCGATCCAGGTGGGGTCGATTGGCCGATCCTTCCAGGGCACAGGGGCCTGCATCGTAAAGGTGCCGATCGCTGCAGCCCAGAAGGTGATAAAGGGGAGGGTTCTGGTGGGCTGGGTCTCCGCCCAGACCAGGCTTATGGAACAGAAGCCGCTTAAGTGCTTCCGTTGCCTGGAGGTGGGACACGCCCGCGAGAGCTGCCCCTCGACCACCGATCGCAGCACCCTGTGCTACCGCTGTGGTACCCCGGGACACCCAGCCAGGGGATGCACTGCCTCACCGCACTGTCCTCTGTGCGTGGACGCCGGATTGCCAGCGAACCACCGGGTGGGCAGCAAGAGCTGCAAACCGCCCAAGCGTGGCAATCGAGCGGGAAGGACAGTGGCCAGGACTCCAGCCGCACCGTCCGTGGCCGAGAGGCCCACTACCATGGAGGCAGAAGAGACAGCGAGCTAAGATGGCCTTCAGCGTCCTGCAGGCGAATGTGAACCACTCTGCCGCTGCGCAGGATATCCTCTTGCAACACGCGGCGGAGTGGTCCATAGACGCGGTACTCGTCTCCGAACCCTATTTCATACCGGCTGACCGGGAGAACTGGGTCGGGGACGTGAATGGACTTTCGGCCATCATGGTATCAGGGACGCATCATATCGACGTGGTAGCCAGGCAGAGCGGTTTCGTCGCTGCCAAGTGCAGGGAGTTTCTGCTGGTGGGGGTCTATTGCCCGCCCAGCCGAACCAGGAGCGAGTTCGAGGCCGACCTGGACCGTTTCGGGTCGGTTCTCCGTCAGTCCACCTCGCCGGTGATCGTTGGCGGCGACTTCAACGCCAAGAATATAGCCTGGGGATCACGTCATACTGACCCCAAAGGGGAGAGTCTGCTGGACTGGGCGGTGTCCAACGGACTTGTGATTGTCAACGTGGGGACCGAGCCCACATGCGTGCGACCGCAGGGGGAGTCCGTCGTGGACATTACGTTCGCGACCCCCGCGGTTGCAGCTCGTATTAGTGGCTGGAGAGTGGTCACAGAGGCGGAAGAATTGTCGGATCACCGGTACATCCGGTTTGACATCTCCGCCTCCGGTCCCGTGATCCCTCCGAGCGGTACACCCCACGCGACATACCCCCGATGGAGGCTCAGTTGCCTGGACAGAGAAACAGCGCGGGAAGCTGCGGTCGTCAAGGCCTGGCTGCCTGTAGGTCTGGAGCCCGTCCAAGTGGATGCGGAAGCGGAATGGTTTCGGGAGGCCGTTACGGACGTGTGTGACGCGTCCATGCCTCGGTCCGGACCTTCCCTTCCCCGGCGGAACGTCTATTGGTGGACGGATGAGGTTGCGGAGTTGCGCCGCGTATGTATCGCAGCGCGTCGCGCCTCAGCCAGACACCGAAGACGCAGACGCCGTGATCCGGAGCTGGACGAGCCGCTTTACCAGGCCTACAGAGAGGCGAAGCAGGCGCTCAAGATCGCCATCCTGGAGGCAAAACTCAAGGCGAGGGAGGAACTCTTGGCATCGCTCGATGCCGATCCGTGGGGACGCCCGTACCGCACGGTGCGGGGGAAACTCCGCCCATGGGCGCCCCCGGTCACGGAAAGGCTAGAGCCCGAGTTCCTCCGAAGAGTCGTGTCCACCTTGTTCCCAGCTCAGGTGGAACACACCCCGCCTTCGATGTTGCCACACCCTGTGGCCTCCAGAGAGCCCCCTGACCCTGTCTCCGAGGGCGAGTTCGGCGTGGCACTGGAGCGGTTGAAGGCCAAGAACGTGGCCCCGGGTCCTGACGGGATTCCAGGTAAAATCTGGGTTCTCGTATCGGATATACTGGGTGACCGCCTTCGTAGGCTCCTAACCGCTTGCCTCGAACAGGGGCGCTTCCCGGCGCTATGGAAGGAAGGAAGGCTCGTGCTTCTGAAGAAAGACGGACGTCCGACCGACTCCCCTTCGGCATACCGTCCGATCGTGTTGCTGGATGAGGTGGGCAAGCTCTTTGAAAGAGTCATTGCAAACCGCCTCGTTCGGCACCTGGATACGGATGGGCCGAATTTGTCGGATGTACAGTATGGCTTCAGGAGAGAGCGCTCTACGATCGATGCTATCCTGCGGGTAAAATCGCTCGCCAGCGAAGCGGTGGAGAACGGCGGCGTGCTGTTGGCCGTGTCTATTGACATTGCCAACGCGTTCAACACGCTGCCGTGGACCACGATAAAGCAGGCGCTCCGCTTCCACGGAGTGCCTGTTTACCTGCAGGACACCATCGCATCGTACCTGGAGGGACGAGAGGTTGCGTGTGATTCGGTGGACGGTCGTTTGCGGCACTTGGCCGGATGCGGCGTTCCGCAGGGGTCGGTTCTAGGGCCACTCTTGTGGAACATCGGGTTCGATTGGGCTCTCCGCGGCCAGTTCGTCGCAGGGGTTGGCGTGACGTGTTACGCCGACGATACCCTGCTGACAGCTCGCGGGGACTCTTTTGCCGATGCTGCACGTCGTGCGACTGCTGGGGTCGCTGTTATGGTGCACCGAATCCGCCTTTTGGGGCTGCGGGTGGCGCTGGAGAAGTCTGAGGCGCTGTGTTTTCACGGCCCTCGACGTGCGCCGCCTGCGGGCACTGGGCTGATGGTGGATGGGGTTCTGATCCCGGTTTCATCCACCATCCGGTACCTTGGGCTTGTGCTTGACGGAAGGTGGCGGTTTAAGGCCCATTTCCGTCAGCTCGCTACCAAGCTCAATGCGACCGCGGGTGCTTTGAGCCGGTTACTGCCAAACCTGGGTGGTCCGTCGACGGCTCCTCGACGACTATACCTAGGGGTGGTCCGCTCGATGGCACTATACGGTGCCCCGGTGTGGCATGACGCCCTCTCGTCCGAGAACGTGACAGTCCTGCGGAAGGCTCAAAGGGTGCTAGCCCTGCGTTTAGCGCGAGCCTACCGCACCACCTCCACCGATGCTGCGCTGGTCCTGGCCGGCAGCCTCCCCTGGGATCTCGACTCCCTGGTCCTCGCCGCGTTGTATCAGTGGCGAGGAGACCAAAGATCCCAGGGCAATAGGCCCGCACCGACGGAGGTGGAATCGGAGAAGACACAGCTCACGGAGCTAGCCCACGAGCAGTGGCGCCGTAGACTGGCCAGTAGTCACTTTGGCGTCCGGGTCATCAGTGCCGTACTCCCCGTTCTCAAAGAATGGGTTGAGCGATCACACGGCCAGGTGACATACCGGATGTCGCAGGTGTTTACGGGCCACGGGTGCTTTGGGTCATACCTCTGCCGCATTGGCAGGGAACCCACCACCCGATGCTGGCACTGCGATGCTCCGGAGGACACGGCACAGCACACCCTCGAGGTGTGCCCGGCGTGGGTCGCTGACCGCCGTGCCCTCCAAGCACACGTGGGGACCGACCTCAGCCTGGGCTCCATAGTCCGGCGTTTGGTCGATGACAGGGAGGCTTGGCGAGCCATGGCCGCATTTTGCGAGCGGGTTATCGCCGAAAAGGAGAGCGCGGAGCGAGAGCGAGAGGCTGCGGCTGACGCACTCCTTATGCGCCGAAGGCGTACTGGGCGCAGGCGGAACCTCCACCACCTGCACATGCCCCTCCCTGTGCCTCGGGTCGCGGACGCGGGGGCGTCCGCTTCCCACTAAGAGGCGCGATGGTGTGTAATGCGTTCTACGCATCATCGGGACATCAAGCCGGAGGACACCTCCTCCTCTGGCGCTGAAGGCAGGGGCTTTTGCCCTCTTCAGATCGGGTGAGACCGTGTGTCGGTCTAGTCAGTGAGGGGCCGCGGATGTGTGCTTATGGCGCTGACTCGTGGCACCGAACTCATGGCTCCCGAGAACGCCGCTGGTTTTTAGTGGGTATGCCCCGTTCGGGGAGAGTCCCACATAACCTGCTGCCCTCCCCCGAGGGCGGCAGGTATGCGTAACGCATTTTCCAGCGAAACCAAAAAAAAAAAAAAAAAAAAAGGTTAGGTTCTCGTGTGGAGTAGCTGGTCTCCCATCGGGCGCGTCCCCCGGGTTGTGGATAGGGGCATGCCTCCCAGTGGGAGGTACCGGCTTTGGCCGGCGCGAACAGAAACCAGGGCGCGACGGGTTCGTTCCGACGGGCACGTCGCGTTGGGATATCGGGGTCCCTCAGCACCGCTCCTCTTCGGAAGAGTGGACCTGAGGGGCTCTTCGGGGCAAACCGTAATCTGCTCGGGTCGGCCGAGTGGACCGGGGGTTTTTCTGGACTTTGTCCGGGGCCGTGAGGAGACAACCTCTATAAAAAACACAATACCGTAATCTGCCCTTATCAGGGCGGGGCACAGCACAGCACCATCTGGCTGTCGCAAGAGCTATGGGGTCTCTATAAAAACCCACCATATCGTAACCCGTCTTTCTTCGGGAGGGCGGGCCGAGGGCCACCATTGAGCGTGGCTGCGAGGAGAAAACCTCTTGGGAATTTGGGTGTTGGGTTTGTTACGGCGGAGTTGCGGATGGTGAAGTGGGGTCGTGCGGGGCTTCTTTGGTGCTGAAGAGGTGCGGTTTTGATCCGACCTGGACAGCACCACCGCAGCCTCTTAACACCTCAGTTCACTTGCCGCCTCTGTGCCCTTTCAATCCCAAACCCCTAAAATTCCCTTAAAAACCCTAAAATCCGGGGCCGTCGGCGTGCGGTCTCGGACCTTCCCTTGCGGAGGGCGGTCGACGGGGGCGGTCGGCCAAAAGGTTAGCGCTCTGTCGGGGTGAAGCCTGTAGCCCCGGCAGTATTCCAGGCGTCAAAGATGGGAATGAGCGATGCGGAGTCAACTCACCAAGTGGTATCTGGCCGGGATGGTCAGGGAACCCACTCAGTCACAGCATCGGCGGATACGTCCGTCGCTGCTGCGACTGGTCACCCGGGAGCGTATTTGGTGCCCGGGAACCCATCGCGGAGTAGTGTTGGAGTTGAGAGTGAGGCAGTCTGCCAAGACCTCTCCGACCGCGGGAGTTCCGCGAAGTTACCCACGGCTCTGGCCAGACAGCCAGTCGTGGTGATAAGTAAAGAGGAGCAGGCAAAATGCCGAGACTTTCTCGCACAGGAGATAGACAGCACGACCGGGACCCACGAATCGGACTTGACGATGTCTGACGAATCAGAGTTCCACGCCCTGATGGCAGAATGTGACACACAGGAACAGATGTACATGGAATACATGGTGCGAAAATCCACAGCAGACGTGCCGTCTGATATTCCCGCCACACCTAAGACGACAAACAACGACGCACGCCCAGTAGCAGCAGCCTCTCCTGCAGTCGTTGGCCACGCAACGGAGCGTCCCCGTTCTGCGTTGGCTCTCGACTCGGATGATGACACCACACGCCGCACTGAAACGTCGTCGGAGATGAGCTCATTTGCTGGAGGCCACAAACGGAGACGCCGCCGCATGGAGAGACCTCGTTCTGATGGAACAGCATCTCCGCCAGAACAGAGAATGAGGACAGGTGAAGCCGCTGAGTCTTGCCTGATGTCCGAGGAGGAACCTCAGGAGCGAACCCGGCTCGCGCACCCTTCCCGTGAAGTGGAGCTGCCAGAAGGTGTGGTCTTCACACGATCCGCCAAGAACGCCCTGAAGAAAGCGCGCGAAAAGATCGACGCTCGGACCACCGCTAATTCTGCTTGGCGCACTGCAAAGGACTGCCTCGCAGCTGTCTTTCACACCACGCAGAATGCCAGCAACTTAAAGGGGACCGACATTCGGAAGATCAATGAGGCTGCCGCAACGATCATGCAGGCAGCGGACCTCATGTATCACACGAACGCGACGGAGGAGCACCAAAAGCTCCAAGGAGAATACGCCAAACTATTGGCAGAAACCGCTGGGCTCCGACAAGCCAACGCCCGCATCAACGCGGAGATGGTAGAGCTCAAGCGGGAGTTAGCAGAGCTGAAGGAGCAGATTTTGAAGCCGTCGGAACAGCGGTCAGACGTCGCTCGTCTGGCCCTCTTTGAGGAGAGGCTCCCTCCCCCAAGAGCACCCCGACAGCCTATGCGCAAGGCCCGCTCACAAGCCCAAACCCAGCCCCCGAAATCGGGTGAGGCTAGGAGGCAGCAGCGGGGCCGTGCTCCACCATCTGCTCAGAAAAAACCGACGCCGGCCAAGAAAAAGGTGCCTACCTCCACCACGGTACCACGTACTCCTCGCCCACTTCCCCCGGCACCCGCATCAATGGATGCGGGATGGGCGGAAGTCGCGCAAGGAAGGAAGAAACGCCGACGCCGGCGAAAGAAGAAGAACCCGCACGTCGGACAACAGTCCGCTCAGCAGTCCGCTCAGCGACCTAGCAAGCAGGACCGGCGGCCACGGGACACACAAGCGATCCCGAAGAAAAAGAGGAAGAAGCCACTAGAGAGGCGAATAAAGCCCCCACGCACGTCAGCGGTGGTTGTGACGCTGACGGAGAAAGCGGCGCCCATGAAGCTGACTTACCGCTCGTTCCTAAACGAGTCGAAGTATCGAGTCAATACCGAAGCCTGTGGTATCATACTCGGCTCCATAAGGATCCGACAAGCAGCCACTGGAGCAAGGATCTTCGAGATTGAAGGTGACCGAGATGGGTCCAAGGCTGATGCCCTAGTCGCCGAGTTCAGACGACTGTACCCGGAGGAGCTGGTAAAGTTCTCTAGGCCAGTGAAACTGGCGGAAATTCGCGTATCTGGCCTAGATGATTCAGTCGACGAAGAAGAGGTTGCCACACAGCTCGCCGAGCAGGGTGGCTGTTCCAGGGACCAGGTGACAGTGGGTAATATCCGCTGTTCCTCATCAGGCTCCCTCCAGTGTTGGGCAAAATTGCCCGCAATGAGTGCGAAGAAGCTGGCTCTCGGCCGCTTCTTAATCGGCTGGGTGTCAGCACGCGTAATTCTGCTTGACCCCCGCCCAAGAAGATGTTTCCGCTGTTTGGAGCTCGGCCATGCTCAGCAGCGATGTGGGTCACAGGTGGATCGCAGTGGTCTTTGCTACCGTTGTGGGAAACCTGGACACAAGTCTGCAGCGTGCAGCGACCCGCCGCACTGCGTACTCTGCGCAGCACAGGGCCGCCCGGCAGACCATCGAGTGGGTGCTAAGACATGTGCACCTGCTCCACCCAAAAGAAGGCGACCGCTAGTCGCAAGATCGACAAGAGCGGCAGCTGAGAGCTCCTCGGAGGACGAGGAGTTTGGGGATCGAGCTGGAAGCCCGACATTCCCAACATTAATCCCTCAGTGCTCGGGTGCGGGTGCAACACCCAGCACAGCAGACGAGGGAAGAGATGGCGCGCGCGGTGGACCCGCACGCATCTCAAAGAGGAGGGGAGGGACTGAGTCCGGGACATAGACTCCCTGCAGCTCCCGAGTAGAGACTCATTGAAGTCCGACGCGGCGTCGCGATGTGCGGATGTTTATTCAATGATGACTCGATGACTCCGACGTAGACGCGTCAAGAGGTCCCGGTGGAAGGGTTTAGTGGGTATTTCCGTTAAATAGGATGAGTCCCACACACCTCGGCCGCCGCACCCGGCGGCTTGAGACGGTGCGTAAATGCATTCCAACCACCTTAAAAAAAAAAAAAAAAAAAAAAAGGTTAGGTTCCCGTGTCGGGTTTCTGGTCCCGCATCGGGCGCGTCCCCAGGTGGTGGATAGGGGAACGCCTCCCAGATATGGGGGGTACCGGCTTCGGCCGGCGCGAACCAAAACCAGAGCGCGGCAGGTTTTGTCAACTCGGCAGACCTGTCGGGCCAGAGGGAAGGTCTTATGGCCGAAGTCCTCTCGTACTCGCCGCTCTGCCTGCTCCTCTTCGGAAGAATAGACCAGAGTGGCTCGAGTACCAGAGGCGTAGATAGGGGTGCCTAGACCGTCGGGGTGTTTGCCCGGGTCAGAGGGCACTGGGTCGTCGGGGCATATTGCCCGGATCCGTGGGTTTTTCCCGGGTTGTAACCTGTCATCACGACAACCCGGGCAGCGCATTTGTGCCGTGCGCTGGGTCCCGTAATCCTGGGAGAAGAGGATCCTGGACGTTGAGCCTGTGGCAGACCACCCAGGCAACACATGTCTTTGGCCTCGGATTCCGGGCACACGGGTGGCCCGTGGAGTAGCCGGTCCACGGGTTATTCGGCTGCGGGCGAGCGGCTTAACCCTCGTCCAACGGTGACGCGGGGGGTACGGGGGGCAGGGCAGGCGGCGGGCTCGGTGATGTTGCGCGTTCTGGTCGACGCGTGCTCACCTTGCCCCAACCGTCTCGTCAAAGATCCCGTACTAGTCTGCCCGAAAGGGAAGTGGCGTCCTCGCTATAGTCGGTGGGAAACCCTGGGGTGTCAGTGGCACCTCCCCAGATGGGGCTCCGTGGTGGGTGGGGTCACCACCGACTGAATTTGAAGACGAAGGAAATGGCTTGTTCGAATAACGAAAACGTAAATTTATCGACCAACCCCCGAGCGCAAGGCGCTCAAGGCGAGAAAAGAGCAGAGGGTGACGGTGACGTCCTTTTCAAGACGCCCGTCGTCCGACTCGAGAGGTGTTCAACACCACAGGCGGGACCATCGGGTAGCCGGTTTTTCAGGCCCGGGGACTTCCCCGAGTCTGAGGACGAGGTAACCCATACTGGACATGACATCGAGGGGATGTCACTTTGTGTTTCCCCCTCCACCGGACGTGACAACCACAACCAGGACGACAGCTTGGAGATCGTGGACTCTTACGAGTCTGCGTCTTCTGGCGTGTCAAGATCGCCGTCTGGCTCACGCACCAGCGGCGGCAGGACAAGGCGAGCCGGCAAACGGCGGGCGGATGAGGTCTCCTCAGAACTCACTCCTGCCAAAGTCCCGGCAGATAAAGTAACTGCAGCCCGCAGAGGACGTGGCCGCCCACCTACGCATGGGGAGTACGTAGGTGTTGGTAGAGCCCGTGAATAGCTGCGGGACGAGAAACGCCGTGCAGCGATGGTGGAAGCCGAGGAGGAGGCTTCTCGCCTAGCAGAACGGCTTGCGCACAGGCGCAATAAGAATGAATTCGCCTCGAGAGATCCCACCGCGGAGGAGTTGAGTGGCCAGATCCGGGCTGCCACGGACACTATTATGTTCTGCGTGGCCAAGTCCGGAAACCTGAAGGGCAGCTTCCAGCGTGCCCTGAAGGAGGCTGCCACTTCCATCACGCGTGTGGTCGAAATCCTCAGTGCGAGAACCACTGACGAGGAGACGCGGCGGCTGCAAGCCGCGAACAAGCGCCTAGAGCAGGACGTCGCGGACCTGAAGCGCGTCGTCCAGGAGCTCCGGGCTGAGAGGCTTGCGGACATCCGTCCTGCAGCCCCAACCGGAACTCCGGCTCACTCCGCCCCCTCTGGGGAGGAGTTCGAGCAGCGCCTCATGCGCCAGATCGGAGGAATGATGGATGCCAAATTGGCGTCCATCTCAGATCGGCTGCTCCCTGAGCCTCGCCTGCGCCCGCCACTTGCTGCGGACGCCCGCAAGGCTCAGGTTGAGCGCCCGTCTGCCGCCGCCGACAAGGCTTTTAAGCAGCCGCCGACAGCAGCACCGCCAAAGTCGGCGAAGACTGCCACCTCTCCCCAGACGGGAATAGCGCCGTCCGAGGTGTCCGCCCCTGTGGCCACGACCTCGACTGCCGGTGCGGTCCCCGCCGGGGAGAGGAAGAGGCGAAAGCGGAACAAGCGGAAGATGGTCCTTAACCAGGGCCAGGAGTCCGTGCCCGCTTCCGCCTCCCAAGTCGGGACTTCCCGCCCGACAACCCAGTCCGCAGCTGGCCCTGGAGCCGAATCGTGGACACAGGTTGTTCGGCGTGGGAAAAAGGCGACCTCTAGTGCCGCCCCAAGACAGCAGCCTCCGGTCCAACCCAAGAGGCAAACTGCCCCCGTGATGAAGACTCCGAACCTCCGCCCGCCGAGGACCGCCGCCATTCTGGTGGCGATGCAACCGGGAGTGCTGGAGGCCAAGGAGCAGTCATACGAATCAGTGTTGGGCCGTGCCAAGCAGGCAATCAACATCGGTGAACTGGGCATCTCCGGGATCCGTTTCAGGGTCGCCAAAACTGGTGGCAAGGTCCTGGAGATAACCGGTGCCGATAGCGAGGCGAAAGCAGACAAGCTAGCTGCAAAGATGCGGGAGGTCATCCCCGAGGCGATAGCCAAAGTGACCAGGCCGACCAAGAGCGTCGATGTCCGGATTTCGGGACTCGATGACTCCGTAACCAAGGTCGAGGTTGCCGAAGCTGTCGCCAAGGCGGGGGGCTGCGATCCGAAATCGATCCAGGTGGGGTCGATTGGCCGATCCTTCCAGGGCACAGGGGCCTGCATCGTAAAGGTGCCGATCGCTGCAGCCCAGAAGGTGATAAAGGGGAGGGTTCTGGTGGGATGGGTCTCCGCCCAGACCAGGCTAATGGAACAGAAGCCGCTTAAGTGCTTCCGTTGCCTGGAGGTGGGACACGCCCGCGAGAGCTGCCCCTCGACCACTGATCGCAGCACCCTGTGCTACCGCTGTGGTACCCCGGGACACCCAGCCAGGGGATGCACTGCCTCACCGCACTGTCCTCTGTGCGCGGACGCAGGATTGCCAGCGAACCACCGGGTGGGCAGCAAGAGCTGCAAACCGCCCAAGCGTGGCAATCGAGCGGGAAGGACAGTGGACAGGACTCCAGCCGCACCGTCCAGGGCCGAGAGGCCCACTACCATGGAGGCAGAAGAAACAGCGGGCTAAGATGGCCTTCAGCGTCCTGCAGGCGAATGTGAACCACTCGGCCGCTGCGCAGGATATCCTCTTGCAGCACGCGGCGGAGTGGTCCATAGACGCGGTACTCGTCTCCGAACCCTACTTCATACCGGCTGACCGGGAGAACTGGGTCGGGGACGTGAATGGACTTTCGGCCATCATGGTGACAGGACAGCATCCAATCGACGTCGTAGCCTGGCAGAGCGGTTTCGTCGCCGCCAAGTGCAGGGAGTTTCTGCTGGTGGGGGTCTATTGCCCGCCCAGCCGAACCAGGAGCGAGTTCGAGGCCGACCTGGATCGTTTCGGGTCGGTTCTCCGACAGTCCACCTTGCCGGTGATCGTTGGCGGCGACTTCAACGCCAAGAACATTGCCTGGGGCTCACGTCACACTGACCCCAAAGGGGAGAGTCTGCTGGACTGGGCGGTATCCAACGGACTTGTTATCGTCAACGTGGGGACCGAACCCACATGCGTGCGACCGCAGGGGGAGTCCGTCGTGGACATAACGTTCGCGACCCCCGCGGTTGCAGCTCGTATCAGTGGCTGGAGAGTGGTCACAGAGGCGGAAGAATTGTCGGATCACCGGTACATCCGGTTTGACATCTCCGCCTCCGGTCCCGTGATCCCTCCGAGCGGTACACCCCACGTGACATACCCCCGATGGAGGCTCAGTTGCCTGGACAAGGAAACAGCGCGGGAAGCTGCGGTCGTCAAGGCCTGGCTGCCTGTAGGTCTGGAGCCCGTCCAAGTGGATGCGGAAGCGGAATGGTTCCGGGAGGCCGTTACGGACGTGTGTGACGCGTCCATGCCTCGGTCCGGACCTTCCCTTCCCCGGCGGAACGTCTATTGGTGGACGGATGAGGTTGCGGAGTTGCGCCGCGTATGCATCGCGGCGCGTCGCGCCTCAGCCAGACACCGAAGACGCAGACGTCGTGATCCGGAGCTGGACGAGCCGCTTTACCAGGCCTACAGAGAGGCGAAGCAGGCGCTCAAGATCGCCATCCTGGAGGCAAAACTCAAGGCGAGGGAGGAACTCCTGGCATCGCTCGATGCCGATCCGTGGGGACGCCCGTACCGCACGGTGCGGGGGAAACTCCGCCCATGGGCGCCCCCGGTCACGGAGAGGCTAGAGCCCGAGTTCCTCCGAAGAGTCGTGTCCACCTTGTTCCCAGCTCAGGTGGAACACACCCCGCCTTCGATGTTGCCACATCCTTTGGCCTCCAGAGAGCCCCCTGACCCCGTCTCCGAGGGCGAGTTCGGCGTGGCACTAGAGCGGTTGAAGGCCAAGAACGTGGCCCCGGGTCCTGACGGGATCCCAGGTAAAATCTGGGTTCTCGTATCGGATATACTGGGTGACCGCCTTCGTAGGCTCCTAACCGCTTGCCTAGAACAGGGGCGCTTCCCGGCGCTATGGAAGGAAGGAAGGCTCGTGCTTCTGAAGAAAGACGGACGTCCGACCGACTCCCCTTCGGCATACCGTCCGATCGTGTTGCTGGATGAGGTGGGCAAGCTCTTTGAAAGAGTCATTGCAAACCGCCTCGTTCGGCACCTGGATACGGATGGGCCGAATTTGTCGGATGTTCAGTATGGCTTCAGGAGAGAGCGCTCTACGATCGATGCTATTCTGCGGGTAAAATCGCTCGCCAGCGAAGCGGTGGAGAACGGCGGCGTGCTGTTGGCCGTGTCTATTGACATTGCCAACGCGTTCAACACGCTGCCGTGGACCACGATAAAGCAGGCGCTCCGCTTCCACGGAGTGCCTGTTTACCTGCAGGACACCATCGCATCGTACCTGGAGGGACGAGAGGTTGCGTGTGATTCGGTGGACGGTCGTTTGCGGCACTTGGCCGGATGCGGCGTTCCGCAGGGGTCGGTTCTAGGGCCACTCTTGTGGAACATCGGGTTCGATTGGGCTCTCCGCGGCCAGTTCGTCGCAGGGGTTGGCGTGACGTGTTACGCCGACGATACCCTGCTGACAGCTCGCGGGGACTCTTTTGCCGATGCTGCACGTCGTGCGACTGCTGGGGTCGCTGTTATGGTGCACCGAATCCGCCTTTTGGGGCTGCGGGTGGCGCTGGAGAAGTCTGAGGCGCTGTGTTTTCACGGGCCTCGACGTGCGCCGCCTGCAGGCACTGGGCTGATGGTGGATGGGGTTCTGATCCCGGTTTCATCCACCATCCGGTACCTTGGGCTTGTGCTTGACGGAAGGTGGCGGTTCAAGGCCCATTTCCGTCAGCTCGCTACCAAGCTCAATGCGACCGCGGGTGCTTTGAGCCGGTTACTGCCAAACCTGGGTGGTCCGTCGACGGCTCCTCGACGACTATACCTAGGGGTGGTCCGCTCGATGGCACTTTACGGTGCCCCGGTGTGGCATGACGCCCTCTCGTCCGAGAACGTGACAGTCCTGCGGAAGGCTCAAAGGGTGCTAGCCCTGCGTTTAGCGCGAGCCTACCGCACCACCTCCACCGATGCTGCGCTGGTCCTGGCCGGCAGCCTCCCCTGGGATCTCGACTCCCTGGTCCTCGCCGCGTTGTACCAGTGGCGGGGAGACCAAAGATCCCAGGGCAATAGGCCCGCACCGACGGAGGTGGAATCGGAGAAGACACAGCTCACGGAGCTAGCCCACGAGCAGTGGCGCCGTAGACTGGCCAGTAGCCACTTTGGCGTCCGGGTCATTAGTGCCGTACTCCCCATTCTCAAAGAATGGGTCGAGCGACCACACGGCCAAGTGACATACCGGATGTCGCAGGTGTTTACGGGCCACGGGTGCTTTGGGTCATACCTCTGCCGCATTGGCAGGGAACCCACCACCCGATGCTGGCACTGCGATGCTCCGGAGGACACGGCACAGCACACCCTCGAGGTGTGCCCGGCGTGGGTCGCTGACCGCCGTGCCCTCCAAGCACACGTGGGGACCGACCTCAGCCTGGGCTCCATAGTCCGGCGTATGGTCGATGACAGGGAGGCTTGGCGAGCCATGGCCGCATTTTGCGAGCGGGTTATCGCCGAAAAGGAGAGCGCGGAGCGAGAGCGAGAGGCTGCGGCTGACGCACTCCTTATGCGCCGAAGGCGTACTGGGCGCAGGCGGAACCTCCACCACCTGCACATGCCCCTCCCTGTGCCTCGGGTCGCGGACGCGGGGGCGTCCGCTTCCCACTAAGAGGCGCGATGGTGTGTAATGCGTTCTACGCATCATCGGGACATCAAGCCGGAGGACTCCTCCTCCTCTGGCGCTGAAGGCAGGGGCTTTTGCCCTCTTCAGATCGGGTGAGACCGTGTGTCGGTCTAGTCAGTGAGGGGCCGCGGATGTGTGCTTATGGCGCTGACTCGTGGCCCCGAACTCATGGCTCCCGAGAACGCCGCTGGTTTTTAGTGGGTATGCCCCTATCGGGGAGAGTCCCACATAACCTGCTGCCCTCCCCCGAGGGCGGCAGGTATGCGTAAGGCATTTTCCAGCGAAACCAAAAAAAAAAAAAAAGGTTAGGTTAGGTTAGGTTAGGTTAGGTTAGGTTGGGGTACCATCTGTCAGACCTCCTCGTGGTGTACCCTGGGCAACGGCTGGTGATCCATCCACCAGCCGGCTAACGTGACAGGCGCGCGGGATGTGGTCGCCTATACTCGGCAACCGAGTGGCGGCCCTCCCGGGTGCACCCGTAACCCCCACTGAGGGGGCCGGGGGCTCCGACTATGGAAGTCGGGGCCACGACAGACAAGTCTCTAAAATCCCCAAAGTGCAAGGTTCGGCGGGGGCTGATGCACTGTATGGCCGGCGGGGATACGTCGGTCCCTACCCCGTCACGAGGTGGAAGGAGGGGCAGCTGTGCCCGGAAGCAGCGGAGTAAAAAAATGGACAGAACGGCAAACATAACGAGTCCCCGAGAGGGTCCCAGCTCAGCTGGGGAATCCCTCCCTGCCCTTTTCAGGGCGGGCTGCCCCTCGTATTCGGGGGGGGCACCTTCTGTCTCTCCACGTGAGTGGAGTACACATAGTTTAGGTTTAAGTGAAGATGACGTAGTGCAAGGTGATGAATGTGATGGAGGAGAGAGGACAGTGCGGCGCGGCGGATTTCTGTCGCCCCGCCCTAACAGGAGAGTGGACAGCGCCAAAGCGCTAACCGGGTCGGGATCTCGCGAACTGCGGGTGTCTCTTACCCGGATCGACACGGACAAGGACAGCAGGTCAGACTCATCGGTGGGCACCACGGTTCCTGCCGAGTCGAGACCAAAGTTTTGGAGGGGTCACAAGCGGCCGTTCGCCCAGCAGGGCAGTGGATCGGATTCCGAAACGGACCGCTCCCGATCCCCCAAACTACCGGCAACATACACGTCGACAGCGCGGAGAGGACGCGGTCGGCCCCCCACTACAGGGGAGTACGTAGGCCTCGCGGAAAAGAAACGCGAGTACCTGAAGCTCCAGCAACATGAGCTGGAGCTTCAGGCTGAGAAGGAAATGCTCGACATCACCGTCGAGGCCCGCAGAATGCGAGAAAAGACAAGGGCGATGTTGTCTAGCAGCGGGCACACGGACGAGGAAGCGACAACAATGTCGTTGAAAACGCAAATAGCGAAGGGCCTGACTATGATCCAGGAGGTCAAAACCAAGTCGGGCAAACTCAAGGGGACCATGCAGGCGGCCTTAAACACGGCGAGCGAGATGATTCGGGAGGCGTCCGAAGCGCTCGCCATCAGAACCGTCTCCGACGAGGTGCAGGCACTGAGGGCCCAAAACGGCCGCTTGGTTGCAGAAATGGGGGAAATGAAAAGGGAACTGGCTGAGCTCAAGGCCAGTCTCCAAGCTAAAGAGGCAGCGGCCTCCACTGGAGGAAAGCCGTCCTCCGACACTATGGAGGAATGGGCGGCAAAAATTATGAGCTTAACTACGGCTCGCATTAATGCCACGGTGGAGGGATTAGAGTCGCGGCTGAATCCAGAGCCGCGACTCCGTCCGCCGCTGGCTTTTGAGAGACGAAGCAGCGTACCGCCTGTGGAGCACACAGCGCCTGCAGTGGCGAAACCCTCGCCGGCAAATGCCAAAAAGCAGGCGCCTCCTAGTGCTCCCAGAGTCATCAAGGCGACCAGTGCTCAGGGGCCCCTGAAGGAGCCAACAAGCTCGTCTTCCAAGAGAAGAAAGAAGGGGTCGCAAAAAGGCAAAGGAGCAAATGCTCCTGCGCCTGCGGCATCACAGCCCCAGCGACCACTCCCCCCTGCACCTGTCTCCACCGAAGAAGGGTGGGCGACAGTGGCCAAGAGGGGTAAAACAAACGGCGGGAACGGAAAGAAGAAGGCTGCAAAGCCGCAGGCGAAAGTGGCACAGGTCACTAAAATCAAGGCTCGCCCTCCTAAGTCCGCGGCGGTGGTCATCACCGTCCAAGAGGGCGCAGCAGACCGTGGCGTGACCTATGCCTCGGCAGTAGCGGAAGCCAAGCAGCGAATTAACATAGCCGAGCTTGGAATTGACGGTGTGCGCTTCCGCAGGGCAATGACGGGGGCGACGATAATAGAGGTGCCCGGCGCCACTAGTGGAGACAAGGCTGACTCCCTGGCAGAAAAGCTCAGGGAGATTTACAGCGACCAGGATGTACGGGTGTCCAGACCCACTAGAACCGCGGAGATCAGGGTCTCTGGGTTGGACGACTCCGTCACGGCGGAAGAAATTCAGCAGGGAATCTCCAAACTCGGAGGATGCCCTGCTGACCAAATAAAGGTGGGCTCTTCCTCGCGCGACCACACGGGCTTGTACGCCGCCTGGGTGCGGTGCCCCATTGTGGCCGCGAAAAAGGTTTTGGAGGGCCGCTTGCTCATTGGCTGGGTTGTCGCCAAGGTCAAAGTTCTACCCCGCAGAAGCCTTAGGTGCTTCCGGTGCTTAGAGCCTGGCCACGTGCGTGCCCAGTGCAATGCGGAGGTCGATAGGAGCCGCCAATGCTACAGGTGCGGCCAGCTGGGGCACATTTCCAGCTTGTGCAGTAATGACCCGCACTGCCCATTGTGCTCGCAGGCGGGAAGGGAGGCAGGGCACCGTCTGGGAAGTGGTGCCTGCAAAGCCCCTACCAGCAAGAAGGCCAAGAAGGGAACGGCAAGTGCTCGTAGCCAGCCGGAACCTTCCCGTCCTACACAAGGGCCAGAGGAGGAGGAAATGACAGGAGGCTAAACAATGGCCCTAAAATTCCTTATGGCGAATGTCAACCACTGTGCCAGGGCTCAAGACCTTTTACATCAGAGCATTGCACAGTGGTCGACTCAAATATGCATCGTCACGGAGCCATACTTTGTAACTGTCCGTGACAACTGGGTGGCTGACACGAATGAGTTAGTGGCGATAACCACGAACATAGGGGCTAACTCGCCTCCCTTTTCAAGGGTACGCAAGGGAAATGGGTGTGTGGTGGCACAACTGGACGATTTGTTGGTGGTCGGGGTGTACTTCTCCCCCAACCGCTCGATCGCAGAGTTTGAGCGGTTCCTGGCGGAGCTCGATGTGCTGCTGTCAGGATGGGGTCGAATGGATCACGTGGTAGTGGCCGGTGACCTAAACGCCAAGTCGGTGAACTGGGGCTCTCGTCACACAGACGACAGAGGTGAGCTAGTCGAGGACTGGCTCACGAACCACGGTCTCGTCGTGGTCAACCAAGGGACGGTTGACACGTGCGTGCGGATGCAGGGCGGATCTGTCGTGGACATCACGTTCGCGAGTCCCGCCCTGGCGTGCCGTGTCCAGAACTGGGAGGTGCTGGTGGGAGTCGAGACTCTGTCAGACCACAGGTACGTGCGTTGGGACATCTCCCCCCTCCAGCTTTCCCCGAGCAGTTCAAGCCGTCCCACGGCGGACCTCGGCCCCAGATGGGCACTAAAGCGCCTAGACCGGGACACCTTTGAGGTGGCAGCCCTGGTAGAGAGTTGGTCGCCCCGGCCGGAGCGCGTAGATCTGAGCAGGGAAGTCGAGTGGTTCCGTGAGGCCATGTCGCATGTGTGCGACGCAGCGATGCCCCGTGTGAGAGCGTTGCCGCCACGCACGGCCGTGTACTGGTGGTCTCCGGAACTCGCTCGGCTGAGGGAGGCGTGTGTAGAGGCCAGAAGGCGCTACTCCCGGCACCGACGCAGGCGAGTCAGAGATGAGGCCCTAGACTCCTCGCTATATGCCGAGTACCAGCAGGCCAAAAAGACCCTTCGGGGTGCGATTGGTGCGGCCAAAAACGCCGCCTGGGAGGAGCTCCTCTCTACCCTGAACCAGGATCCGTGGGGGAGACCGTACCGGCTCGTTATGAGCAAACTGCGTCCGTGGGCCCCACCACTCACCACCACCCTGGATACTGGCCTACTTCAAAATGTAGTGGAGGCCCTTTTCCCGGAGGCCACTGAATTCACGCCGCCGATCCGATTTCAGTCGGTGGCGGATGACACAGAGGAGACGCCCGAAGTCACTGAGGGAGAGCTGGGAGCCGCGGTTCAACGCCTGCAGGCCAAGAACACCGCCCCCGGTCTGGACGGCATTCCCGGGAAGGCATGGGTCCTGGCAATGAAGGACGGCCTCGAGCCAAGGTTTCGCGCCCTACTCTCAACATGCTTGCGGGACGGTCATTTTCCGCTCCCGTGGAAGAGAGGAAAACTGGTCCTGCTTAAAAAAGACGGCCGGCCTGCTGACTCACCATCTGCGTACAGGCCTATTGTCCTGTTGGACGAGGCGGCAAAGCTTTTTGAGAGGGTGTTGGCCAACCGCCTGGTGCGCCATCTGGAGGCGACAGGACCTGACCTATCCGACAACCAGTTTGGATTTCGGCGGGGAAGGTCCACGATAGATGCAATCGCCCGGGTAAAGAGGATCGCCAAGGACGAGGTCGATAAAGGCGGAGTGGTCGTGGCGGTGTCGTTAGACATCGCCAATGCCTTCAACTCTCTCCCACATGACTGCATCAAGGAGGCGCTCAAGCACCACAAAGTGCCAAACTACCTGCAGCGGATAGTGGCCAACTATCTCGCTGACAGGGTAATAACGTACCCAACGAGCGAAGGCTGGGCCACCAGAAGGGTGTCGTGCGGTGTTCCACAGGGGTCAGTCTTAGGGCCGCTCCTGTGGAACATCGGCTACGACTGGGCCATTCGCGGTGCCACGCTTAGAGGCGCCAGTGTCATATGCTACGCGGATGACACACTGGTCACCGCGAAAGGCGAAACGTATCGGCAAGCCGCCATCCTGGCGACAGCCAGCGTAGCACAGGTGGTGGACCGGATCAGGAGATTGGGGCTCACAGTGGCGCTGCACAAATCGGAGGCCCTGTGTTTTCACGGGCCCCGGAAAGCACCACCAGCAGGAGCCGAGATCGTGGTGGGTGGCGTCTCCATCGGCGTCGGGAGTACCATGAAGTACCTAGGATTGGTCCTCGACAGCCGGTGGAACTTTAAGGCCCACTTCGGTTACTTGGCTCCGAAGCTTGTGAGGACGGCAGCAGCTCTCAGCCGCCTTATGCCGAATCTGGGTGACCCCTACTCGGGATGTCGGCGACTTTTCGCCAACGTTATAAAGTCGATGGCTTTATACGGCGCCCCAATATGGGTGGATGCCCTAAAGAGGGAGAACCTCGCTGTGCTCAGACGACCCTAGCGCGCAGTCACCAACTCTTTTGCCGATGCTGCACGTCGTGCGACTGCTGGGGTCGCTGTTATGGTGCACCGAATCCGCCTTTTGGGGCTGCGGGTAGCGCTGGAGAAGTCTGAGGCGCTGTGTTTTCACGGCCCTCGACGTGCGCCGCCTGCGGACACTGGGCTGATGGTGGATGGGGTTCTGATCCCGGTTTCATCCACCATCCGGTACCTTGGGCTTGTGCTTGACGGAAGGTGGCGGTTTAAGGCCCATTTCCGTCAGCTCGCTACCAAGCTCAATGCGACCGCGGGTGCTTTGAGCCGGTTACTGCCAAACCTGGGTGGTCCGTCGACGGCTCCTCGACGACTATACCTAGGGGTGGTCCGCTCGATGGCACTTTACGGTGCCCCGGTGTGGCATGACGCCCTCTCGTCCGAGAACGTGACAGTCCTGCGGAAGGCTCAAAGGGTTCTAGCCCTGCGTTTAGCGCGAGCCTACCGCACCACCTCCACCGATACTGCGCTGGTTCTGGCCGGCAGCCTCCCCTGGGATCTCGACTCCCTGGTCCTCGCCGCGTTGTATCAGTGGCGGGGAGACCAAAGATCCCAGGGCAATAGGCCCGCACCGACGGAGGTGGAATCGGAGAAGACACAGCTCACGGAGCTAGCCCACGAGCAGTGGCGCCGTAGACTGGCCAGTAGTCACTTTGGCGTCCGGGTCATCAGTGCCGTACTCCCCGTTCTCAAAGAATGGGTTGAGCGATCACACGGCCAGGTGACATACCGGATGTCGCAGGTGTTTACGGGCCACGGGTGCTTTGGGTCATACCTCTGCCGCATTGGCAGGGAACCCACAACCCGATGCTGGCACTGCGATGCTCCGGAGGACACGGCACAGCACACCCTCGAGGTGTGCCCGGCGTGGGTCGCTGACCGCCGTGCCCTCCAAGCACACGTGGGGACCGACCTCAGCCTGGGCTCCATAGTCCGGCGTATGGTCGACGACAGGGAGGCTTGGCGAGCCATGGCCGCATTTTGCGAGCGGGTGATCGCCGAAAAGGAGAGCGCGGAGCGAGAGCGAGAGGCTGCGGCTGACGCACTCCTTATGCGCCGAAGGCGTACTGGGCGCAGGAGGAACTTCCACCACCTGCACATGCCCCTCCCTGTGCCTCGGGTCGCGGACGCGGGGGCGTCCGCTTCCCACTAAGAGGCGCGATGGTGTGTAATGCGTTCTACGCATCATCGGGACATCAAGCCGGAGGACTCCTCCTCCTCTGGCGCTGAAGGCAGGGGCTTTTGCCCTCTTCAGATCGGGTGAGACCGTGTGTCGGTCTAGTCAGTGAGGGGCCGCGGATGTGTGCTTATGGCGCTGACTCGTGGCCCCGAACTCATGGCTCCCGAGAACGCCGCTGGTTTTTAGTGGGTATGCCCCTATCGGGGAGAGTCCCACATAACCTGCTGCCCTCCCCCGAGGGCGGCAGATATGCGTAAGGCATTTTCCAGCGAAAACAAAAAAAAAAAAAAAAAAAAAAAAAAAAGGTTAGGTTAGGTTAGGTTAGGTTAGGTTAGGTTAGGTTAGGTTAGGTTAGGTTAGGTTAGGTTAGGTTAGGTTAGGTTAGGTTAGGTTAGGTTAGGTTAGGTTAGGTTAGGTTAGGTTAGGTTAGGTTAGGTTAGGTTAGGTTAGGTTAGGTTAGGTTAGGTTAGGTTAGGTTAGGTTAGGTTAGGTTAGGTTAGGTTAGGTTAGGTTAGGTTAGGTTAGGTTAGGTTAGGTTAGGTTAGGTTAGGTTAGGTTAGGTTAGGTTAGGTTAGGTTAGGTTAGGTTAGGTTAGGTTAGGTTAGGTTAGGTTAGGTTAGGTTAGGTTAGGTTAGGTTAGGTTAGGTTAGGTTAGGTTAGGTTAGGTTAGGTTAGGTTAGGTTAGGTTAGGTTAGGTTAGGTTAGGTTAGGTTAGGTTAGGTTAGGTTAGGTTAGGTTAGGTTAGGTTAGGTTAGGTTAGGTTAGGTTAGGTTAGGTTAGGTTAGGTTAGGTTAGGTTAGGTTAGGTTAGGTTAGGTTAGGTTAGGTTAGGTTAGGTTAGGTTAGGTTAGGTTAGGTTAGGTTAGGTTAGGTTAGGTTAGGTTAGGTTAGGTTAGGTTAGGTTAGGTTAGGTTTTTTTTTTTTTTTTTTTTTTTTTTTTTTTTTTTTAAAAAGCCGCTCTGTCCCCGAATATAGAGTTCCAGGATTGGATGCTCGTTTTGGGTTTCATTGCAACCAGGGTGGGGTTTAACTTTATTAATAATAGTCGCTACTTTTTCTTTAATATCATAAAAACAAATTTTGTTTGCTTACAGACTAATAACATCTAGACTTCTTTACTTATACATATTTCTTACTCTTAAACATTTTTCTTCAGTTTTACATTTTACTGCCTTATTCTTCTATTTATTTTATCTGTTTGCTCTTTCTTATCATCTATGAAATTTACACAATTTCTAATACTTATATATCTATTACACTCTTAACCATCTTATCTAAGTTACACAGGCTTATTTATTATCTAAGGTTCTTATTTTGCTATTTGGTATATTATCTCATATAATATAAAATAACAAACTTATTTATCTAATTTTTATTTCTCTTATTTACTAATGTACAGATGGTTTCGCAGTAAGTTATAAACTCATTTTGTACTTCTTTTACACTTATTAGCTCACTCAGACTTTTCAGACCAACTTTAAACCCTACTTTTTGTTCAAAATCGTGCCTTAGTACGCTGAAGATAGGACATGATATGAGGAGGTGGGGAACGGTTTCTTCGACGGTGGGATCACACGCGCATGATGGAGTCTCCCTGCACTTGAAGCGGTGCAAGTACTGGGAGAATCCACCATGCCCCGTGAGGATTTGGGTTAGTTTCCCAGCGGGTTCGATCTTGCGCACTAACCGGTAAGCCTCGCCAGCGTTCGGAAAGAAAAGCTTCGTGACGGATGCCGTTTGTCCTACACTATACCGTTGGTTCCATTCAATAATGGACCTATTACGCAGTATACGTTTAGCGAACGAAACTGGACACCTATCGTAGTCTGGTTTCTTTTTGGAGCCTAGGGCAGCCTCTTTGGCCAACTCGTCGGCCCGCTCGTTGCCGGGGAGGCCTGCATGTGCTTTTATCCAGAACAGAGATACATCTTTGTTCTGGACAAAGGCCTTCTGCAGATTCTCCCTCGTCTCTACGGCAAGAGGGTGGAGAGAGCTGTGGTTAACGATCGTCTCCAAAGCGGCCATCGAATCGCTGTATATACCATAGCTCTTCTCCTTTCCCTTGAGGATTTCACCCGTTGCCCTACATATGGCCAACATTTCCGCCTGGTAGACCGTGCAGTATGCGGACAGACAAAACTTTCGGTTCCGGATCTCGGCTTCGCCTTTCCATAAGGAAAGGGCGGCTCCGACCTTCCCCTCGATTTTGCTGCCGTCGGTGAAGATTCGCACCGTCTGCACGTTGTGTCTATCAACCTGACTTTGGTCCTCTAGGTGGTCAAACTCTATGGCCATATGCGTTGCTGGATGAGGAGTCTCTGCAAAGCTTACCCGACCCTCGGTCTCTCTGTCTCCTAACTCTACCAGGGGTGACCCTCTCTTCGTCTCATACAAGGCGGCTGCCTCCTGTATCCTGAGGTCGAGAGGTAGTATCCCAGATAGAGTCAGTGCCGAGTGTAGAGAGACTGTCCGGTACGATTTGCAGAGCTTTTGGGCAAAACCTCGTTGTACCGAATTGAGCAACTTTTGCGTGCCTAACTTGCGGGCCGCGGAGGCCCACGCTGCCGACGCGTAAAGAATCACTGGCTCTACGCACGCGTTGTAGATTAAACGTATGACTTCGGGGTGTAAGCCCCAGTTTACTTTCGCGGCTCTCGACAGCTGCTTATAGATGTCTAACGCTCTCTTGACTTGGTTAGATACGTGACTGTTAAATGTCAATTTATTGTCAATGGTGAGCCCTAGTATCTTGACCTCTGTCGATGGTACGATTTCAATGCCACTCATACTTATTCGCGGCGTATCAAACTTGAGCTTCCTAGTGAGGACCATTGCGCTGGTTTTATGCGGAGCGAATTTAAGTTTGTTCTCCCTACCCCATTGCTCTACGTATGAAAGGGCCGCATTGGCCTCCCTAGACACGTCCAACGCTGTATTCCCGTCGAAGACTAAAACTACGTCGTCAGCAAAAGCTTGGACATAGTGTCCCCTCTCCTCCAAATTCCGCAGTAGAGGGTCCAAGAGAAGGTTCCACAAAATGGGACCACCAATAGACCCCTGCACGCACCCTTTCGTTGTGTTCCTCTTTGCTTCCTCCCCGGCGAATCTCACGGCGACACATCTGCGCTCTAGGTAACTATCGAGTAACCTTCTGATGTTTACCGGGCACTTTTCCTCTGCCAGACGGACTCTAATCGCTGGCCACCAGGCGCTATCGAAGGCGCCCTCTATATCTAATGACACTAGGGTTACCAGCTTCTTCAGCTCCATCTTACCCTTTATGCGGTGTATCAGTGTACAGAGGGCGTCCTCGGTGCTGCGCTGGGGCATGAATCCATACTGGCGAGTACTAATCCGCGGTACCAGGTGCCACTTCATCCTCGCTACTACCATCTTCTCTAGTACCTTGCCCAAGACCGGAAGCAGGCCAATTGGTCGGTATGCCTTGGGGTTTGCGTAGTCCTCCTTGCCCGGTTTTCTGAGTACCACGACTGTGGCCTCTTTCCAGATATCTGGGAAGTGTCCGATCTGGAGGCACTTATTGACCAGGGCAAGGAATGCGTCTGGGTCCTGGTTTATGGCTCTACTGCATATATCTGCCGTGAAACCCTCCGCCCCAGGGGCCTTCTTTGGGTTGAAGCTGCCTACCGCGATCTTTAGCTCCTGGTGTGTAAACGGTGGGTCATGTTCCTCATCATGTTTCCACTCGTTTATCTTTTTCGCCAATATTCTGATCGAGCGGTGGTATTCCGTGTCGGTCTCCTCAAGGTCCTGTGGGTAGAAGGTGTCCGCCAGCAGATTCGCTGACTCCGCGGGGCTAAGGTGTGCTCCATCTTTTGTTAACGTCAAGTCTTCGGTCCTTCTGGTGGTCCGGCCTATTACCCTATAGATACCCTCCCATAGGCCCTCCCGGTCTTGCTTAGTACAGAAGTTCTTCCAGCTTTCGATTTGAGCCCTCTTCGCCTCACACTCGTAGGCGCTTTTCTTTTCTAGGTAGTTGGCTACCACTATCTCCCTACGGTGGGGAGCAGCATTTTTTATTTTCCGTCTGTAGGTAGTGGTTACCTTCTTCAGCCTTTCGAGCTCCTCGCTCCACCACGGAATCTTCAATACCTCTGTGTTCTTCTTCGCGGGCATGCTTGCTTTGCAGGCTGATGTAATAGCCGCTTCGTACTTCCTAATCACTTGTTCCAGGTGTTTTGGGCTTGTGATGTTGTTAATTGCCTCAGTGTTTAGGTCGTCCTGCTGTTTGGCCTCATGAAGTGTGGTGGTGAAGAGGTCCCAGTCCGCTTTCCTCGTGTTGTACAGCCTTGTCGTTCTGTGGACCCTCATTCCTTTGCTCTTGCGGAGGCTTATTTCGAAGGTTATGGTGTTGTGGTCGGAGCTCGTCATCCCAAGTTCTACCTTCCAGTTGTCGACCAGATCCAAGAGGTCTTCGGTGCAGGCTGTTATGTCTACATGGCTTTGATACACCTTCGTTCCCCTTATGGTGTCAAAGGTGGGTGTATCACCTCTGTTGAGCACATGTAGATCAGACTCTTCCAGGGTCCCCGACATATCCTCTCCCCTGTGGTCTTCCTCGGTACTGCCCCACCAGGTGCTCTTGGCGTTACTGTCGCCGCCTATAAGCAGTAGTCTTGGGCCCAGCTCCCCTACGACCTCCCTCAGCCGCTCCAGGTATGGCCCAATGGGTTGGTCCGGTTCAAAGTAGAAGGACACCACCGCGATTTCCCAGGCGCAGGTTCGGATCCTCACTGCGACTATGTTGTCACAAGTGAGTTTCGGGCACGGTATGACATCGAGATCGCCATCGAAGACGACTATCGCTGCCTTTACCGTCCCATCTCCTACTGCTGCGTTCTGGTAGACTCTCGCACCCCGGTAGTCCTTCATCCTCCTTATCCGGCCCACGTACGGCTCCTGGATCAGCGCAAACGCCAATTTGCGTCTGCTGGCCTCCGCCATGAGTTCGGTTGTTGCAAGCTGCTTGCGCTGGAGGTTCGCCTGGGCCACTGCATATCTTCTGGTTGGGGCGCCCGCCCCTGAACGCGTTGGGACCACCTCAGCAATACTGCACTTTAGCTCGTGCCAGTGCCTCCCACTTCCTCCGCACCGGGCACTCAGAGCTAAAAGCGTTGTGTTCGTTACTGTCTAACTTTGCTGCCACACAGTTGCAACACGTTGGTGCTATGGACGCTATATAATCTGTGCATTCTGTCCTCATGTGGGGGCCTCCACAGTGTGTGCATCGGGGTGTAGTCTCCTTGCAGAATCTCCTTCCGTGTCCATACGCCAAGCACATGGAACACTGTACAAGCGGGGATTGATCTGCAACCCGCACCCTCTGGATGTCGATGTGGACCGCTTCTCTGTCTATCAATCTGTTGTAAACCTGTGGTGAGACCCTTAGCACAACGTGGTTCATGAGGTGGTTCCTGGCCTTGCGCCTGAACTTCACCTCCATGCGGCTGTCCTTCGCTTCGAGGCCATGAAATACCGCCCCATTTTGGTTTCTCAGGGCCGTGAGTATGTCCGAGTCTGTGTGACTGGATATAACATCTCTGAGTATGACCATAGGGTCTTGGTTTTTCATTTCCTCGAACCGAAGGCAATTGGCAGCGCTCTGGAGGCGTTCCTTCACCCTGTCTCGTTCTTCTATTGTCTTGCAGCCTAAGATGACCTTCTTATCCTTCACTTTGCGGACCCTCTCTACGGTAACCCAGCCGTCCTTCGCGTTGACTGCGTCTCTGACCTGCTGCATGACGTCGTCTCCTGTTGCGGCTTCGTCCTTGGACTCTACCACAATGGAGTGCAGTGCGCTCTTCCTCGCAGGTGCTCTGCTGAGTGGCGCCGCCGCTGTGGCGCCTGCATACGTCAGAGTCTTCGCTGTCTCCTGCTGCGAAGCGATGGCTTGTCTCAACATCTCTAGTTCCCTGTTTGTTTTATCAATTTTCTCCCCCTGTTCCCGCATCATTTTCACCAATTCCTTTCCCTCCGATCCTATTCCCTCCCGGGCTACTCCCCCCTCTCTAACTCCTACTTCTAACTTCTCACTAACTCTTTTTTCTGTTGCAGGTCCCGTAGCCGCTGCGAGCTCCTTCACCAGGGCGAATAAGCCGTCCAGCGCCTGGGTGATCCCGACCTTAAGGTCCGAGCGGAGGTTACGCGACTCACTTATGTGGGTCTTTGCCTTCGCGAGGAGCCTCCTGGCCTGGGTCACCCGGTCGGTGGGTTTGGCTGGTTCCTGTCCCGGCCCCGGCGACACCACGGCTGCCTCAGTCGAGGCTCTACGTGCCGTAATCTTCGGCTCTGTCTGGTGCACCGTCCTTGTCCTGGGCTTCAGCGGCGCCGGCGGTGCCGGGGCAGGCTTCGTTGGTGAGCGAGCATGCCCATGCGCTGCCACGGTGCAGGGCGTGGGCTCTGTCATTGCGCTCTCCCACTCTCCTATACTACGCCTCACCCTGGAGGGCTGGGGCGGTGTCGTTTGCGAGGGGCCGGCCCTCTCGTCAACTATGACTATCGGTGAGATGGGAGAGTTCGTCCCTACTGGTTTTTTAGCTGGGGTGCGCGTCGTAGCCATTTC
The DNA here is from genome assembly GCA_963584085.1 of Pyrausta aurata. Classification (NCBI taxonomy): domain Eukaryota; kingdom Metazoa; phylum Arthropoda; class Insecta; order Lepidoptera; family Crambidae; genus Pyrausta; species Pyrausta aurata. Next base: position 46,447 of record OY757276.1, on the reverse strand, counting down.
GATAGAGACAGAGCTTTGTCTCTTGGTAAAACAAAAGTTCAGTGGAACGATGTAGAGTCGCTAACCTAGGAGAACTGGTCAATAAACACAGAACTCTATAAAACAGATAAAACTAAAGGTAAAATAAAAATAAAAAATAGAGAGACCCTAAACTTAATAATGTAGAGCTGATCTCTACAACAGGAATATGTCCCGCTTAGTCGTTTCCCGTTTGCAGGGACTAAAACCCGAAATCGTTCGGTGTAGAGTCAAAATACCTCCTGGCTCTACCTAGAGCTTAGTCTGGTGTCGTGTCTCCTAGCTCTATTTATTCTAGTTTATCTGCCCTGAGTCCCGTTAGGATTGGACTGTTGGTTCCGGAGTTATTGATTTTTGTTTGTTTTCTATAAATTTTGTATGGTGACCGAACTTAGAAAATTTACTGAGCCGATAAAATTTTTTTAAAAAATAAATTTTTGAAAATCCGAAAAATAACAATTTTGCGGGCTAGTAGGAGTTGCTTACTACTAGAGAAAATTACTCTGTGTAATTTTTTCCTATTTTAAGTGACTTTTGTAAAGCACTTTATCTCCGTAAAACCAACTTTTTATCCGCTCTATGTAGAGCTCGGGTCTCTATCTGGTCAGATACTCCTCACTATTCTGGACTATTCTACTATCAATTCCGTCCACCTAAGTCAACTGGTTTTCAAGTTATAGATTTTAGAAGATTTTTACTAAAATTTGTATGGTGGCAGGACTTAGAAAATTTACTATGAGCCGATAAATTTTTTAAAAAATAAATTTTTGAAAAACCAGAAAATAACAATTTTACGGGCTAGTAGGAAATACTTACTACTAGAGAAAAATAATCTGTGTCGATTTTTTCTATTTTAAGTGACCTTAATAAAGCACTCTATCTCCGTAAAACCAACTTTTTATCCGCTCTATGTAGAGCTCGGGTCTCTATCTGATCAGATGCTCCTCACTATTCTCGACTGTTTTGCTATCAGTTCCGTACACGTAAGTCAATTGGTTTCCAAGTTATAGATTTTTAAAGATTTTTGTTAAAATTTGTATGGTGGCCGGACTTAGAAAATTTCGCTATGTGGGAGCTGGACTTAGAATATTCCTCTATATAGTGAAAAATGAAAAATGAGGAAACTCTCAGTTTTTTCACGGAAACCTATGTAACAAACTACTGTGATTCTGAATCTGTTAACAGAATTAGATTTAATTCGGTTTTTCTACGTTTTCCCAGCAGTTTCCCAGCGGAAAAATCAAAATCTCTATCTCTCTACCTAGAGCTTTCGCGTTTTTATAACCAGGTAGCTCTCCTCGAGCCTAGGTCCTGGGTCAAAAAAGTTTTGTGATCCGATAAGTATTTCCCGAGTTATAGATTTTTAAAAATTTTTCCGATTTTACGTTCAGCGACTTAGAAAATTTTGGTTGGATCTGACTTTGTTGGGCTGTTTCGATTTCTATTTTAATTATTTATATTACTATTTACTTTTAAAATTTTTCTCTCACTCGAATATGAATAAGTATTAAATGATCTATGTTTTAATGTATTTATTGTATTTTTAACTTTATTTATTTACTAAATATTTCTAATTTAATGTGAATTTTACACTTTTTTCCCTCCTAACTGCGGGGAAAACTTTATAACTACAAAACTATTTAATGCGCGTGGATTTTGATTATATATTATTGTACCTTATTAAATTACCTATCTAGCGAATATAATTTTAATATGTTATTTTAATTTTATCTATTTTTAAAACGTATATATATGTACTCGGGTCACGCCGATGGTAATTTCACGGATTTCCGTATGGGTTTGGGGTTGTTCTCAAAGCCACCCCTTACAAGTCGCGTGGGTTTTATTGATACAGCCAGAAAGCGTATGAATTAGGCTATCTAGTGATGTAAATTTCAAAATTTTTGGACAACGGGCTTGGAGTGGGGGGTGGTTTTTGTACCGGAAGTCGTTATACGGCACGAATAATACTAATAAACTTGTATATTATTAAAACCAATTGTCTGAAAAATTTAAAATTATACTAAAAGAAAGAATTAGACAGTTTAAACCTACAATCAATTTATAATAGATAAGGGTTAATATTTAGGGTGGTAATTAGGGGGTTGAAATTTGCGCAGATTTTGGTTAGGGTTTTTATATAGCTTATTTTATTTAGATTTAATATTTAAAAAATCTGATTTAACTATAAATGAATTGCCTATTAATTACACTAATGAAATAAGCTATAAAAATGCACTGTTGTATATAAAAATTTGGGGTGAAAGTAGGTCTAGAAGTCTAAGTGGCGGTTAAAATACACAATATTAGCTTGAATTTTGTTTTGTTTACCCTTTTTCGGGGCTTAATAAATCTTATATTTATGTATGCGCGTGGATTTGACTTATATACCCAGAAAGGGTGTAAAATGTCCTTTCTGGCAGTGTGTTCAAAATATTTTTAGCGCAACCCCTTGGGGGTGTAAATTAACTTATAAAATAGGGAGACTTAAAATTACCACGATTTTACAGTTTCAATTCTACTTAATAAATACTAATTATTAATTTAAAAATCTAATTTATACAAAATATGCTAGGCCCTTATAAATTCTACAAGATATATTTTTTTCAAATGGTTAAGGGTTGTAATTTTCCACCCCCGAATTTTTCAAAGTTTTAAGTTTAAATAATTAATTTATTTTCCAACGGATTTGCGTGAAATTTAAAATACAATTAGAGTTGACTACAAACTATTTTTACAAAAAGAAAAAATATAGGGTTGTCGATCTTAAATTTAAGTTAGGGCTGTCGCAAAAATACAAATTTTTAAAATTAAAATTTTCCCACTTAGCGTGTTCGTATTTTTGATCTGAAGGTGTCTCCTGGCTCCTCGTCTGTGTCGCTTTCAGATTCCCGTTCCAGAAATGGCCGCTCTCCTCCGGAAGTGGCACCACGTGACACGTGGTGAGTTGTTTTTTTGGTCTTAACTGCCGAACCAGTGACCGGAAAAATCCAAATTTGGTGTCACTGCGTAGGCCTTCACAAGGCGCTCCAAACTGCACTTGAATATGTGTGGGTTGCCGCTCTAGATTCAGCGGCGTTTCACTTTGAAGTTAATTTTTTCACTTTTTTCGTGATAATTTCGCAACCGTGATACTTAGAAACGTAAAAATAACGTCAAACGATGCGTCTCGTCACGGCGCGTCCGAAAATGTATAACACTTGGTGTTTATAAAAGGAGTTGAGACCTTGGAGTAATAAAAGTAGCACTTGATGGGTCTGAGACAGTATTTGAGCTTATTTTATATGTGGGTTAGGTTAGGTTAGGTTAGGTTAGGTTAGGTTAGGTTAGGTTAGGTTAGGTTAGGTTAGGTTAGGTTAGGTTAGGTTAGGTTAGGTTAGGTTAGGTTAGGTTAGGTTAGGTTAGGTTAGGTTAGGTTAGGTTAGGTTAGGTTAGGTTAGGTTAGGTTAGGTTAGGTTAGGTTAGGTTAGGTTAGGTTAGGTTAGGTTAGGTTAGGTTAGGTTAGGTTAGGTTAGGTTAGGTTAGGTTAGGTTAGGTTAGGTTAGGTTAGGTTAGGTTAGGTTAGGTTAGGTTAGGTTAGGTTAGGTTAGGTTAGGTTAGGTTAGGTTAGGTTAGGTTAGGTTAGGTTAGGTTAGGTTAGGTTAGGTTAGGTTAGGTTAGGTTAGGTTAGGTTAGGTTAGGTTAGGTTAGGTTAGGTTAGGTTAGGTTAGGTTAGGTTAGGTTAGGTTAGGTTAGGTTAGGTTAGGTTAGGTTAGGTTAGGTTAGGTTAGGTTAGGTTAGGTTAGGTTAGGTTAGGTTAGGTTAGGTTAGGTTAGGTTAGGTTAGGTTAGGTTAGGTTAGGTTAGGTTAGGTTAGGTTAGGTTAGGTTAGGTTAGGTTAGGTTAGGTTAGGTTAGGTTAGGTTAGGTTAGGTTAGGTTAGGTTAGGTTAGGTTAGGTTAGGTTAGGTTAGGTTAGGTTTTTTTTTTTTTTTTTTTTTTTTTTTTTATCCCTCCTCCACCCGCGTATTGTTGGAACTTCCTTTGTGGTTCCAATTTTTCTTTTATTTATCTTTTCTTTAGTTTTTCTTTTTAATCTTTCGCTCTTTTTTATTTTATATGATTCAATTTAAATGTTTGAAATAAAATAATAAAAATTACAATACAAATTACAAAAATTAAGATTCATAAAATTTTTATCCTTAAATTAAGTAAAATTGTTTAAAATTGCTAATTTACATAATTTTAATGAGGCAAAAGCCATATAAATTAATTTAATAATATTCTACTAATATAATTAACATTCTAATATAATTGACATTCAATGGTGCAATAGCAAAATTAAAATAATATAATGTTATAAAATTATCTTCCTAACAAAACTTGGCGCCATTTGCTTTGGCAGCTTGGCGCATAACGCCAAGTGCGAAGGCAAGGAAATGGTCTCGGCTGGAGTTGTCACCAATTATTTCAACTATTTTGTCAATTTCGACTTTCCACCCAGACCTGAACTCGCAGTCCAATCGAGCCAAGGCATATTTTGGACAATTAACTAGTATATGCTCGATAGTTTCGGGCGTCGAGTTGTCACAAGTGCAGGTCTCAGTAGTAGAGAGTTTAAACCTGTGTAGGTACGCCTTGATTCCTCCATGGCCCGTTAAAAGTTGAGACAGCATATTAGTCTGACGGACCCCTCTGAGTACTCGATGCGCTGTTCGGACGTCTTTGAAGAAGATTCTCGTTGTGGCTCCCGAAGATGATGAGGAGAATCTCAATTGCCATGCGTCAAGTGTGGCGCCCCTGATGGCTCGCTTGGCAAAGGACAAAGGGAAGCGATCGTAGGCTGCTCTAGTTTTGAGTTTCAAGGCCGCTTCTTTGGCCAATTCATCCGCTCTTTCGTTTCCCTGAATGCCTGCGTGGGCCTTTATCCAATGGAAGTGTACGTCAATTCCCGCTCGCTGAAGTAAGGCTACATTGTCACGTATTTCGACCGCAAGGAGGTTCAGTGAGTTCGGATCTCTCAGCGTCTCCAGTGAAGATCTAGAGTCACTTATTATGTGGATAACTGAGTTGGAGGGGAACGCTGTAGCAATGTTAGTTGCTTTCACTATTGCAGCCATCTCCGCTTGGTACACAGAACAGTAGTCTTCCAGTCGGATCTTGACGGTACGGATCTCGCGGCCTCCCCTTATGCAAGAGATTGCCGCCCCGACTCTGCCCTCGATCTTACTACCGTCGGTGTACATTGCCACATCTTCAGTAGGTATTTCGTTAGCTTCTTCCTGGTTTGTGATAATGGAGAAATCCAAATTAGTCCTGCAGGCCGGGTGCGGAAGCTGAGTGGGGTGCAACCTCTTCTGGAGTTTCCTTCCAGGAAGGTCCTTCAACGGCTTTCCTCTCTTGACCTGGTACAATTCCAGCTGTTCCAAAGCCCTGAGGTCCAGAGGGATAATCCTCGCCAGAAGAGCTGCTGCAGTCAGGGAGACAGTTGAATGTGTTTTGGCCAGCTGTATCCCGAATATACGTGTCAGGCGATCCAGACGCTTTCGAGCATATTGTTTCGTAGCGATATTAGCCCAGGCGCTAGCAGCATATAATACAGTGGGCTCGATTACTGAGATGTATAGCGTCCTTAAGATTTCGGGATTTAGGCCCCATTGGGCTCTTGCGGCTCTGCTAATTGCCTTGTACAGGTTGATGGCCTTAACTGTAACTTCGTCCAGGTGCGCGATGAAGTTGAGGTGGCGATCGATGGTCACACCAAGAAGCCGAATTGTGTCCGACAGCACAAGCTGTGTATCCAGGAGCACGAATCTGGGGATGTCATATTTCAGCCTCTTGGTTATCAACATTGCCTGAGTCTTAGCGGGGGCGAATCGCATTTTATTTCGGCGGCCCCATACTGCCACCGACTCCAAGGCGCTGTTGATTTTCCTCTCTAGTTCTCTGGTATCCCGGGCTACGGCAATGATGACTATGTCATCGGCAAATGCCTGAATGTGAGCCTCCAGACTCTCCGCCTCCCTAAGGAGGGGGTCCAGCTGCACATTCCACAAAAGGGGTCCGCCGATCGACCCTTGCACGCAGCCCTTGGTGGTGGTCTTAGGGACCTTCTGTCCCAGGTATCTAACCGTTACCGATCTGTCTTGTAGGTAATTCGAGAGCACCTTAATGGTCTGGGCATCAACCCCCATATTTAGGAGCTCCCGAATGACAGCCGGCCACCAGGTGTTATCAAATGCTCCCTCGATGTCCAAGGATACCAGAGCGACCATCTTCTTACTTGCCACACCACTCCTCACCAGCTCCATGACATCGTAAAGCGCGTCTTCGGTACTTCGCTGAGGGACGAAACCATACTGACGCGGGCTGAGTCGATTACGACTCAGGAGATCCCACGACAGTCTGGTGACAATCAGCTTCTCGTATACCTTCCCGAGTATCGGAAGCAGACCTATCGGCCGGTAAGCCTTTGGGACCGAATAATCGGTCTTTCCAGGCTTCGGGATAATCTTGATAATGGCCCGCTTCCAAGGCCCGGGAAAGCAGCCCAACTGTCGGCACCGATTGTACAGTGTCAGGAGTATCGAGCTGGCCCTGGACGCCGCAGCGCAGATGTCTGCCGTGAGGCCATCTTCGCCTGGCGCCTTCTTAGAGCTCATGCTCGATAAGACTGAGGCCAGCTCGCTCTCGGTGAAGGGTGGTGTGGTATTCTCCCCCGTGCCCCCGAGGGCCGCCAGTCTGTTCGCCACCTCCTCCCTGACTGTTTTATGGTGTTCTTCATCGGATTCCTGATCGTCGGGGGGGTAAAAAGTGTCCGCCAGCAGCTTCGCCGAGTCGCCCGGAGACAAAGTTTCGCCCGATTGGGGGTCTTTAAGTAGACGTTCCTCGCCAAGTGCTGGTTTTGCCGTCCTTTTAATTATGCGGTATGCGCATCTCCACGTATCCTCCCCCTCTTGTCGCGAACAGAAGTCCTTCCAGCTGGAGGTTATCGCGGTTTGAATTGCCTCCTTGTAACTTGTTTTTGCCTGCAAGTATTCCTCCAATACATAGGGTCTTCTAACTGCGTTTGCTCGCCTTACTCGCCTTCCAAGGGTGGCAGTTCGGTTTTTGAGTGAGGTCAGTTCATCAGTCCACCACGGGCACTCCCTGTTTGTCCTGTGCTTGCTCCTTTCTGGAATGGTAGCCTCTGCAGCCTCTATCAACGCAGCGGTGTAATTTGCGGTTAGCTCGTCAAGGTCCTTGTGTGTGGATGCGGCCAGGATGGTGGTGTTAGATACCCCCCTCTTCTCAAGGCTCTCCTGAAGAGCCTGAGGGAGTTGGGCCCATCTAGCCTTTGATGTATTAAAGCGCCACGTTGTCTGGAATTGCTCAGTTGTGGCAGCATTCCGTGTAAAGTCCACGCACAAGGTAATTGGACGGTGGTCAGAGAGGCCAGCGCCATCCGTGATAACTTTCCAGTCTTTTGTTTTTGCCAGAACCGATGGTGAGCACACCGTGACATCTGGAATGCTTTTCGCCTCTTTGCCCCCTCTAAAAGTGCTGAATGTAGGGACAGACCCTTCGTTGAGCACATGCAGATCGTGCTGTGCAAAGAAATCAGCCACAGCCGCCCCCCTGTCATCCTCCACCTCACATCCCCACCAGGGGCTCGACGCATTAAAGTCACCTCCCACAATGTAACCATCAGCTTCAATTCGGTTTATTGTGGATGAGAGATCTCTCAGACATTCCGTTATGTTGTCCGTTCCAACGAAATATATACTTATTATACATAATCTAAATGCGTTTACAATGATCGTTACAGGAACAATATTAAAGGTTATACATGATTGGTCTACGATGGTAAGTAAATTGGGATCAGTGACAACTACGGCCGATTTCGCGGGATGTTCTTTGCACGCTCCAGCAGCTTGGATAACTTTAAATCGCGAGGTCAATCGACCCTGGGCTCCAATGTACGGTTCTTGGACTAGCACAGCTGCAACTTTATCGCTCGCTGCACTCTCTAGACACTCTTTAGTCGCAGCAAAGCCGCGACCGAGGTTTGCCTGTAAAAACCTAAGGACACCCTTAGCAATATCTTACTGCTCTTCTAGCCACGACGTCCCAGCGCTGCCACTGGGGACATTCGTGGCTATAGGCAGGGTGATCCGCTGGTTGGGCACTAGAAGCTTCTGCACAATTTTTGCATCGGGGGCGGCCCTCGCGGTTTGGACACTTGCGTGTGTCGTGGGGCCCCATGCAATACCCACACGTCTCTTTTTCCTTGCAGTCCCTAGCCAGGTGACCGTAGGTCAGGCACCTATAGCACTGTACAATAGGTGACTGATCCACGGCCACCACAGTCTGGTAACCTATTCTTACTCTCTTGTTGCAGATAGCTGCCCAAGTCGCAGGATCGACCTCTAGTATGACATTTGTCATCTGCGCGGTCCTACCTCGAGTTCGTCGCTGAACCTTCACCAGGGTTCTGGGGTCCTCTATTGGCAGTAGTCCGACGTTCTGGCGCTTCAAAGCATCCACCAGTCTGGAGTCGTCCAGATCATTGGCAACCCCGATCAGACGAACCAGTGGATTCCTGGGGGGCTTTGACGTGGCTGTTAGGTCCGACGCCGACTCCTTGATAGCCTCCCGAAGGCGCGTCTGGCTGTCCTCTGTGTCACAGGTCACGGCAACACGCTGTCGCTTTAGAGGGTGTACGCTGCTCACCCCGACGCCCAGTGACACCACATCAACTTTCTTCTTAAGCATACCTATGACGTCCTGGCCCGTCGCCCTCGGGTCTCGAGACTCAACAAAAACTGGGAACCTCGGCTCTCTTGCCACTTCCGAATAAGATTTCCGGGGATTTGGCTGTGGACCGGAGCTCAACTGTTGTTCCCCTGGGCTCATCTCCTGTCGTTTTGGTGAAGTTTTGTGTTGGGGCGCTCGAGATAAACCCTCTCGAAGAGCTGTCTCCACTCTTGCCATAGTTTTCGTCACTGGTTCCAGAAGCTCACCAATACGTTCCTTAGTATCCCCTATTGCCATTTCCAGGCCAAGCCCCTGAGTTACTTCGTGGGGGCTGGTGTTAGCGGTAGACATCTCCGTAAGGTCACTTACTTCTGATCGTAAAGTCCGGAGCTCACTAATTATCGGGCGAGTAGCTCCACGGAGCTCCTCCGCAAGGGTCTCTCTTGTTAGTGGCTGGGCTGTTGGGACCTCCGACAGGATCGCCCTGGTTCCGTCGAGCAGCCTCTGGATATCATCATCGCCTAAGCCTGGGGCCACGGTCTGCAGCTTATTTTCAGCCACCGGTGACGGCGATCTCTCGCGGTTCTGCGAGGTCTGTTTCAGGGATTCTGCTCTCCACCTTTCTACATCAAGGGAGATGTCTCTTAATTGAGCTGTCATCCCCCCTATGGCTCTAGCTATGTCCCCAATACGTACCGCCATGTCGCCAATCGCCGGATCAGTCGCCATTCCCAGTTCGCCGCCAGCAGGCGCAGCACGAAGCTTTGCCAAGTCCCTCTTCATGCCGTCTAGCAGGTTGTGCAGAGACTCTATCTTCGACATAGGGCCAGACAGTTCGAAGTTCAGCAGACCTCGGACCGCCTCTATAGCTTTGCCGTTTCCCTCTGCTCTTTCATTTGACTCAGATGCTGTCTTTTGGTAGCGGGCAAGGAGGTCGGTCAGCTGGCGACTATGGGCTCTCTCTATTCGAACAATCTCTCGCGCGTGGGCCATGCGCTCGTCTGCCAGCGCTTTCATATGGCGGGCGCGGGAATCCGAGAGGGACAGTACTATAACATACAGCTCATTCAGACATTCCTGGGCTTCTTCCTTCCTTTCCCTCTTCATATTCCCCGCGTTGGCCAATGCGGTAAGGCCCAGCTGCAGGAGATCGTTCGCGTCCTTTGTCAGGCGGTTCATTTCAACCGCCCTTCGCTTGCCCCTGGCGGGGAACATGCTCTCTCGGCCCAAGGTCTCGCGCGGGTCTGTTTGGTTTAGCTCCGTCCAAGTTGCTTCTTCCAGTACGCGAGGTCTGTGGATACCCAGTGCTTCCAGCTCCTGATCAATATCATCTGGGACCATATCACTCTCTGGCAAGGATGGTGCGTCCGACGGAACCGTAAGGGGAGAGAGAGCTCCCCCATCGAGGGGCCCGCTGCGCTCGTCCAAGGGCATCCGGCCGCCAGCTCCAGGCGAATCGTCCACGACATACTCTGTGGGGGAATCCTTTAGTTCCCCTAGAAATCGTCCAATTGTTGATGGCGTTAATGAGTGGAGGTCGGTGCCCCGTTGCTGCTTTTCAAAAGCAGGGTCAGCCTCCGACCTATCAGCCTGTTTCAGGATTCCGTGCTCCATTGACTCTATGGTGCGCCCCGCATAGCTCCGTGTATCAGTGTGCCCCTGGTTTAGCGGCTCCATCTGTTTCGCCTGTGTGGCGACCGCCTGCCCTATTGGCTCCTGCTGGGAGGTGCTAGGCCTCACGGGGGCCCCTCCAACTGACGGGGAAGCAGAGCTCGCCATAGGTTTCTTCGTGTCAATGGTTACCAACGAACGCAAGTCCGAGCGCGGCGATGCGCACGCGGTTCCAGCCGCCCGCAGGGTCGCCTCCTTTCTGAGGGTTGTCTTTCCGTGTTGTTTTTTGGTTATGCCAGCCGGTGCGCTCTTGGTAGAGTTGGCTTTAGGCATTTTAATAAATTGAGTAAAAATTTCTTAATTTTTCTTTTCTTTTACAGGTCCCGCTGTTGCTGTCAGAAGATGAGTCTGCAGTCCCGTAACGTCTACCAGTAAAAAGTAAGTGTAGAAATTAATTTATGGGTTACGTAACTAAACTTATAAAATAAAATACAATTTCACCCAATGCTACGTCGACCACTGTTTGAGGGGGGGCGAATGGGGGTCAAACCAACCACGCACTCAAGCCTCTACCCTGTGCGATACTTTTTTTTGTCAAAATTGTGTACTTTTATTTTCCCTATATTCGACCGAGCCTTAGTGGTAAATGAACTAAGGGAGGGTGGGCGGGCGAATTTTTGCCCTTCGTATGGTGCTAGGGGCGCAAAAGGGGTGTCGTCGGATAGGTCTCCGCTAGGCGCACAATACGCACTACAAAACAGTACAGGTGGTCTTAGTAAAAATTTTCAGTAGCCCTGAAAAACCGAAATTCTTGTATGAAAATAAGTTTTGAAAAATTCTAGCTGAAAACCTATACGTCGGAGCGCGCTGAAAACAACGTAGGCGTGCTACAAATAACGGATACTATAATTTAGAAACAAAAAATTTTGAAAAACTGATTACTGAAAAAGACTTAGAAAAATTTCGATACGATTTTGTATGTGAAAGTCCAAAATATGTAAATAATGTAAAATTTCTATGTAAATATATGCTTTTTCGCGCTTCTTTCGGCGTAAATAAATAAAACTAAGCGATTAAAAATTTATAGAAGCGCTACTAGTACAATAGTTTCAGTTTTCAGTGGTGAAAATGTATGTTTTGTATGCAAACAGTGACCCGCCTTTATACCTCGGTACGATGTTAAATATACCTAAGTTTCGCGAATTTCAGCCCTTCGTATGGTGCTAGGGGCGCAAAAGGGGTGTCGTCGGATAGGTCTCCGCTAGGCGCACAATACGCACTACAAAACAGTACAGGTGGTCTTAGTAAAAATTTTCAGTAGCCCTGAAAAACCGAAATTCTTGTATGAAAATAAGTTTTGAAAAATTCTAGCTGAAAACCTATACGTCGGAGCGCGCTGAAAACAACGTAGGCGTGCTACAAATAACGGATACTATAATTTAGAAACAAAAAATTTTGAAAAACTGATTACTGAAAAAGACTTAGAAAAATTTCGATACGATTTTGTATGTGAAAGTCCAAAATATGTAAATAATGTAAAATTTCTATGTAAATATATGCTTTTTCGCGCTTCTTTCGGCGTAAATAAATAAAACTAAGCGATTAAAAATTTATAGAAGCGCTACTAGTACAATAGTTTCAGTTTTCAGTGGTGAAAATGTATGGGTTAGGTTAGGTTAGGTTAGGTTAGGTTAGGTTAGGTTAGGTTAGGTTAGGTTAGGTTAGGTTAGGTTAGGTTAGGTTAGGTTAGGTTAGGTTAGGTTAGGTTAGGTTAGGTTAGGTTAGGTTAGGTTAGGTTAGGTTAGGTTAGGTTAGGTTAGGTTAGGTTAGGTTAGGTTAGGTTAGGTTAGGTTAGGTTAGGTTAGGTTAGGTTAGGTTAGGTTAGGTTAGGTTAGGTTAGGTTAGGTTAGGTTAGGTTAGGTTAGGTTAGGTTAGGTTAGGTTAGGTTAGGTTAGGTTAGGTTAGGTTAGGTTAGGTTAGGTTAGGTTAGGTTAGGTTAGGTTAGGTTAGGTTAGGTTAGGTTAGGTTAGGTTAGGTTAGGTTAGGTTAGGTTAGGTTAGGTTAGGTTAGGTTAGGTTAGGTTAGGTTAGGTTAGGTTAGGTTAGGTTAGGTTAGGTTAGGTTAGGTTAGGTTAGGTTAGGTTAGGTTAGGTTAGGTTAGGTTAGGTTAGGTTAGGTTAGGTTAGGTTAGGTTAGGTTAGGTTAGGTTAGGTTAGGTTAGGTTAGGTTAGGTTAGGTTAGGTTAGGTTAGGTTAGGTTAGGTTAGGTTTTTTTTTTTTTTTTTTTTTTTTTTTTTAATTATTGGGAACTTTTAGTGGTGCATTTTTAAAGTATTTGTTATAATTTTCATTATTATTTTACAAGTGTGGGAGAATGTTTAAATGTCAGTTCTTGAATTGATTTTCAGTTTCAGTCCTGCGAATGGATACAGGGTCCGAACCAGAAAATGTTAATATCTGAGGACATAGTTTGTTTGCGAGACAAACATTGTTTTGTGATATATTTTGAGTTTGTTTAGGACTTACAGTGCAAGTTAAGAACTTTTATGGGGTTTTTAATGAATTTGTGAGAATGAATTTGTGTGGTGAATGATGGGCTTTGTACAGATGATTTTTTTTTTTTTTTTTTTTTTTTTTTTTTTTTTTTTTTTTTTTTTTTTTTTTTTTTTTTTTTTTTTTTCCCGAATTATTTACAGGCATTACGTGCCATTTATATTTTTAAGACTACGTACTATTTTATTTACAAGATTCTTAAATGATTTTATGGGCTCATCTTTGCTCAGCAACTGGATCATATCATAAGGCTCAATCCTGAGATTACGACAAATTTGTTCGTGTTCGTATCTTTGGGAATGGAATATTGGGCAATGTTGTATTATGTGATCGATGTTTTGAGCACTGGTGTCATCACATGGGCACAGATCGTCGTTTATGATCTTGAATCGACAGAGGTAACTCTTGTGGTACCCGTGCCCAGTGAAGACCTGTGTTAGCTCGAATGAAGTTGGGACCTGTTTTTTAAACTCCCTAATCTCTCCAATAGAGCCGAACCACCTGGAGATCTCAGAATTTTGAGTTTCGGACGCGTATTCCTCCTGCCATTTCTCCAGTGTGCGCTGTCTTAGGGTGTATTTAGCGAACGAAATTGGGAACTCGTTGTCGCATGTGGCGGTTCTTTGGACTGCGGCCTCTTTGGCGGCTTGGTCGGCCAATTCATTCCCTTCAATCCCGACATGCGCCTTGACCCAGGTGAAGCTCACGCGGAAGTCACGGTTTTGCTTAAGTTCGAAAAGCATGCCGTGGATTGAGACAATAGTGGGGTCTGAATTGTTTCGGTCCTGGAGAGCTTTCAAGGATGATAGGCTGTCCGTTACGATTATGGCATTCGATATCCAGCCGGAGTTCAGAAGCCATTTGAGTCCAGCTTCAATGGCTGTCAGCTCGGCTACGAAGACAGAGGTGGTTCTTCCGAGTTTCTTTTTGATTTTTGGTCTGGACCCATTTGGCAGGTATATGACAACAGCTGAGCCGACCTCTCCACTCTCCAATTTGCTGCCATCCGTGTACAGTTTGATGGGTATGTCGGCTGTGATACGGTCGATATCCTCTTGCGTGGTTGCCTCATCGTACTCTATGGATATCCTGTCAGCTGGGTGGAGTTGGTCTTTTACCGGCACCTTGCAGCGGAGGGTGATGTCTTCTGGGATGTATTTGAGAGTTCCAGATTGCTTGACCTCATGGATTTCCTTGGCCTCATCTATCGCCAGATGGAGCGGCGTAAATTGTGCTAAGGCTATTGCTGCGGCTGCTGACACAGTGCGGAATGCTCTGGTGGCTTTGATGGCAAACTGTCGTTGAAAGCTTCGGAGCGATTTTCGTACACAGTAGTACTTGGTCGCTCCTCCCCAAATACCAGCTGCGTATGTTATTATGGGCTGTATTACTTGACGATAAATGATAGAGATGTTTTCAGGATGTGCTCCCCAAGTGGGACGCACGAACATAGTAAGTTTCTTGAAAATTTTGTTTGCTTTGTCTAGAATGTATTTGGAGTGTGGAATGAAGGAAAGTCTGGTGTCTAATATGACGCCCAGCAGTTTGATTTCGGAGCTAAGTGTGATAGGCTGTTGGTTCATTTGTATTTGAACGGACTTAGATGGACCCGTGAACGCGATCACCTGCGTCTTGGCTGGCCCGAAGTTCAACTTGGCCTCCTGACCCCAGTTGTGAATGATGCTGAGAGCCTCGTTGGTGGTGTTTTGTAGTTGGCCAACTGTTTGTGCTGTTACGATGAGAAGCACATCGTCAGCAAAGGCCTGCATGTGGACACCATGTGGTAGTTCTGTTTCCAGGAGATCGTCAAGAATTATATTCCAGAACATGGGCCCGCATACAGAGCCCTGGATGCATCCCTTGGTGAGGGTCTTTTCTGCGGTCGCGTCGCCAAAGTCCAGCATAGCAGTCCTGTCCTTCAAGTAGCTTCGTGTTAGCTGGTAAAGGTTATTTGGGCAGTCCAGCTTGCGCAGGCGATGAAGGAGCAAGGGCCACCAAGCGTTGTCGAACGCTGCCCTAATGTCCAGAGACACAGCGATAACTTGTAGGCCAGCGGCTTTCGCGTCGGTGATTTTGTTAATTGCGCTCTGTAGGGCGTCGGTCGTTGAAGTCTGCTCTTTGAATCCGTACTGATTTTTGTTGTACTTTAGGGTGCGCTCCAAGTGGTAGGAAATTCTTCGGGTCATCAGCTTCTCGAGCAGCTTCCCGAAGACTGGAAGAAGTCCGATGGGCCTAAAAGACGCCAGGTCGCTGGCATCCGGTTTGTTGGGTTTTGGCAATATCCTGACACAGGCCTTTTTCCAACAAGTAGGGAAGTGGTTTAGGGTCAGACACCTGTTCATAAGTCTAGTGAATATCTCCGGAATGACGTCAAATGTGTGTAGGCAGATGTCGGATGTAAGGTTGTCCATTCCAGGGGCTTTATTCGGATTCATACTCTTCAAACAGTCCCGAATCTCGTCCCTCTGGAATGGGGAATCGTCATTCGCATCAACCGGCACATCGACGTCCCTCCGAAGATCACTTTGTCTGGTCGATGTGTCGACAAGGTCGTCCTCGGGGTAGAAGTGGTTTAACAAGGCCTGTGCAGTGTTCGAGAAGCTGTCCGTGTAGTGCGTCCCGGCTTTGAGCGTCTGTGGTGGGCGTCGCTTAGCGCCTTCCTTTATGAGACGATTGGTAAGGCTCCACACGTTCTCTTTATCCTGCAGCGAGCAGAACTCCCTGAAGTGGTCTGTGGATGCCTTCGATAGAGCTTTGGCGTATTCTTCTTTAAGGTCTTTGTGAGTTTTGATTGCTTCCTCCATGGGTCTGTTAGCTATTTTTAAGTCATGTAATTTGTGGTGTGCTTTAATTAATTTCTTTTTCAGGGTCTCCAGCTCATCACTCCACCAAGGGTTAAAGTCGGCAGCCGGGGGTCTCTTGCGGAAAACTGCGCGGCAAGCCGATTGCACGTCGGACGTGAGGAGTTCGACGAAAGAGTCTATGCCGGCTACGTCCAAGTCTTCGATGGAGCGAGAGAGGAGGTTGCTGTCCCCAAGTGCGGCCTGTAGCGCACCCCGAAACTCGTCCCAATTAGCCCGTTTAGTGTTGAACCGAAATGTTGTGTTCGACCTGTGCTTTGCCGGGTTTCCCCGAACTATTACGGCAAATTCGATGCTGTTGTGGTCCGAGCTGGGGCAGGCCACCAGGTTGACCTTCCAGTTCTTTATGAGGTTTTGGAGGTTGTTGGAAGCTAAGGTGATGTCCAAGATTGACGTGCTTAGCCTTCCGGAGCGGACGGCCTCGAATGTGGGAATGTTGCCCGTATTACATACGTGCAGGTCGTGGGCAGATACGAGGTCGACGATGTCATCACCGCGGGCGTTAGGTGTTATTTCGCCCCAATCTGGATGTTTGCCATTTAGGTCGCCTCCAATGATTTGGTAACAGCCGCGCGTCTCAGTAAGGAGCCTGTCCAATGCGATCATTGTGTTGTTCGGATCTGCATCCGGCTCTATGTATGCAGACGCGACGTACAGCTTCCTCTGGCCGAGCGTCATCTGCACCACGGCCAGGTTGGAAGTGGACAGTTGCGTCACGCCGAGAGCAAGGCCCGTCTTGGTTTTCACAATGACGCACGCCTTGGTGACTCCAGTGGGGCTGCAGAACTGGAACACGTCCAGGTTCGGGTAGCTCTGCACGCACGCCGCCCGACCTATGTATGGTTCCGTTACCAGGGCCACGTCGTAGTTGTTTGCAATGAAAAACCGTATGAACTCAGTTTGGGATACGTAGCAGCGTTGTAAGTTTGCTTGGATAATTCTTAAATTCGTTCTAGAAACCATAGTCTATTGTTTCTTCTAGGAGTTTATGTGCGGTGATTATACGGGTGCAAATTTTACTGTTTGTTGCTGAGTGTTTGGTTCCAACGCTGCTACCGGTCTTCTCATTGTGTCTGGTGCAGTTTATGCACTTGAGTGCATCGGGGTTGTTTTTGATGGGGCAGTTGGTGAACGAGTGTGCAGTGGACGCACAGTGCGAGCAGGGATAGTAATCCGCTTGGCACTTTTTGTTGGTGTGGCCGAACTGGAGGCATTTGTAACACTGGACGAAACGGGAGAAGTCCGTTACTCGAACGCGTTGGTGTTCTATGTTCACGCGTTCGGCTTCAACGAGTCTCCCCCGAGTCGTCGGATGTACCTCCAGAACGGCGTTGTAAAGTTGCTCGTTCTTGTTGTTGAGGGCGAAGCAGAAACGCATGGTTTCTATGGGTACGGTATTTTGCTGGGCGATGATAGGTATGACTTCTTCTTTGGGAATCTGTTTGCTGATCCCCTTCAGGATGATCAAGGGCCTCCGCTTCCGAGCCTCCTCGGCTTGTATACCGGGGACGGCGTTCACCCGTTTCATTGCCTCTTCGCAATGCTCTTTCCTTTCAAAGTCAACTCTGATCATGTTTTTAGAGAGCGGTTTTACTTTGGCCGGGGCGAAGGTAGAGTTTCGGAAGGAGACCTTATTCCTCCACTCTTCCAAAACGTTTGGTTGTGTTTCACCAGTTTCGGTAGTTTTGATGATTATTGAAGGCAGTGATTTGTGTGGAGTTGGAGCTTTGCGGGGAGGAGCCCGGACAGTTTCAGCAAATGATCTTCCCGGTGAGCCGGTAAAATAAGAGGGGATGGCGTTCTTCACCTCATCTTTGACGCTTTGCCGAATGGTGGTCAGTATGTCCTCTTTAGTAAGAGTCGCGGCAGCGGCGCGAGGAGGGGTGCCACAGATCGGTTCGGTGAGGCGATCGGCGAATTCCATCTTCTCCTCCAGAATGTCCGTGGCTTTACGAATCTCGTCCGAGGCCCGCTTTATTTGTATCTTGCCAGCACTGGTGACACTGGCTGGTTTGACACACTCGGCGACAGTGTGAGTAAGGGTGTGAATTAGGGCCTTGAAGGTGGTGAAATCCTGCACGCTTTCAGCGCGGCAGGGAAGGACCGGTTCAGGTGTGGCCTTTGGTTTGTAAGCGCGCTTGGCCTTGACTTGGGTAGGCTTGTCCAATGAATGGATGGATGTTGTGGTCGGGATTTGCGAATGTACGAGCGCAGGAGTGAGACTTACGGTCGCTTCTGATGCGTGTGCTGGAGCCTCCTGAGTGAGGCGCATGTCTTCAGGCTGTGCCACCGTCTTTGCAGAGTCCCCACTGTCAGCCCTCGCTGAGGGCGGCAGCAGGGGTCTGACTAGCTCCATGAGCCTGACACAAAGATCAGCAGCCCTGTTGCAGTTCTCGACCGAAACTTTTCTGTCATCCTTTCTCACACTCTTGTGCTCGGTCAGTATTCGGGGTGTCAGAACACTAAGCCGGTATATCTCGTCAATGATGCCTTCCACCTCAGAACCGACACAGCCCAATGTTGGGAGCGGGCGAGTTGCCTCACTTCTCCCATCTCCGATCTCCGCCGCTGAGTCAGCGACGGAGAATGGAGACAGGAGAAGCGGAGGAGTCTGGTTGGTGCTCGCTGGAGGTGAGCTAAGGTCATCACGGGATTCAAGTGGCACACCCATGTCGAGAAGCGCCTGAGAGCGCGGAGGCGTCGGTGAAATATTCTAAGTGTCGTGGATAGGTGAAAAACGAATAAAATGTAGAAATTTGAACGATTTATCGACTGAAACTATTAGATGCAATTATAAGGAGTAATAAAAGTAGCACTTGATGGGTCTGAGACAGTATTTGAGCTTATTTTATATGTGCTATGTATGAAAATGTCGATTCACCACTACAACTCGGTATAGGTATGAACGGAATCTAATTAGCGAATTTTATTGATGTTTCACAGGTCCGATCTACACAAACGAGGTGTCTACGCAACGGGCTCGTCGCGGCGGTCAATTTAAGGTAAGTATTAGCCGGTAGGTACTAACAAAATTTTTCAGTAGAGACGAAAAAGTGTCAAAATTGTATAAGTTTGTATGGAAAGTTATTTTTAAAAATTTACACAAGACTATTAGACCAGCGGAGCGTGAACAGAACCACTCCGGTGAGCTAATATAACCGAAAAGTATTTAACAAGTAGAGAAATTTAAGCGAAAACGACAAATTGAAACTTTTTTATTTTCTATTTATACGGTGAAATATTCTAAGTGTCGTGGATAGGTGAAAAACGAATAAAATGTAGAAATTTGAACGATTTATCGACTGAAACTATTAGATGCAATTATAAGGAGTAATAAAAGTAGCACTTGATGGGTCTGAGACAGTATTTGAGCTTATTTTATATGTGCTATGTATGAAAATGTCGATTCACCACTACAACTCGGTATAGGTATGAACGGAATCTAATTAGCGAATTTTATTGATGTTTCACAGGTCCGATCTACACAAACGAGGTGTCTACGCAACGGGCTCGTCGCGGCGGTCAATTTAAGGTAAGTATTAGCCGGTAGGTACTAACAAAATTTTTCAGTAGAGACGAAAAAGTGTCAAAATTGTATAAGTTTGTATGGAAAGTTATTTTTAAAAATTTACACAAGACTATTAGACCAGCGGAGCGTGAACAGAACCACTCCGGTGAGCTAATATAACCGAAAAGTATTTAACAAGTAGAGAAATTTAAGCGAAAACGACAAATTGAAACTTTTTTATTTTCTATTTATACGGTGAAATATTCTAAGTGTCGTGGATAGGTGAAAAACGAATAAAATGTAGAAATTTGAACGATTTATCGACTGAAACTATTAGATGCAATTATAAGGAGTAATAAAAGTAGCACTTGATGGGTCTGAGACAGTATTTGAGCTTATTTTATATGTGCTATGTATGAAAATGTCGATTCACCACTACAACTCGGTATAGGTATGAACGGAATCTAATTAGCGAATTTTATTGATGTTTCACAGGTCCGATCTACACAAACGAGGTGTCTACGCAACGGGCTCGTCGCGGCGGTCAATTTAAGGTAAGTATTAGCCGGTAGGTACTAACAAAATTTTTCAGTAGAGACGAAAAAGTGTCAAAATTGTATAAGTTTGTATGGAAAGTTATTTTTAAAAATTTACACAAGACTATTAGACCAGCGGAGCGTGAACAGAACCACTCCGGTGAGCTAATATAACCGAAAAGTATTTAACAAGTAGAGAAATTTAAGCGAAAACGACAAATTGAAACTTTTTTATTTTCTATTTATACGGTGAAATATTCTAAGTGTCGTGGATAGGTGAAAAACGAATAAAATGTAGAAATTTGAACGATTTATCGACTGAAACTATTAGATGCAATTATAAGGAGTAATAAAAGTAGCACTTGATGGGTCTGAGACAGTATTTGAGCTTATTTTATATGTGCTATGTATGAAAATGTCGATTCACCACTACAACTCGGTATAGGTATGAACGGAATCTAATTAGCGAATTTTATTGATGTTTCACAGGTCCGATCTACACAAACGAGGTGTCTACGCAACGGGCTCGTCGCGGCGGTCAATTTAAGGTAAGTATTAGCCGGTAGGTACTAACAAAATTTTTCAGTAGAGACGAAAAAGTGTCAAAATTGTATAAGTTTGTATGGAAAGTTATTTTTAAAAATTTACACAAGACTATTAGACCAGCGGAGCGTGAACAGAACCACTCCGGTGAGCTAATATAACCGAAAAGTATTTAACAAGTAGAGAAATTTAAGCGAAAACGACAAATTGAAACTTTTTTATTTTCTATTTATACGGTGAAATATTCTAAGTGTCGTGGATAGGTGAAAAACGAATAAAATGTAGAAATTTGAACGATTTATCGACTGAAACTATTAGATGCAATTATAAGGAGTAATAAAAGTAGCACTTGATGGGTCTGAGACAGTATTTGAGCTTATTTTATATGTGCTATGTATGAAAATGTCGATTCACCACTACAACTCGGTATAGGTATGAACGGAATCTAATTAGCGAATTTTATTGATGTTTCACAGGTCCGATCTACACAAACGAGGTGTCTACGCAACGGGCTCGTCGCGGCGGTCAATTTAAGGTAAGTATTAGCCGGTAGGTACTAACAAAATTTTTCAGTAGAGACGAAAAAGTGTCAAAATTGTATAAGTTTGTATGGAAAGTTATTTTTAAAAATTTACACAAGACTATTAGACCAGCGGAGCGTGAACAGAACCACTCCGGTGAGCTAATATAACCGAAAAGTATTTAACAAGTAGAGAAATTTAAGCGAAAACGACAAATTGAAACTTTTTTATTTTCTATTTATACGGTGAAATATTCTAAGTGTCGTGGATAGGTGAAAAACGAATAAAATGTAGAAAAGCTTATTTTATATGTGCTATGTATGAAAATGTCGATTCACCACTACAACTCGGTATAGGTATGAACGGAATCTAATTAGCGAATTTTATTGATGTTTCACAGGTCCGATCTACACAAACGAGGTGTCTACGCAACGGGCTCGTCGCGGCGGTCAATTTAAGGTAAGTATTAGCCGGTAGGTACTAACAAAATTTTTCAGTAGAGACGAAAAAGTGTCAAAATTGTATAAGTTTGTATGGAAAGTTATTTTTAAAAATTTACACAAGACTATTAGACCAGCGGAGCGTGAACAGAACCACTCCGGTGAGCTAATATAACCGAAAAGTATTTAACAAGTAGAGAAATTTAAGCGAAAACGACAAATTGAAACTTTTTTATTTTCTATTTATACGGTGAAATATTCTAAGTGTCGTGGATAGGTGAAAAACGAATAAAATGTAGAAATTTGAACGATTTATCGACTGAAACTATTAGATGCAATTATAAGGAGTAATAAAAGTAGCACTTGATGGGTCTGAGACAGTATTTGAGCTTATTTTATATGTGCTATGTATGAAAATGTCGATTCACCACTACAACTCGGTATAGGTATGAACGGAATCTAATTAGCGAATTTTATTGATGTTTCACAGGTCCGATCTACACAAACGAGGTGTCTACGCAACGGGCTCGTCGCGGCGGTCAATTTAAGGTAAGTATTAGCCGGTAGGTACTAACAAAATTTTTCAGTAGAGACGAAAAAGTGTCAAAATTGTATAAGTTTGTATGGAAAGTTATTTTTAAAAATTTACACAAGACTATTAGACCAGCGGAGCGTGAACAGAACCACTCCGGTGAGCTAATATAACCGAAAAGTATTTAACAAGTAGAGAAATTTAAGCGAAAACGACAAATTGAAACTTTTTTATTTTCTATTTATACGGTGAAATATTCTAAGTGTCGTGGATAGGTGAAAAACGAATAAAATGTAGAAATTTGAACGATTTATCGACTGAAACTATTAGATGCAATTATAAGGAGTAATAAAAGTAGCACTTGATGGGTCTGAGACAGTATTTGAGCTTATTTTATATGTGCTATGTATGAAAATGTCGATTCACCACTACAACTCGGTATAGGTATGAACGGAATCTAATTAGCGAATTTTATTGATGTTTCACAGGTCCGATCTACACAAACGAGGTGTCTACGCAACGGGCTCGTCGCGGCGGTCAATTTAAGGTAAGTATTAGCCGGTAGGTACTAACAAAATTTTTCAGTAGAGACGAAAAAGTGTCAAAATTGTATAAGTTTGTATGGAAAGTTATTTTTAAAAATTTACACAAGACTATTAGACCAGCGGAGCGTGAACAGAACCACTCCGGTGAGCTAATATAACCGAAAAGTATTTAACAAGTAGAGAAATTTAAGCGAAAACGACAAATTGAAACTTTTTTATTTTCTATTTATACGGTGAAATATTCTAAGTGTCGTGGATAGGTGAAAAACGAATAAAATGTAGAAATTTGAACGATTTATCGACTGAAACTATTAGATGCAATTATAAGGAGTAATAAAAGTAGCACTTGATGGGTCTGAGACAGTATTTGAGCTTATTTTATATGTGCTATGTATGAAAATGTCGATTCACCACTACAACTCGGTATAGGTATGAACGGAATCTAATTAGCGAATTTTATTGATGTTTCACAGGTCCGATCTACACAAACGAGGTGTCTACGCAACGGGCTCGTCGCGGCGGTCAATTTAAGGTAAGTATTAGCCGGTAGGTACTAACAAAATTTTTCAGTAGAGACGAAAAAGTGTCAAAATTGTATAAGTTTGTATGGAAAGTTATTTTTAAAAATTTACACAAGACTATTAGACCAGCGGAGCGTGAACAGAACCACTCCGGTGAGCTAATATAACCGAAAAGTATTTAACAAGTAGAGAAATTTAAGCGAAAACGACAAATTGAAACTTTTTTATTTTCTATTTATACGGTGAAATATTCTAAGTGTCGTGGATAGGTGAAAAACGAATAAAATGTAGAAATTTGAACGATTTATCGACTGAAACTATTAGATGCAATTATAAGGAGTAATAAAAGTAGCACTTGATGGGTCTGAGACAGTATTTGAGCTTATTTTATATGTGCTATGTATGAAAATGTCGATTCACCACTACAACTCGGTATAGGTATGAACGGAATCTAATTAGCGAATTTTATTGATGTTTCACAGGTCCGATCTACACAAACGAGGTGTCTACGCAACGGGCTCGTCGCGGCGGTCAATTTAAGGTAAGTATTAGCCGGTAGGTACTAACAAAATTTTTCAGTAGAGACGAAAAAGTGTCAAAATTGTATAAGTTTGTATGGAAAGTTATTTTTAAAAATTTACACAAGACTATTAGACCAGCGGAGCGTGAACAGAACCACTCCGGTGAGCTAATATAACCGAAAAGTATTTAACAAGTAGAGAAATTTAAGCGAAAACGACAAATTGAAACTTTTTTATTTTCTATTTATACGGTGAAATATTCTAAGTGTCGTGGATAGGTGAAAAACGAATAAAATGTAGAAATTTGAACGATTTATCGACTGAAACTATTAGATGCAATTATAAGGAGTAATAAAAGTAGCACTTGATGGGTCTGAGACAGTATTTGAGCTTATTTTATATGTGCTATGTATGAAAATGTCGATTCACCACTACAACTCGGTATAGGTATGAACGGAATCTAATTAGCGAATTTTATTGATGTTTCACAGGTCCGATCTACACAAACGAGGTGTCTACGCAACGGGCTCGTCGCGGCGGTCAATTTAAGGTAAGTATTAGCCGGTAGGTACTAACAAAATTTTTCAGTAGAGACGAAAAAGTGTCAAAATTGTATAAGTTTGTATGGAAAGTTATTTTTAAAAATTTACACAAGACTATTAGACCAGCGGAGCGTGAACAGAACCACTCCGGTGAGCTAATATAACCGAAAAGTATTTAACAAGTAGAGAAATTTAAGCGAAAACGACAAATTGAAACTTTTTTATTTTCTATTTATACGGTGAAATATTCTAAGTGTCGTGGATAGGTGAAAAACGAATAAAATGTAGAAATTTGAACGATTTATCGACTGAAACTATTAGATGCAATTATAAGGAGTAATAAAAGTAGCACTTGATGGGTCTGAGACAGTATTTGAGCTTATTTTATATGTGCTATGTATGAAAATGTCGATTCACCACTACAACTCGGTATAGGTATGAACGGAATCTAATTAGCGAATTTTATTGATGTTTCACAGGTCCGATCTACACAAACGAGGTGTCTACGCAACGGGCTCGTCGCGGCGGTCAATTTAAGGTAAGTATTAGCCGGTAGGTACTAACAAAATTTTTCAGTAGAGACGAAAAAGTGTCAAAATTGTATAAGTTTGTATGGAAAGTTATTTTTAAAAATTTACACAAGACTATTAGACCAGCGGAGCGTGAACAGAACCACTCCGGTGAGCTAATATAACCGAAAAGTATTTAACAAGTAGAGAAATTTAAGCGAAAACGACAAATTGAAACTTTTTTATTTTCTATTTATACGGTGAAATATTCTAAGTGTCGTGGATAGGTGAAAAACGAATAAAATGTAGAAATTTGAACGATTTATCGACTGAAACTATTAGATGCAATTATAAGGAGTAATAAAAGTAGCACTTGATGGGTCTGAGACAGTATTTGAGCTTATTTTATATGTGCTATGTATGAAAATGTCGATTCACCACTACAACTCGGTATAGGTATGAACGGAATCTAATTAGCGAATTTTATTGATGTTTCACAGGTCCGATCTACACAAACGAGGTGTCTACGCAACGGGCTCGTCGCGGCGGTCAATTTAAGGTAAGTATTAGCCGGTAGGTACTAACAAAATTTTTCAGTAGAGACGAAAAAGTGTCAAAATTGTATAAGTTTGTATGGAAAGTTATTTTTAAAAATTTACACAAGACTATTAGACCAGCGGAGCGTGAACAGAACCACTCCGGTGAGCTAATATAACCGAAAAGTATTTAACAAGTAGAGAAATTTAAGCGAAAACGACAAATTGAAACTTTTTTATTTTCTATTTATACGGTGAAATATTCTAAGTGTCGTGGATAGGTGAAAAACGAATAAAATGTAGAAATTTGAACGATTTATCGACTGAAACTATTAGATGCAATTATAAGGAGTAATAAAAGTAGCACTTGATGGGTCTGAGACAGTATTTGAGCTTATTTTATATGTGGGTTAGGTTAGGTTAGGTTAGGTTAGGTTAGGTTAGGTTAGGTTAGGTTAGGTTAGGTTAGGTTAGGTTAGGTTAGGTTAGGTTAGGTTAGGTTAGGTTAGGTTAGGTTAGGTTAGGTTAGGTTAGGTTAGGTTAGGTTAGGTTAGGTTAGGTTAGGTTAGGTTAGGTTAGGTTAGGTTAGGTTAGGTTAGGTTAGGTTAGGTTAGGTTAGGTTAGGTTAGGTTAGGTTAGGTTAGGTTAGGTTAGGTTAGGTTAGGTTAGGTTAGGTTAGGTTAGGTTAGGTTAGGTTAGGTTAGGTTAGGTTAGGTTAGGTTAGGTTAGGTTAGGTTAGGTTAGGTTAGGTTAGGTTAGGTTAGGTTAGGTTAGGTTAGGTTAGGTTAGGTTAGGTTAGGTTAGGTTAGGTTAGGTTAGGTTAGGTTAGGTTAGGTTAGGTTAGGTTAGGTTAGGTTAGGTTAGGTTAGGTTAGGTTAGGTTAGGTTAGGTTAGGTTAGGTTAGGTTAGGTTAGGTTAGGTTAGGTTAGGTTAGGTTAGGTTAGGTTAGGTTAGGTTAGGTTAGGTTAGGTTAGGTTAGGTTAGGTTAGGTTAGGTTAGGTTAGGTTAGGTTAGGTTAGGTTAGGTTAGGTTAGGTTAGGTTAGGTTAGGTTAGGTTAGGTTAGGTTAGGTTAGGTTAGGTTAGGTTAGGTTAGGTTAGGTTAGGTTAGGTTAGGTTAGGTTAGGTTAGGTTAGGTTAGGTTAGGTTAGGTTAGGTTAGGTTAGGTTAGGTTAGGTTAGGTTAGGTTAGGTTAGGTTAGGTTAGGTTAGGTTAGGTTAGGTTAGGTTAGGTTAGGTTAGGTTAGGTTAGGTTAGGTTAGGTTAGGTTAGGTTAGGTTAGGTTAGGTTAGGTTAGGTTAGGTTAGGTTAGGTTAGGTTAGGTTAGGTTAGGTTAGGTTAGGTTAGGTTAGGTTAGGTTAGGTTAGGTTAGGTTAGGTTAGGTTAGGTTAGGTTAGGTTAGGTTAGGTTAGGTTAGGTTAGGTTAGGTTAGGTTAGGTTAGG